>JADMLL010000006.1:14887781-15487781 GCA_016920875.1 Columbicola columbae | reverse complement strand
TTTTCACTTGGTGTAAAAAATCAAAAGATTTTATTTTGTTAATGTAACAAAATACAGTAAATTGATATTTATAATAAATTTTTTTATATAAAAAGCAAATGGAAATTAGTTGTTGCCAACCAATCTGAATTTGTGAGAGAAAACTTTTTGTCTAATATTTAAGAAATTTTGTTGTCAAGTCTTCACGACTACCAGCCATCTCTATGTGGTAATGAGTTAATCCAGGGTTGCTCAAACCTGTGCCGTGTGCACCATGGTGCTCACAAAACATTATATATTCACGGGGTCCAGTCTTTTTACGTCCTCCACCTGCGTATTTTTAATTGCTTTAGGTCCGTCATTCTCAACGTGGGGTGCAGACCCCACCGATGAGACATGGCAGTATTTTGATGGGTCATTTTAGAACGTAATTATGATGTTGGAAAACAAACGAGATGCTCAAACTACTTTGAAAAGTTGTAAGGAAAAATTTCTATAGTTTGGTCTCACTATACTTTGCTACAGGTGGGATATTGTCGAGCTTTTTTCTAAACTTTGGGTAAGTAATGGTATTGCTAATCGCTATCGGTACATTCTGTGAGGAGTCCCAACCAAGGTCCTTTCCAAATTTTCTTCATTAGGATTTTAAAGCCATGGCTATGGCTTCCGGAGGGAAGGGGCTGTGGCCGAAAAATCGGCTACCAAAAGATTACACAAAGTAATTAAAGGGTGTTTCGGAAAAGCGCCAGGCAATTGCTATTTTTGTGAATTCGACCCAAATTTTATTTAATTTAGTTTATAGTGATTGAAGGTATCTTAACTAATTCATTTTCGACCAAATCTTCTTCATCTTACATAATACGGAGATGTGTGACTCCCGCGCTCATGTAAATAAAAAGATAACAAAATTCTTTTTCAAGAAATTCTTTTCATCCTTCATTTTAAAATATTTGTTTTTTTAAAAAATACACTCAAGTTCTTGAGTTATATGTATATCCCTTCCTCTTGTACATCAGCATAATATGTCTCCTTCAGAAAGGACACCTTGCTACGGTTACGTATGCTCACAAGTTCAGATTTAATCGATAAGGAACAGAATAAAACTAGGTCAGGAGCAATACAGCATAGAATTATTTACCAAAAACTTAAACTTGACCTGGTATTATGAGAACTCGATTTTAAAAAAATCATTCAAAAATTGATGTTAACGATTGTTCAAGAGAAATAACAGGAGGAAGCGGAAAAACTAAATCACAGTAGAAGAAAGTGCCGGAAGCAACACGACTGATTGATTTGCTCTACTAATTTAATTCGTGAGGGAAATTTTATTAAAACGATACAACTATATTTAAGGTTTCTCAATTCATCTCTGATAAATTTACCCTTTTTATTAAAAATAACAGAAAACAAAAGTATGATTACTTTTAAAAAACTTAGAAACATGATTATAATCCTTTGTTTTTGTTTTCTTTATTGTTTATTTATGGTATTAAAAACTAAGTTTTGGTGGTCATTCTAATTTCTTTTTAATTAATTTTATTAAAATTAATGACCGATAAAAGTGTACAATGTTTTCTTTTATAATGTCTTTAAAAAAAAAGGAAAAAGTTGTCAATAAAAGGCAGACATTTATTTTCTTTATTTACTCTATTTCTTACTCTATGACAATCGAAATGATGTCATAAAGTCGTGTTCGGGGTTTGTAATCGTGTATGGGGTAAACTTTTCATCATTTTCTATTTATAAATACAATTAAATTTTTTCGAACAAAAAACTTTAAGTTAGTTAAAAATCTGAAGGAATTTGTATTATTTTCGGTCAACTGGAAATTGTTTTTCATTGAAAGATGCAAAGTTTAAACTAATAGTGAATAATAGAGCAAACCTTTATTGTATAACGAATGTCTTTTGTTTATAGAAAGTGATGCATACTTCGAAAATTATTTGAAAGAAAGAAAAAGTGGTCATTATTGATAAATATGAAGAGAAAACAATGATAAGTTTTAAATTATATAAAAGCTTAGATATTTTTATTGAGTTTAGTGGTTGTTGTATTTTTCTCGACGATGTATCGAAATAATACTCGGCCAGAGAAGACGAAGGTGGTGGAGGAGGTGGATGTAGTCGATGCATTTCTAAGGCATTAGGTTGTACATCAGCAACAAATTGCTAAATTCACACTATGCCTCTATCGCAATCCCAAAATCGTTCTGTACTAAATACTTTGGATTGTTCAGCTTCCCTTGAAAACGATATTTTTTTATCCCGCATTCCTGTTGATTCTGACAATCACAATGGTCATGTCAGTCATAATCATTTCCCTAAAATTAACAGTGGAGGACAAGAATCGCCATCTATTTTGCCATCAATAAATTCTTCCAATATGCCTGTAAATGGTGATGGTTCCAAAACCCACACTCCTAGTAAATCATCCAGAAGCAAATCAAACCCTGTCTTTGCCACCCCTGAGCAAGTTATCGAATTATATGGTTCAAAGTTAACTTCATATGAAAAAAGTGAAATTTTCAATTATTCCCACATATATTTTATTGGTGCCAATTCTAAGAAGAGGCTTGGCATTATTGGAACACCTAACAATTGTGGGTATGATAACGAACAAGGATCATACATACATGTATTACATGACCATATTGCATATAGATATGAAGTACTTAAGGTGGGTTTGTTTTTACTTTTTATCTTGTTATTTAGTTTTAGAAATAAAATAGGCAATGTAGTTTTGTTCAAAAAAAGTTTGATACACAATATTAAATGGATAAAAACATTAATGATAATTCGAGTGAATGATTTTACAGATTTTGAAAAGAAATTTTTAAATAATTTTAGGATGTCTATTATGAAGTATGAAGAAATTTTTATCTGAAAATTGCACTTTACCATGAAGAATCCACTAAATGACTTCCTAACCTATTTTCCTATCTGGAATGACATTTTGATTGTCCAGTAAACCCTTGACCCTGATTCAAAAGCTCCTCTACCTTCTACATATTATAATGTAGTAGTATTGGAAAATGAAGTTAAAGATCAAAATATTCAAGTAATGTTTCCATAAGAGTCAGTAGTGTAGGTCTTAAAATATAGTTATATATACAGTTATTTGTGAAAAAGTTTCAAATATGGGCCAACTTTCTGTGAGAATATTTTATGAAAAATTTTTAAAACTTTATTTTGCTTTTAGGTTATAGGAAAAGGGAGTTTTGGACAAGTAGTCAAAGCCTATGATCACAAAAATAATGAGAATGTAGCATTGAAAATGGTGAGAAATGAAAAAAGGTTTCATAGACAAGCTCAAGAGGTAAGTGAAGTAACTTTATTTTGAAATTATTCATTTTTAGTAAAAATTCAATTTTTTAAATTTGAGTTTGTAATAAATTTTCAAAATATATTATTTTCAAAATATTAAGAATAATGATTTTTTAATTAAATTTGATATCTGATTTCAGGAAATCAGAATTTTAGAGCATTTAAGAAAGCAAGATAAGGATAACACAATGAATATTATTCACATGTTAGATAATTTTAACTTCAGGAATCATACCTGTATCACTTTTGAACTTCTCTCTATAAACTTGTATGAGTTAATTAAGAAAAATAAATTTCAGGTAATTGACTAGTGATTTCAAACTAAGACTGAAGTTCAAACATTTTTTTGGTTAAACTATTACTGAATGTGCTTTGAATTTTTCTAGGGCTTTAGCTTACAATTAGTCAGGAAATTTTCTCATTCGCTACTACAGTGCTTGGATGCTCTTCATAGGAATAATATTATTCATTGTGATATGAAACCAGAAAATGTTCTTTTGAAGCAACCAGGTCGATCAGGGATAAAGGTTTGTATTAGATGATAAGTACATACAGCAACTTTTGGTGTTTGGCAACTACCTGTTAGTAGAATGAAGGATTTGAGTGGATTTTATGAGAGAAATGACTTTTATTATGAGTAGATTTCAATTTTATGTTTGTTTTTAATTTATTATAATGGGTCTTGAGTACTAAATAATTTTGGGTTGTAATATGTATATTTTAGGTAATTGACTTTGGTTCGAGTTGTTATGAAAACCAAAGAGTATACACTTATATTCAGTCAAGGTTCTATAGAGCTCCAGAGGTGATTCTTGGTGCTAGGTATAGCATGGCAATCGATATGTGGAGTCTAGGGTGCATTCTCGCCGAGCTTCTTACAGGGTTCCCTTTGCTTCCTGGAGAAGATGAGGCAGATCAGTTAGCATGTATTATCGAATTACTTGGTATGCCTCCGCCAAAGCTTCTAGAGCAGTCAAAGCGAGCCAAAAACTTCATAAACTCTAAAGGTTACCCTCGATATTGTACAGCCTCGGTTCTTCCCGACGGATCAACAGTTCTCACGGGTGGTTTGTCTCGCTTGGGCAAAACAAGGGGACCGCCTGGGTCGAAAGAACTCCGTCGAGCTTTAAAGGGTTGCGAAGATCAGTTGTTTTTAGACTTTATTCAGCGTTGTTTAGAGTGGGATCCGGAAGTGCGAATGAATCCGAATACGGCTTTGAAACATGCGTGGTTACGAAGACGTTTACCGAAACCGCCTGGAAGTCTTCAGGGGGAGACGAAACAAGAAGTAAATGCAACGATTCTTCGGACTCCGTCAAAAACGAACACTATAAGCAATTTAAATAAATTAAGAGTGCAAGTTTCCGATGATAGATCAAACACGTTAACAATGATATCTCGACACTCTCACGGACGGGTGTCGAAATTGCCGCACATACCAACAGCCAACCCCATATAGCGTTATAGTCAATAGAGATTGTCAATCTCTATTTGTTGCTTTCTCTCTTGCCATCTTTAGAATTATTTCAAGTTAGGTTTGATTGGTGTGTTTCTCATCACGGGGCTCAGATATCCCGATCTGAATGGATTTATTTATATTTTTTTTTAAGATTTGATCTTTTTGTATAAGACTTCACGTAATTGTTACTATTTTGTATTTTATCACCTTTAATTTATGACGAGATTATGTAAAAGTCTTAAACATAATTACAGTTCCTTTTCGTTTCATTTTTTTAAAGGTAATTTTTTTTCGAACTGATTATTTTTTTGCTCAGATTATTTTTTTAAAGTCTTTAGTTTTTTCTTGATCTAAGGAAAATGGTAACAACGCCAGTCTACCTATAATATATGTGTACAGTATATGTGTATGTGAACAAAAAAATTATTAATAACTGTATTGACCAAGTTAGATAATTTTAATGTTTATTGCCCGAAAAATAAACTTTATGAATGAGTTATCCACACCGTGAGATATATGGCGACCAGACTGGTAAAACCGAATGTACCAACGAAGCCAAGCTATTGTTAAATAAATGATTTATGTATTATACTCATAAAAAAATATAATGTTAGTCTATTCAGTTCAATTTTTAAGTATAAATTTTCGAACTAAACCATGGAGTAATTTTTTAGTTGTCGAACCGCCACATTTTTTGTTATTGTTTAGCTTTGCATTTAATTTTTTTTTATTTTAATTTTTTAAACTTATTTTAAGAGATCGTTAAAATGATTTTGATTATTTTTTCTTGTCTATATTTTAAACAATTTTTTAAAAATTCCAAGAAATCTTTTTTGTTCTTAAAAATATGAATTTTTTAATGTGTTTAGATGTGTACTCTAACAATTATTAAAAGTAGAGCAAAGGCTCTTAACACGTTGACTTCCAAGTACGAGGTGACTCTTAGGTTATTTATTTACCACGATAAAAGTCTTAGTATAACAGTGTATATTTTTTTTTTGGAAAAATATAGCTTATACTGATTAATGTTTACAGGATAGATAATACAGTGAATATAAAATGTCCATTGTGTAAAATGTAAATGGCATATAACTGTATATATGAATAGATGTTCCCAGAGACCACAGAAAATATATTATAAAATTATTATATAATTAAATTGGTTCACTGAATTTCAAAAAAGTTGGGTGGAAGTCAACATGTTAAAAATTAGTGACGTGCAACTTTAGCATAACATATCTCATTGAAACGTATCATACACGGAATAATTTAGTAACGAGATTATGTAGCTTCTATATATATATGTGTGTGTACATATATAAGAATTTCCTTTTTTTTGTGGAAACTATACATTTTTCTTTTTTCGGGCATTAGAATGTGATTCTTTGATCTTAAGCTTCAGTCTGCCAAAAAAAAATTTTCAAGCGCAACAAGCTAGTGTTGTGAATTTGAAAAATCGCTATTTTAAATCACAATTGATGATCGTAACACTAAATCGTGTTGCTTAAATCTAAAGTTTAAGCTTTATAATTATTAGCTTAATTAAAACGAAAATAAATAAATCTGTATAGGAACAATGTAGAACTTGAATTTGTAAACTGTGACATTTACAGTACATTTTTTTGTACAGTAATTTTTTTAAATTTCACGCGGTCTTGAAAATTTTTGTCTACACTGAATTTTAGAAGCGGATAACGTTACATCATGTGTTCTGAACTCTTTTTCCTTTTTCCTTCTTTTTTTCCACTATTGATTTTCTCTTTTTTTCCTAAACTGCTTGTATCTGATTGTAAAGCTTATGGTGTGGTTACCCAAGACTGAGTTTAGATTTTTTTTGCCTTATGATCTCAAAATTTTGTTTAAGAGTTTATATTTATGTTTTCTCATTTTACTTAATTGTATGAGTAAATTTTTTTAAGGTACAAGTAAGAACAATGTAATAATGTTGATTGAATATAAGACACTCTACTGTACTCGTTTATTGATTCATAAACCTTTCATTGATTAAAGTGGATTGAAAGTTGTAATAGATACCTGGGTAGAGGGAAACTGTTACTTTAGTGAATATTTGCAAATTAATTTTAAATATTTTTGTCAGTTGTAAAATGACAATTTGAACAAGTTTTGAATTGTAGAACAATAATTTTCCTCTTACTGCACAAAATTTGGTTGCCGGTAGAATCAGGACTGTATAAACAGTACATCTTCTAGGACTTGAACTTTTGGGACAAATCCTGTCTATGTTGATTAATCGTGTATGGTGAATGGCACCATTTACCGTATTGTATTTAGCGTATATAGAAATAAAGATACTTTGCAAATATTTTGAACACATATTAAGCAACTATGTGACTTGACATTTACCGGGAAACGCGACATTTTTCAATTTCGGTCTTTCACAGTAACATCTCAAACCTGTTCAACTCCCGCGGATGATTTGGGGTTTTTGCCATAAAAAAAGTAATCAAATAAAGAGGAAGAGTCTCGAAGGGTTTGGTTCCTCTAAAATTTTACCATAAAAAAAGATAATATTAACTGTCTGTTGAATAATACGTAAATAAAGGAAACGGATTTTTAAAAAATTGGGACTTAAGTACTTTTCTACAAATTAGTCGTGAACGCAGAATACAATTTGACAACACTGCATGACGTTTTCGGTGTAAGTTTGTTTTAAACTCATTATGGTTGACGACACTTGTGTTCAATCCATCTCAACAATAAATCCTGATTTTTTAACTTTTACTAAGAGTAAGAAATTATTTTGATATGTTTCCTTGACATCAATATGAGTTAATTTTTCTATATTTGATTAACTTGAGATCTGACAATACGAATATACTTGGAAAATTTTCAAGGTTAGTGTCACGGTAATTGTATTCAAAGGTTATAATTCTCTCAAATTATTTTCAATTGATGGTGTTTCGCCGAATAAGCAAAAATATTATAGTAATTGAAATATTAATTTTTCGTCTTTGTTCCTGTCAATAAAAACTGTCACAAAATAAGTCTAAATAAGTAGGAATGTAAATTCATTCTCTAAAGACTACAAAACAACAGTTCCCAAAATTGCTGAAAGGTATTATGATAGCTATTGAATTTTTTAAATTTCTGAAGAAAGGCTTTTAACTAAAGCTCTTGATTATTATTATCATTTTTAAGCCTTTTTCTATAAAAAGAAAATAATCTAATCTGGGTGATAAGTAGTGTGAAACAAATATCAGTGCCAACATGGGCAGGAAGAACATTCGTACATTTCCTTGATATGACTTCATAAATTGTTTTTTAATATTATTTTCCACTATTTCAGTTGTGTTCTTGTATCACACATTATTTATTCTTCATTTTGACATTGTATTCTATTTACCCTTACCTATTATTAGGCTTGCTTGTTGCTATCAATGACCAAGTGCAATGACTCAGAAAGTTCTGAAAAAAACTGCTTTTTATGCAAAACTCCTTTCTTAATGCACTTTTAGGTCATTGAGCGACCCAAGGTTGTATTCAGTCTTCATGCAAATTGATAACTACTGTTTTAATTATAAATTAGTGGCAGGATTGTGGTTGAGTGGTTCAAGTAGTGCAAAGTAATAGATGAAAGTTTGAGCTCCTCCTACATCCTGTTATATCCTGTTAAATCCAAGGATGAAAAACGGAATCAAAACTGATTTCATTTCATACAATATTGATTATAAGTAATTAAAAGACTGGATAAAGTGTTAATTATGATATATTAAGTGGTTAAGGCCTCTCTTTAATTATAGCCTTAATTAAGATAATATGTAATTACTTCAAAGCAGAGAATGAAATTAGTGTGAGATATTATTGCCTTAATTGAATGTGAAGTCTCACCTCTATGCTTCTCAGATACTTTAGGCTCAAATGGAGTTGATGTTAGTATAAGGTCTACTGGAAAATTCTGTTTGATAATGTAACACTTAATTTGAAGATGTTTATACCTATTTGGCTCTCTTTTTATTACTAAATGCATGTATGTGTTTTAATTAATGTATATACTGGACTGAATTTTATGTTAGTATTCAACAATGGTGGGTTATAAACTTTACTCAATGTGTACTGGATTGTGAGATGACCAAATGCTGTTCGGTGGAGTAGATGAAAAAATATTATACTGACTTTACTGATAAAATTACAACTCACCTGTGTACTGTTACCTTATTATGCTTTAATTAAGCACTCCGCACTAACACTTACTATCAATTAATAATTATTTTGGCATTAAAAGTATTTTCTGTAAAATCTAACAGGAATGAAATGATAAAGGATTTGGAAATTTATGAGACATGGTTAGTGTAGTTTTTGCATGGTTCAAGATGGTTGGAAGAATTTTCTCACAAAGTTTGAGCCTTTTCACATGTCCTGTTATAACCAGAAGTGAAAAACTGACAAAACTTTCTGGTAGACTTAATAGTTTTAATAATGATGTCCTTTCAATTGAGAATCAGAAAAATATAAAATTCTAATTTGGAAGTTTGCAGTTTGAATGTGAATGTATAGTATGGAAAGTAAAACCAGATATTTCATTTACAGCTGATGATTGGAATGTGATTTAATTAGAAGAGCAGGATAGAACTTCATATTCCTTTTTTGTTTCCACTATTTTTCTCATTGTAATCTTCTCTTTCTTTCTTCAACTTCTTTTCCTACTTCCTCTTTCTTCATCCCTTTAAACCCAAATATCATGAACATCATTTTTTGATCCTGATGCGGAGACATTGGTGTATTTATAACCCTTTACACTAACCTCAAAACTACCTACTATCTCTCAGTTGGAGATAAGTGATAGTTAACTGGGGATAAAACGAAACAAAGAAAAAAGAAAACTGAGCATTTCAAAAACGTTTGGGTTGTCCACCCAAACAAAGAATTCACTTCCCTTTAGTCAAAAGTCATTGAAAAGGTTTGTTGCATTATAGAATCGCGCCTAAAAATTTTTGCCCTCAATTGGAATTTCAAGCATTTCATTTTATGAAAATTAAGCCGTTTTGGAATTTATTGTGCTTTTCTTTATCAGAAGAATTTTTTTATTGGTTAAGTCTGAATGAGTCCCTCGAACTGAGTCGGACTGAAATGTCGGAAGAGTTTTCTAGTTCATCTTTAAATTATTTATTGACAGTACTTTCTGGCCAAGGTTTGAACTTTTCTTTTCGTCGCCCAAATACAACCAAAAATTGATTTCTCTTTGAAAACTTGAATTTCAGATCAAATGAATAGTTCTGAATATCTCCATGAAAATGTTCACCAAGCAATTAATTTGGATAATCTATATTCAGCATTAGTGGAATGTTTTTCCGTCATATTATGCGGGTGAGTTTTTCAATAATTTTTCCAATGAATTGTTCGCGTTGTTAACATTAACATTGAAACTCGGGAATGGAATTTCAGGTACGCCGCCGGGAGATTAAATTTAATCTCCCAAAGAGAAACAAGGGGTCTTGACGTTTTCGTCAGGACTTTTTCCTTGCCTTCTGTAATATTTCTCTCCCTGGCACAATTGGACATGTCTTCGGTTAACTGGTATTTTCTGGCAAGCATTTTGGTTTCCAAAAGCATTGTCTTCATCGGAGTCATGATTGTCACGGTGTGTTTGAGTCGTCCTGTTCATCTGGGGAAATTAGGATTGTACGCTGTGTTTTGTACTCAAAGTAATGACTTTGCTCTCGGATATCCCATTTGTAAGTGTTCTCAGTATGCCCATACCTATTTATCATACATTTTTTGGCTGACTTCGCTTATTAATTTACCCATTAGCCTAATATCAGCATAACAAATTGCACATAAAACACTTTCACTAACGGGCTGAAATGAACAAATTTCTTAAAACCAAATTGAATGGAAAATTTTATTTGGTTTTACAGCATTTTGTTCACTTTCATACACATTTTTAATGAGACGTTAGTAGGCTTTTGTTGTGCTGTGGAGTTGCGTATAAGTTCCTGTGGCCGGATGTATTTTAAAACAGTTAAAAGTACATTGTGCTGCATACACTTTGATCACTCATTGTTTGAGTCCTCTTCCTTCCTTTATATACGTTACAGTCGAGGACCCTTTTGACTTTTTTGAAATTTACGGCTCACAGGCTAACAGATTAACAACTTAGAAGCAAATCTCGATTTAAAAAAAATTTTGAAATAGTTTTTCTGAATGAGTTTCTCGTGTTTTAGTGAATGCTCTTTATGGAAAGGAACATCCAGATTACCCGTCTTACGTGTATTTATTGGCCCCGATTTCCTTGGCTGTTTTGAATCCGATAGCATATATTTTCCTCGAAATAGGAAAATTTCAACGTGATCAAGATGCTGACAACAAACCGGTGAATTTGGTTCAAGAAAATGGGATCGTGGAACAATCAGAAGCCCATGGTAAGTTTTACATTATAAATATTTTTTGATTTTAAAAGTCTTCTTAAATTCTTTTTAAATACTTTCTTTGACAACACACTATTATTATTATAACTCATAAAAATGTAAGTTTTTAGTAGTACATGCTCCGAATTATGATTGGCGTGAAAAGGTTGGTACCGTAGTACCCGTTCCTCATGAACATAAGGCGATCAAGCTAATCGTCTTGTTGCCCAAAAAGCAGAAGGGTTTTTGATGCGCTGTTGCGTTTATATTGTCGCCGTGTAGTTTGGTATTATGTAGGTGACGGCGGTTGCCTGCAAATATATTATTTCTATAGTTAAAGCTACTTTTGTTACATATTACTAACTTTACCGGTTTTTGTGAGATTCGACACTGTCACCCATCATCAGGAAATCGTAGTGCATAAAGTAGATTCTCAAAAATTGTAGAACCTGCCGAATAAATGTAGCAGAAATGTCTGTACTACTTCTACTACTTGTCTAGACACTTTCCAAAGTTCTGAAAGATTTAAGCTCCTCTTCACTAATTGGGGTAGGAAGTTAGATGACAAAGGAATGAATGTATAACGGTTTTGCAGTCGTCAAAAAGATTGAAAGAAAACTTGAAATTTTAATTTGTGCTGATTAAATTTCAAAACGTTTTTCAGCATCAAACATGGGTACTTCGGATGAAATAACAGTAGACAGATCTGTGTCTAGTCACGGAGAGGAGAATTTGCTAAATGCACCTCAGAATGGGCGGAAATTTGGATTTAAACTTTGCGGTACGGTTTTCTTTAATGTCGTCACCAATCCTGTGATGTTAATGACTTTTTTAGGCATTGTCGGAAACTTTGTCTACCGTTACATCGAATTCGTTGGGGTTGTTTTAAAGGTAAGACTTTTTTAAATGTCTCGCGACAAGGTTGATTTGTTGCTATAACATGGAATAATAATTCCATTTTAACCTGTGGAACCTTTTAATTCATTTTATTTCTCGTGGTCTATCAAGCGAAAATTATGTTTATGAATCGGAAACCTGTAGTCTTTTAAATTTGTTGATTTGCCGTGTGATTCATTAACTTATTGTTCAGTCGACTATTAAATCATAACGAGTTAAATAAAATGGATAATAAATGCCATGATAATTATCGTTTATCAACCGCTGATGCGTTAAAAGGCCGTTAACACCTTGGCAAGGTTTATCGTTTTGATCAAACCTGGATTTTGGTTTATTAAAGTTAAGTTTCATCAAATTTTTTTGCCATTTTTATCAAACGATTAATTTGCCATAATTTGCATCCTTCAAATGATTCCAAATGTGACTTTTGTCAGATTTATTGTAAATAATTATCTTTTTTAAATTTTCAGGCGTTTGCGACTGTTTTCTCTACAACTGCTTTATTTGTCCTCGGTCTTCGAATGGTTGGAACTGTGCATAAATTAAAAGGCAGCGTATTAGTCACCCCCGCAATTTTAATTATAATCAAATTGTAAGAAAATTTCATAGAAAAGATAGTATTAATGTTAAAGTTAATTACAGTTTAGCAAGTTTAATGTGAGGTGAAAGATTATATGTTAAGATTACCGTGTCATATCCATCAAGGCTATTATTTAGAGGTTTACTAAAGGTCAAAATGGCATAGAAAACGAAGTTTAACGTGTTACAGAGTTGATACCTTTCACTTCTTAAGAACTTAATTATTGGGAGGATGCTTGATTCACACTGTTTGTTTAAATTTTTTAATTATTGTTATTGTAAATTCAAAAGGTCAAGAAAAATTTTTAGGTTGTTTCCTTCTTGCAGCCAAGCAACTTTTGTCTGAAACATTTTTCGCTATCTATCACAGTTTTTGAGAAATTCGACCGGGGAGATTAAAATGGTCCACCTTGAATAATATGAGCAAGACTTCGTTAAACTTATAAATATTAATTGAATACAAACTTTAATTGTTTAACTTTTAATTAATCTTTTTAGGTTAGTCTTGCCTCTAATCACAAGGGAGGTTGTTAGTATCCTTCGACCTGGAGTGAATTCTAGTGACACCCTCAATCTCAGTACATTCGGTTTCATGTATGGAACATTTCCTACTGCTCCCATGGTATTCGTACTCTCAACTCAATATGACTTAGAATTGGACATAGTAAGTTATAAGTCTCAATTTTTTTTTTTATTGTTCAAAAATTTGAAAATGCGTCCTTCATTTGTAATTTTTGTTTTCAGATGTCTAGTTCGCTGGTTGTTTGCACATTTTTAAGCGCTCCACTCATGTACATATCGGCAAGAATGATTTTTATGGATTTCGTACCAACGGATGACTATTTGAAAAAGCTCGAATCGTTTGGTTTTAATATTGGAGTTATTGGCATTCCACTCGCCATTTGGTTGGTCATTCTATTTGTCGTCAATAAATCGTTCACCAAAATTCCACACAAGATCAGTGGATTTTTGTTTTTAAGTCAGGTATTATTATATTGTTGGTTAATTTTTGAAACAAACTTTACAATGAACCGGAAATTGGTAAATCGTAAAGCCTGTTGGTTTGGTAGGGATTTTAGAGTTTTCCTAAACTCAAAACCACGTGTAAACAGTCATTTAAATTTTTAATTTTGAGCTTTTTATCTCTAATGGATGAGGGGTTTTGTTACTGATTTAACCCATCAGCCTACTACTGTTATAAGACATTACACACCCCTAATACTAAGTTTTGTGTAGACGAAAATGGCAATTTGTAAATTTATATTTTATTCACGCTAATTTTTTTTTGATGAGAATTGAATATATAGCATTGTTGTGCTGTGAGGGTGGATTGGTGTATAATGTTCTTAGATTTTGAGTATAATATTATAAAATTTTTGATGAAATATTCTTCTAAGTTATTGCAGTGAAGTAACAATATGTTTCTAAAATTATTTTCAGGGAAGAAAAATGAGAAATGTATTAATTAGATACCAAGGCATTATTTGTGAGAAAAATCTCCCCACAAGTGCGGTTTACTTCTGAAATGAAACCAACCTCCCAAAAGACTGAAACAAATCTCCCTGCAAGTGTGTAGTATTTATGAAATGAAGTAATAAAAGTGAAATGAATTTTTATGTGATAAATAGTTTTAAAATGATCTGTGGACGCTATGGTGCCCGCTAGCATAATTTGAGTACCCTTGTCTTAATCCATTTGATCATCGAAATATAATGTGTGTGAGTTTTCAACACATAGTTCTCTTTCGCTGTAATGTTGAATTTATGTCTAAAGTGCTTATCAAAAACTTTACAGTTCTGTGTGACTAATACAGAGACTTATTATAGCCTAACCGTTAGCAGCCTTCGTGGGCTTATGGGTTGAAGAAGATAAATTCTTTTAGTCGATTGAAGGAATAAGTTACTTTTTCTTGCTTTATAGTTCTCATTAAAAACTTCTTCCTGTTTATATATATATATATATATTTTTAAGTTAGCTAACTAATAAGTATTTCCTTGATCGAAACATTTAATTTGTTGGAAAAATTTTAACTTATTAAAAACTTGCTTTGTTTTAGGTGATCATATGTATTGGTGTAGCTTTGCAACCGCTTACGAACAATAACAAACCTTGGCTTAATTACATCCAGTTTTCTGTATTTGCGTTCGGCTTATATAGTTCAAGACTTTGGACTTTCTTTCTGGCGGTCACTCTGGTTGTGCTGCAGTCAAGAAGTCTTTGTTTTGTTATTAAACTCTTGCCTGTCTTTATGTGTTTAGCTTGGGGGTAAGTTTTAAGTTAAGCTCTAAGTTAGTTTACTTCGTCGTCATCTGGATTGATGTTATACCTTTATTTACTGAATTGAATTGTTTTAGTGTTCCAGTGTTGGTAGTGGCCATAGTTTGTTTGGCTTCGTTTCCCAAGTATTCTTTTGGTTCTTTAATGAATCCCGATTTTAATCGGGAAATTTTTCAATCTGTTGCCACCTTGCTGTTGTTGATATTTTCTTTTGTGGGTAAGTTATTCAATGAATAAATAAAAATGAGTCTTTTTTCTTGAAGCTTTCGAATCGAGTTTGTCACATGTTGAATTTGGTTTGAAAATTAATTTCAGGCACAAGCGTTTGTTTAATTCTTCAGCATCGTTATCAACGACGATTCGCCAAATACATGGTTTTAGTTCAGGAAGTAAATTCTAAAGATTTACGCGAAGTTAACGAGACGGTTATTGGCGAAAGCTCTACATCAATTAACAATACATCTTCTCAACCATCGAAACATCAAAACAACAAACATCGAAGAGTTACCGACATCGAGGAAATAGTTTCCGAAAATGATCTCAATACGTGCAGTGGGTAAATACTGTTCTGATTAGTACTACTCGATGAAGATTCTCGTCTTTAGTGAAAACCTAAAAGTACTACATGAATGTTAATTAAATTGTCTAAACCTTTAAGTAAAAATTTTGTTGGGAAAAATTCTAGCAATAATACTTTGAGAGAGGAATTTCCGTAGCTTGCTGTATGTAGATTGTAAGCAATAAAATTGAAGAGACTCTTCAAATGTGTCATATTACTTTTAGGAATTGTGAAGGTGAAGGGCTTTGCTCGTCAAAGTTTGACTGTACAGATACGCAGAGAGAACTCTGTGAAGAAACTTTAAAGCAATATAATGATGAAACAATAAATGAAGACATTGGAGAAGATCGTCAAGACCTTCAGGTTCTGAGGCACATTGTCTTGCTGTTGCTTCTTGTTACATCAATGTTTGTGGTAATGATTTTTTATATTAAACTTTTAAAAGTCATAAAGTGAAATTTTAAAACCTCAGAACATTATACTTCCTACTACTACTACTACTTCTACCTCTGCTAGTAAAATTAATTTTTTCCTTTTTAGAATTTGATGTTATCAATTTGGACTTTGGTTGTGGAAGACGCCATTTCTGGCGTATATATCGAACTTTTATTTTTAAATGTCATGTTGAATACTGGACAGATTTTCTTAACATTCTCAGTTTTTGGATTTGAGACGAGGAACTTGATTATTTCTCTGACCAATAGGTAGGTATCAGAATACGAAAAGTAGTTTTTTTTTAAATTTTGTCACTTAATAAACAGTTAGACATCCCTTTTACTTCTAAAGTTTTTGTTTCCTTAAATTATCTAAGTAGCAGAAGTGTTAATGATGTTAAAATTTATGGTTCTCGACTGAGAGAATTCTTGAGGTTAAGAAAATAAAATTCAATGTACACACTGAATGATAAAAAGATGAAGTAAGAGTTCGAAAGACAAAGGAGCGAATGCATGCTTAATTTTAAGAATTCTCTCAGTCCAAACTAAACTTCATTCCTCTGAGGATACCTTCCTTTGAGGAGAGAAAATTCTCTTACCTAAACAAAAATTTGACCAAAGTTTAACATTACTGGCACTGGTGGTCAGCCGTGATAATGTCAAATCTTACTTAAACATCAAATGGTGTTCTTCAGGCCTTTATTTGTGTTTATGCATAACAATTTTATAAGTCTGATCTCTATTTATCATAATTTTTCTCATTGTCAATTAATTAAACAATTGTAATATTTTTAGATGGCGTAAATTCTACTACGGAGCAGATACTATTGTTCTCACACCCGTCGACCAGTTAGGATTTGAAACAACTCACGTTTGTCATCAATTTATTGCTCACCATTTGCATGATTGCCGGAAAGAAATCGCCAAGAATAAAAGGTAATTGTTTTCGTTGATTTTTTTAAGTTCAGAAATACAAATCGATTTCACGATAGAACACATTTCGCCGTGTTTATCTGACTATCTTGATGTCTAAGTTGGAAATAATTTTGAGGAGGCTTAGTATCTTTTTTTTTCTTTAAATTTTAGATTAAGACTACGAGTGTACAAAGACTGCTTTAAGGGCAAAACCCTAGTGTCGTGGCTTCAGACGCAGCGCCTGGCCAAAGACGAAGCCGAAGCCATTCAATATGCTTCTCATTTATTAGAAGGCCGTGTATTGAGACATGTTGAAAACCGTTATTATTTTGAAAATTCTGATTTACTTTACACTTTTAAACACTAATGTACAAAAGGTTGTGATTTTTAAGATTTGTTTCAATGACATTTTCTCGAAATATTTTCTGCAAATGTAAATAGATAGAAAATAGAACTCGAAGCAAAGTTCCTGACTGTAAAATTTTTAATTTCCTCAAAGGAATGGTTTTAAAATAATTTAAAGGTTATAATGGACTGTAATTATTATGTTGTTTTGAAGTAGCTTTACAATGACAAAGGTCCTTTTTAATTACTTGAAAACTTAAAATTTTTAAAACGAAAATGTGGAGCTCACAAGGAAGTGTTTTGAAAAATGGTGTGACTGGAATGAAAAATTTGTGAAATATTGAGAGTAACTTGTGTTAATTGGAAAAAAAGATGTGATGAATGTATATAACAAAGAATAGTCACGCTAGGTACAAATTTAAAAATGGTTTTGGATTTCGATCAGTTATAATTTTGTAAACAGAATATATACAGTCTCAATTTTTACGATTTTGGGGCCGTGTCTTCCAATTAAGGCCCACAAGAATACTGAAAATATTTGTTCTTTCACAACTTATACAGATTATTCACCCAACTAGGCAATAATGAGCACGTTAAATATTTCTCGATTTTAATATTTTACGTCATTCAAAACTTTGATGAGAGAAATGCATGAGGTTCTCGTATTTCACATGTATCTGATGAATTAACAAAAAAGTTGTCTAAAACGTATTGATAAAATCAACAAACTGATTATTTAGCCCAGTTTTCTTTTATTAATTTTATAGTTCAGTTATTTTTATGTAAAAGAATGTGGTTACTTTTCTCTTTGTGGAAATTGTAGTGTTTGTTGCCATTTTCTTGAAGTTCAGCTTTGAAGTAATTTTATTAGTGTAGAGAGAACATTTATGAAATGAGAAAAACAGTTTGAAGTTAAAAAACGTCATTAAAAAAATCGGTGAATGCTTAATTTGTAACGGTAATTAGGTGAGATTGAATTTGAAACGTTGATCAAATTTTTCTAGGGTATGTTTTACAAGACTTAAAAAGTTTTGTATTGAAGTACAAATAATTTAATTCCTTTTTTAAAGAGGTTTTATTTATTTATTTATTTTGTCAGAGGATCTGACTTGGTTTTTAAAACCAAGGATGTTTGTATTGTTATTATTTATTGAACAATAAAAATATTTTATTTTTGGTTTTAAAACATTTGATTTCATATTTAGATTTGTTATGTGATTATAATTGCAAAATGGTTATTAGGTAATGCTTATACCTTTCTGGTTGAACTTTTGTAATAAAACGCGACGTTGAAATTTGTCGTTGCGAATTAATTAAAATTAAATTTATTCAATCTTTTATTATAGAACGGACATGAATAACACTTGATCGGTGTCAATATGCGGCTTATTTCACATTAATTGTACCTTATTATTATTCTAAATAAGAATCTACTGGGTTGTCTAACTGTTTTGTGGGTTTTATTAACCGAAAAGTTCAAGGAGAAATGAGTGGATTATACGTAGGATAGAAAATGTGAAAAGTTCGTCGGCTGCAAGAACTCGTATTCGGAAGAGAAAGGGAGAATCGAGTTTCAATTTAGACGGGTTTTTACTAGAATCAAAATATAAATATCCTGCGACTGTTTTTACGTAGCTTCACTTCTCTAAGGCCATCAGTATTATAATTTTAAAATGTCCTCAAATCAGTGAAAACTAAATTTATGGCGGAAAATCGGATTTCAATTAGAATATAATTTTGTCGAAGAAGAGGGGAGTGCCATTTTGCTATATCGAATGTTTCGTTCAAAAAGTTTTCAGATATAACTACGTTTTTAAACTCCATTAATTATTAATTTGTATTTAACGATATCGTACGACTTTCCTTTCTTTCCTCATTCGAACTTTGGGAAAAACTAAAATGGCGGCTTCCAGTCCCGAAATGTTCTCTGAAACTTCCGTTTCCGTTTTGTTTTCTTCCTCATTTTTGAAAATGACGGTTGGTGGTTCTTGGCTTCCAGAAAGTAATCACAAGTCGCTTCATAAGGTAACAGGATATTTGATACAGTTTACTATAATAATTGAAGATTTGGTTTGACTTTGATTAAAATCCCTTCTTCAAAAGATTTTTTTTGGACGACAAGATACAAAAGTAATGAGTTAACGAGTAAGAAAGTTTGTGACGTCATTATAAGTTAGGCTTATTACCAACTCACGCGTCTGGAAATAAAAGCGAAAACGATAAATAAAAACGAAATTACACTTCCTAATTTTTCGGCCCTTTTTAATTTCTCGTTTGGTTTAATATTTATCTTTTAATTTTCAAGTTTAATGTTAATTTGAAGTTATCATTTTCAAAGACCCGCCATTTTTTCTCCATTACCAGTTTTTCATTCGTTTATAGGTTTACCTATCTTGGTTTCAGTATTTATTTTTAGACTAATCGGGGTGAAACACAAAAGATTCAAAACCTATGACTTTGTATAATTAAGTTCTTGCTTACCACTCTAAACGCCCGTTAACCGCTTTTATATAAGACAAAAACGTTATTGAGGCACATAAGCTAAACATGTTTTTTCGTGTCATTCACCATCGTTTACCATGCCGCTCTTGATTTTTTTTCAAAGCAGGTGTTTTTGGTAGTACTTCTATTAAAAATGAATTGTTTCGTTATTTAAAATTATAGACCTAGGTTAACTTCGATTTGTTTTATTTAATTTCTAGACTGAAATTATTTGGCTTAATATTGGTAGCTGTCTTTGAGGAAAGACAGTTGAAGTTTGGGCCGTGATTAAATGCATTAATCCAGAATACCAGAAAAACAAACCGCAAGTTATGGGACTCCAATTTAATTTGATTCTTGCAAGATGCAGCAATAATGGGATCGGATTTAAAGGAACCCTGCCTTGGTCGTTAAGGTAAATAGTTTTAAATTTGTCATTCTTTTCACCTGTTTCTCACAGCATTTACCTTTTTAACGAGAAATTGTTTCAGTAAGGGTTTGTTAGGTTCATCCAAAATTTAATTCTATTTAGTCACTTATTCAGGATTTGAAACTTTTCATTCAAAATATGTTCTAACAGTAGTCTATAAATTTTTGGGGATCGGAAAAAAGAAAATGAATCTCTATTTTTCAGGAAAGAATTGAACCATTTTGTTAGGATGACCAAGGAGGTTAAGGATCCTTCAAAGCAGAATGCCGTTATTATGGGACGCAGAACATGGGAGTCAATGCCAGAAAAATTCAAACCAATGCCTGACAGAGTCAATTTTGTTCTCTCTACTAAGCCTTTGTAAGTTTTTAAGGGGAAAACCCTTCTTTTATATTTCACAGTACATATGAAAATTGTTTTAAAAGCATTTTGCACATTGCAATAGATTGAAATACTTTATCAAATTCTGATGGTAAAACCTGACTTGAAGGTAGACCAGACATAATAGTCTTGGGAAAAGTCAAAATTGTCAAGCTGATTTAACAGCAGTCATGTTATCACAAACCAATGATTGGATTTTAATTATAATTAGATGTTATAAATGTATAAACCCTTTTTTGCAGAGCCTTAAATGGAGCAGTTCACTGCACAAGTTTTGATGATCTCCTCCAAAAACTGAACTTGCCAGAATATGCAGACAGAATTGAAACTTGTTGGATAATTGGAGGCTCAAAATTATACGAAGATGCAATCAAACTTAACTTATGCCACAGAGTTTACCTGACAAATATATTAAAGGAATTTGAATGTGATACTTTTGTTAATATAGATTTTACTGAAGGCTTCAGGGAAATCAGGTATAGTATTTATTCACTACTTAACCTAAATGTTCTACTGGCTATAACAAAAGGTCCTCATTTTTATTTTTTTTAATTTTTTGTAATTATTTAAGGCACTATTTCCTTGTTAGTGGGAACACTTTCTCAAAGTGTTACCTCACTTCATTTTAAAAACAATTTAAAACAAAATTTAATTTATTCTAGGCAGGAATTAAAATTTATGGAAGATGGACATGCTAATTATATTAATTACCTGATTTTTTTTTGTTTCCAGTGATGAAAGAGTTTCAAAGGAAGTTCAAGAAGAAAACCAAATCCAGTACACTTTCCATGTGTATGAAAAAATACATTGAATAAATTTTCAAGTATACAGAAATTTAAATTGAAATTTTTCTTATCAGTCACACTCCTCTTCATTTTTCCCCATACAATTTTTTTTAAATAACAGGTAATTGAGTTTGTTAAACTAAATTCTAATACATTTATTTATTTATTAAAATAATTATTTGATTTATTGCTAAGTAAATAATGGTTAATTTAAGGAATTTATAATTTTTGTAAAGTTTGATTGAGTGGGCCATGTAAAATCAACAAAAGGTATTTTGCACGTGCCCAAATATTTAATTCAATAGTCAAGAAACAATTTCCTCAGTTCTAGAAATGACCATTATTATATAAAATGACCTATAAATAAAATCTAACAGAACATAATTAAATTTGAATGTCGTTTCAGATGAAAGGGGCTTGAATTGCTGACCTAACTTCAATGTCAAGGGCTAGTTCAAAGATAAGGAGTGCACGGTCTAAAAATGTCGCGGCTGAACCTCATACTGCTTTCTTTAGACTTATATCTTCAGGCTACATGTTTTGATCAAGTAATCATTCTTAATCGTTAATATACTTTACGATTTGCCAATATTGTGGTTTTCTAGTGAAGGACGTTTAACAAACATCCACTCTCTTCTTTCTCTTTAAGTAAATCTGAATATGGTTTTTTTTTTTTTCAGGGATCGCGATACTGTTGTTTAAATGATAATCTTTTGAGCGTGGTTTACCTTTTATAGTTGGCCATTCAAAAAAAAAACAAATGCTTGTCAGTGCTTCTTGATGAATTTCATTACTCAGGCTTCTGATTCCTAAAAAAGTATTTTAAGAATGTAATTATAATATAAAAATGTTTTTTATATATATACAAAAAAAAAAAGTTATAATGAAAGGGAAAGTCAGGTACGCCCAGTACCTGTACCAGTACCAGTAAAAAAAGCACTAGGGATCGCCCGAAGCCTCAAAGTTTCCACCAAAGTTGGAGTGGATCTGGGGCAGTGGAAAATTTATTTAATCATCTATCTACGTGGCAAGAAAAAATGAAAGAAAACGGAAATTTTTTTCTAAACCAAACGGGTCCAAAGAAATTGTGGCAATCAGCCAATCACTGATACCAGATTAAGGTTGAATCCACTAAAGGGTTGGGCGTTCTATTCTGCCGGGGTTATTTACATGAAAACCATCTCTGTTGTCTGTTGCTGTTATACCCAACTGTTTTGTTCTGTAAGAAAATTAGAATTTGACTGTGGTAAGGGAGACAGTTTAACAGAATACATGAGTTTTGCAATTAATTATTCAATTGAAACTCAATCATGTTGCAAAAAAAAAGAAATAAACAAACAACTTTTCAATATTCAGTGTCATTTTCCTTAATTATGTATTAATTACAAGTCTCATGTGACCTTCCCAAGCAACTGAAATGTGGTGTAGACAAAATTGAACGTAGTGCCCATCGTATAAACTTCACTTTATTTAACATGGTTTCTTTTTTATTTAACAACACGCAGAGGCAGAAAAAGAAAAACCTCTTTTGACTTTTGACCCGATTCACTTTTATCGCAATAACACAATCGATTACGAAGGATTTCGTGGTAAAGAATAAATATAAGCATGATGGATCCGTGGTTCACCACATTTAAGTAGATGCCCCGGAGCACTTTCTAGTCTCTTCCCCACCTCAAACATGCTGATTTTAACACAGTTCTTTCCAAAACGACTAAACGAGTTTGCAACGCCCCAAGGAAGTCAGTCAACACTGAGAGGAAATAGCCCTTAAATTTGTCTTGTCTTCACCAGTCAACCGGTGGTCCGTTCAATGATCCCAACACATCCCATTCAAAAATAATGAATTTTCACAAAATTGATTGAATGATTCATTGCGCCAGGCATATACAAAAGTCTGTGAAAATCATTTGACTCAAACAAAAATTTTTTTTTATAATTTGACTTCAGGTTAATTCCAATTCAGTAATGAAATCAACCTTTGAGGGAACCACAAAAAAGAGAAAAAACGAAACGACGAAATCACACTTGATATTTTAATGAAAAAAACTTGTGCGGATGGTTTACGATGCACAAACTGTACGTATAGCTCCTAGTAGAATTTTTTGTTGAAGCACAATAACATCAACCGCATAACAGGTAGTATTACATGTTTCAGTCAATTAAGTAGGTTTGAAGATGAATGTACCAATGGAACAGGTAGAAACGTAGGTTCCAAAGTGGTGTGCAGTCTCAAGAAATATTTGTACTTTGACAAGCGTGTTTTCATTTCGTTTTTAGTTTCTTTTCAAATCTTTCGATTTTTCGCCGTCGAATAATTTCATTTTTTTCCTTTTAGAGTGATTTGTGTATAGAAATTTAAATCAGTTACAAGAAGTGTGCGTCTGATTTTGAAAATTCCGTTTTTTCCGTCGAATAACCACACGCCGCACACCGCTTATTATTTTTTTAAGTGAGAAGTTTTTTTTAATTTTATTTTGAGTTTGCCATGAGTACATTTTGGGGGATGTGTGTCCACGATTCTTTTCATTTCAATTCCGGTCCATCGAACGGAAAAATCGTGGTCGTCGAAATGTCCGTTTTGAATTTCATTTAGATAGCAAAAGAGCCCATCATAATTTTTTTTCCAAAAGGAAAACAGATGACTCTAATCGAAAGAAGGGACTACCATGACATCAGGTAAGGGTTTCAATTACAACTTTCTTCTTTCCCAATTTTTTTTGGTTTTTTGTTTTTCTTTGAAATTTAAATTTTAGTCATCTACGTGGTCAAACTTTTTGACTAATTTTGATGGGTGATGTAACGTGTCGACATTGATCACGCTTCAATTCGTTTACATTGATACTGTTCGTTTAAAACATAATTATCACCACTTGAAAAATTTTGATTTTTCATTCAAAAAACACCCCCTCCCTTCAACCCACCCCGCTTTTGCCTTTTTATTTTTTAAATTCTTTTTCCCCGTTAGCCATTTTTGTTTTCTGTCACTCACACAACTTTCTGTTGAAAAAGAAACAAAAATCGATTTTGTTCGATCTTTTAATGATTTGATTTTTTTTTAAGGGCCCCTTTGTACTCCCAGGCACTAAGCACCCGTTATTAATTTGTACTTGTGACGTAATGAATTAATTTATGAAAGCTTATTCATAGGAAAAAACCGTTTAACCAAGCAAACGAGTGGGATTTTATTATTTATTTATTTATTTTTCGTTTATTGAACTTAGTTAGGTGTAAATTAAAAAGGAAAAATTTCTACTGTCTGGGGTGTTTTTCTAGGGTGAAAACGGGTTCCGAAAACTTGCTAGACAACAATTTCAAAATTGTGTTTCGTTTTCCTAACTCGCCCACCAACCTACGAGAGTCATTGCACCGATAATATAGAGCATTTGGGCGCCTCTAAATCCATCTGATTTGTTTTAGGCAAAACGAGGACCTTCTAAAAAAATTGAAAACGCCTTGAATGGATGTTATTACTATATTTTTTAGTTTAATTATTACTTTTGTGAAATACCGATGATAAGAACCTCGATTATAGGTTGAATAGATTATGAAGGTTGGATGGTGATGAATCGTTCGCAGTCGAGTGTAAACAGCGGAGGTTCCTGATTGTTTTACCTTTAGGTGAATAAGGGAAATTTTGTACTAATCGCACTTGGGTGAACTTCCTTTTTGACGGCCTCAATATGAGTGAGTAATATCTGCAAATTTGGAGAGTCCTTCGATACAATGGAAACCTCGTTTAGGTCGAGAAATTCTTAACGAATCAGACACGCGGGTTTTAGGTAAATAAAGAAAAAACACAGATGCGAGGTAATGAAGAAGTGAAAATTTCGTTTGATTCAAGGAGAACGTCTATCATCATTCAATGTCATGTTTTATTGAGTCACGGGTCCTCTTAGCAGCCTCTCGTGCCGAAAGATGAAATAATTTTTTACCTAATCGTTATTTTTATAGGGGGTGGGGGGAAAAGAAAATGAAGAGAGAAAAATCCTTGCAGAATCATTCCGTCGGACTCCACCGAATTAATTCCCCTTGTCCTAGAGAGAAAGGAACTTGGCACGTATGGCGGTCAATGATGTGCAAAGGTCCTCCTTCCATCAAAGGTCTTACGCATTGGGATTAAAGATGGATTTCCTCGAGCCCGGGTTTTCTTTTGCCAAATGAACAAGGTGATAACAATCAATTAAGGGAAATCAATCAATTTTATTGCTCTCCCTAGGGGCTTGTTTGTGTACGCTACCTGCCCATTCTCCTTCGCAAAGAAGTTTTGGTTCTGTTGTTGTCTTCCAGTTTGGTTCTTTCTGTCCCCGATTAGTTTTGGGAGATTAACTGGTCTTAGTGATGTGTGTCGTGGCTCAAGGACATGTCCACCAACCTTCTTATGTCCACATGTCATCCGGTTGTTTTTTTGTTCATCTCGTTCCTTTCTCTTTTTCCGCTTGATTTTCCACAAACCTGTTTTTCCTTAATTTGTGGTCACGTCAGCGTATTGTTCATTCGAATGCTCTCTCTCTCTCCTTTTACCCATGTTCGGTTCCTCCCGAATTATTTTAAGCCTTAATGAGCTCTTTCACTAAAGTTTGATATCATAATCAAAATGTAGACTAATCATCATCTAATGGTAAATTTCCAAACTTGTGTTGGGTGGTGAAATGGGTAGTTGAATAATGAGGGCATAGCCAAATCCAGAAATGGGGGGATTCACCGGCCTTGCTTTTTTTGCAAAATACTAATGGAAAGGAAGGACGGAAGAATGGGCAGTCATCATTTTTATTGCATAATCATAGGTGGAATGAGTCATCAAAACTCTCTGGCTCCCGATTGCAAATTTTGGAAACCAATTACCCAGCCGCCGGTGCCTTTGAAATCAGTTATTGCATTCGTTCAATTCTGTTTTTTTTTGTTTTGCAAAATCAGGATAGGCAGCGAAAATGATGGCGTGTCAAAACCGATTAAAATCCTGATAACCATTACTATTGTTATGATTCTGTTTATATTTTGCTGTTGTCCCAAGTACTTTGTACGAAAGCTACGTTTTTTTTTTGAATAGTCGTTTAATTTTTTTTTGTTTTTCTGTTTTCAGTGTGGCGATCAAGAACATTTCGTCGATTTTTATTTGTCCTTGTGGTTTGGGCGATAACAATACTCTGTCTTTTTCACCTCGGAGGAAACCCGGTTAGGTCTTTGATTAAAATACAAGATTCACCTGGTTTTAAAATGATATCTTCTAAAGTAAGTCATTTGTCATACGCGGATCAACAAACGTCACATACGAATCATTTGGATAGTATTTTGCACTTGGAGCCGAATATTGATCGATTGCCTGTTAAAACGGATGACAAAATCATTGATAAGGTAAGTCTTTCCTGAAAATTTTTTTGATTTGTCCTCTTCTAGAAAATCCACCACTAATTATAGCTTAAGATCCTAAGCTATAAGACCATATTAAGATTTTGTTATTAGAGTTCGGTTACTGCTGATTTTCCTGTTGAGAGGAGTCGGTGGTGCTTTTGCTGTTCTTTATATTCCGGGGGAATGATAAGTATTTGGTAGATTTTCGCTAATAGGGGAGTGTCAAGTGAGGCTTTTGGAGATTTTTGTGGTATTAGCGAATGGGTTTTTAGTTGATATCTTATCAACACGATTAGTCAGTGGCGGTCACTAATAAACCTGACTGGGTAACTAACGTTTAGCCTTAGATTTGGCAAACGTTCCGCCAAGTTTTACTTCCTGACACCTTCAATGATTAAAAAACTTTGAACTTTGAAGGTTTCTGAGAAAGTCCTCAATAGAAATTATTTGATTTTATTTCAGTAGTTCACAACCGATTTTGGTCCTTGCCCTAACAAGGCAGTTCTAGAGTGTTGATACTGTCCCTCTTGACAATTTTGTTTTTTAAAATCTTACATAATGGCTTAATTGCCCAAATCACTGTTAATAACTCATTCTCAAATTACCCTACACTACAGTGTAGTGTGGTATAGTCAGCCGAAGGATGCACGTCCTGCCCATGGCCCACCAAAACATTGCCATGCCTCACCGGTGAGGTCTGCGCTCCTCGTTGAGATTGACGGTTTTATTTAATGGGCTGGTCCCTGATCTGATAGAATATACACTGTGTGGAGACTTTGAG
Source organism: Columbicola columbae (assembly GCA_016920875.1). Lineage (NCBI taxonomy): Eukaryota > Metazoa > Arthropoda > Insecta > Psocodea > Philopteridae > Columbicola > Columbicola columbae. Next base: position 15,460,439 of record JADMLL010000006.1, on the reverse strand, counting down.
AATACAGAAGTCTAATAATTTTTATTTCTTTTTACTGATGGAGAACTGTATATTGTCTAATTTTTACATTTTGTGGGAGGAGTAGTGTAGTGGTTAAGTTCCTGACTTGGACGCAAATGGTCCGCATCCTGTTATACCCAAAATTTAAGGGTGAAAAACGGGATTAAAACCACCACCACCATATTGTCTAATTTTTACATTTTAATCTTCTGAAGGTTTCTGTAAGAAGTTTAATGTGTATGTAAGGTATTCTGAACAAGTAAAGGACTGTTTTTGGAACCGAGCACCATTCTTGTCTGTTTTTTATTTTAGTGAGACAGTTTTAAGACATCAAAACATGAATTTATTCTAGTTTCTGTGGTTAGTCAACGCAATTATAGAAACTGTCACCAAAACTCAATTTCATACTGGTGACCAATTACTAATGAATTCGAGTGTTAAATGAATACACTCGTGGAAAGCAGCCATTTTCTTTGAGTTTCAGTCATTTTGTAGTTAATCGTAGTAACCTAAACACAGGGGCTCTGTTTCTCTGAGTAGCAGTTGTTAACCGCCACCTGTCTCCAGATTCGAGACAATGAATAGTTTGCAAGTCTATCATAAAGAGGGTAAATTTAGGAAGCAGGGAAGTGTCTTGGCCAAGAAGCGGATTAAGCATATTTATTTATTTCATTTGTCATCGGCTTATCAGTATCCTCTGAAATTCACTTGCCGGATTAAACTGTAGATTCGTTCAAGAAATGTAAAACTTTAGACTGAGAGGAAACCTCTGTAAAAGGGCTGTTTCATCTTGAGGGTATTGTCCGACAGTATTTGTATGATGCTGTTGAGAATTTATCCATTTATTACAATAAAGGATTTTGCCTAATTATTGTTTAAAAAAAAGGAGAAAAAGAAACCAGAGGTGAACTGCAGGTATTTAGGCTTGATTCTTTAGACAACATGCAAAAGTGCAAAAGGTCATTTTGGGTCGACAGTGACAAGGTTTCTTGCTGGTTAGGTATTTAAACGGTTTTAAATGTTTCCAGGATCGAATTGAATCAAGTCGAACTCTTAATCCGTTTTGTCGCAAATTGTTTTTCGCAAAGAATTTTGTTTTCTTTAGTGAAGCGTATTATTAGGGGTCCTCACAAGGCACTGAACATACCAGTATCCTATTCCGAGGACAGCCGGGAAAAATTTACTTTTTTGAATATAGTCGTGCGAACGATATGCAAGAGTCTGTTACTCTTTTTGATTCCTTCTGTTGCTTATTTTTGCATCGTTTTGTGAAATTTGTTTTTTGGGGATGCACTAAATATACCAAATTGTCCGATTCTCTTGCTTTGAAGACAGTATACAGCAATTGTGAAATAATTTTTTTATCCCCAACAAAAACGATTACCTGTCCCCAGGAAAGGATTATAAGTTGTTGGTAGAACATAGTGTTTGGCGGTTTTTGAGGTTTGCTGGAGAATGGCCTCTGGAACTGTCGGGAGAAAGAACAGGAAGTAGGCAAGGATTAGGAAGATGAGGAGTAGGGTGGGAAAGGAGAGAAAATAGGACAAGGAATAAAAGGGGCAGTCTTAGAAATTATGCAAAATTTATGAAATAAATACCACGAGAAAGTGTGCAATATTTATGAACTACATTCTCCAGAACCGGGTACGAATCTGTTCTACCCTCCTGGTCCAACAAGTTACCCAGTTCTTTTCTGTCAAATATTGTATTCAGATAACTCTGTAGTTCTATAAATACAAATTCGATCACTCGATTGTTTTGATTCATTTTTTTTTATGGATGAAATTAGCCAAAAAAAAAGCTTCTCTGTTCTCAAAAAAGGACATTGGGTCAATCAACACTCATAAACAAGAGCCTGATTTCGCGAAAGAGAGAAACAGAACAAATAAGAAATAATTTGCGTTTTCAACATTTGAAAATCGTTCAGTTGCATTATAGTCATTTGGAATATTATTAGAAAATTACGCGAAATTTGCTAGAAGTAATAATTGCTAGTACCAGGATTAGCTAATTCTTTTTTGAGATAAGGATTTTTGTGACTTGACGAATCTTTTTTCTTTCCTTTTAGATTCAGAAAACTTTGCCCAGTTTACCAATCGTATATTGGAACAAAAATAAAAATCAGCCGAAATTTTACAAGAACGAATCTTGCGCAAGGTTTCCCAGCATATACGAATTAGAATTTAATAACATTTATTGGCAGACGTTGGTGACTTCAAATGGAACTTTTCAGGTACGTGCGTCCAAATATTTTTCACCTCATTGCGCTGCCCAAAAACCGGCTAATTTCGGTCGTTTCGGGTGTTCATTAACCAGATTTTCGGTCCGTAGAAACCGATCCGTGGCGATGGACAGAAGTTTCCATTTTGATCATAGTCACGGTTTCACGAGCTATCTCGTTTCTGAGGAGTGACTTTCGTGGCACACTTCCAATACACCGAGAGGGTGTTTTCCCCAGTATCAAAGTCCAGGCGAAAACTCTTAATCGATTCCTTGGATTGATTTTCAGCTGTACGGAGCTTATTACGACATAAGAAGGTTTAGTAAAATCGGTCCGGCAGTTAGAATCCTGGGAATGATTAATAGGATAGAGCCGACTGTTAAAACGTATTGTCAGTTTTGGTTCGAGGACGAGAAGGAACCAGCTTTTGTGAAGACTTTGGAATATAAATACATCTGGTACCGGAAATGGGGAAATTACAAACAGGGAATCTATCAACCGTATCTCATAGCGTGTCAAATCCCGTCCAAATTCAAAGGAAAGGTGAGCTTTTATTTGTGTTTAAGTCGACATTTTGTTTTAGAAATATTTCTAATTGCAGGGAAGTGATTTCAATTTGTGATAATCATTGGCTAATCAATTATTAGGTAACTTCGAGCGACGGTTTTATTCATTGATCGGAGAAATTTTTTGTGTGTGCGTCTTGATAAAATTAATTGTTCATATAATGTGCGTCATTGACACGCAATCTGACAACCGAGTCCATATTTAACAAGTGTTTTGTGGTCTTAAACATCATCAAGTTCTTAAAATCATTGCACAGTAGAGTATTTGAGTTTAAAAGGGGGCTTAACATTATGTTTGTCCTTCGAATTTTCCTCTAATGTGATTTATATAAACTAATACTGACCATATTTGCTTCCTTACTTAATGTCTTTCCGCCTTCTCCCAGGGCATAGGGTCTCTACGAATCTTCGCCAGTGTACCTGTTGTGAGCGAGGACTTTCAGCTCTCCTCATGACTTTCCACCCGCCCTACAGACCTTAGGACTGCTCTAACCATACACATTTACAAAAATTAGTTACAACACAATATAAATCACTTTTTTGTTTAGGCTTAGGCCTGTATGATGTATAGATGCTGATTAATATTATTATCATTATATAGGCTTCTTTCAACGCAATTACATCTTTGTATTCGTTATTTGATTTCTTTTAAGAGTTTCGTTCGTATTATTGTGTTTCGTTTTGGCCTTTTATTTCCTTCTCACTAATTTTCAGTCTGTATACAATATTAGATATTTCATTTTTTTGTGTTTTCTATAATCGTCTTCTATTCGTATAATTGTTGTGGTGATAGGATGTTTTAAGTATCTATTATATTCCCATTTGTTCTTAGCCCTTTCAAAATATTTCTGGAAGCCGTCACCTGTATAATTTGGTTTTATAGATTTATTATCGATTGTAGCTGATAATATCTAAACCTGGTTTGGGATAAGCGTTGTTAGATTTATTTCATTTAACTGGTACATTTGTAACAATCTATTTTTGATATTATCAATATTGAATATTATTTTAAAAGGAACAAATTCTCGCCTTTTATTCGTCAATCGACCCCCTTATTAGCCTCATTTTTATTATGTTCTTCAAATGATTGACCTTTTCCTTTTTTATTTCCTTCTCATTAAGTATTAATAATAATCATATACGTGTTACAACCATTTTACGATAACATACAACCGAACTTCTTTATAAGCTAAAACATCTAAAGCAGACTTTAATATTATTATTGCAGTAACACTCTAATCTTTTTCTATCAGTGCTACATATTTTACGGTAAAAGTGATAAATCGAGCGAATATATTTACTAATCTCCCGGAACTTATTCATAACCACCAATTAAGCTTGTGAAAATGACAAATTACTCAATATTTATCACATTTACCGGTTAGTTTATAAAATCTCCAACTTGTAATGTGGAATTTTATAAAGGTTTGTTGAGTTTAAGAGCTGGATATTTAAAAAACTAGGCAGTATATGTGATGAATCGGGCAAACTATGAATAATTCCCGGGGATTAATCACAGTCACCAACTAGGCTTAGTAAATGTGACTAATTACTGAATATTTACCACATTAGCCGGCTAGTTTATAAAATCTTCAACTCATAACGGGGATTCAATAAAAGTTTACTCAAATTTCGAGTTGGATATTTTATAAGCTGGTTGGTAAAAATGATAAATATTCAGTAATCGGTCGCATTTACTAAGCCCAGTTGGTGATTATGAATTTCCCGCCCGAAATTTCGGGAGTATAATCCTCCGAATTATCACTATTACCGAAACGTATATTATATGTATATCATTCCTATTTTAATTTATATTAATTATACTGTGCACTTTCTTACAAGGAACAAATTCTGCTTTTGCCATATTGCTTAAATAAAAATGAAAATGGCGGAAACGTGAGCGAGTTCTATACAGAAACATTCAGTAGAATAACTAAAGTTCACTTTAACCACAAAAACATAATCAGCCTTAATTCATACACGAAAAAAATGTTACTCATTTAATCCTGAATATACAGTTGGGGAAATGTCACATTGTCGAATACAGTCCAAAAAAATATGTATTATAGCGGGAGGTCTGTAGTGTAGTGGTTGAAGTGCGAGACTAAGAAGTTATAGTCATGAGTTCTAATGTTCTTTCCTCGCCCTGCTATACTCAAAAAGGGTAGAAAAACGGGATGAAACTCAACTATAACTATATAAAAATATTTATTATTATATACATTCATTTATTATATATAATTATGCATTATATACATTCTTCAGTGACTACATGATTTCTCCTCCCAAAAAGTTGAAAAATGGCTTGACACATGCTGTTGTAAGCAAACTATTCACAAAAGTTTCAGGCTCTGATCTGCTTATCTGTCGGAAGAAGATATATTGAAGGGCTGAAGTGGCCCTTATTTTTGGATTCTTAAATTTATGAAATGGGTTTTAAGCTCAAATACTTTACTGTTCATTGGAAAAAAATTTTTTGACTGACCAGATTCCAAAGATTCTCGGTTAAAGGACCACTAGAACAATTTTGATGACCTTGCCCTTCATGAGTGGGCTTATTGTAAAGCCAAGGGTCTCCCTACTTGGAAGCCATCATTAATCGAGAGAAAGAATTATTTCTCGGCCGGGAACGAAAACTATTAACATTCCGTTAGTTCGTCAAGGAATTATACTGTATAACGATTGCGTAACTTAAACGACACGACTTCGCCTTTTCGCGAAGTTAATTGTAAATGCTCTTAGACGAGTCTGAGAAAGCGAAATGAAAGAATTTCATTTAACGATTTTATAATCCGACCGATTTTTTCTTTTCTTCATTTCTTTCTTTCTTTTTTAAGGTTCCTGCGAGTGTTTCCTTGGTGGAGAAACCGTGCGACAACGCCACCAACAATATCAGAGTCATTTATAATCACTCGGCGGACGGACGGAAAAAAGGTTTTGCCGTCTGCGTGAAAGGTTTGGATTTTCTACACGAAGACCTTTCCGTTCGTTTAGTCGAGTGGATAGAGCTTCTTCATATACTAGGTGCCGATAAAGTATTCTTCTATCAGCTTCAGGTAAGACGATTCTGGGTGATGATGATGATCGAATCCTTTCGTTACACCTTGGTTATTATGAATTTAAAAATTATATTGTAATGACCTTGGCCACGTTGAGTCGCTTGGCTGCAGTGTATCCGGTGCATAATATTTTGGTGGCCTAGTCGAAGGTGATAGTCTGTGATTATTGTTCGACTCGCCTCAGTGGGAATTTATTGGCGTTCTTTTCTCCATTTTGTTTAGATTAGTCTTTTCTCGATTGTTTTAACCAGATTTTTCTTTTTTGTTGTTGCTTAGGTTCATCCGAACATTAGTAAAGTTTTGAATTATTATGAAGCCAAAGGGAAAGTTAGCGTGACGCCTCTCACGTTGCCTGGTGGACAGCCCAACTTACCGGGATTCCAACACCTCTATCTGACGAAGAGAGTCAACTACAAGAGACAGAACGAATTAATACCTTACAACGATTGCTTGTATAAGAATCTATATACGTACGAATACGTGGCTCTGCTCGACATCGATGAAGTGATAATGCCGATAAAAAGCAAAAACTGGACGGATTTGATGAAAGTGGTGCTGTCGAAAGCTCTAAAAATTAAAAATGAAACTCGGGCCAGTTATAATTTTCGGAACGTGTATTTTTTGGACGATTTAAGTCACGCCCACGGATGGTTCAAAGACATTCCCAAATACATGCACATGTTGCAACACGTGTACAGAGCCGTGAATTACACGAAGCCGAATCAGTACGTGAAGTGCTTTCACAATCCCGAAAGAGCTTTAACTCTTCACAATCACTTTCCGTTGGCTTGCCTGGGACAGAGCTGCACGACGTATGCGGTCGAGACGGAGGATGCTCAATTGCAACACTACAGAGCGGATTGCGTTAGGACTTTAAAGAAAACTTGCGTCGAGTTCAGACAGAACAGCGTCATCGACTCGACGATTTGGAAACACAAAAAGGAACTGATTCAAAGGACTACCAGAACTTTATATCAGTTAGGTTTTTTTAATAAAGTTAAGCTCACCGGTACCGTGGTTCCTACTTAGGAAAAATTTTTTGTTTTTCTTGCCCACGAATAAAGACTTGCGCGCACCGGTTTCCGGTAACGGATTACTGCACCTGGAACTGATTATCGAGGCCAAATTTCGCCAAATTTAGATATTTTAATTTGAATATAATAAATTATATCAAATACTTTAGGGAATTTATAATGAAATGGATTTGAGTGATGTAGGAAATACAAAATGGAGGAAACGTAGGGGTTTTCAAATTTTAATTAAGTCAAACTAGTGGATGAAAGCCGTTATGTTCTCTCCATTGTAAACTTCGAATTTTATAGTTTTGAACTCTTATGGATATTAATTGTTTTTTATTAACTATAAAAAGAAAACAAATACTATATTTAATTGATTTATAGAATGGTATAACGTTTATAGAAATGGGAATTACTCGTTTGGTAATGAAAAATCATCGTTTTTAGACTTTTTCGATTATCGTGTTGATTTTTAATGAAAAGAATGTTTTAATATAATCAGTATGTTGAAATGTATGATGAGAATATACTCAAGTGAAATTCTCTTTGTAATTGTAAAAATCGAAAATTTTTTTTGCCGCTAATTAAAGCGAGTTAAAAATTGAATTTAATGAGGGCTCGTGAGAAGATTGATTGTAGTTGATGGACGCTTTGATGTTTTGTTTATGATAAATGATAGGATGAAGGTGTGTTTGATGCTCGGAATGGTGGTGGAGTTAGTGTATGAAAAAATTTTTGTTGGGCTGTGGTTTTGACCTTGAAGGTTGTTAAATTGGTATTTGTTGTCAAGTCCTGCTCACTATCAAATTTCATTTTCCAGTTAAAACAAACAAAACGAAAATCGTTTTTTATTCATTAGCGTAGGTGAGGCAACTTTAAAAATTTGTTTCTGTATGGGTTTGTAACAGTCACAAATTATTAGTATACTTTGAGGATAAGATACCGGGTGTAATGATTAACCTTTACCACTCTAGTGCTTCTTTAATACTATATTTAAAGAACTCCGTGGATTATATTGCGTAAAAGTTTTGGTTATATTAAGAAATTTATATTTAGAATCATATAAAATTGTTAATATATATAAAAAATGGTATATTGCAAATTTTATAAGTTTTTTATGAGTGGTATTTTTCAATATAATCTCACAAATGCATACGTGACTCGTTAGGGCACGTTTCGCAGTATTTGCTCATTTCACGTTTCCCATCTTTTTCTGTTTTTGAGCAAACCACACAGTCCCTCCTCTCAAAATATGTTATGTGGTCTCTGATGGAGCGGAAGTATATGGCCTACTTCGGAGATCTTTGTAATCACCCGCTAATAAAATGGGGCATCCTACAATGAGAGACTTTTATCCTCAGAGCAGGGAAAGTTTATATGTCACCGGAATGGCGCCAAAGGAGTGGTAAAGGTTAAAAAAATTTGTTTCTGTATGACTTTATAGCAGTCAAAAAAGATTATTATACTTTGGGAATAAGCTATCGAGTGTAATGTTTAAAAACACAAGATACAGTCACTTAATTTTTCTTGATGGTCACTACAATTAATTGAACAAAACGTCCAGTCACTGTGTGTTATTCAAACAGTGATAGTGTGCGGGTCTTGTCTTTAAACAGTGTCTTCCTTCAAACTGTTTTAACCGATTTACAAGAAATAACATTTAACCGCGGAAGCTTAAAAATATTTTTAAAAATCAGGTACTTACGTATTAACGCCACCGCAGCTACAGATTTGATGCTTAGTTGAAAGAATGTGAGGCAATGCTAAATGGAGGAGCACGAGACATAAGGAGACAGCAAGACGTAATTTGAAATCTTATTTATCAGAGTTAATATAGCGACAGCATCAGATGAAAGGAAATAAAGACTTTTGAATCTATGTAAAAACCGCCAAATCTGTAGCCGCGGTGGCGTTAATACGTAAGCACCAAAATTTGTAACAGTCGCATCACTTGCCAGAGATTAACTTTCTTTTGTAATGCTCAAGAGGATTTTTATTGTGCCATTATCTCTGATCTGATGAGAAGAATCTGTGTTATCAAATTGTATAAATTTAAAAACAATTATTTAATTATAAATAATTTTGATAGTAGCTAAGAATAACCAATTGATGAGCATGAGGCGATGGAGGATTTCGAAATGCCATCGCTACTTCCGGTTGTTATTGTTGTTTTCTTTTTGTTATTGTTATTGTTGTTTGTCTGCGATTTCACTTGAGCATATTCTCTTCGGGTAAAAGCAATTTTTCGTCGGTAAATTAAATTTATTAAAGAAAAGAAAAAGCGGAATGATAACGTTTATATATTTATATTAATATATATCAGTTTGTCCCCCAAAATAGTTCCTGCACTTTTTAATAAAAATCATTGGTAATGACTGATATTGATTATGTATTTGTTTACAAACCTTATATACTATAGTCGAGGTTCAAAGTCATGTCTGGTCAAACAGATTAGTCATTATCAGTTTCCGGACATAATTGAATATTTGACTTCATCGTTATGTTTAATAATTATCACACCAATAGAAATTCCTTTTGAAAACGGATGTTTGGTTGTTTAATAGTAGTGACTTAGGTCAGTGGCGAATCACGGATTATGAAAGAGTGAGAGGGAGGATAATTAGCTCATGAATTGAGTTGGAGACATTAATGACGTTTTTTTATATTTATTTTAATAATTATCTTGATATTTATCTATCTAATTATAATTTTTAATAAGGCTAAGGTACACACGCGCAAAAGGAAGTCGAGCCTTTTAAGAACTTTGATTCCCGGATGTTTTCTACCCTTGGCTTGGGAGAGGATGGATGAGGATGTCACGAATTCATCCGGTTGTCATCAAGTGAAAGGTGTTCTATATAGCAGAGGTTGCCAACAGCCAGCTGATGTCCACCATTTATTTGTTCAATGTACAATACATTTATGCTGAGATACAGTTATAACACGATTCGACAATGGAGAGAGATTGGTATGCGTGTGTATGGGTGTGTTAACCTTACCTATTCTGTGTTAGTACAGAAAATGACCTTTTGCGGACGACGTATTGACTCCTGTTATAGTCTAACCTGTGACTAAAGTGTGCCGTACTTTTGAAGTGAATTCCTCTTAGATATGTACAGTTATATGAATCGCAGTCCTCCAGAAAGTGTGTAGTAATTATGAAATGAAGCTCTCCAAAAATATGTAGTATTTATGACATGAAGCCCCCGTAAAAAGTGTACCGTACTCATGAAGTGAAAGCCCCTAAGAAATGTGCAATAATTATGAAATGAAGTTGTACAAGTGTCCAGTATTTATGAAACCAACACCATATGAAATGAAGTTTAAAAAAATAAAATTTATTTATATGAGAAAAATAATTCGGAATCATGTCTGGATAGCGACAGACACGCTTAAAACTGTCTATGGGGCTCAAGATGGCCTGGGGGGAGGGCTAGGTTGGGAACCCCTGCTATAAAAGAATCTTGAAAAAACCGGGAAATATCGTGTACGTATATTATATTCGAGACGGAGAATTTTAATTTTCAGGCTCGCTAATCACCCCCCAACTGAATTATTAATGTTGCCTACCTGAACAGCCAAGTCCTCGACCGGAGTATCCCCTCTCGTCTCGTCTCGTCCATCTATCTTGACGGGAAGTTGAAGTTATCGCGTTAGTGATTCAGCTTGGATACGAAATTGAGGAATATAACCAAATGACCTTGGCTGACTAAGATTTATTAATAATTCGAACGTGATATCTGTGAAAAGAATCGACCACAAAAGAATTTTTTCTTTTTTTTGTATACCTGAGGATGTGAAGTAACGGTCAAAAATAAGATGTCCGGGAGGAGGAGGAGGAGAGGGAGGGTTTTGTTGAAGAACAGGAATGAAACCTTGAAGACCATCGACAACCCTCGTCCATTACGTCTTCTTTGATTTATCGCCATTTAAAAAAAAAGCGATTGGGAAGTAAAACACTTAAAATTGTTTTTATGTTCCCGGAAGTGAAGACACAAGGATTCTACGGTTCACGATTTCGTAAGAATCGTGAATTTTTTTCTCTCATTTCCTGCCAGATTCGAAAATCGAAATTATTTTCTCGTTTCCTCAACAGAAAAAAAATGGCGTGAGTACAGCGGAAAAGGGATTTGTCAAACAGAAAGAGTCTGGGAGAAGGAAATTTTTCCTCGGCGAGATACTCTATAGGCGTTTTGACGACTGGGACGAGGTCAGATATAAAGTAATTAAGTGTTCAATGATATACTTGATAGAGTATTCGTGTTTAGTCAGTCTGATGCAAAAAGCGAAGACGAGCAAAGACTATGGTGATTAAAGTTGCTGTAATTGGTGCTGGCGCTGCTGGTTTGGCATCAGCGCGGTAAGACATAATTTTTTTCTACCATTCTCATTTTATTTCCGCGACTAATTAATTAATTAATTAATGTCCTTATTTGCGATGCAGGCGTTTGAAAGAAAATCCGATTTTTTCATTCGTCGTTTACGAGCAAACGGATTCCGTAGGTGGAACCTGGGTTTATGACGAAAGAACCGGAAATGATGAGTATGGATTGCCCATCCACACGAGCATGTACAAGAGCTTGAGGTAATTCTGTTTTTGTGTGTAGTTGCGGAAATTGCGTTTGATTTGTGTGACCACGTTTATATTTCGTCACTTGCTGGAAAGTCCAACTTTACTAGTACTGAGAAATTGTCATCCTATCTATAAAATATGCGGCGGGGCGGGGAGAGACGGAAAGTCGGTTTGTGGGATATTGTCCAGGGAAGTCCTTAGCAAGGTCCGCTGGTAACATGACGCCCACGTCACGGTATTGTGTTATATCAGCTGCTGTCCGAACTTTTCATTAAAAATTATTTTTCTAAATTAATTTCATTTTTAAGAACTATTTTCATAAATAATGCACACATTTCAGAGATCTGAATTACAAAAACATTGCACACTTTTACGGAACTGCGTTTCATAATTAATGCACACTTTTTGAGGGACTTCAGAATTTTGAGTATAGTCAATAATTATCTTCCAAAATTTTTTTTGGGGAAATGTGAAAGAGTGTGCAGTATTTATGGAATATGGTTCTCCAAAATTTGTGCAAAAGATGTTATTAGTAATCTTATTATATAAGTTTGACTGTTTTCAAAAATTTGGTGTAGCCAAAACTTATATATTAAGATTCTTATCTGTTTAGGGCTGAGAGTAGATGTATTCAGTTGAAGCCACTGTGTCGGTCGGCTTAGAACAGATAACAACTCAAAGTAAGTCACTTTGCCTCAAAGGGTTACACAACCTTGGTAGACCGCCGAAGGACGTTTGAAACAGATAAATACAAATCCGATTGAGTCATCACTTGCAAATAATTGATACAACGTCATAAGATACAAGATATTTTGGACAAACTGAAATTGGAGATCTCCGTAATTGAACCAAGCAAGACTACACTGTAACAAAAAAAATTGGAAGTTGAAACTACATCCCCTTCTACACTGTAGTATTGGATCTCCTCCCCTTACCCGCGATTCCATCACTATAACACTTATCCATTTTGAAGGACTTCATTTCATAGATATTGAACAATATCGGTTTCCTTTTTGTAAGAAATGTTTCTACTGCTGATGTTAAGATGGCTGCAGTTCAATTTACCGATTTTCCAAACCTCAATGAACTGACGATGCTTAACAATTCTTCAGTTGTCCAATGCGATTGTGTTTCCTCTTCGACCGCTTGGTAGCCATAAGAGAAAGAAGGAATTTCTGACTATACGAAGGACAAAACTGTGCTATAAACAGGTAACTCGGGGTAAATAGTAAAGAAAACAATTTTTGAAAACGAAAGTGGTCATGTTATCTGAGCAAACAATTCCTCTCACGCATGATGTTATATAAAACTAAAAAACCGTTAAGTGGTCGATATAGTAGGAATAAAAGTGTCTCTCGGTAGACAAATTAGTCGAGGCCCGGATGTGGAAAACAGTTTCACTCGGGAGATTTTGGCAGAAGAACACCCACGATTAGTCTATAGAAGGTTACATGTTTGGAATGTTGCAAAAGTAAAAAGTCAAATTGTTATCTAACAAATCAAATCAGTAAATAAATAAATAAATACTCGTTTTGAAGGATCTCCTTTCGTCAACTATAAGAATCTTTGCCAGTAGTGACGGACTAGGCTAAGGCAGGCCCTAGGCATAATAATTTCAGACCTAATTTTCTGTAGTTGGTTTAGCTAAAAATGGGAATGAACAGTATGTCAATTCCGAGGATCCGATAAAGGAAAAAACTGGGACTTTAGGAGAGAGCATAAAGTAGTGACTTAAATTTCTTCAGTTAGAAAAGAACATATACCGGAACTCTACCTCGAGATACAGATCAACAGGAAATTCCACTACTGTTGGAATCAGCAGGACTCAGGAAATGTGCAAAGAGAACTATAACAGTGCGACACTACAAAAAAAAATGAAAAGGTTGCAGTTATAAAAAAAATTGATTGCTAATAAGTGTGCATTATTTATGAAATGCTCTTAGTGAGGTTTGCAATACTTTAGACGTTGATTTTTCCCATAATTGGGCAGTAATTACGAAACAAGTTTGTCTCTGAAAGTGTGCATTATTTATGGAATGAGTTCATGCTAAACAGAAAATACGAGAGCCATTTTTCCGAAAAAAAAGCCAAAATGAAAACTTGCAAAGCGTGGTCCGCCAAAAGAAAAAGAACCCACGAGGAGCAGTGCTGGACTAAGGCTAAAGCGAACCCTAGGCAGCATTATAATTTCGGGCCTATTTCTCAGTCAGAGCACATTCTTAAAAAATTAAAATTTTTGGGCCCCAAAACCACGGGCTCTAGATCGCCTAGGCTGGCCCGTCACTTATGTTCAATCTTTACAAAGATGATTTCATTAAATTAACGTTTTTTTGTTGTTGTTTTCAAAATTCCGTCGCCATTTTTAATTTGGTTCCTTTTGCAAGAAAACAAATGAACTCAATTATTCGTTATTTTCTTTCATTGGCTAACTTTTTTATTTTCTTAAATTATTTGCTCTTCATTGAGAAAAAAATTTGAAGGAGGAAATGAGAGGTGATGTTAGTCTTGTGAGTGATTGCTAACATTTACGAGATGATGCAATCAAAGCTTTTCCCTCTGTTATTACTGTCCCCGAAGGCATGAGGACAGTTTTCGCCATCAAGGAGACGCTAATGAAAGATAATTGTTTGGGTGAAAATAATTCTCTTTTAAGTCCACAAGGTTTCTGGTTTATTTATAGAACAAATTTGCCCAAGGAGGTTATGGGATACCCAGATTTCCCAATCACGAAACCGACGGAGAGGTCGTATATACCAGCAGCTGATGTCCTCGCTTTCCTCAAAGAATTCACCCAAGCTTTTGATCTTAACCAGCATATAAAGGTATGCTTGAACAGGTACAGTATAGTCTTTTTCGTTTTTAATACAGCTTGTAGATGATTGCTGTTGGTCGTCCGAAACTTGTTGAAATAATCTACAAGATTGCCAGACCAGACCAAACTGGTAACAAAGTAGCTGATTTAGGGATTTTTCAAACCAAATTTAAAGTTGTGCGGTTTTTAGATCTGGGTAACTATCACTTCCGTTAGGAATACAAAACAAATAAACTGATTTGGCTTACTACTGTATTTATTTAAAGGTCAGAGCCTTGCCGTTAGAAATATCTAAAAATTTGGTCAGTCAGTCAAATTTACAATTGTGCTGATGGTCAGTTTTAATGACTTTGTCCGTTACAGATCTGAGGTTTTGATTGTTTAAAGCAGTGGTTTCCAAACTCCTATAATTGATTAGAAAAGTGGTTTCCAGTTTCCTCCTAAAAATTGATGAGTATTGGTTTTTGAAGTGTTTTGGACCAGCTCATTTTTTCTGCTTCAGGATCTTTCTCGCTTAACATTGTTGTAGACAGCCCATGTCTACACTTCCCAGTGATGATACGCTTTTAAAATGGATCAGTTTCTTGGAGTTTGAGAAGCATATCGCAGACGTCCATGCGACATCATAGAGGAACCCATATGTCGAGCTTTGAGACTAAATATATCAGTGTCAAATGATCATGAACGGTTGAATTTGATAAAAAATTATGAAATTATTAATACTTTCCAAACGACACAATATATTTTGCATGAAAAGTTGTAATTCAGATTTATACAAAGCTTTGAATGAGAGATTGGACGTTTTTAGATCAACAAAATTTCAATCGAAAAAGAAAATAATTGTAATACAAAACTGATCAATGTGACAATGAAAAAAAATACGTTATAACAATAAGTAAATAAATAAAATTGCAAGCTAATAAGATGAATTAGAAAGATAAATGAAAGATGTTGGCTGAAAATAACTTTTTCGATAACATGACTGTTATTGTTTACGTTTAATAAAACGGATAACGGTTCTAGATAGAGATCTTTAAACACTTCCGCTTTTTTCTATTCTTCTTCTTCAAGATCGTCGTTGATTCTCATTGTGATTCAATCCCTCAATGCCTCTTGATTTAATTCTGAATTTATTTATTTATTTTTTATAGTTTCGACATCACGTTAAAAAAGGTGTCTCCCAAAGGAAACGGAAATGGTTGGACCGTAACTGTTGAGAATTTGATCGAGAGAAACAGTGAAGAAGTTGACTTCGACGCCATTATGATATGTAACGGGTAAGCAATGACATCCTTGATCTTTCATGATAAGTTTATCACTTCCTGATCTAATTAAGGTTTGTGATGATACGTGATTACTACACCAAATATTGATAGCAGGTTCTTAATGGTCTGATTGTAGCACATCGAGGGTCCTGGAGTACCGTTGTCGAGTGTGATTTTCCGGGATTTTCCTCAGCTGTGTCTGACTTATTGGCACCTGCTTTTGATCTAAAGTTATAAGTACGTTAGTAACTTCTGTATGCGCCCTTATCTCAACTGTTATGAACGAAAGAGGTCGATCGTAAAATAGCCATTCGAACACCGTTGGCAATTACAAATTTGAAGAATTTACAACAGGAATGGTCAAAGTTTAGTTGATTTGATTAAATTTATTGCTCTGACTTTGAGTCGTGGAGCCATGGAGTCAGGTCGAGTAGAAAGCGGTCGTGTTGCTTCGGTTTTTTATTTTGATGGCAACCGTCTCCGATGTTTCCTACACGACCCCATTATCCGCTTTTATTGTTTCACACCTCACGGACTGTTAACAGACTGACATTTTTCAATTGGATAACAAAATGAAATTACGTAAGAAATTCATGACAGTGAGCTGCCATACTGGAAGTTCTCACCTTTCTTTTGTCTTCGTACTTTCAGCTAGTTTGACCACTGGTCATCCATGGTCCTCTTAGTTTCAACACGTCTTTCTCCTTTTTCTATCTTTTCTCAACCTCCTACTCTCGTGTGGCTTCTTTTCCTTTTGGCTGACCACACTCTCAGTTTTCATCTTGGTCTTTTCCCCCAAACCCGGGCAAATTTTCAACATAAACTCATCAAAAACTCAAAAATTTCATAAGTAATGCACATTTTCAGGAAGAATTAATTTGAAAACTATTGCACACTATTAGTGAGAGCTCATTTCATAAATAATGCACAGTTACTAGTAACAAAATTGGTATTTTTGGTTAGAATGGGGACTTTTTCAGAAAATTTGCAGAGTTTAGGGCTGTCGTAGTGCTCTTCGCTAGTTTTCTTAAATTAAAAAAATTCCTAGTTCCTTTAGACCTGTCTCCAAGGGCAACGCCCACCTTATCTTCTTCTTTAAGCTTTACTGGAATGACCTGGTGGTCAGTCTTCCCGGAGCCGTATTGCTATCCTTCTCTTCCTCAAGAGCTCTAATATTCTAGAGAGGTACTTCCATAGTGTTCTGTCCTCCTCTCTACCTCTTATCCGCTTTGACAGGATTTTTCTTTCTTTGCTTTCGATTGTTTGTTCAGCTATTTTATACTTCTTTGAAGTATTTCTCTTGTTTGTGGCCAAATATGAAACGAGATAACATAAGACTGTGGGAGAATTTGAAGTCCCTTCAATAATGTTATATGTTCAATAAATATTTTCGTTTTGCATGATGACTATGATTTTTGGGGGATTTGTTGTTGCTTCGAATATTTGATTATTGGTTTGGGTTTAAATCGGTTGTGTGTAAATACTCCCTCCGTCTCAAATTAGTTGCTACGTGTAAATGTTTTTTCTACCGATTATTGGTACTCATGAAAAAGTGAAATGTCACGGTTTAACTGTATTGTATATGTATAACGTGTTCCCGATGTTAGATACTCGTTTCCTCTTGAATTGATTCTACTGTTAATTTACAGGCATTACGAAGTTCCAAATTTGCCGGAAATTCCCGGACAAGAACTTTTCAACGGGATTCAGATGCACAGCCACGATTACAGGGTTCCTCAGTTTTTTAAAGGAATGACTGTCGTCCTTCTGGGTGCAGGGCCATCAGGTTTAGACATCGGATTAGATTTAACTTCTTGTGCGAAGAGAGTAAGTCGTTTTATAGAAAAATTTTATAGGTGGCTCTTACGAGTTCCTCTTTTCCTTGTCTCGACTTCTACACAACATACTGTTAACTGGTTGGTGGACTGAGTTGAGTACAAGTTAGAAACTGTAAAGAGAAGCACTTTAAATGCGAAATCGGCAACCTTTTCTCATCACCTGTAACTAGTGTTCTCAGAAACTATTCTAACACTATGTCCTGTGATCTATTGTAGATCAAAGGAAATACACTGTTATATATACTTTTGGGATTGTACAATTGTCATATTAATATTATTAAGTCACTGCTAACTATCAACACCACCATATACTGTTGAAGCATTCATTTCAAAAATACAATATTATACAATTATTATACAAGCATTGTGTGTTATTTCAAAAATACTGCACATTTTCCTGGAGTCAAATTCGACCTATTTCTGCTGAAGACACACACCGCGTTCCGAAAATTAAATCTAATCGTTGTATATATATAAATAAATTTTTGAATTAATGTAAATAACCACCTGAGTATCGAACACATACCTACAGTTATTTATGTACAGTATGAACCACTTAAGCTTGATTTTAGTAGTTGAAGTGAGTTCTGGATACAAAAGTATCCAGAAGCAACGCAAAAGTGAATCAAATTACTAAGCCATAGACTAAGTAACTAACTTACAATGGGCTCCCAATGTATTAACATAATCTGATATGGCGTCATCGTTGATGTGAACTATTAATTACTTTTTTGGAATGTTTTCGAAGGTGTTTCTAAGTCACCACAGTTCAGATCAAATCGACACCCGTTTCCCGGATAATTTTACATTCAAACCGGATGTGAAGGAAATTAATTCGAAAGAAGTCATCTTCGTGGATGGGACCTCTGTCGAAGCCGACTGTATACTTTACTGTACAGGTAATTTAAACGAATCCTCTTTTTTTATCGTATCCCACCTAACAGAAGTGTCTTTTACCAAAGAGTTCTTCCACTTACGGTGTCGAGAAATTGCTTAAGCGGCTCCAACCTTTCCGTTCTCTTGGGTGACCGTTCAGGGTGACTCCCCTTTCCCGTAAGTGATTTTGGACGTTATCCTCTCATTTAAGCCGTCGGCTTGTCCCTTCCTTAGGCTGTTTTGGGGGTACCTCGATTCTGGCATCGGGATAACGTGCCCAAGCCATCTTAGCTGCTTCGCTTCTATGTTCTTTTGTATTGAAGGTTGTTCTGATGGTTTGATTGCGTACCCCACCTCTTCTCGTATTCTTTCTACTTTCCGAAGATATCGTATTTCTGCTTCTGGAGTCTGCTTAGATGATTTGTTATCAAGGTCCAGGATTCTGCGCTGTTGGTCAGGATTGTGACGTAGACAGATGAGAAAAGACTCAATTTTGCTTTCCTGCTGACCTATTTTTTGGAACCCCCTTTCAATTGCTTGATAAAGCCTTTCAGCGGTTGCAACTCTTCTATATATTTCGGCGTCGATTTAGCCATCTTGACTTATGGTTGCGCCCAGGTATTTGAAAGTCCTTACCTCCTTCTAGTGTTTCTGTATTCAGCTTCAGAGGGTGTTGTGTGAGAGGAGATATTCCTTCGTTTCATTTCTTCGAGCCAGACGTTTACATTGTACCGTTGATTAATCACAGTTTATAACACTTGTTATAGCCAGAACGCGATATGGTTTTAACATCCAAATTGATTTTTAGTCGTCGGTGATTAATACGCTACACTTACGCCAAAGAGAAACTTATCTTTGCGTGACTTTCCTTGAGTTAGTTCCTTTACCAAACGCTAATTCAAGTCTTTGTTAAATAATTAATTTCTCTTTGGGTGGGAAACTGGGACTAATTTGAATCACTGAGAATGGCCATAGCCAGACACGGTTATGGTTAAATGGAGAATCGAATTAGGCTAATAATGGAATTGTTGTTGACTATAAAGACGCGTCAGAATTTCTTTCCAGGATAATTGCCATCCAAATAGATTTTGTACTTCTCCCCAAATTTCTATAGATATGAGTATATATAGATCGAGCCTTAAATTTCCTTAGCTTACTCTTCAAAATTGTCGTGTTACCTCAAACCAGTTTTAATTTGTGAACTAAAGATAACTTTTATTACAGAGTAACTTTTGCAATTCCCTGTCACAATGTGGCGCCACTTAAGAGAAACCTTAATAAATGTCATGGGAAACGATGCGAGACGACCATTAACGGGCTGATACCTTAAATTTCAGGTTATCTATATAAATTTCCATTTCTGACGGAGGATTGTGGAGTAAAAGTTCGAGATAATTACGTCCACCCTTTGTACAAGCACGTGATAGCCATCGAGTCTCCAACTTTGGCTTTCATCGGTCTTCCATTTTATGTCTGTGCCTTTTCCATGTTTGACTTGCAGGTAAGGAATTTATTCTCATAGTTCCCAGATAGTCAGACATTTTCAAGGTTCGCTGGGACCGTTATCAATCGCACGGGGTTTCACCCTTGATGTTGGTGTTGTTAGACTTTTGACTGTAGTGCTGCTGGAGTTAAATTTTTAGTTGGCTAACAGAATTTTTCTTTTTTGCCCTCATTTGCTGCTGAAAGTGTGTTTGGTAGAAGAAATTGTAGTTTCAACTTAGGAAAATATGCAATATTTATGAAACTAGTGCTTCTAGGGAGTGTGCAATATTTATGAAGTGGTTTGTACTTGAGACTGAACTTCCTTCCATCGAGGAAGCTTTCAGTTGTAAAAGAAGTCGAAACATTGGTGCATAGTGTAAGTCTTTTTACGCCTCAGGGGCGCATGGGGCGTCTACGAGGGCCCGCCATCGGGCTCGGTTGAGGGCTGTTTTCTTTGTTTCCGCTGCAGTTAGTACCTCTTCCACATCCACGTCTTCCTTGGTCTTCCTCTTCTTACGTTTCCTTGAGAATTCCAGTCGAGAGCTTCAAGGTCTTTTGGTGTGTTCGAAGCCATAGTTCTTCGTTGGAGAAGACATCGGAACACCTTACTCACTCGATTACTCTTAGGAACCTGTTCACTGTAGACTGGATCCTGCGAGTTAGGTCCCACGTCACCTTCCACGTCTCACCCGTAGGAAAGCGACGACTTGACATTGAACTCGAGGATCCTTAGTTTGGTCCTCAGTGAAAGGTTCTTCGACCTCCAAATAGAGCGCAGTAAGGCAAATTCCGGCTTGGCTTTGCAGATACTGTTGGCGACTTCTTCCTCGGAGACAATACCCCCTATGTAGCAGAAACTCTCGACACGCTCTATTATCTCTGAAACATTTAGACAAAGTGAGGCTTAATTTTGTTTTCCAACCATAAATTTGACGTCAGGAGCGTAACAACCAAAAGATTAACATTATGAACATAACCTGTAGTTTTCTCTTTCCCATCTCCCTACCCCCGGAGGAAATATGAGGCTTTGAAGGAAAAACAGTTTAAACATTTTCAGAACTAACACATTTATTATAAATTATACTGCTTACATTAATAATAATTAATATATACAAAAGAAAAAATTTGTATTTATTATTTATAATGGTAATAAAGAAATTTTTAAATAACAAAAAATTGGATGCAACAATAAAAAACACGTGTTTATTATACTGTATATAAAGTTGAATACTTTTGGGTGCTCAAACTTGGCTTATTTCACTTAATCCTTGCTCTTGAGACCAATTTGTCTCTTCACGTGTTGGGAAGAAAGACTGGAAGGAGCTTTCCTTGACATTTTCCCGACTGCTTTCAAGCCTAATCACTCTTCGTTAAAATGACCCAATTTTAATTTCCTGGTTTTTGCACTCATTCCTTCAATTTTTAAAAATTTTCTTCTTGTTTTGGACATCTATGGACCACGTGGTGTCAACTTTTCTTTCTTCTCCTTTGTCTTTCTTCCCTCGACCTCTAACACACTCGTCATCATGGGCTGACTAAGGCCTGGGCAACCTAAGGCCCGTAATTTTTGGGGCCCAAAAATTAGGTTTTTAATTTTTTAGGAATGTGTTATGACTGAGAAATAGGCCCGGAATCACAATGTTCCCAAGGGTTCGCTTTAACCTTACTCCACCACTGTTCGTCGTGGGATCTTTTTCTTTTGGCGGAAGACTCTCTGTCGTTTTTCATCATGGTTTTTCTTTCCCCGAAACCTAGCTCTCGTATTTTCGTTTTTAGCGTCAACTCATTTCAAAAGTATTGCACACTTTTACGAAGAGTTCATTTCATAAATAATGCACTCTAATTACCAATCAATTTATAAACAATTTTGTTCTTGCAACTGCAACTTTGAATTTTTTTCATAGAGTGTCGCACTATTGTAGTTCTCTTTGTATAATTCCTAAGTCCTGTAGATCTTGCTCAGTCTCCTAGGACCACACCAACCTTATCTGCTTCTTCCAGCAGTACTTGAATGTCCTGTTGGTCTTTCTCTCGCGGTAAAGAGAGACATGTTTCTTTCTAACTTAAGTAATTTAAGTCATTACTGTGTCCTCTCCTCCCAACCGAATTACCAGTTATACTCTTTATCGAATGCTCGGAGTTGACATATTGGTTTGTTCTCTAAATAAAACTCCAGTTTCAGGTAGTTGGGTTAAATTGGAGATAGGTGGCAGTTAACTAACAGACAGTAAAACAAAATGTGATTTGAAATAGGGATTAAAGTGAAATAAATAAATTTCAGGCTAGGTTTTTCCTTGCGTCCTTAACGGGAGAGTTCAAATTACCAACGAAGGAAGACATGTTGAAAGATGAAATGCTCGAAATGACCAAAAGGAAAGAGAGAGGATTTAGCTCGCGAGATTGTCACAAAATGGGACCCTTACAGGTAAGCCAGAATTGGATTTTATTTAATAATTTGCAATCAAAGTTACCCAACACTTACAGTAACACTAACTGTAACAGATTTGGGTTTCTTATCACCCGCATCTAGAGTCTGAAATAAGGGTCTCCAACCCTATGCCGGCCCCCATGGGTCCTGTAATCTTTTTCGGGTTTTTCCGACTTTTGACAGACGAGTGGTTAACCGGAAATTGATAGGCGTCAGTTTGAATTATTAAATTGAAACAGTCTAGAGTAAAAGCGATGAGCGTCTTCCCTCCTCCTCCCCCTTCCCTCTAAGAAAGCCGCGGTAAAATCATGAAATGTTGAAGGAACCGCTCGCTGATCCTAAGCGTTTCGAAATATGGCGGTGACTTGCAATCCGAACAACAAGAAGCTGCGATAATATTTTTCTTGGACAAGACACCGACTTAAGAAACCCAGTGAGTGGTTACAAAATGTATTTGTACAATAGTTAAGAATAAGACGTCATTTTGTTTTCTTTTGCTGACGTTTTCCCGCGAGAGTTGGGGGAACATAAAGAAAATCCGAAGTGATTCCAGTTCGCGTGGGTATTGGGTTAACATTTAACCTAAAAATCAAAATTGTCCTCCTGTTTCAGCAAGAGTATTACGACGATTTGTCCGAAACGGCCAAAATCCAAGGTTTGCCTCCCGTTCTCACGAAACTTCACAACGAGAGCAGCAGAAGATTTCTGGAAGATCTCATCAACTTCCGGCAGGACAATTACATCATTCTCGATGAATCCAATTTCCAAGAGATAAAATGATTTGTAGGGAGTTGTAGTTGACACCGCAGCCATTTTTATTAGAAAACTGTTAGTCAACTACTTCCCTCAAGCTATTAATAACTGTTATTTCTATATCATAAAAATTTATCATTAGGGAATTAGAAGCTTTAACTAACTTGATAACTGAGTATTGTCAAAAATGATTACTGTATCATAAGTGGCACTTGTCTTTGTGTCCAAGCGCGGACACAAAGGAGACTTACAATAATGTTAGCAGCGGTTCATTGTAGAACATGAATTAATTATTAATAACAATGGCTCCCTTTTCAAAGTTAATTTGTTAAATGACTCGCAATTTTATTCATCAAAGAAGGTATTAATAGTCTCTAATTGTTTTGACACTAAACCTACCGATATTTCAATCTGGTCGTGCCTACCGTGACTGGTCAGTTGACTGCTCTTTGAATTCGATCGTATTTCTTAATATAAAAGAAAGTATTAATTAATAATAATAATAATAATAATAAATATAGTTTTCCTTAATTTGAAGACTTGTTATTCGCGATTATGGAATTTTCAGCAGAATTTCCATACACTGTACGTAGTTTTTGCATTTTAGATAGACCATCATTATTGTTGTTGTATTTAAAGTGTTTTCTATTTTTACTCAGAGTAATTGATCACTGACGGTGTCATAATCGTTTCCGAACTATATAACACATTTATAAGTCGATCTCTTCCTTAGTTACAAGACTGAAGTTCATAATTATAAAATGAGTTCGCCTAAATGTTACGAAGTGCATTCCCCTGTAAGGTGTGCTGTATTTACGAAATGTATTCTTCGAGAAGGTGTGCAATATTTATGAGACGGTTTCAAGTAGAAAGCAGACTTCCTTTCATGAGGATGAGTACCTTTAGTTGAGAAGAAAACGACGTGTTGTGCAGTATTTATGATATGAATTATACAAAAAAGTGCTAACATTAACCCTCAAAATAGTGTGCAATATTTATGAAACGGTTTCTAGTCAAGTCGAGGGCGAACTTCCTTTCACTGAAAATGGGTGCCTCTAGCTATGAAAGAAGAAATTTAAGCGTGGTTTAACATTTGAAAATGAAAAGAAGATTCTGAACTAGTTTTAAGACAAAGAAATCGACCAAACTGACGCGAGGAAGAGTCGTAAACAGCAAGGGTAATACACGTTCTTTTAAATGATATGAACATTTGTTAAACTACATGTAACACAACATCATTTTACACGATAAAATAGCTAGTCAAATAACTTCTAGTATTGGTTACTAGAAAGAGAGAGAGAACATAATTTTCTACAGGAATACTGTTGCTATGAGTTAAAGGGTTGCTGTGGTGTGGTAGGTTGATATTCGAGTGAGACTTCCTGCTGTAACCACCTTTTATTGCATTCTGCTGCTCTTCATTATGGAATATTTAGAGTATTCCGAGTCGTTACTCTGAGTCACATTCTTCACCTCCTTGTTCTTGCTCTGTCGTTCTTTGTTCTCCTCATCCACCGTATTAGTATCGCAATCGGAGAGTTGAATTGGAGTTACGCAAGAAGACTCATCTCCTTCAGGATTTGACATTCTCTCTTCTTTCTCACATGGTTGATGATTCGAGGATGTTGCGGTTGTTAACAGGCCAGCTGTAACCGACAACTCTTCATTAACTATAATTTCATGATAAATTAATTTACTACAAAAAGACCTAACAACTGTGGAACTAAGACTTGACTAAAAACATCATCGCATTTTTCGTGTTATATGTTTCTTTACAGTATGCATTTAGGATCTGACAACCACCACCCCGAAATGAAGAAATGTCGAGAAAGATGATAAAAAGTTCAAAATATTTTCCGATAAAATAGCCCAAACTGGGAGGGGGCAGAAACGAAACCGGAAACAGAAAACCTCCGAAATTCACCGAAGACAGCACACCCTGAGCTACCTTTCGCATAATGAGTGATTGATTGTTTTTTTGTTGGAAAAATGTACCTGCGAAACCTCCGACTAGAAAGGTAGTAGCTCGAATAAGATGTCTACCTGTCCATTCATATTCTCCGTAAACCTCTGAATCTCCTTCCACGTCGATGTTTTCGTCTTCGTCTTCTTCCGCCTCGTCGGAATGCTGGAAAACCAATCCAATTAAAACGGTCATCTTGGTGTGACATGGGCGAACTGCGTGACAACTGTCCTTCAAAAAATGACATCAATTTACCTTTTTAAGGCAGTGTTCCACGTGGAGATTTATGTCTTCAACGCTGCCTTGGATTTTCTCGTTGCACACTGGACAAATCGGATCTCCGTTCTTCTTCTTCCGGTTTTTTATCCGAAGTCGACTCAACCGGTTGGATTTTATCCTTTGATACGTCTGTGAAAATAAATGCAAGTTTGTAGTGAGTAAATGTGTGAAGAAAAATAAGTTTATATACAGAGAGAGAGACAACAGAAAGAGATAAAGGAGAAGAGAGTATAAGAGCACGGAACAGAAGGAGACTACTAAAGACAAGGGACAAAAGATTACAGGGACAAAAATGAACGTAAAGAGAGAGAGAGACAGACAGACTGACTGTCAGGGTTTCGTTTAGCTTTTTACCTCACCTCCCAACGACCACGTGGAATCCCAGAATCCGTCCCGTGTCCATTTTCTTCAATCGAGTTGAACCCAGTGGCGAAACAGGATTGAACATCATGATATTTGTCATACATATATTTCCTTTCTCTAGTGAGTGCGCTGATATGACTGAGTTTTTCCAATTCTTTGAAGAAATGAGCTTCGGCTTCTCCAAGCAGGACCATGATTCCGCAAATCGGACAGCTTGTGGGATCCAGAGAGAGCTTTCCTCCTGAAAAGATCACAGATGCCCATCTTATCACCAAAATCTAATGCAAAACACTGTTCATCATAATGAAAGATGGGGTGACGATTACATGTTACCAGAGATACGGTTTCCGGTTTCCTAGAAGCATCAACATGTTCAGATATAATGGATCTTTTTAATCATCATTTAAGGTACTTACGCCTCACTACACGATTTTCTGAATTATCCACTTCTATGCTTTCAGATCCCTTCACGTTGCATCCCTCGACTTTTTCATCTTTGACTGACGACGATTGCGGTGACGGAGTCGAAGCCGAAGTCGATCTCGACAATTCCAACTTGGAACTTTGATCGCTGCACTGGAAATCCATTTCTCTTTCCGAATTGGACCTGAAATTGGAGTCATCCTCCGTTTCGCTGCCGTAAAAAGTGGATACATAAGGTCCTGGTGATACCTCTTGAATGGAATCATGAGTTGTTGTCTCTGTCTTGAGAGGAGGTGCAAAAGCGGAGGGAAATAACTTGTTCGGGGTGGTAGGAACGTTGAAAGGACGGAAAGCCCCGGGCGTGAAATGAAGCCTTTGATCCACCGTTGTTGGAAAGAGTTGAGGTTGAAGGTGTTGAATCAAATGAGCTGGAAACCTCGGATAGTTGCTTCCGTATCGAAGCCTGAACGCCGAAGCGTGGAGCGATTGAATGCTGAGTGTTTTGGAGTCCTGGACCTATTGACGACAAAATAGTTATAGTTAAACAGTTGAGTTTTATTCCCGTTTTTAGCCTTTTTGGGTATCACTGGGTACGGGAGGAGGATTTGAACTCGCGACTATAACTGCTTAGTCTGGCACTTAAACACTACATTACAGACTTGTGTGCAATATTTATGAAATGACTAATTAATATGAACCAAAATTTTAGGCCATAAATCATTACAACCGAGCTTAATTTGTGACAGGAATATCTTCTCTATGTGTTTAAGACAGGTCCCGAATTTTTCTGGAAGACAAAATCAACCTGGAGAGGAGAAAATGTTGAGAAATACATAAAATATGATTTAAAAGAAAAAAAGATCTGTGCTGTCGACAAAAATGTTTAATTTAAAATCTCAAAGCCGCCAATTGACCCTATTACATCGTTTTAATATTAAAGTTGAAAGGAACGCTTTTTTGGCTTGACCATTAGCATCACCGAAAACCCGCTCGCAGAGGAAATTTTCAAACTTTTCACGATTTTTCTTTAAGCGTGAACTGAACTTGGCGGATCGCGGTAGTTGTCGAAAATAGGGGAAGCAACCCCCAAGATCATGCGCACACCGTTCGGAAGAACCATGAATGAATTGCATTTATTTTAGGCCCGATCAAAAGATGCAACTGATGCCCCGGAATTTTTTTCTACTGCTAATCTTCCACAAATTGAATTCTGCCAGAAATTTCGTCCCTCAACTTTCCCACGTCCAAAATCCCTTCCAATTGCGACAATTTTTTGTTGAAACTATTTTAATGACTCTTAGTGTTAGGTTTACCAGAAAGCTCTGTCCGATAATGTTACATCAAGTTTGAACACATTTCTATGTATTTATTTGACGCTTTTTTGGTTCTCTCTTTTATCGCCTATACAGTATACATACCGACCTAAAAAATGAACTAAAATTCAAAATGATTCATCTTAGTACTAAACTAATACCGGGTTGCCTGACTGACAGATTTGAAGCTTATTTGATTCACAGTATATGGTAGGAATTCCAGTGAGGAAGAAATGATACAGGAGTGGATGGTTTGTCCAAGGTATTGGATGAAGGTACAACTCCTCATAAAACTTACAGAAGATGGTTCGAAAAATTTCATTCAGGTGATTTTGACTTTTTTAATGAGCCTAGATCTGGGAGGCCATCTTTAATCAGCGACGACACTGTCAAGATCATGTTAGTGCAAAACCTTTTTTTGACAATACCGGACATTTTCAATTCAAAACTTGATGGCAGAACTTCCCGGCAGACCTAATACTACTAACATTATTAATAACAGCCGCGAAAATCTTAAAACTGATTTCTATTTCATTGATTCGTGTTCATCGTTGAAGACCCACCCACACCCCAACTCCGAAAATTCAAAAAAAAGAAGAAATAATTTAAAAATTATTTTACCTGTGGATTGAAAGGACCCAACTGCATCCTGAGGGTCTCAGGCAGACCTTCAAGGGCCTGCGGTGAATCACTCAATAATTGCGATGCAAACGCATTTTCCATCTGAAAACAAATGATGTTAATTAACAGAGAAAGGAATCTTAATCGTTTTCAACCAGGCAAGAGATTTACGCCGCGATTCCCCTTTTTATCTGAATTTTTCTTTTTTTTAATATGAGATGAGGGCTTCCCTTCTCAGAAAAGGATGTGCTATACTTCAAAATTGGAATAAATCTCCTTATTCCCTCATTTCCACACAAACCACACACACCCTCTCCCTCTCTACACCAACTTTCTCATATATACTAAATAATCCTTCAGCTTACAGAGGAAACGCACCCCTGAAAATTATATTTTCCTTCTAGTGGGATGGCACTATGGCTGGTAGTGATATACAGTATACACTCGATCTCACTATAGTATTCGAATATTTCCACTATAACACTCACTGCAAAAGTATTTTCAGGTTGTGTCTCTCGGCTGCAGTTCTTGATATTTCTAGTTGTCTTACGATTAGGTCCTCATCTTTCATTATTGCCAGTGGATATTCTTCTGATTCATTTTCTCTGCCTGTTTTATCAGCTGCTTCCTTCGCCTTTTTTGTCGCCAATAAATTAAAAACAGGAAAAATCATCAGAAGAAGAAATTTTCTTCGCTATCGCGTACTCAGTTACTTTTTCAAGATCGCCAAAAAGAATTTTTTTGTAATCTTGTCGGAATTACAATTCAGATCGTCATCTTCTAGTGTGAAGGTGAGGTACTAGATAAAGATCTTGTAGGTAGTAGGAATAATCCTGATGAAATCTGATTTATAGTTGATATAAATTTGTATACTTTCTCTCTCTCTCCCTATTTCTGCCCTTTTTAATTCTTAACTGAGTTCTATATAAATTTATACAGGGAGATGTTGGGTAGAAGCCCAACCAACCAAACAATTTTATTTATCAATTGTGATGAGTTCTGGAGATTCCAGAGAGAACGCAGCTCTAAATATGACGCGTATATAGATAAAGATTGTCTTTAAGGGTGTGTTTTCTCTTGAAGCTGAAGGACTTGTTGGAGTAAATAAAAATTTGTTGGTGGTCCAAAGTGGACGCTGTCCACTTTGGACCACCAACCCAACAAATTTTTTTTATTTACTCCAACAAGTCCTTCAGCTTCAAGAGAAAACACACCCTTAAGGAAAATTGCTACCTACAGTATATACATGTATTTCCCAACCACAAGTCATCGCAGCACACACAGGTCAACTACGAGTAATCGACAGACCTTTCTGACTGTGGCGACCAAATGAAACACATGCAACCTGGACGGAACAGGTACGGAACAATAGTACAAATTGAAATACGATTCAACTTGCTTCCGACAGGCTGTCAGACTTGGTCAGTCCAATGCTCTAGAAAGAGCGACAGTAAAAACAGAACTCTGAAACTGATTACGTCAGTCAGTTCGGTACCAACACCCGGCATCAGCTCAAACAACCGCGTGAATTTCAATTTAATATAGTATATTTATATTAATTTCAATATATTTTATGTATTATCTCGGAATTCGAGTGTTCAAACCACCTAATTCCGACCAACCAACTACAATTATGATCAAACGTGGGTGAGATGTGAGATTTATCTCCCGACTTTTCCATTAACCCAACTCAGTCCAATCAATCAGACAGAACTTTTAGTCAGATAAATATGTGAACATTATAGATAATTAAAAATCCATGTTTAAAAACATGAAACACGTTTTCGAAATATGTGCAAATCTTTTATTAAAAAATCGATTTGATTGATAGGAATCCTATAATTATTATTACCCTCCATAATTTGAGTCATTAATGCTGGAGAAGGTTTTTATGTCTGTTGAGGAACGTCAGGGAATCAAAAAACAAATCCAAAGCCGGGACTTATTGTCATCAAATAAAAAACCGAAATTTGTAAATAAAAAAATAACAATAACTCCAAGGTTTTAGAATGTTTTCGAATTTCCATTTCTCTCGAAATTGTATCAAATGAAAAATGGTTTCCTTTGGCACCCCGTTTAACTATGGATTTGAATAAAAAGGAAATTAATTCAAAAACATTTCCAGGCTGTTTTCCAAAACTTCGGATTTCAAATTCTGTCTGCAGCATCTCCTTCCTCGCTTATGCAAAAGGACTTAAGACATTCCGTTAAATGACTTAATTAGGGCCCAATAATTTTAAATAATAGTCTCGATTTGAGACATCGGTCTTTAGGTTAGTGATTCAGTTTTGTTATACTGATACTTTAAACCAAATCTCAGCCACCCTTAATATTTCTAGAGGAGACATTTCCAAAATTTTTGCACTTACAAGCGAATTCTAAAATACGAAATACGCCCAAATGAAAATTTATAGTTTGGGTATAGATATGCTCTTCTACGCTATAAAATAATGTCTTACAATTTGATTGTGATGTGATACAATAATTTTTGAGAAGTTTTTAAAAATTTGAGGGAAATAATTTGTAACTGTGTTGCCATAGCTTGCGGGCATCGGAACATGAACATTTGGACACACGTTGCCCACGGACATACTGTTCTGTCGACGAACGGGAACCTTTATTTTGGTACAGTACGCAGCAAACTCAAAAAGCCAGAGTCCCAGACCCATTTCTTACTTTTATACCTCTTTTTTGGGAGACAATACCTGAATGCGCACATAAATCGTTTTGATAAATATAAAGTCAGGAAAATCAACACAAAGTCGAGATTTGACTCAATAGTTACAAGCTTTATTTATTTTGTAAAATATCTATGAACATTATTGAGTGCTATAAATTAACATCACATTTAAACTTTTGTGACATTACATTTAGAACATAAGATCAGCTAAGTTCAGCTAAAACTTGTTACAACGTTGACTATTTTATTCATTTGCCACTTCAAACATAAGTTGCTGATAATTATACAAAATTTGTTTAAATAATCTTTATAGTTCCCACGATCAGACAAACAAAGTAATTGATTTAGAGATTTTTCAAACAAAATTAACGTCAGCAAAAAAATTAAAGTTAGACAGCCTTTGGATCCGAATAGCAATTGTTTATGTTATTAATACAAAACATGCAAACTGATTCGCCTGAACTTCGCAGCCTATCCTACTGACAGACACCGACGGGTGTCTGCAACCGAATCTGTAGAGATGTTGTCGATCATATGTTATTTGGCTGTATAGCCGACCAGGATCTACGAATTCAACTTAATGTTGGCAGAACCTTTCTAAACATTTGTCACAGAGATAGGCATAGCTTAACCAGTTTTTGTCACGAGGGTCGCAGCCCTCAAACACAAACACTAGTCTGAGTGTAACTCGCTTATAACACCTTGTGTGTCTGTTAACTAAAGTTATGAATCTCCTAGAGTGTGTATACTATTACGCTGTTATATGTTATGTTAGAGTATTTCAATTTATCGCTATCAAAATTGTGACGAGAATACTATTGTCTTAAAAATGTTTGTATATAAGTTTATTGATATTGTTAGAAAATAAGCATCATACTGTATTCACTATACATCTGAAAGTGTCAGTATAATTTTATTTTCAAATACAACTTGTAAATTGACTCGCCTATTTATTTGGAAGTAAGAGCCTTACCGTTAGATGTATCAAAAATTAACCAGTCAAATTTACTGTTGTGTCGATGATCAGTTTTAATGCGTCTGTCTAGTTTATAGAAGGAAAGCTCAGTGGGTAACACCCTTGCTATGCCATCCACTGCTTGAAAAGAAAAAATGAAGTACCAAGGAACATCTTTGCCCGACTCTTTTTCAAGAGAACAACCAGATTTTCTCACTCAATAAATACAATAGTGACTTTTCATGCTTATATCAAATTTTAATTTTCATTACCTCCTTACTAGAAATCGTTTTTTTGGTAATTAGAATCCCCATTCCTCTAAAGCCTAAAAGCGAAATGAAGGGATAATAAATAAATAGTTTGAAGGATTTAGGTTGGGAAGTAACCAAGCCCACATTTCAAAAAAAACCAAGACGGAAAAGGTTTGCTGATGTATCACAAAATCTGCATTCGTCTACCTCTTTTCCTCTCTTTCCTCCTCACCACCACCACATGTATAAAAAAAGGAAAGTATAAGGAGCTTGCCTAATTCTGTTAAAAATTATAAAAATAATCTAATAGAATCCTCCAAAATTCTCCGCCAGCTCCCGTTTACACCCCAAATTTTGAAATCCTTTATCACGTCCAATAATTATTATTTATTTATTTTTCTGCGATTTATTTATCTATTTATTTACTTGGATGCCGTCATTGTAGTTTAAAATTCCATCCATGCCTGGCTTATATCTACAGCTACATTAAGATCATGTACTGCCTATTGAAATTTGGCTTTTTTCTGTTGTATGTATTATATAAAACCTGATTTCCCACTTTTTCAAGTACGGCCGGAAAAGCCTTTTCAATAATCAGTAAATATATTAATATAAATTTACAAAAATATTAAAATGCAGGATTTTAAATTCAAAGTTGATTTGCGAGGCAAATTTAAGAACTGATTTGGGAGGGAGTATCTGAAACAAAGCTTTTCGAAAAGATTTTTAAGCTTTTCTAGTTGGGAAGAAAAATTTTGTATCGACCAGCACAAAGCAAAAGAGAGCTTTCTTCCCTTACCCTCTCCACGAATCATTTGAACTCGTCGACTTTTTGTACAAACCACCTGGACTTTCCCCTTTTATTGTTGCAATTTGGAGACCCAAAAAAGACAGCAGAATTGTGGTGTCATAATAATCAAGGCCCTCAAATTCGCCCCTCCCGAAAGCTTCAAACGGAAACAGCTGGATTATTAGAGCTATCTGACCTTTGGAAGAATTTTTTTTCTCATACAGCACTCAAATTTGGAGAAAATTCATTTTTTTAAATAGATAAATAAATTATTAAAAATTATTTGAACTGCAAATATTAATTTAATTGCTGGTAATTAATTTTTGATTATTAAAATTAATTAATTAAATCTGAATCTAATAAAACGTGAAGAAGATATGTATCAAGTTGAAATTACTCTTGTAACGCTGTCAGCAATCTTCCTCAGATAACAAAAATAATGCTTAATCATAAAAGTTACTAACCTGAAAGTAAAATCAATCCCAGAGAGAAGACATTTTCACTATCAAAAACACGAATTTCGATTTCAGACAAAAAAAAAATTTTTTTTTTAACACAAAACACCCAAAATCGTAACGCTGGTACTAACACGCTTAATATATCATAATATAAAAAAGAAAAATTTTAAAAGCACCAAAAACTCGATTAATAATAATTTAATTTTCCAACGAGTGGGAGTTCGGTGAAAACTTCCTTTCGGTTATTTCAAAAGTAAAATTCTGGCGGCAAAGCCCTGGTGGGGATGAATTTCCCCTTCATTTTGGAAACGACGCGAGTCGCCAAGAGATTATCCCACCCAATTCCACCACCATCAGCAACGGTTTCTTTTTTCTTTCTTTCTTTTTTCAATTTTTTTTCTTTAGGTGACACGCTCGGTTTCCTCAGATTTAGAGATGAAATCTGTTGAGCAGAAGATTCCACCCCCCAACTCACCCCCTCTCATTCAATTGGACAATTCATAAATTAATTTGTTTCCCTTTGTTCTGTAATTAGAACATGAAAAAGTGTAATCTAGCGAAAAACTAAGACATACCGGAAATTAGAGAGAGATTATCCTTTGATATGATTATCAGATATTGGCAACCGGGCTTTGTCTCATCTTTTGCTTGAACTTATATCTGAGCTCTTCCGAAAACAGTTCCGTTAGAGCTTTGTGTTTGTCATCATCGTTACTGTTTTCTTTCTTTGGTGTCTTTTTGGCACACATTCTCATCCCGCTTTGATGGTAGTCCAAAGGCATCTGAAACGTGCGAAAAAGAATTTGTATAAGACTTGAGAGAGCTATACCGAAGTATCTTCGACTTTCTACCCAGAATATCTTTTGAAAAAACCATTTAAGCCTCAAAACAAAGTTGAATTTCCATTAAAGTATATACTTAACAAACAACCAGGTTTTGTCAACGTCCACATAGTTTAGAAAGGCGCTAGAACAAAATTTTAAAACACATAATCAATGATTTAAAAAGACTGTAGACCGAAAAAAATTTTGTAGCTTTCATAACATCCCCCCAAAAAATTAAATTTATACTAAAAAAGTCGGAGTGAAACTTGGAAAATTCATTTGCTTTCAAGATAAGACCAAAAAATCATTATTTCATTCCCACAAGTCAAACATAAATTCCCACCCAGAAGGCCTGGTAATCCACAATCAAAAGAAAATTTTACTTTGAGGACTGTGAACCGATTTTCCAGAAAAGAAAAATGGACTTGGCGAGCGACAGAGGAAAAAATCGAGTCGCGGTAGCTCCCTTTCCCATAAGAGTATCATACACACCGCCGCCAAGTCCACTACTTTTTCTTCTCAAATTTTTCCACGTTTTGCGTTCTTAGAGAATTTAGTTTAGTTTTTAGAAAAAAATATATAATATCATAATCGTAGGTAGATAATACTATAGATTAAATAATTATTTATTTAAAATAATAATTTTGTCGACCCTTAGTGGGGTTGTTCCAACATGGGCCACTACTAGCTTCGTGAACAATACTTTAAAGTCAAAATTGTTGTGAAATTGACATAATTAGTTTAGTATGTTATAAAAAGGACAAGAACAGAAGATGTAAAACCTCTAACATCATAAATTTCTTAACATATATTATCAAATGGTTAATTATGGCTACCCAAAATCTTTAATTTTCTATAAAACGCTTACAAACTTTTTAAAAACCACATATTTTTCATATATATTTATAACTTCTGGTTTAATCTTTATAATCTGTACTCTTCATTCTTCCTAAGGAGTATATTAATAGTTTTGAAAAACTATTTCGATATGAACTTCAAAGGTTGTGAGGTTTGATTATGGTTGTGCGGAATTTAGCCAGCCAGATGGAGGGATTTTGATCTAACGGCCATTATATTGCTTTTAGTATTAGATTTATACTAGTACATGGATAGAGAAATGTGAAAGTCGTCGGTACCGGCTGACAAAAAGTAAAAAAAAAATTAATTTTTATTTCTATATTCGTTATAAAGATTTGACTTGAGCTAACGCGACGATTTAGTCACACGCCAAGAGCACTTTCCACGGGAAACTTTTCAATACGCCGGAAAAAATCATTTTTCCGCTTCCGCTTTTGTATCGTGATCGTCTTATCTATTCCACACCGTGTAATCAATCCTATACGACAATTTCAGATTGCTTCCTCAAGTTTTGTGTTGTTTTCGTGATAGAAAGAGCTTTGAGTGACGTCTGGCTGAAATATTTTTGTCGATTTTCGAATCCGTGGATGGGGCCTTCTAAATCCGGGGACTCTTTCAAATTTTTTTTCAGTACCGCTCTCATCCTGGACTTCTATATATGCTCTATTTAGCTCTTTTTCCACTGACGATGACGTAGAGCACGTAATTTGGTATTGTGACGAACTTCATCCACAACAACTTAGGTTCCTAAGACAGAAAGGTACTGTGACCCCAGACGAAGCTCCACGGCTAATGGTGACGGTGACTAAGTCCAACTGATTCTTTCATCTGGATAAATACTTTTCGTACTTTTCCAAAGAATTTTCGAAAAAATTGGAAAACTCATCAAAACACTCCCACGAGACAGGACTGGACCTCAAGAGTTCATCACTATAACTAGACACTTTGTCTACTTCTGAATTAATTTTTTAATGAGATCAAGTGAGATTTTTGATCCCTGTCGACGTCATAAATAAGAAAACAAGCGAAAAAGATGTCAAATCCACAGGTGAGTTGGTTGGCAGAAACGGTGAGTCGTGCAGCCAAAAAACAAAGCTGTGTTCCTGTTAAACTCATATATGATCCGCAAAATCCTGAGGCATTGGTAACAGAGGATAAAGAGTGAGAGATACAGGAGGCAGAAAAACAAGGAAAGATGAGAGCATTTTTGGGATTTTTGAGCAGAGTGGGATTTTGTTGTTAGTTTGTTTGTGCGTGAAAAAATATGAAAACTAAGGTCGAGTGGGAATATATGTAATTATTAGCCCCGAGACATTACTGTGTATAATTATAATAAAACTAAAGGAGGAGTCAATGGACCAGAAGGTACTCATTTACTCCTAGTAATGCCACACCCGGAAATGACCATTTGCTCTCTGGAATCCTGAGGTGATCTTTGTTGGTGTTTGGTCAGTCTGATAAAAATTCCTAGAGGAATCTGGACGGTAGATTACCGGGTCTCTTTTAGTGCCTCCGAAGTCCACCTCTGGGTTTTAACCAGGCATACTTCCAACGTATAAACCGTCAAAAAAATTATATTGTTTTATGGGACCATAAAAACTTTCCGAGGTTGTCGGCCCCTATTGGCGCTCTTGTTGCAGAACCATTGAGAACAAGTAGTCAGGATGCTCCTACCCAGACAACATCTTTCAAAATGGTACTTCTTCAGTGTTAATTAAAAAGTCAGCGGGATCCTTGAACTAAAAAAGAAAAAAAGGAAAAAGTTTGGTAACTTCATGTTTGTCGAATACAGTATTTGCGGAAGAGCCTAAAATAACAAGTTCACCTTTGTTAAAAGGGCTGCCATTTAAAAAAGACCCCCCGCAAGATTCTCTTAGGCTTGGAATTAACGTGACGTTATCGCACTCTCATCAAAACTAGGCAATAACAATTTCTTCGTCTAGGTAGCTATTGAGTAATTTCTTTTTAAATAAGAATCTGTCACTCTTCTTCTCTTCAGATTTCCACCAATAAGAAACCATTTTGACATAAGTGAAATGACTGCCAATAACTAGCTGCAGTTTAAGTGTTCAGATGCTAATTAAAGTCTCTCGACCATTTTTCAACTACTTTTGACTTTCCTTATTTATAGTGTACAAAAATAAATAAATAGAAACTCATTATTCATAAAAATTAGGATACTTTCGTAAAGGACCGTGTGGGAAACAGTCCTTAATCTTATAGTCATTGGTTTTTTTGATCATCAAAATCTAGCTATTAATTATGTATACTACTCACCGGGTCCTTTTACAACTCTGGGGCGCGTAGGACGTGTACAAGAGTGCGCCATCGTACTCGACTGAGGGCTGTTTTTTGCTTCATCCCAAGTTGTTCCTGTCGCAGTCAGCTCCTCTTCTACTGCTCGCCTCTACGTCTTTCTTGGTCTTCCTCTTCTTCGTCTTCCTTGTGGAATCCAACTGAGGGGTTGTTTTGGATCTGGTTCTGTCCTCGGCGAAGAGTGTTCATTTTCTCGCTCTCACTCGTGTTTTCAAGGGCTTCTGGTGTGCTTAAAGCTATAATTCTTCGCTTAAAATGACATTGCGCTACTTACATAACAATGGACACACTGTAAATACTTTATTATTTTAGAAAGATTTTTTTTCTGCTGCGTTGTCTTTACATCATCAGCCCTGATTTTTTATTTCTTTCTGAGATTACTTTTTTTTATACTTGTTTGTTGTTCTTACTTTCGGTACTGAATACAAATCTATGTCTTCTTTATCTTTTAGGTGGGTTTAAAATGTTTTCTTGCCCACTGGAAGTCTCAGTCATTTCAAAACTATATAACAAAGTATTCGGCCGCAGCTCAATTGGATGGTATGAATCATGTCCAGCTGTATAAAAATTACACGCTTTCTTGGAGAATTCATTTTATTTGTTGCCGAGTGTTCATTTCATAAATATTGAACACTCTTCTTCAGATTTTAGGAATCTTATCAACTACCGAATAATTGACGAACTTGCCCGTACAATATGACTAAAATGAATAAATTGAGACTATTTCATGATCTCCACGTAGAGTTTTCCACGAGTATTCTATCACAAGACGACCAATTGACTGATCCAGGAGGTTTAATGTTAAATAAATTTCAAAACTGAGCGAAAAGATTAGAAAGAGTTGAAACTGGTTCAGAAAACTTATCACCAAGTGAGTAAATCGTTATCTTATGATTTTTTCTTTAACTTAATACCAAAACATTGCAGTTTTTATTTGTAAACCATAATATGAATCATGCCATCCAAAAAAGTACAAACTTTATGATTAATTTTTTTGTTTCGATTTGAAAACTTAGTTAAAAAACAAGGCTCCTTCACAGCGGTTTGCATTTATTATCTCGGTTAGAGATTATGAGGACAAAAGATGGTTTATCAAAAACAGATTATTCACTTGTTTTGAAACATTTGTACAGTTGGTATGAGTGTCTCGTACGTTATGAATATTTACAATTAAATTAATTTTATTTGATCGAAACATTTCGCCGCGATTTATAACTGAAATAATGTCTATTTTACAGAAGAAATGGCTCGTGGGTGACCTTTCTAATTAAATATTGATCATCGGCGAATTGTAAGATGCAGAAGTATTCCAAGTATTACGGTAAGTCAAATTTGTGTACCCATACCTGGTCAGTTGACTGTTTTTGCGTCTTATATTGTTAATTAGATCAAGTGATTTTGGATTAGGTGCGGACAAACGGTTAAGCAACCGCCTTCCTGGATGCCATTTGGTGTCCGTTACGTTTTTTCGATTTCCGGTTTTTATTTTTCAAATGCAGATTAGACCGTTAGTCCTTATTTCCCAACGTGGGCAAATTCTACGCTTATTCTTGTTACCTTTTTTATACACAAATTTACCTGAATTCCACTTTTGAACCATAATGATTTGCTGTTTCAAAAAAAGAAAAGGGATGCATATTACAAGAGACTGAATTTAGCCAAAATTTCATTAAATTAATTTATTGCTGGAATTTCAGTCTATATAAATTCTAAAAATTTGTCTCTTGTTTGCTTAATAATTTCTTATACCCTTCCACCCAAATTTCTTTAGTGGACATTTAAATTTATAAATATTAAAAATTATGTTAAGGTATGGAGAGGGGGTCACAATACTTTTAGAAACTTGAGTGAGGCATAGTACAAATAAGGTTAGGAAACACTGGTGCAATTGATAAATTTGTAACTTTATAAGATTTTACAATTTATACAAGTTTGTACAAGTACCTGTCAGTGTACCCTTACCTCCATACTCTATTACCTATCTACTGCTAGTATTACTGGTAGTATATATAATATATCTCACAAGAGAAATTGATGCCTTTGTTTCAGAGTCCATAGTACTACCAGAAAAGCTGTTCAAGGTGATAATAATAGGAGATCCAACAGTTGGGAAAACATCTTTTGTTCAGAGATATGTTGAAAACTCATACAAAAGAGATTATAAAGGCACTGTGGGGGTTGATTTTGCTCTGAAAGTATTGAAATGGTCTGATGCTCAGACTGTAAAACTACAGCTCTGGGATATTGCTGGTTAGTTTTAAGTTGTAAGTTTTTAGGCAAACTAGGACTCACTAGTATTTTCATTCTAGGTAAACATCAAGGAAGGAATTCAGTGAAGGAGAATTATGGTTAAGAAAACTGACAGCTATAGTCTTAAAAAATTTTTTTATATTTGTTTTAGGTCAAGAAAGATTTACATGGATGACTAGAGTATACTATAAGGATGCACATGGATGTGTTATCATGTTTGATTTGACTAACAAAAACTCTTTTGTGAATAGTTTAAAATGGAAGAGAGATGTTGATTCAAAATGCAGTTTACCTGATGGAAAACCTATACCCTGTATGCTTTTAGCTAACAAGGTAATTTTATTAAGCCCACGTTTCAGATCCAAACAAAGAGTTATCAATCGGTAATTATGCTTTATTTGTTTCTTCTAGTGTGATTTATCTCATAGGCAAATAGATCGGTTAGAAATAGAAACATTTCATAAGGAGCATAATTTTTGTGGATGGACTGAAACTTCTGCCAAAGAGGGAGTTATGGTTAATGATTCCATGAGGTAAACTGTTTTTAAATTCCAACTTATATTTTAAAAGCTATAATTATCAAATGAAATCAAACCAATTAATTTTACACTTATTTCCAATTTAATTTATGTCCTTGTTTTAGATTTCTTGTTGAAGTTATGATGAGACAAGAAAACTTTCCAGGCATGACTAGTTACAATGATGATAATTTGAAGTTGGCTGGTCCTATGCCAAACAACAATAAAGGATGTTCTTGCTAGGAATTTGTGGTAAGAAAATGTTTTACTTATTTTACAAGTAAAGGTGTATATAATATATATATATTTATATGAAATCAAGTAAAGCATCACAATCCATTAATTTATTTAATAAAATCAAATTACATTTTATGTTCTCAAATAATTTTTTACAATTCAATCACTTCCCATGTTCATACTGCCTTGTTTTACGCACTTCAAAATTTTATTTGCTATCTCAAACATCAGACTTAGGGTTTTAGAATCTATTGACAATCAAACCTAAATATTTCCTTGTCTCATTTATTGGTTTGATTCAAATACACCTTTAGGTTTGCTAATAGACTAATTGAAATCGTTAATGCATATAATTAGTTTAACATAATGATTTATCCAAATGAATTAATGTATAAAAACAAAACGAGTTTTTTCTTCTCAAATTAAAGAAACAATGATTGAAAAATTTTGCTCATTAAAACAATTATTTTGAGATTGCAAAGAATATCATCAAATCATCACTTGGCCATTTCATTAATTTCATTATACATTCATTAGAAAAGTAAAGGTAGCTGATTAATTGTTTAATTAATTCAGTGACTTATTGATAAGTTACATAAACTCTTTGTAACTCTTCTTGGTATTCATAAAAAGAAAAATTTGACATTTCTTTCAATTGGGTACTTATTTGATGTAAATAATAATGCTGGGGGATGAATTCTAATGTTTAGTTAAGTTTAGTTTAGAGTTTTGAGATTTAATCCCATATTTTCACTGTTGAATGCAACAGGATTCAGGAGGGAGCTCATGACCATAAGGCTTTTGGTCTCAATGTGGGGCTTCACAATATTTTGGTGGGTCATGGGCACGATGTACACCCTTTGGCTGACTATGGGGTAATTCAACAATGAGTTATTAACAGTGAATTGATTTCTAGTGAGTCTAAGGATGTGAAAATTCATGTTAATGAATGCATGAAAATATTTGTATATACATGTGTTAAAAAATGTAAATATGACAATGGGAGCCTCAGGATTTTAGAAATGCCTAGGTGGGGCAAGGCCCAAAATCAGTTGGGAACCACTGCCATAGGGTCTGGTACTTTGACCACCACACCACAGACCTCCTGGTAAAGCCTTAGTAAACTGTTTGATTGGAAAAAGAAATAAAACAAAATAACAAGTCATTTTTTAAGGCAATAACTAAAAAACTTTGGTTTTGATGAGAATAATTAAATGGTTAGTTGGTTTTATTAGCCCGAAAGCAAAATTTGAATTCTTAACCTCAAACTCATCAGTGGTTCTCAAGGTGTAATTCACAAACTAATTTGTGGGTTCTGATGGCAATTTAAGTGGTTTGCAGTTGGTTATGACATAACAGCAATATCAAACTTAATGCATTCAATCAACTGACTTCAGGTCTATCTAATCATTTAACAATCACTA
Source organism: Columbicola columbae (assembly GCA_016920875.1). Lineage (NCBI taxonomy): Eukaryota > Metazoa > Arthropoda > Insecta > Psocodea > Philopteridae > Columbicola > Columbicola columbae. The sequence goes on along the minus strand of JADMLL010000006.1, from coordinate 15,419,024 downwards.
CCTTATGATTTTACAAAGGTAAAATTCTCTCAACAATTAGAAAATAAAAGTTTTAACCCATTAGCACTCGTGGTCGTGACTACCAAATAACAGCTAGCAAATGAGTTTAAGTTATTAGGAAACAATCCACCTTTCTGTTGTGTTCTACCACCGAGTATCAATAACAATGTCAGCTGAAGACATGACCACAGAAAAAAGTTAAACACCTCCAAACATGTTAGTGGTCTTCATTAAAAATATATGTTAAAAACGGTTTAGATAACGGAAAAAACAAGTCACCCACCAAAGGTCAAAATTTAATTATTGTGTACAAACCGAAGAAGAAAGCAGGCTGGCAAACAATGGCGTGAAGTTGGCAAACCTGCTCTGCTTTACGAGGGGAATATTCAGTTTTGCAAATTTTAAACAATTCTTTTAAATTCGATTCAAATTTCTTTCCCTATTATTTAATCCAATCAATTAACTCTTTTTTAAAAAAAAAAGATTTTCACCCCAGAAAAAGATTTTTTTAAATGGAAAAACCGGTAAAAGAAAGAACGTTAGTTTTGAAAGCCTACTTGCTACGTCATCGTTCCATCTCTCTCCCTAAACAAGTTCCCCTCATACCTGTATCTGAGTTTGTTGAGAGTGTTACTATAAACCTAGAATGTCGTGTATGTGGCAATAACATGAGGGTTCAGGAAAGCTTTACGGGGGAAGTTTTTTTCCAGAATCGGAGCCTCTGAAGTGTTATGACTTCGACTTAAATCATTTATGCAAATATTTATTTGAAATAATTCCATTGAAAGCGACATGCTGAAGTTTTTGAGCCGAAGAAAAGGTCGAAATGCTCAGAAAAATGTCTCTAACTTTGGATCCCAAAGGATCGTTGCTAACAAAAACATAGTGCAGTGCAAAGTACTTTTACTAGATGGATCCGATTCGTCGTTTGATTTATCTGTAAGTTATTTTACCTGTAAATATCTTATTTGTTTGCTCTTTGGAACTGATTCGTTGATTAAGGTGATCAACAACAAAAAAATTGATGAACTTGAGGTGTAGAATCTTAGTATAAACAAACCTGAATTTTTTTCTTTTGAGGGAAACATTAGGTGATGAATAAACTTTTAAATTGAACTTTTTAATTCTTTGCTAAATTATATATAACTACTTGGTTGTTTTGTTAAATCTAAACCAAAACAATTTGGTGTTAAAGGTTAATTTTAATGTGAACTCTGTTATTGTTATTACAAGTCTGTGTTTTGTTGTTGTAGAAAAAGGCCATTGGGGCAGATCTATATGAACAGGTGTTTTATTCACTTGATCTTATAGAGAAGGATTATTTTGGATTGCAATACACAGATGTCAATCATGTGAAACACTGGTTGGATCCGACAAAACCTGTCAAGAAACAAGTAAAGAGTAAGTTGATGGATCAACATCAGTGATTAAGAAAGAAAAATTTTTTTAACATAATAAAATAACAAGCATAATCTCAATTTTAGTTGGCCCTCCATATACACTACGACTGAAAGTCAAATTTTATTCATCAGAACCGAACATGTTGAGAGAGGAATTAACTAGATATCAATTTTTTTTGCAATTGAAACTGGACATTTTTGAGGGTAAACTTGAGTGCCCTTATCAAACTGCCATCCAACTTGGTGCCTTGGCTCTTCAGTGTAAGTAATTCTAAAATTGTATTAAACCTTATAGCATGCTTGAGTCTTAATTCAGTGTGTGATAATTTCCTCCTGGCCTAAAACATCAATTTTGTATTTTAATAATTCATGCGAGAAAGATTTAAACAATGAAATCAGTATTTGAGTTCTCATAGCTGTTATGAAATCTCTCATTTTTTAATCATTTTGGGAAAAAAATCTGTTTTTGAGAAGTTTAAATAAAACAGAGACCTCAAGAATCAACAAACAAATGATTGTTTATAATACTTTGAGGGTGGGGGTGGGTTCTTTTAAGGAGTTTACTGTAAACTTATTTGAGTTATTGTGTACTAAGTAAAAAAAAAGTTGCGTTATTTCCTACATTATCACTACCAGAAGTAGCGGAAACGTCGAAACATGTAACTGGCACAAAACAAAACTATTGTAATTATATCAAGCAAGTAAAATAATAATAATAATAAAGTAAAAAAAAATAGTCTTGGTAGGAAGAAGCGAGAATCCGAACGCGGGATTTAATCCCGCTTAATTTCTAAGATGTTGTAAATAAGATTCCCAAACGTTTATTATTGCTGTTTTTGAAAAGTTTTATTTATCTAAGTGAAAAAAAAATTGTTACAGCTGAATTAGGGGATTACGAAGAAGGATATCACACGCCGGGGACAGTGAGCGAATTCAGGTTCGTTCCTAACCAAACCGAGGAAATCGAATTGGCTATCTTTGAAGAGTACAAGAAATGCAAAGGTTTGACTCCTGCCCAAGCGGAAATGAATTATTTAAATAAAGTCAAATGGTTGGAAATGTATGGTGTTGACATGCATACCGTTCTTGTAAGTAAGAGTTATGGTGCTTTAACGATTAGCAATAGGCTCAAAAAGGTTCTCAGACCAGAGAGTGAATCACGCTGTTGTTACATCGGTGTGATGACGAAGCTTTTTAATTAAAAATGAGATGAAGTTGAAAACAAGGAGTCAAAGCAGGTGTGATGAGAAAAAATAGGGAAGTCCGACTGATACGCATTAAGAATCAGAGCTTTTAATTGCAATTTTAAAAATATTTTAAAAGAAAGAAAAAGAGAGATGAAGATTAAGGGTAGAAACACTAGAGGAAAGAAAGAGAAAAGTAGAAGGAGAGAAAGAGATAAGATTACATAGAGAGAGGAATAATAATTTTTTTTTACCCCGTGTCAACTGCCACCTGTCTCTAACCGAGAAATCAAGTGGTTGGTCTTGCTTTAAAGGGTCTAAATAACTAGAGAACAGACCAGTATCTTAGCCCGAGGAGTTGGATAAACAAATGTGACTTGAGCTGGACAGTCTTTAAGGTGGAATAAGATATAGGAGAGAGAAAGAATAGAGAAGAGAATATAGGAAAAAACAGAAGAGGAATAAGGGGGGTCACTGATAATTTTAGCCTCGAAGATGATGGTGTGGTCAGTGACCTAACCAGAATTCAAGACCTAACTAGGAAAATTGCTGAAAATTTAAAATTTATGATACAAAAATTGGGTATTTCAAATAAAAAACTGAATCATGAATTTGAGAAAAGAGTCAAGGCGACAGTAGAAAAGAATCAAAAGAGTTTTATGTGACGTGATTCCTTATTAATATTCTTATTATTCAATTAAAATGATAATTTTTTTTTCTCATCGGATTCATGCTAATTACAAACTTCATTTTATAATCAGTTGCGTACCTGATTAGAATTATAATTATGTGACAGGTGACAGGCAATTTAGGATTTTTTTTCGTTTCAGGGAAAAGACGGTTGCGAATATAGTTTGGGTTTGACTCCAACCGGAATATTAGTGTTCGAAGGAACTCAAAAGATCGGCCTGTTTTTTTGGCCTAAAATTGGGAAACTGGATTTTAAGAAAAAAAAGTTGACGCTAATCGTGGTCGAAGATGACGATCAGGGAAGAGAACAAGAGCATACTTTTGTGTTCAGGTAGTTTTGCCCCCAAATTTCATTCTATTTTTGGTTGAAGGTCGTAGGAAGAAATTTTTTATTGTGTTTAGGAAACAAGTCATAAATATATCATGAGTTGTTTATAATTTTTATAAAAAGGTTTTGGGTTATAAATGAATGAAAGGTTTTGATTGAATTTTGTTTTTTTTGTACCTGTTTTTTGGCAGGTTACTAAAGATTTTTGTTTAGATTGCACAACGAAAAAGCTTGCAAGCATTTGTGGAAGTGCGCCGTCGAACATCACGCCTTTTTCCGTCTAAATGCCCCCGTAAAAGGACCAAATGCCCGACAGAACTTCTTCCGAATGGGTTCGAGATTTAGGTACAGGTGAGTGGACAACAGATTTCAGCGTCCTATTTCAGAAAACATAAAATCGTAATAAGTACTTCCGGTTAACAAGCTTCACTGCTCGTTCATTTCTTAGCCCGATAATGGCAGTAGCGTATCCTCCTAAAGATTGTAGTGAATGCCCCGTTACTTCGCCCTGATTGGCAAATTTAAAATAAATTCAACCAGAGTAGACACAGCACTCTAGAACCTTCGAATTGTCTAGAGGGAAGCGGAAGTTATAGCTATGGCTGAGCGTTAATCCCTTTTTGGGTATAACAGGATAGGAGAGGAGGATTTGAACTCGCAACTATAACTTCTTAGTCTAGGAATTAACCACTGCACCGCAGACCTCCGGCAACAGTGGTGAAATAACAGTTTGTGGTGCCGGCGCCAAATGAAGAAACGTTTAACTACAGTGCGGTCGGCAAAGTGTTAATAACATTTATTGTTAGTTATGCTACTCAAATTTTTAGTTCAATAAGAGAATAACTGTTGCCTTCTCCAGACGTTTCGTCTTCTTTTAGAGATAAAGGAAGCTAGGTCTTCATTTTAAGACTATGAATTTAACACACTTTCGTGTTGATTTGGTTTCATAAATGCTGCACACTCTTGTAAAGAATATTGCACACTTCTATATATAATTAATGTCAAAAGTATTGTACCCTCTGGGCAGAAATCTGTCAAACTTTTGGTTATATAGGTATTTAACGATTCGGTCGTGATTTTGTTTCAGTGGGAAAACAGAGTATCAAACTACACAACAAAACCGAGCAAGAAGAACGGTTCAGTTCGAGAGGAAACCATCCCAAAGGTATGCCAGACGACAGTCTCACATTCTAAGAGAGAAACAGAAGAACAAAACGAACGAAAGCACTGACAAGGGAGACGGAAACAAAACTCCGTCTGAATGCACGTCCGAACCGGACGTCATGCAGAAATCCGGAAGCATCAGAAGCAGCGACTCGAACACATCAGGTGCGAGGGGGAGGAAGAGGCAGTGGGGGTCAAGCAAGAGAATGTGTCGTCATTGTTTTTGGTTTTAATTACAGGTGGCTTGAACGGTGAATCGGGATCAAAAGTTAAAGACGGGAAGTCGTTGTTGAAGACTCATGGGAATTCGGAAAAAGACGTTTCAGTCATCGGAAGTTTCGGAGATTCATACTCGAAGGCAAGCGATTCGGATTCGAACGATTTTTCGAAAAACGAGAAGAACGTCAATTCCAAGTACAAAAGTGATCTTTTCGATTCTAATGATCCGAAGGATCGTCTAGATACTTTATTGAAGTCTTTGGAAAAGCCGAACAAGGATAATTTTAATGAGAACACAAAACGCGAAGGTAGGAACGAGAGGAAAGTTATAAAGTCCCTCTCCCTCTCTATTTATATCTTTGTTTCTTTCTCTTTCTCTCTTCATATGGGTCACTGGGTCAGTGGCAAGGAAGTAAGAATGGCAAGGAGTGTAGAATCGCAGAAACTTGACAGATTTTCCAAGATTCTCGGAGTGGGAGTGGTCACTTGTAATGTTATTTGTACAATTTAAGTTTCCTCTTCACTTCTTCACCACTCATCAAACCATAAAGTTTGGAAAAATCAAGAATCAAGTAATTTAAAAAGTCTTCTTGGGTCTGACCGGCTAGTCACGTTTGGCATCACTGCCTCAGGTGGTCAGAATCTTGGTACGAAGTTAGAAGTATTGAGTATGTTGTGCCAAGGAAAGGTTTCCTAATAAAATGAGATCACGTCAAACAACTTTCTATATTGTTAATGTTTAAAACTTACACATGGTCTAATGACACGACCCTCCGAACTACCAGATTCCACCTCTGGACGTCGATCGCTTATTTCTGTCCCCTTGACCGTCGATTAGTAACCTTCACTCCGGGGCATTTTGTTAATATTATTCAGATGCTGGCATAACAATGTTGTTAAAAAATTTATTTTCTTTTCCAGACATAGACAAAATATCGAATCGCTCCGAGTCTCCCGTCAATTTAAACAATCAAATCAGTAATTTGAAAATCGGCGGGACGACCATTCGTCCGATTCCCGCCGATCAGTTGAAGTGTAACATCTTAAAGGAGAAAATCAGCAGCAACGAAAAGAAACTTCCGCTCAAAACGGATATAAGCAAGGCGACGTTCATATCGGTCGTAAGTAGAAAGTCTCTTTGGGGAGACTCTGGGGAGTAACACTTCCGCTTTGTTTAGTGACAGAGAAATCTGTGTAGCCGTTATGGTTAGTTGTGTGGGGGTCACATTTCTTGTTTTAGTTGTTAGCACAAGTTTCGGGGTTAACGGGCTTTTTTTTTTAATTTTTGTTCGCTTTGTTGTTTTGTTGTCTTGGATTAATTGTTTGTTTTTCTTTCTTTCTTCCTTTGTTCATCCTTTGTTCTGTCCTTCTTCCATGGTCGCTTCCATCCTTGCTTTGAATCCGACTTTTATGTTTACTTGTCCGTGTGCACAGGGTGGGGATAAATTAACTCTTGCTTTGGGCGGTCCCAACAGCGCTTCAGCAACTTTCATTCCGGATCTGAAGCCGATTTCGATAAGCCCGGATAAGGACACGCCTGATTACGGGGTGACTAAAAGAGAAGAGGAGAGTAAAAACGCCAAAGAGAGGTGCACGACTCCCGTCACGGTCACACATTTTTCCCTGAACGAGAAAAATGGAGTCGTCGAAAGGATAATATTGCCGAATTCAAATTTGCTGACGGAAAAAAAGGTTAAAAACGTGGAAGTAGCTCCCGCGAGCGAAATCCCGGATCTTTTGTTAAACGACTCAATGAAAGGAGAGCAAAGGTTGGGGTTGTTAGAGAAAAATGGGACCGTGGTGAGTGGTGATGGGCCTCGGCCGAATGGAAAAGACACGAAAACGACGAACACCGTCTTCAGCAATAATCCCTTCTCGAATCCTTTCAAAACAGAGTCCTTTTCACGAAGCCTGTCCTCAAATCCTTTTCAAAATGATGGCAAGACAGGTGGGAATCCGTTTTTAGATTCGTCAAATCCTTTCGTCGGGAGTCCGGCTGCTCAAAAGGATGCGCTTTCGAGTCTGTCAGAAGACGTAAAAAATCAAATGGAAATATTGAGCAAAGACACATCGAAAAAGGTATTCATACTGTTTTTATACTGTATATTAATATATAGGTTTTTGCTTTGGTTAGTAATAATCTTGAGAAAATGTTTTGTTGTGTGTCGGCTTAATAAAAGCATAGATTGGAAGATGCTGTAGCCAAAGCAAAAGTTCTTGTTTGGGTTTATTAAATGTCTCACACTTTGGATCAAGTACTAACTTTCGTTCTAATCACCTCTAGGAAACTAGCAGTCCGACGGCAGAAACAGAAGACAAACCGAGTGGCGCTTCAGAAGCCCAAAGCAAACAAGTGTCCTCTCCTAAAATTAGCTCTCCAACTAGTTTGAATCAGTTATCGCCTTGGTTGGTGGCCAGCGAAGCCGTGCCCACGGTTACAACCAACTCCAAGAGCAAGAAAGACAGTACAGTAGGAAACAGCAGTACCATAATCAGGAAAACAGTTCTCACGACGCAATTGTGAAGCAAGGAAGGGAGAAAGCAAATAGTTTGCGACGCCATTTTTTTATTTAAGAATTATTATTATTATTATTAAGTTAAGCATTCCATTGTAAATGAATGTCCGTAAAAGGTATTTTGAGTACTTAATAATTATGAGCCTTTTGTGGTGCTTTCTGTAAACGAGTCTTAAATTGTGATAAGTTTTTGGTACAATCAGAATTTTTTATACAGTATTTAAACTCTACTTTTGATATAATATAATTTTTCATAGAATTTTAATGATTTCTTTTGTTTCGTTAGTGTGATAAGGATGGAATGCGGGAGAAGGGATCACTGTAAATTTGATGATTACGTTTTAAAGGTCATCTGTACCACGAATCTGTTAAATCATTTGAACGTCGGATTTTTCGCTCTTTCTGAATCTGCGATCAGAAAACGGAGTTTTTATTTATGACCTTGATTTGACCTTGAAGATGACCTTCAAGGCCAAACACGACCAACTATGTCAACTAAGGAGCTGTGCTCGCTTAGAAAAAATGAAGCTGACATTTGTCTGACCGTGAATGATACATTCAAGGTCAAAGTCAGGGTCATGTGAAGTGACCTTGACATCCAAGGTCAAAATCAATGTCATTAGAATATGGCTCCCTTAAAGTGAGAAAATTTCCCTGTTCATTTGGATGATTAAGAAAAAAGGTTGACCTTGGTTTGACCTTGAATGATGTATCCAAGGATTAAAATGGTTCACCCTGTATACATCTATTGTCTGTGTCACTTTTCTGGGAAAAGCCAAACAGGGCAAATGACTGTCCGTGCTTGTCAGTAACTGACTACGAACATATGAATTAGAAGTGAATACACGAAATGAAGACTTGACAGAAGTAAAGCAAATTTTCATTAAATTCCCCATTACGAGTTGGAGATTTTATAAACTAGCCGGAAAATGTGATAAATGTTCAGTAATTTCTTACATTTACCAAGATTAGTTGGTGATTATGAATAATAACCCGGGAACATATACAATACATAGGTGACCATTATACTCATACTAAAGTCATAACAGACGCCTTGTTTGAACTAATCGGGTACAGTTTTACAAGAACATTTACCTCGAAAATGACGAGCAAGCTTTCAGCAAGTGGCCTTTAGCCGATTTTTAATTTCCGTCCTAATGATTACTGGAAGGAGATAAAAAAGAATGAAATCAATAACAAAATGTTTTTTATTTATTTATTTATTGAAGTAATTAAAAAGTAGCTTAAAAAATTCCGAAAAAAGGAAAAGCTAACCAAAAAAGAGAAAATAGACCTTAAAATAACTTTGTTCATTTATTAAGCTGAAGAGGTCAGCGGGCAAAGACCGCCCGACAAATCTTCTTTCTTGACTAGACGTAATGTTCCAGTTAAACCGAATACATTTAATAAAACCACGGACTCCGACCATTTTTATCTATTTATTACCATAAATTTAAATAAAACAAAAATCAAATGATCAAGACACAAAATGAAACGTAACAGCTTTTTTGCATGTTTCCGCTTTAACCTTGCTCCTCGCACGCAAATTGAGGAAACTGACTCATTTCAACTGACGTCAACCTCGATGTCGCCCACGACGAACAATTAAATATTTCTGACGCCATCATCATCATCATCCGAATAGGGAAGGATTGCTGACTTGAACGACTGCTGTAAAAGCTAAATACAAAACCATGTAGAGATTGTATGAAGACATCTAAACTAGGGTTGTGAGGATGTCTGCAGGAAAGCTTAGGCCAAAGTAAAGGTTGAAGGCAAACCAAAAAGGTGTACGACAAGGCGATCTGCTTCACTGGCTTTAATTTAAAGAACTTGAAGAGAATAATCTAGTACATAAACCAGCCCAAATCTGATGCTTATGCAGGCATGAACGTGAATAAAGTTAAAACGAATTGTATCCACCCTACAGCAGTTGAAAGAAGGAATGACGATAACTTGACAGCAGACATTCTTCTCAAAATGTTGAGTCTCTTGGTGTACTGGTTGTTAATAATAAAGACCAGATGAGCAAAGAAACAGTGAGGAGAATCAAAAACCGAAACCGCACATACTTAGCTATTCTGAAATTAATTAAGTAACGATTACTGTCGCGTAAAACACAGCTTAGTATTTCCAAGACCACAATTAAGTCAGTGACAAATGTCTCAGAAACTTGGAATGTCAGTTAAGGGCAGTAACAACTGAGTGTTAATTCAAATGTATCTGTTGTGTTGAACCAAAAAAAGAAACAGCAGAACTTCACAGCGACAAAAAATTTGAAAGGAATTTTGTGACATTTTTGAGGAGGAAATGTGGCTGACTCAACCCGTGACATGCTGGATAAAACGAGGATTATAGTTGCAAACATAAATAAATTCTACAAAGGAGGAGGATAGGTCCGGAAAAGAAGTGGACGGATAGTAGGTAACCACTCCTTGTGACGTGTGAGAGAAGACTTCTTCTGTATGGTTTTATCAGCAAAGTAAATTTCTTCATAATGGATGGAACGTACAACTTGTAGACAGTCTTCCAAGGAGGAGAATTTGACATTTTGAGGAAAAACTTGATCAAAGGAATTTAGGATTTTTAGGAGGGGGTGTTGTCACTTTGGAGAAAACTGCAACAAACAAATTCAAAAAAGCTGAGTTTTTGAAAGAAGTCATAAGAATATATGCTGCTGTACAGTAGAGAGGATAGGGACTGCTAAAAAGATAAAGGAAATATTACAAGGTAAGATGGCTGAAACAGACAGAAAGGATGGAAGACAGAAGAGCAGCTAAAATTCTATACAAAGCCAGATTGGAAGGAAGACGACAGACTGAAAGACCAAGAAACCGATGGAGGTGAAGCGGACTTAAATGATATGAGTATAAGACCTTGGACATTAGCTACCCAAGATCGGGAGAGATGGAGATCTGTAGTTGGTAGGGCCAAACCCTCGGAAAGGGCTGTAGTGCCAGACGATGATGATGATGATACAAAACCGTAGACCAGATAAATTACAAATCGGTCGACCGATCGGTGACATTAAACAGATGATAGCCGAATAATCTAAAATCCATTTCGTATATACTATACAATTTATACAAAATACTTTTCCCTAACGTATTATAATATTTATTTAGGTTGAAAGCCGTCGTCGACGGTTTGGGGAGTAACGGAAAGCTGAAATTCAAACGCAGGTACTTCAATAGGAAATTCGAATCCTCGATCAAACTCTCGTACTTCCCGACGAAGTCATAATTGATCAGACAAGGATGGCACAGATCGGTCACTCTCTGCCAGTGTTCGTTATACGAGTTCGGATCGCTCGACACGAGATAACTAGCGAACTCTGCGAAAGTCACGTCGTCTCCCCTTTCTAGAGACACGTTGCTCGGATTTTTTCGAAAGTTCTTTATTATGTACTTCCCGAATCGAGCTTGAAAATATTTCGAACTGTCGTAATGTTGTTCCAATTTGTTTCTATAAGCCGACAGGAGTCTTTCAAAGGGGTGTCGAACGAATATGAATTTGGTGTAGTCCTCGAGTATGGTTTCCACCTCGGACGTCGAGTAGTTCTGTAGACTTTTGAACAGATTCTTCGCGTGGATTTCGTTCGACGGGAGGTTGATCACCTCCGAGATGTTGGTCGCTTGACCGGTGAGCACTAAGAATATGCGTTTCCAGTTAGTGCAAGCTACCTTCGGGACGTAACAGTAGAGTACTTTGTGCTTTTCGTCGATCAGTATGTGATTTAACTTCAGTTTCTTCTTTTTCAGTACCTGGTTCAACGTGTGAAACTTAGGACACAACCTCAACAGATTTTTCTGACGGTCTATGAACACTTGAACCCTTGAATCAGACCCGCTCACGTTGAACTTCCTCTTGAAGACGTCCACGACATTAGGCTCCAATGTGAAATTTCTCCGGGTGACTCTTTTAAACCGAGACTTATCTTCAACCGACGCCAGTGGACTGCTACTTTCGACTTTCGCAGATACACTTGACGACCCTTCGCTCCAACCCGATGATAGGTTACTGTAAAAGGGCGACGACGAACTACTTGACACCTTCACCATCTCGATGGTCGATCTCTTCGTCCTCGACGTCGTTGTTGACTTCTTCCAGCCGACGATCCCCGCCGCCGTGAATGAGGGTTTCGATAGTTGACTGTTCATCGAAGTGCCGTTGTCTTGTTGTCCGTTATACAGAACGTATCCGGAATTTCTGCTTATTTGAAAACATGTTTCGTCTGTGGAATCCTCGCATTTCTCCGTCAGTTTCATTACATAGATCAGCATTGAAAAAGTCATGAAAACGCAAAACGTTAACACGATCAGCATTTTCAATTTGAAACGTATCAAGTTATTCATGACTCTTTGTTACAGTAGACCCATTCAACAAGTAAGCAAAACATTTTTTCCCCTCTTCCTTTTCCCCTTAATTATGTACAATTATTTCATTAATTAATCATTTAATAATAATAATAATTATCCTTCTACGCTAAAGGTGGATCATCCTCTTGGCTGACTAATACTGTGTCGTAGTGCCTTGCTCTGAATGACTGAGCTTTCTCTCGGACTCTATGAACCCATCTGTACTTCTTTGCAGCAAATACCAACGAGACTGCTAAAGCGATGAGCAATATAGCTGTGACCAAACCGCCGACTATAGCTGACACTGCAATAGAACAAATCCCATCACGTTAACGCAACAGCAGCTAGAAAACAATTTCCTGCTCGTGGAAGTTATTCGACATTCAACCGGAAGTATACATTTCGTTAATGATTTTGAGGACACATAGCCTTTGTCCCACCTCTTTTCGGGTGACGTCGGCTAAATTATAAACGTGTACACGTCACGATCATTGCATTTAAATTTCGGTTAACATCTCGCACAGTCACGCCAGACCAATTATAAAATAGTTGGAATGAAAATTATTTCCTTTATTCCATTTTTTGCCCCATCTTTCCTTCCCTTATTTTTTTGGGCGGGGGGGTGACACTCTTAATATTTTCGGTGATGAAGCTCAATGCAACAGCAATTTTGACCATTTACAAATTCACAAGATGACTTTCAAATTTTGACAAAGTAAATTACTTTGTTGGGGGAGAAAAATTGTGAACAGAAAAGGCATGGCATAAGTTAACGAAACAAAGCAAGAAAGTTTTCTTTCAAAATGGAACCATAATAACACTATGAGTAGTTTCAATTCCATTTTCCACCCTTAAATATAACAGTTGGGGTGCAAACCCCCAGCTATTATGATCCTAGTGAGACAATTTGATCATTCAACCACAGGATTCCAACAAGAAATGATGAACAATAAACATCACATTTGAGTTGCAGATTTGAATTCTAAAAGTATGCATTTGTATGTAATTAAATTCTTTCTATCCATTTAGGCTTTTATTTGAGTGTGGCTTTTTGTCTCTGAGTGGAAGTTTTGAGGCTACTTTGAAAATTGAAAAGGAGTAACACTGTTGGTCAGTTTGGATTATTTCAGCCCTTTGTTGATGCAATAAAATTGATTTCTAAAATTGTATCCTCTCTCCTTGATTTTAATAATCAACTTTACATAAAAATGAGCACTTTACACAAGTCTACACTACATTTGAAATAAGTTATACAGAGTTTCAACACCACTTTTCATCAGTGGGTATAGCAGTATCTGGAAGGGAGTTTGAAGTCTCACCACTATTTTGCTAGTCAGGTTTTTTGCCCACTCAACCATATGTCTTTCCTATATGAAGTCTATCGATTATTAAAACATTTCAAATTCTGCTTAAAAATAACACAAATCTATAGCACAGCAAAACAGATTGGCTAAATAATCAGGGCCTTGGTCATATCGGAAAAGAGAAGTAACAAACTCTTTATCAGATCAACAACTGTGAATTTGTAAATTAAGGAAAGAAAGGGTTCTCTTAACATGATTGCAATCATCACTCAATTAATTTATGTCCATTTTTATATAAACCATAGTATGAAGAAGAATCAAGACTCTTTAATTAACACAGTTTGTTTAAAAATTGAACAAAAATCTTTTAGCAAATTATTGTAGATTGGAATTTGTTCTCATCAGAAAAGTGTTTTATCAACAAGCTTGTTTTTATCAGATAAAAACCTTTTTATCTAAAGTATCAAGGAGAACAAAGAACAAATTAGACATGGATTTGCTTACTTACCTGAAACTCCTTCAGAATAAGCACTTTCAGGGGTAGGCAGGGATGGATGGTCAGGATCAGCCTGCGGTATGCAACTACTATTCGGACTAATGCGTTTATAATTATTTTTACATCTACAAACTCCCAGTGAAGTTGAATTCCTTATTTGCTCGCAACTTTCCCCATCAGGGCAATCAAACAGTTTATCTAAAGCACATGTTTTCTCTGAAACTGAATTAAAAAAAATCGTTTCTATGCAGAAATTTATATAACACGTCTTAAAGTATCTGCAAATATTTGCTGATTCAAGCTCGATTTAATTAAAAGTAAAAACGTATCAGATATAAGACGGAGGGAGAGAGAGAGAATGAGATTAACGTACCAACTCCTAAGAAGTTTACTAATTCCCAAATCAAAATAATCAAATTCAGTCGATGACAAATCATTATTCGTTAATATGCTATGCGTTGAATTATAAAACCCATAAAAAAACATTGTTAATAAAAATGTAAAAATTTAAAACGATACATAGATATATGATTAGCTAACGCATCACGAAACTTCAAAACTGATTTGATTTCAATAAACTAGTAAACGAGAACCGCCATTGCTTGAAATCACCATAGACGAATAAATGGTTTCCGCGATGACTTACACAATTGTCAATTGCTAATGGCACCGAAATCTTTCAACGACTTGACTTATAGCAAATAATTTTTTTAACTCTATTAAAATCTTTTCTAATTTCAGTTCATATTTAAAAAATCTATTATTCCAATAAAAAAATAAAAAGTTCGTTTGTTTTTCCACCGATTTCGTTAGTACCAGGCTACAAAAAGATTAACCATAGACATACAATAAGTCAATTATTTTTTATTTCTGTTTTTATATATAGTTTTTTGCATTAAATTTAAAAATTTGGTTAACTGACAATTAAAGACTTATTTGAGACCTATGAAAACCATTTTTGGGAACCCTCTGTCTATTGCAAAGTGAAAATCATGAAAAATTTCAGTTGAAATTCCTAGTTAATATTCCAGGAAAAATGCAGGATTCCTCCATGGAGGGACAGACCAAAAGATTCATCGTTAATCATTTCTACAGCTGGACAGACCATTCCAATCTTACCTATAGTAGAAATTCCAGGTTCTTTACTCGTGGGTAGACTTTATTCAATGTGTCTGTCGCTATTCCAATATGGCTGACTTTTTGCGATCGGCAGATTTCGCTTCTGGGAGTACCAGTACGTCGGAGGAAATCTACCATATCGAATTACTTTTATGTACACAATTTCAGTCGATATAATTATACATAATATAGCTTTTCAACGATTTCAATAGCGGATCGAGAAGTCTTGGTCCCGTTTTGTGCATCTTCGCAGTGTTGTTGGGACGTTGAGGGTAATATGTCTGCGAAACCACTCTGCGATGGTCCGGTCATTTTTGTCATGTTTGCAATTTTCAAAGGTTCCCACCACCGAACACCGACTTCTACGACGATTTAGAAATGTCCTCGATACGGGGACACCGACCTCAAAAGGTTAAAAATCATTTGTTCGAAAATGGGAGCGGTCGTATGTACCGCTGAAGTTTTAACTTGGATTCGATTTCAATCTCCTTGGGAGCGTAGAAAAAGTTCAATTATTGATAATTTTAAGAACTTTTATTTCACATTAAACGAGAACAGAGACAAACAACATATTTATACGTTTTAAACGAAAACAAAAGACGCACTTATATACAAGTAAAGTTTTTCCTTTGAATCCACCGAACAGTCGATTCGTTTCACTTGTCGGGTGATTCGAAAGTGTTTTCCTTTTTTTTTCATTTTTAACATCATTTATCCCATATAAATAAATTTGATTTCATAAATATTGCACACATTCATAAAAATTATTTATCTCATACCAATAAATCAAAATTTAAAAATTTCTTATGAATTGTTGTTACATCGTAATCAAACTGTGCAGTGTATGAGTCTTTTTAATTTATTAGGCCAGGATGCCTTTTGGGCTTACATCGGGCATACTTTGTCACATCACAGGTTTTGTCTTCTGATGTAAAATTCGTCGCATGGTGGCTGCAATGACGTTCCAGGTCCTGCTAGAGGTTAGCATTTCCTTTGCCAGGTCCCAGTACTCCACTCTTTTCTCCAGGTTTTGTCGGAGAAGATTCCTCTCGTTCTCCCAGAGAGGGCACTCATCCCAGACGTGTTCGGGCGTATCTTCCTCGTCCTTGCACGTCTGACACGTTGCTTTCTCGAGTTTCTTCACCCGGTGGAAGTAGCTGCCAAAGTTCCCATGTCCCGTGAAGAACTGCGTGATTGGCCAGTCAATGTCTCCATGCCTACGGTAGTACCAAAGGGCTAGGTTTGGGATGAGCCTGCGCGTCCGGGCACCGGTCTGCAGGTTGCTCTGCCACCTTTGTTCCCATCTGCGTAGAGTTTCTTCTCTCGCCTCCTTTCTGGTTGCCGTTGTGGTTCTGACGACGATTTCCAGAATGAGTAGGTCGATGGAGATTGTCCTGGACAGAACCTGGATCACCTCCGTTGAAACGGTCCTGTGGGCCCTACAGATGCAGATACCCATTTTTCGCTGCTCGCGAATCAGCATCTGGACATATGTTTTTCTTTCCAGTATTGAGGGTCCCCATATTGGTGCTCGCAGTGTATGAGTCTATCTCTAGTCTACCAACTGCAGTCTTCCTCTGGGTGTTGCGTTATCTCAGGATAAGTTTACACAGACACCAGTAAATGTTACTTTACCAGAATGAGTTCTTGTGTGCAAGTAGGCTGGAGACCCCAAATTCAATTCACCCTTTTTTTCCAAATAATTTTCAACTTATGTGGATAAAAAAAAATCTAGGATTACAACTACAGTGCAGATGTTCAATACACATAAATTTAAATTTAAAATATGACAGCATAATCAATTGAACAGTCCCCTTAATCAGTCCCCTTCGAGATGTAACAAACCAAAAAAGAGACTAATTATGTATAAATTAAATGTGATGATGATACGTATTCTTAGGAAGGGTATCATAAATTTCGATTACGCAGGCGTTTCGTCAATGCCGATCACTGAATGCGAAATCTGTATAAAATTTCCTTCGTGGCTATTAATACAGTATATTCGTCGTCAGATGTGTCAGAGGACTCTTATTCTTTTTCCGTACAACTGGTCCCTGAATTTGTTTTTTATCTTCCGATTCTAACCATTGTCTATTGTTATTAATTATGGTGAATGGCAGGTGTTTAAACTTTTGCGCTCATGTTATGACCAAAGCCCGGGATCCGTCACAGTGGGAAGTGGCTGGCCAATTTCCGATCATTTTCGCTCTGGGAAAATGGTTGCACAGTTCCCGACCGTCCTTTACAAAATAATCATTGCTGAGGATTATTTATGAGTGAATCCTACCCTCTTTTCCGTGGGGATTTCCGAATTGTGCAATATTCATGCACCTGGAAATGATTCACAGTCGCCCAAATTTAGTATATGAACTAACACAAAGAACTGCCGCCTATTTCCTCTGTTATATAGTTGAGGAACAACTACGACGGCTTCAGTGACCAAGAAAGAACACTGAACGCACGCAGAGGACAAAGAAAAGATAAATTTGAAATTTGTGTTGAATAAAACGAGAAACAAGTGGGAAATGTTATTTTAGAAACAAATCGAAAAACATGTTAGATAAAACACTTTAAAAACAACACGACAAAAATGTCGGGTTTTGATACAAGAAGTACAGTAGGTATGTGGAGAGCGAGCTGTTAAAATTCGGAAAAACAAGTCATAATCAATAATAATATGTCATCGAAACACTATAGATTACTTACTCACTGGGTTGTTATACCCCGTCATATTTTGACCAAAAACCGACTGTCCAATATAACTTGAAGGTTATATTGGCATCGCGAGGCACAATAAAGTCCTTCAACGTGATGAAACGGTCGGTTTTTTCATAAAAATATGACGCGGTGTAACAACCCAGTGTATAATGTACCATACTGTAATTTTAAGTTTGAGGGTATTTTAACTTCATCAATAAACCAAACTATATTTACCACAATTTATACTTTTATTCTTAAAAAATCGTCACCTTGGGATTAAAAAACAGGAACCTGTATCTTCCAGAGCCATGAGTGTCAGGAGTGTAGATAAAATACGAAGCCATACCATCAGACAAGAACTGGGACCCGAAGACACAGCCGAATTCACCAAGCTGATGAAATGGAAAGGAACAGGGTACTTAATGATAAAAACGACAGAAGATAGACAAAGGAAACGACCCTAATGGACTCCGTCTTTGGGCCCAAAAACAGGGACAAACAAAGAAGTGGAAAGACGACCTAGTTGCCTCTTACGGGCTCTCAGTAATAAAAGAAACCAGCCAGAAAGACGTATCGGAAAAGCGCGGGAGAGGCTTCTGCCCAAAATGGGCCTGGTTAATGCGGAAAATATTATAAAAAATTTTATTATAAATTAAATTAGGCAATGTAGCTTATTATTATTATACTTTTGTTCTCTAATAAGAAATATAAATCAATTCAAAGAATGTTCAATTGACCGGATGCAGTAGGCATGACCGGAGTGAAATATAGGTAACTTCAGTGTTAATGACAAAATTAATTAATCAGTTATTAATTATTGATGAGAGATACTACAGAGTCAGAGAGAGAGAGAGATTCTAGAACCCCATATTCTTGATTGCGTGTGGAAAGTATGTTTATAGTAATCGGTTCATGATTTTTATGGATTTTTCCGCTGCAAGCACATTTATACCAATATATATAAGCAATCATCGATGGAGTTGTTAAATTTTTTGTAACGAAACCAATGAAACACCGCTCATCTCGGTATCTTGGCTGGTTCTTGTAAAAGAATTCTCTCTTGGATGACACCAGAAGAAGTTTTAAATCAACTGGTAAACGATCAGTTGACTCGGAAGAACAAAAACAAACACACGCAAATACATTATTTCTAACGGGGTCATGAATGATTGAACATTTTTTTCTTCAAATCGGTTTTATGAATTGGTTGAAGGATTTACGAAGAAGACGAAGACGAAGACGAAGAAGGTGTTCCACACAGACACCACACGCTTGCTCAGGTGGTAACATAAGTTTTCCTTCAACCTGGGAGAGTGTTCGAATCGGTTTTTTAAAAACGCTCTTTCGTTTTTTATTTTTAAAGTGGAGTGAACGCCAATGAGAGTGTATTAGAGTGTTTTAATTGAAAAAAAAAATTCAATTTCCATTCTAATAGTAACAAAAGAACTCGTTTGAGAGACACGTGCTTCAACGTCTGCGTACCTCTTCAAACGCCGTCTAACTCGCGCGTTTTACTTTTTTAAATTTTATTTCTTTTAGTACCTGTGACATTTCGTGTTTTAATCTCGGTCGTTATGTGCTTTTTGTGCTTTTATCTGACAATTATCTGACGCATCACGCGGATTTATGACCCATAACGTGGTGAGTATCATTCTCGATGTGTTACCATGACTCTAAGTTCTGTTGGTTTGAGTGTTTAATTCCCTCCTCCTCCTCCTCTTTTTACTACCTGAATTAACTGTTATGATCCTAAACATAATCTTCAGCTTTTCCATTGAGTGTTGTTTGTGGTTAGTTTGTTTAAAAATGCGGTCTCGCAGCGATTAAAAATGTGGTTTCTTATGTTCTTTATTCACCGGCGGAAGGATATTGTGATAAGAACATTCTTTGGTGGCCAAGGTGTTCTTCAGAATCCAAAATAAAAAATTTCGACAGACAACATTGTTGTGATGGGATGTTAACGGTAAAAGTGATAAATAGAGTGTACCATTCCCGGCAGTTATTCATAATTGCCAAATAAGTTTGATGAAAGTGACAAATTACTGCCTATTTAGCACATTTACCGGCTGTTTTTTAAAATCTTCAGTTCTTAATAGAGAATTTGTTCAATTATTTGCTCACATACTTGTCTTCTATCGCAGCTGTGTTCGAACTGTGTTACGAATATTCTTTGGTGATCAAGGTGTTAGTCAGAATTCAAAATGATGATAAATAAAACGGTAAAAGTGATAAATTTCTATTTATCATGATTACATTTTAGAGGAGAAGATGATTTAATAAAAAGATAAAGAAAGAAAGAAGAAGAAAGGAAGGAAACAAAGGAAGGCAAAGAACCGAGAAACAATAAAAAAAGGTTTTTCCTTTCAAATCGTGTGTAACCGTTTTTTCGTTCTCCTCAGAAAGGCTGTGAATTCAAATTAATGGTCGCCGAGGATGGAAAATTGTTCCAACTCTCAGATTTATATTTATTGCTACGAATTTCTTTCTTTTCCTCCGTGGTAGACATAAAAAGATGGATAGATGGGTGTATTGAACTTTTTTGTTCAAACAGAAGGAAGGAAATCTGTCTTTCTTGTTCTTCAATGTCTTATTGTTGGTCATTTTTAACAACCAACACCGTAAATATACAATTTATATCTTATACAAGTCATTCTTTGTTGCCGAGCGAAAAATTTATAGTTCAAATCTTCCTTCCGTAACCTATACTCCTATCTATATCCCTCTTGTTAGTATTTATAATATAAAGTCTGAGTTACAGGTGTGCTTGTTTTGTTATATTTCGCACGAGCAAACTTGAAAAATTTAGCTAAACTTTAGCCATAATAGTCGATCGCTCGAAAACACGAGAAAATTGGAAAAGTGATAAATTGAGTGTACAATTCCTGGCGATTATTCATAATTGCCAAATAATCTTGACGAAAGTGACAAATTTCTTACTATTTATCACATTTACCGGTTGTTTTGTAAAATCCCCAAATATTATCAAAATTTGCTCCTATTTCTTTGTAAGTTTCAATTCAAGTTTAGTGAAGGCCAGATTTGAGTTGTCAAAAATGGAATTGGATTGGTGATTAGAGACTAATTTCAGACCGGAAAGTGTTATCTCCTTTTGAAAAATATAATTTTCAAGAAATGAAACTATAACCTTATAATCATAAGATTATACGAAAAGAATTTTTATTATTTCCCTTCGGGAAGGTGTCGCTGGATTGAATTTGCGTATCAAACCAAGTGATGAGTAGAGCCACCTCTCCGGTGCAAAGGGCTAACATTATACAGTTAGCAGAGTTAAATTCAATAAAAGAAAAAAACATTCAAAACAACAATGTAACTCGTTCACCTGAGAATGTTCGTAACTCAACACTTTCATGAACATCCTACAAGTGACAATGTCAAATATGTCGAGCTATAAAAACAAAGTTTGGTTAGCCCTTCATCATGTGATTTCTCTTCCCTGCCAAATCTGATAAGGTTCTTTGGTTATGCGTTCTGTAGAATGAATTTAAACTTTTTGCAAGGGTCCTGAATTAGTTTTTGCGATTGTTCTAATTTCTACACTACTACAACCAAAATATGAAATGATAACGATGCTTATTTGTCAAACGTTCTGTCAGCTTTATCAACCCATCGTGCCTACAGCTCTATTTACGTTCTGAAGTTCAAGATCATCGAAGAGCTCTGACGCGTTACACTCGAATGCATCATGAGGAATCGTGTTGTCGTGTAATACAATCATTTAGTCGTTCAGCTCAAATACGGTCGAGCTAAAAAGCCCTAACATTTCTGAACTCATTCAAATTTCTGACATAAATAGATTGAAATGCTATATAAAAGGGTTTAAGTATAAATCTGTCGTGTGACAGTAAAAATTGGTCTTAGAAAACCATCATATAACATCTCTGGCGAAATCTGTGAAAAAAGAAAATTATCCGTTTTCGAATCACAGCAATCCAAGCCAAAATACAAATTGGGTAAAACTAACAGTCTGTCATCAAAGCAAACAATAAACAGCGGATTCCTAGAATATTTAACTCAATAAATCAAAAACGATAATGAGAGAAAGTTTGAGTTTTGGAATGAATTAAGACTTTCCGAGCTTATTAACATCTAAATGTTATTGACATGAAGAGTTGCTATAGAAATCAAAAAACCTTTTTGTACGGGTTCAGTGAGGTCGAACTTAGGTTCATGTTGGTTCACATCCAACTTTTCAAGTGGCCATTTTGTCTGGTTCGAGTGCGAAATTTTGGAGCTTCAGGTCGCTCTTCAAAATTTAACAAGACATTGCGGGAAATGTTTGAAGAATTTCTTTATCCTTTTTGAAACCGGGTTCAGAGGGTTTCCCTAATAGAAATTAGAAGATAAACGTAGAAGACTCGATGAATTTAAAGATGACTATGGGATGGTCATGGCGTAAGTCTGCGGGGGAAATAACAACAGGATCAAGAGGAACAGTCTGTCAGGAGGAAGAACCTCCCAATTTTCTTCTTTGAGTCTTTTTGCAGATCCTTTCGGATGCTGGGGAGGATGTTATCCAAATCCCGCTTCAGTCATTTATTTTTTCCCGGTTGTCTTTATCTTGTCTCGCCGATCGTCTTCCTATATGTATCTTTGAACAAAACGTACCACACACTTGCAATCGTTCAGGAAGACTTCTCAAATTATTAGCAGTCAGTCCTACCTTTTCTACCAAAAATCCGTCCTTTTGTTTTATCTACCTATACATTGATCCATTTTATTTTATTTGCTACTTTATTTGTCTATTCTCTTTCTTTTACCTATTTATGTACACATTTTGTTTGTTTTGCTTATTTATTTTTTGTCTATTTTATTTTATATACTTATTTATTTACTTTAGTTTATTTTATCAGCTTACTCTCTTGCACATCTTAGTTTTATTTATCTATTTATTTATCTGTCTGATTATTTAACTGTCTATTGTATACCTTTTAACATTAAACCTATACGATAACCTTTTTCTACAGTTTTTAACCACCCGTCTCAGACAGATTTTAAGACTTTAAAGTATTTTCAACTTCTAGATCTTATACTGTAAATGTATTTAGGCCTAAACTCAACTATACACTAGTCACAAGCCTTTATTTGATTTGTAACATCTCAGACTTAACCGTTTTTATTTACCATTATCGCATGTAAGACGTATCTGTACCCCTAATGTCTTTTGGGCGGAATAAGGAAAAATTACATTATAAAATATATAATGTTGGCAATTAATGTAAAAATGAAACACAGTTTTGAAATGGTTTAATTTCAAGTAAGACTGTTACCCTGGAAGTTTAAACTCACTGATAATGAATGTCCATATTCAACCGAATACAGAGCCTCCTGTCCAGACAGACCACCCAATAAAATAAAATAAAAACTTAAAGAAAATTTAAAAGCTGCCAAAAACTTTCACTTAAAGAATCTTTCATTCTTACTTTTATTAGTCGAGCTTTCTTATAAATAAATTTTTACTCTTCTGTCATCAATATTCTTGTAGAAAAGTTTAAATTATAATTAGAAGTACAGTAATTAAAATAATGACACCGGACATTGGTCTTTAAGGAATAAATGAAAAGACACTTCCGAAGCCGCCCAAATATCACTTCCGTTGCAACGTTGAAGTCCGTATTCATTTCGTTTCTTGATCGGTTTTAATTACTACAGTTAAATGAATATGCTTTTATATTTATCTACTAGTTAACTGCCACCTGTCTTCAAATTATAATTCTTGAAGTAGTGCTCAAAAAAATTATCTTAAAAGACGCACAGGCTCAGGAAGAATTCATTTCAAAAACTTTACAATGGAATAAATTGTATGAAATTAGTTTTTGATGGGAGTGTGCTGTATTTATGAAATGGGTTCCAACTGTTATCTCTAGTGCAGGCTATTGTCATAACCAAAGACGGCACTCATCACTCGACTTTGTCAGCGTTGTCGCTTCCTATGGTCATATCTAAATTTGTGAGGTCTTCTATTCACTATTCCTCCTCTTCCCTGTCTCCTACTCCTCCTTTCCATCTTCCCTGTTCTTCTACTCCTCTTCTTAGTTCCTTTTTTCTTCCTTTTTCTCTTCTATGCCTATTTTCTTTTCCTTTTCATCTTTACTGGTCTATCTTTGTACTCCACTTCTTAGTTCTTCTTCTTCTTTACTTTCTTCTACTCCTTTCTATCTTCAATGTTTCATCCTTTTCTATCTTCTTCTCCTCCTTTCCTTTTTTCTTTCCTGCTTTCTTCTATTCCACTTCCTTTTCCTGTTTGTCCTTCCATTCCATTTTTTTTGGCTGTTTCATCCTCATCTTCGTTTTCCTCTTACCTTCTACCTCATCATTTTTCTTCTCCTCCTATTATCCCTTCTTTTCTACTCCTTTTTTTAGTTCTTCTTCTGTTCCTTCTCTTTTATCTAGTTCTGGAATTACGCCGCAGATCTCAATTTAACATAAATACAACATGGTGTTTCAACCAAATCAGACAGACATCTGTCAGTCGGTTTGTTTCTATTTATCTGATCTGAGAGCTGGAATCAAGCGAAATATAATACAATTGTGATACTTTAATCCAATTAAATCACTGTACCATCGGATTCCGGGCTCTAAAACTGAAAACCATTATTACACGCAGAGAAATTTGAAACCATCATTGTCGGAACCATCATTTGTGGGAGTTCAAAAGTAAGGCACACAGTCAAACGATAGACTAACAACAACAAAAAAGAAACTTTCATTCGGATAAAGATAAAGGTGTTTTGCGTTCCCCGGGAAAGTTTATCTCTCGTTATGATAAACAATAATGGCTTGTTTGATTGAGAGTATAAAACTGAACGGCCCCAAAAGAAATACTGTATGTCAAATAGAATGCAGTGAGTAACGGTAATAATATAAATGGAGAAAGTGTTGTTAACGAAAAAAAAATTCTTTTCTTTTCTGCTAAACAACTAAAAGTTTAATGATTCATGAACCCAAAATTTATTTATTTATCTATCTATCTACTCATTTATCCCTTTTGAAAGAAAAACAAGACTCACAAATAATAATAATAAAACTTGATCGAAAGGCTGTCACTGGGCTTAAAAACCTAAAAAGAATTCCAGTCATTCAATACCCCGGCGATGGAATTTATAATTCTTCCAATTTCACAATTAATGTTAATTATTTAATTAATTGTGGCGTGGCTACCTACGGATCTTAATTTGTTAAGCCTATTTTATGTTTTCCTTCAATTTACTAGCCGTCGGTGTTTTAGTTTAAAGAGTGTAGGCCGAATCGTCCGACTCACGCTCGACTAATTTAATGTGCCCGAAAAGTGTCTGCGAGGAGGAGGATGATCACGCACTAAAAAAGTAAAAACTCGCATTTTGGTGAGGGAGGAAGGATAGACTTAGCTGAAACACAAACAGGAATTGTTTTACTACTTTGTCAACGTCAAAAAGATTTGTGGGGGGACAGGAAAGCCTCTAACCATTTACACTAAAAGATGGAGTTTGTTTATGTTTGTTCCATTCCCACGGTGTTGTTAATTTAACGCGAACGTCACTGGGATTTTGAGAGAGTGAATGTCCAGACTTGAAATTAGGTTCTAACATCGTGTCATTTTACTATATTAACTTGTTATCTCCCAATCTCCTATTTGTAAAGCAGTTATGTGTACATATAAGCTCATACAGTTAATTGAAGTCATTTGAGAGTCTTATTTACGAAAATGGTTGTAACTACCTTAATAAAAATAAACAGTTAGTCTAACATGTGTTTCTGTCTTACGGAGATATTAAATAATGGAAGGCACATTAACGAAAAAAAAATTTCGGAAAAATATCAGATAGAAGGATAAATTTCCAAGGTTTCCTCAAGTTTAATAACTGTTGACATCGTCAGGGTAAAAATGAGAAAGAGTAGGAAACTAAGAGACAAAGAGAGAAAGGCATAGGTCTAAAAGCAGAAACTCGAACATACGAAACACGACTGAAAACTTGATGCGAGAAAGTCAAACCTATGCCTGAAAGAAGAAGCAAAACACGAAACTAATGAAAGCAGAAACAAGAACAGAAGAAACAAAAGGAGAAGCTAAAAAAAGAGACAGGCACCCATAGGTCTGAAGATAAAATCAAAAGCAGAAGATACAAAACAGAATACTAATAGAGAGAAAGAGGATATTAATGAAGCTTGAAATATAAAGAAGAACAGAAGAAACAAACAAGGAAACTAAAAAAGAGACAAAAACACAACTAAAAAGTTGAAAAGAGAAAATCAAACCTATGTCTGAAAGAAGAAACAAGAAGAGATTAAGAAAAACACGAAACTAATATACAGGTACACGTAAAACGTAAGGAAACGATATATAAGAACAGAAACAAGAGCAGAAAATACAAGACAGTATGGTAATAGAAAGAAAGAAAGACACAAAATCGGAAAATTACAGAGAAATAAAAGTAGACATGGGTCTAAAAGCAAAAGCAGGAACAGAGGAAACAGACCTGAAAGCTTGAAGAGAGAAAGTCAAACCTGTTTGTAAGAAAAAGCAAACATGAACAAAAATAGGAGGCACAAAACCGGAAACTTACAGAAAGAGAGGAGTACACAAGCTGCAAGTCTAGAAACAGAAGCAAGCACAAGGTTCACAAGAGAGTAGACAGGTCGAGACAGATGAAGACCTGAAACCAGAAGGTTGGAAGTATACCTCAAGTCCTAGAGAAATCCTCAAAGGTGATGCCAATCTGGGCATCTAAGCTCACCATCATCGCCTTCCTTCCAGTAATCACAGACGTCTGTCTCTCTCAACAGAATCCCAACCTAACACAACAATAACAAGTTAGAAACAACACGTGCAAACGTGCTCTGCCTTTAGACAAACCGTTTGGCACGTTTCCGGTTAAAATTGTCTTATTAAATCTCCGCCTGGGTTTCAGGTATCTTCTAGCCAGAGGATCTCCAAAGACTTTATTCATTCGGCGAGACAGAGAAAGAGCCTCAAGTGCATTGTCATTATACAATTAAATCCATTATCTGATTGGTCTTGAGTCTCTTGAAGCCATTTAACTAATTTAGACATTTATTATCTGACGTTCGGCACGACTTTCTTCCTCTTTTATTATTATTTCCATCATTTCCGTTTATAACTTTCGTTCCTCGTTACCAAATTTGAATTTTACATGGCAGTATAATGTCAGATTAAAATTTAAGATTCACCCAGGTCATACACATTCATCAATCAATACTAATAAATCAGTAAAATTTATTTGAAACGAATAATTAACGGTGATTGGAGGTCTAGCCCTCCTAGAAGACATTTTTGTTCCTCATTAAAATGATTTTGGAACTTATACTAATATAAAACAAAAATTTATTATAATTGTTAACCATTATACCACTGCCTGAGGGATCGTGGGCATAGTCTCGACGTTTTAAATTAGTTACTATCTGGAAGTCAGTTGCTTACTATGTTAAATTTAACCTAATTTTGAATTGGAATAACGGTTTTTTGATTTCCGGTTTGGTTTATGGGAAACTTTACCCTCTTTCCTGGTTTATAGTGATAAAGTAAAGACTGAAAGAAGTAGCTGTTACTTGTGTTTATCAAATCTCGGGAAAAATTGACGAATTTTTATTTTGGTGAGATTTCCTGCATTTTTGTTATATTTTAACTCGACCGAAAAAAAAATTTCGGTTCTGTACATATATATCTAATATATATGTTACGGTAAAAGTGATAAATCGGATGAATGAATTAGGACTACAGGAAAGTGCTGTCCGATGATGTCGTAATGTATCAAGTTTGAACACGCCTGCGTATATTCTTGACACTTTTTTGGTTCTCTCGTTTTATCACGAACTGTGCTGACCTAGCAAATCAACTGAAACTAAAGATGATTCATGTTAGTATTAATATTAGAACAGATTAGCTGATTGAGAGATTTGAAATTCATTTAAAGTACTGTATCTTGAGAAAAGAAATGATTCAGTAGGAGTGGATAATCTGTCCAAGGTGTTGGTTTTTCTGAAAACTTGGTGAAGATGGTTCGAGAGATTTTAATCAGGTGATTTTAACCTTTCTGATGGACTTCGCTTTGGGTGGCCATCTTTCGGTATCCGACGATACTGTCGGAAATATGTTAGAGCAAAATTCATTTTTGACATACAAATAAGTCACAAATAATGATGGCAGTTATATTATTCTCTCAAAATTATTTAAAATATGATGAATTTATACTTTTGTACTATTTTAATAACGGACAGAACTTTCCGGTAGACTTAATATAATATATGTTACAATGAGAGTAATAAATCGGGCGAATATGTACAACTTTTCCGGTTTACGTAATATTTACAGTTCGCGCCTAATCCGTTCGAATTCCGCGCTCAGGAGTTAAGCGCGAATTTGGAAAACCCGCGCTAAAATTGGCGGGTTTTTTCTTGGGATTGAGGCGGGAAGGCCCGGTTCCGTGAGTATTATAGTAGGTTTCGTTACGATCAGAACTGTTGATAATTAAAAATGCAATAACGGTTGACATCACCTGTTAGATTTAAAGGTAATTAACGTTTCGCAGTCGTGAAGATTTTTACTAATATTTCGGGTACGCGTAATATCCAAACTCGGGTTCGACACGTTGTAATCCGCCAACTTTTGGCCAGAGTCATAATTGAATCAGAGCTATCCCGATTTTATCCCGAACCGTTCGTTATTCCCTTTTGTTCCTCTGGACTGTGGAGAAGTCTATCGAATTCCCGACATTTACTTGGGGCAAGTGCAAATTCCCGGTTTTTTAGTAAACTCAGGCGTTTACATATAGAAAAAGGTTTTTGGGTTTATCATAAGCCTTTAGCAGTCAGAGCACTAAAAAGCGAGAGGAACACGATTCTTAGTATATAAAGCACCACTTGTCAAAGGAAAAGTTAAATAATTAATGGATTTGGTAAAAACCGTTAAAAACGCTGTAACAATCTCAAGTGACTTTAAAATCTCCCGGCCTCTCTCCCCCCCGCTCTCCACTTATTTCAATTTTCCTCTCACCTTCGGCAGATTTCTTCTTTTATTTCCTCATCGTTCTTTTTACGACGTTTTTCTCTTTCCAGCCTGCAAGAAATAACAATCAATCAAAATGTTGAAGAAGGCGACGATGACTAGTTCCAACACTCCGGGAACATTATTCCAGGGCGAGGTTCCTAATAGACATTTTTATATTTTCAACATTATTCAATTTAATAATCTGCGAAGGACACCATTTCCACCAATCGTACGAAACGAATCACCTGATGGACCCGAAAACGGGAAATCGGACTCAGGGATTCAACGAACCGAGTTTTATTCAGCATCCATCACCAGCCACCTTGAGCCTGAGCAAAATGGTTCACTGGATTTTCGACAAAGATGATGGTGGTGATGGCAATGAAGACAACAACGGCTGCAGACCTGAGAAAGGTGAGAGATGACGGGGGGTTGGGGGGAGAGGAGGACACAAAACCTGTGAACCGGATTTCTGGGGAAAAGTGTGGGTGGTTATGATGGTACTAACAAGAATTCGGGTTGCTAGGCCCCCGGGTTAGGGTTACTCTCTCTCTCGAATAATTTGTTTTTTGTTTCCACCTCCCACATGAACCACTGTACGACTCCACTCCACTCACACATGACGTCTATCACAATTAAAGTTATACCATAATTATTGTTATTTTGAAGGCCGGATATAATCGTAGACGATAAAATTTATGCCTTATAAAGGTCTAATGGGACTACACCAATAGTAAAAACGGTTGGTGGTCTGTAATTTGAAGGAAATTCGAAATTTCAGAAGAAGAAGGAAAAAAAAGAAACATCTCGATGGACATGTCATTAGAAAAACCGACCAGCACGCCAGAGAGAGAGAGAGATACGATTATTGAGAAAAGAGAGAATGTAACGGTTGTTTGTCTTAACGCAGTAACGCCTCCGCAGCCTAACTATTTAAAAAAAAAGGAAAAAACTGTGGTGTATAGTTAAAGTAATTTGACACCGTTTAGGTTATTCAATACTTTCGGTTGATACAAGTGAGATAAACAACGAAAAAGAATTTTATTTACTTTCCATAGAACTTAACGGGATAATTAAATCATTAGAACCCAGCGCTCTTTTCGTAGGACAGTTATGCTTTCATACTTTTTCAACCGGTCTGTGGTGTAGTGGTTAAGAAGTTATAGTTGAGAGTTCAAATCCTCCTCTCCTACTCTGTTATACCCAAAAAGGGTGGACAACAGGGTTAAAACTCAACCTTAAATACTGCACACAACGATCAACTTTTCATTTTATAAACTTTCTCGGGCTTGGCATTTCTTCAATACTACGATTCCCTTTTGTGAGTCACTATACCTTTCCTTAGATCACCATGTCCCCTTAAATGCTTGGTTTCTGTGACTTCTTAGGCAAAAGACAATCAATCAAAGCAGCTGTTCTTGCAATTAACAGTGCACAAACTTCCCAACAAGAAGTGGTGAACATGCGAGAAGGGACAGAAGCAAAGCACTTGAGAAAACTTATATTAAATTCCCCATCATGAGTGGTTAATTCTATAAACTAACCGGTAAATGTGACAAATATTCATTAATTAGTCACATTTGCAAAGATTAGTTGGTGATCCTTTGGAGTACTCAATTCATAAATATTGCACATTGCCTAGCAGTATTTTTTTCTTTAAGTAATCTAAAGATACCGTCTGTATAATGCAACAAAGATTATTGTTCAATTTGTTACAATCTACAATAGATAACATATTGATATAATCAAATTTTTCTTTCATTTTAAACAAAATTTAAGTATACTTTCTTTAATATGAAGTACCGGCGTTATATTTATATATATAAATCCTTTCACGCCTCTGGGTCCGGCACTAGACTCGGTTGACGGCTGTTTTCGTTACTGCACCCAGCTTCTCTTAGACTGTTCGTCTCCACGTCTCCCTTGATCATCGTCCTCTTCTTCAGTTTTCCTGAAGATTTCAGTCGAGGGCTTGTTTCAAGATCTGGTCCTATCCCCGGCCCAATCTACCTCCATTTTCTCGCTCTCATTTGTTTTCAATGGCTTCTAATCCGAACGCTAATGCGTTAGATCCATAGTTCTTCGTTGGAGATGATATTGGGCCTTTACTTCCACGACCCCTCTTAGGAACCTCTTTACTGTAGATTGGATTTTGCGTCACTTTTGCTTGATATTCGACTCGAGGATCTTTAGTTTGTTCCTCAGTGAAAGGTTCTTCGATCTCCAAAGGAGGGGCAGTAAGCCAAAGCCCACCTTTGCTACTGTATAGGACGGTCCAAAACTAAAAAAAATTTATGTCATCTTTTCGTTACTTAGAACATGTTATTGATACTGTAAAAATCTATAAGTGAAATTCTGATATTGAAAAAGTAAATTGTTTGGGCGTTAATGTGTTAAGACGAAGAAGAAGGAGGAGGATAAGGAGAAGAAGAAAGCGTTGTCCGAAGTTTTTTTTTTTGTTGTTTACTCTAAGCAAATTCGCAAAATGACTAGATGGAAGAACGTGATGGGATTAATAAAAGGAGAAATGTGGGCGGATCGAGGGTGGCGGGCAATAAACACATATCAAAATTATCAGGTTGTAAAATCGGTTTCAATTATTTTTTATTACAGATAACAAAAATTTTTTTCTTTTTCACGAATCACAATTTCGTAGCCTGTCACCAAAATCTCATTTCAACTTTTTTTTTTTGCTTTTTGCCACGGGAGTAAATTATAGTAAACTTGGCCGCCGTCATGAAAATTCACTGGGTGGGAAGATGCGTCATAAAAACTAATCCGTGAGAAAATCTTTTTTGACAGTTTTGCTTTCGTTCACTTTCTTCTTTTCTGTGTTTAGGCGGTAGAAATTGCGGCGGAAGAAGCCTTAAGTGGACAGGAGCTGCTCCGAGGTTTGCCGGCCATAGAAAAAGACTGCAATTTGCTTTACTTCCGATTATGTACAAAATGGGAGTCATGACGACACTGCTGACCGGTCTCACCATTTTTGCACTCAAGGGTTTGGCCATTGGAGTCATTCTTCTCATATTTGCATTCGGTGAGGATTTAATGTTTGTTTTTAAATTTACGTGATGGATTCTCGGAAGAGAAAAGAAAAAAATAATTTTATGTGTTGAAGAAGTTTATTGTAACGATCTAACTGTCAATAACTCTTGTTGCTAACACCCTCCTGGTAGAAGCCAAATCGAGATTCCTTTTTCTACTGTCTTCTGTAATGATTACTGTGGACATCAAAAGCGTTTTTGGGGTTTGTCTTACAGGTTATTGACTATTCCTTAAAAACGGAAGTAAATATTTAGCGTTATAACAGTTATAAATAAATAAATAATGAATTTGATGGGTATAGAATTATTTTTGTGGTCCTCATCATAAAAGGAAATTTATTTCTAAAACAAAAAAGATGTCGTGTGGGATGAAGTCTTCAGTGTTCAGGCCTATAATTGAACGAGTGAGTGCTTCGAATTTCTAATTAAATAATTAATTCAATTAGGATTAATTTGAGGACAGGTAATGGCAGGTTTGATCCTCAAGTAACGCCTTAAGGGGTTATAGTTCGGGACTTGATTAAATATTTCAATGTGATTGTTAATCTTCTTCAAAAGGGTGGTGTGTCATCGCTCTTGGGAGGGGCCCTACATTGACAAGAATGCATTCTCCCAAAGATCTTTTGGAACCTGTCTGTTAGAATCACTTTTTTGAAAACAGATCGATCGAGCTATTTTGCTACAAATTATTTTCTTCGGGAGAACTCTATAGTTCGTAGGAGAATAGTCAGAAATAGAAAGAAATAGAAGGAGAACTGAGTGAAAAGAAGGAAGGGAAAGAAGAGAGGAAACAGTAATAATAATATGACAGGTAGAAAGTGATAAGAATAAGATAAGAAAATGGAAAGAAGAAGAGGAAGAGGAGGAGGCAAAAAATATCAGATTAAACTCAAAACAATAAATAAATAAATATTTGATTTTAGGTCATTACTTTACAAAAGTACATAAACATGGGCACCACAACACACAACCGATACATGTTCACGTCCACTCACCGCACGGCGATCACGGGAAGATAATCAGTTATCCAAGCTACGAAAGTGGAATAGGTAAGAAGAGAACAGAGAGAGAAGAAGAAGGAAGTTTGACAGGAGGTGAAACCATGACCGACTGTTATCGAGAAGCGAAAAATTGAAAAATAATCGGCGGCCAAACAATTTCAACTCAAATAAATAAGTAACAAATAAAAATTAACGTGACGAGTGAAAGAATCGTCGGCCTTAAATTTACAGGCTATATTGTCTAAATCACAATGGATTGAACTATAATTTTCCTTCCATTATACAGACAGTAACTTTGTAATACAAATGAACAACGAATACTGTCTAAATTTTTCACTTTTCCTTGCGAGTTATTAATTTAATTTAATTGTGAAAATGTCTCATACTGTATAATTAATCACTCACATACTGTGATAATGTTAATCATACTGCATCATCTTTTATTTTCTAATAGTTACTTTTGCAGGTGTTCAGTATAGATTATGATTATGATTACTTGTAGAAAAATATTCCTGGAGGGTGTGCAATATTCATTTTGTGGATCCTCTTTGAGTTAAATTAATATTTTAATTTCCATAATAATATCTAAAGTAATTTCTTATTTAAGTATACTGTATGTATGTATTCCTCTAATAAGTTCAATTACCAGTGCTCATTTAGAGGACATCGAAAATATTGGTCAGTTTTCATTATGAATTTAGCGATGATGTCTTCTAAATAGAGCACTGGAAATTAAAGTCATTACATACATGTATTTAAATATGCAATAATTTAAGAAGAAAATGATATCGGCACCGTTAAAAAGTGTTCAATATTTATGAAATTAATACTCAAAGAAATTCTATAAAATATATACGTTTCATTTTATAAATGTTGTAGACTTTCTTGGGGGTATTCATTTCATAAATATTGAACACCTTCTTCGAGATGTTATGAATTGATATAGAGTCTAGCAGTCCTTATTGTTCTAACTAATCATAAACGTTCTTTATACTGAATTTTTCTCTATCAGAATAACATACTAAAATGTAAAAAATTGATGGTACAGTATGTGACGTTTTCGATTAAATTAGCCATTGTAAGAGAAGTAGGAAAATTTGTTTCTTCTCTCTCTCTCTTCTCGTTTTCCCCACTCATCCTTCTTATACAACGTTTGTTACACTTTTATAACATTGTTATATAAAGCAACAAAAATTGTAATTCAGTGCGTTGCAATCGAGAAAATAATATTGTCCGTTAATTGTTAATATAATTGTCCGTTTAATGTATGCAAAATTAAAGGACTAAAAAATAATTAAATTCTTAGTGTTCCATAGATATGATGCTGGTTAACAATGGTTAAAAGTCTTCAAAAGTTATAATATCTCGAGTTTGGGAAGTTGATTCAGACTGTAACCTTTGAGAAATCTTTGTCGAGTTTTTCGAAGGTATTAAAGCCGGAAAAAATAATGTAACACTGAGTTTCCATTTTTGTTTTTCCTTTTCAGAACCTTGGGACCGAACAGCGAAAGAGGCGACTCCAACTTCCTTCCTCGACGAAGACGACTACGAAAGTTACCGAAGACGTCTCATTCAAAATTCAGCAGCCTCGCTTAAATTCAAGCCAATTTTGTGGCCGACTACCTAGTGTCAAAACATGTCTCTTAAATTATTTATTATTTATTTATTTATTCGATATTTTCCTTTTTTGTTTAAACTGTGTATTTGTGAACAATTATGATTTACTAGCAACAAATCAATGTTGTAGCAGACTGTTAGTGATAAAGATGTGTTTACAGAAGTTTCGTAACGATTTAGAAGAATGAGAAACTCTGAGAGAACGTAGTGGGTGCTGATAGAAGCTGCCATGTTTGTTTTGTTAACGATTCAGTAGGCAGACTGAGGCTTTGTCGATTTTGTAAAGGTCCAGGTCTGATTCTGTTCATTGTAGAGAACAGTAGTCTTCAAACGGGTATCATGGCTTCCACAGACAATTTAACGTGTGCCAGCCGCTATATAAACACAATAAAATATTATTTATCTCATACAAATATTTGGTCTACCAAAAAGTTCTGTCCGTTTTATAATAATATAAAAGTATAAATAAATACTTTACATAATATTTATTGAGTGGTATAATTGCCATCATTATTTACGACTTATGTGTAAGACCAGTGTCCGATGTTGTCAAAAAAGGGTTTTGCTCTAATATCTTGACAGTATATTTGTCGATTAAAGATGGCCGCCCAGAGCTAGGCTCATCAGAATGGTCATCTAATTGAAATTTCTAGAACCATCTTCTGTAAGTACCATCAGAAACTGTACCTTCATCCATTTCATAATCCTGCACACTTTTAAGTGTACTTGGTTTTCTAAGTAATGCGCAACACCATTCAATCAGCCATTTGTGGATACATTCCAGTCTTTTATTTTTTATTTGTGGAGTAATCAGGTGTTGGCGTCTATAATTTGGCCCCTTATAGTTCATTTGAAGTCTATTTTTTGATCAGAATTGTTTATACACAGAATTTTGTTTAAAGTTGAGCGGGAAATCAGTTTGAGTTGATAGAATCACTATTATTTGGACTAGATTCTTCATACAGTGTTTCATTCGGACCATAATCAATGCGTGGGAAATTTGATTGAAATCGGGTCACCGCCTTAAGGAACTATGCTGGCACATAGACACAAACACTTTCATTTATTTTTATTTATTTATTTATTCAGATAAACAAATATAGAAAGAGATAAGCAAGTAAATAAGGAAGCGGTTTGTCCTAATCGAACCACTCTTCCCGTCTTACACCCAGGTTTTGCGTGTAACACGCAATAACATAGTAATTTGTGTAAAAAAGTGTTTTTGTCTTTCATACTCTCTTCGATGGATGAAAAGAATTTGGAAGTTTACTGGCGTTTGCAAGACGGTGCTCACTTCTCTTGCCACTCCTTATAATATATAATAATATAATATACCTTAAAAACATTACAAACTTATCAATTTCTTTTTCAACGTGTTAATAATAACATTTGCAAAAATCGTTTTAACTCAACTTTAACCAAATAGCAGTTTCTACTTCGACTTGGAATGTTAGCTAATTTTTGGTCTAAGCTAGCTGTAGTTAAAGAAAAAGAAAGAGAGAAAGAGGAAGAAGGACTATTGGGAACTATTTAACCCCCTGGTACATACACCGGGACCCACCAAGCTCTACTGAGTGGCTCAGTGGCCCAGTGGAAATCGATTGAGTGAAAATTTGTGAAAAGTCGATGGCTCATTATTAAGTCTGAATTCTGGAACATAGTGCCTGACCAGTACGAAAATGTTTGGCCCTGTGCTCAGAAAATGCTAACATTGTTCGCTTTAACGTACCTTTATGAAGTAATATACAGAAACAGACTGACAGATGTACACGTAGATAATAGCTTGAGGATGGACTGCGCGTGTCGAAAGCCGGACTCGTAAAAGCTTTTTTTTTGTAAGTCGTGTGGCCCAGTCGTAATGGAAATTCGGCCAGGAAGGAAGAAGCTTGAGTACCAGGGTATTAAACGGTTACAATTTCTGCACGTCACTCTTGGTTTTGGCTAGAAAACATGGCAGCAGTAGCCCAGGAAAAAATAAAATATTAGACTGGAGAGAAAGTTAGGCCTATGTCGCATTTTAAATAGTTGCTGACTATTTTAACTCCAAAGACGAGAACTTCTACAAAACAGGAATTCACAGGTTACCAGAAAGATGGCAACAGGTTATAACAAACAACGGAGCATAAATTGTACAAATATTTTCTTTAAATTACGACAGTACTTTCTTTCCAACCTAACAACTAAAAGTACAAGACAATACGAGGACCAAATTTCCGGGACACAGCCAAGATCAAAATTGGCAGTGTGGTTTATAAATGGCCGAAACGGACGAAAAAATTTGACCTAAAAGCCCACCTTCATCAACGTTACTGATTGGCATTGTGATGTCAGTTGACACCAAAATGAGCCATCCACACCAAACTTCTGGTTGACCAAAAAACCCATGCAATCAACAATTCTAAAATTATTCCGACTGTTTCTAGGAAAAAAATCGTTTTGGGTTTATTTATTCATAATTTCTGTAAACTTGTAGCAGTTAGTATACTTAATTATCGAGACCAAAACAATTTCCACAAACATTCAACAAGAAACCAAAACTTAAACTTCTACTCGAATTGTTTATCCTTGTTTTATAAATCAGAATTAAAAAGGTTTTTCTTTATTGCCACAGTGCCAAATTTGTGTGTTTCCTAGAAATTGCCAATTTATGACAAAGTGACGGATTAAAGTAACGAGAGCCCCCCGCTCAACGTCGGACTTTGAAGACGAAATTTATTTTGAAAGAAACCCAATTCACTAGTTGACGGGTGAATATTTAATGAAACTTTTGAAAAGAGTTAAAAGTCATAATTTTCGTGAGCTTTTATGGCGTGTTAAGTTTACACTCATTCGGTGAAATTGTTTAGATTTGTTTTGAGAAATCATAAACAAAGAGAAACAATTTTCACATCCGGAAGTTGGGAAAGATATTTCAGAAAACTAATTTTGCTTCCCATGGCTCGTCATTCAATTGGCCGAAGCCTTTTGATCTTCTCTGCCATAACCACAACGGTAGATGATTTTGGTTTGACTGGCTAATGATTTACAAACTTTGCTGACACACAATAAACAATAGACGTATCGTTCCAATTTTGGTACATGTACAGCCGAAGCGAGTACAAAAAGTGTTTTACGATTCAGAAGAATGAGAAGAATATAGTATATTATAATATAGTTATAGTTGAGTTCTAATACCATTTTTCACCCTTTATGGGTAAAACAGGATACGGGAAGGAGGATTTGAACTTGCGACTACAACTTCTTAGCCTGGCATTTAAACCACTACACCACCGACCTCCTGCAAT
This sequence comes from Columbicola columbae, assembly GCA_016920875.1. Taxonomy (NCBI): domain Eukaryota; kingdom Metazoa; phylum Arthropoda; class Insecta; order Psocodea; family Philopteridae; genus Columbicola; species Columbicola columbae. Next base: position 15,381,598 of record JADMLL010000006.1, on the reverse strand, counting down.
ATAGTATAGTATACTATAATTTGCCGTTATTTCGCCCGAAGGACATAGAGGATAGAAGCACGTGCATTCAGGATACAATAAAAACACACAAGAATGGGTGTGTGGAATAGACGTAGAATGTAGAAGAAAGCCCTGGTACAACCCGGATTGCATAAAGTCGAAGCAACTAATGAGAAAAGCTTACAGACGCCTCAGACATAGCAGATATAAAAATTCATTCTTTATCATTTACGATAGTCCTAAAGGTTTGCAGAAGCAACTAGTCAGGGGAAAGAAACAATTACATTCATGAGAAATTAGGAACCAACAGAGCAATTTTAAAAATGCAATGGATGAGAAGGAAGTACAAAAATTGATGCAGTAGAAGAAAAGTATATCCGATGTATGCTGGGTCTGAATTGACACGCTACAGGCTATACGATTTTAGAAGAATGCAAAGACCAGATAAGAAGAGAAATAAGGAAAAGAGAACTGATGTTCAAACAAAAAAGCAGATAAAAAGAGAAAACGAATCCTCAAAGACCGCATAAAAGAATACAAAGCAGAGCTGACAGCTGGAACATACCTAAAAAGAAATAAGTATTTCGAGCCTTAATAGCAAAGCAAAACAGCCTTAAAAACACAGCAAAGGCCTTGCTAGAGCTAAAAAACCTATTTAATGTAATTATTAATAAAATCCTATAGGAAAGAGAGCGAGAAGTGCAGGAGCAATGGCAAGGTTATGGAATCGAAAATTCAAGATACAACCCAGAATACAAAGAAATAAGACAAGAAGGTCTGTAATAGTGTTTAAAAATGGTCAGAAGTGGGAAGGCAATGAAGAAAAAACTGGGAGGAAAGGTAAAGTGCATTAGCCCGGTCTTCTGGTTATCTTTTAGTTACAGTTAGCAATAGATCTGATCAAAAAACATGTCAACAAACGCTTTTATGCCCCAAAAAAGAAGAACATCAACACAAAACATGCTCATTGGTAGAAGGAAAAAAATTCCTGCGGTGAGAAGAGACTACCAGAAGCCGAAAATTCCCAAAAAACGGTCGGTCCAGCCGAAAGCAACCACAAACCAAAAGGCGTTGACAAAAACAAAAGATTCAGTCAACCAAAAAACTACGCCGGGAGGAAAATGACGAACAACATCGACTCAGACCTTTCGTATAGAACAGTTATGATAGCTAAGCTCTGTAAAAAGATAATAAAACAAAGGACAGAAAAGTGAAATTTCTTCAAAACGCCATTTTTTTGGTGTCTTCAACAGAGAAATTTATCCTTCCAAACTGTAAATAGCAAGGTTGTGTGGCATAGCTCCTCAGTTTCTTGAGATGTGAATGGGGCTTAGGTCCGTCATTCCGAACGTGCGGCATGGCAATATCTTGCTGGGTCATGGGCAGGATATGCACACCCTTCAGCTGACTATACCAAAGACTATGGGATGAGTCTGAAGATGTGAATGTTTGTGTTAATGCATACAGTACATAAAAATATCTATATGTATATGTGTAATTGGTACAAAAGATATTTCCGGTTTACCCAGTCACGGGGAGGGGGCAACAAAATGTTTGGGTAGAGCGTGGCCCAAAATCGTTTGTAAACCACTGGGTTAGGTAGACAAAACGTCTCATTGTTTGAATTTCATACAATAACAGTCACAGTGTAGTATTTGTGTCTGGGCGGCATTCCATCCCAAAGTTTTTAAATTGTTCTAGATTAGAGCTAAGTATATAAGTATAACAAGTTCAAGTGTAAAATAGATTTGTATAATTCCTGCAAAGAGGAAAACGTTATAATTTTGTTATAAAACCATATCGTCTTGTCATTGATACCGGAAAATTCGAAGGTTTTATGCGTAAACAAATTTTGCGAAACTAGACTAAAAACGTTCAATTAATCACTTTTGTTACAAACAATTTCAATTTGGCATGGAAGCAAGTAAAGTATGAAAAGGAGTATAGTAGGTAAAAATGGGGAAAAATTTACGCATCACAAGCGCCTGAATGTGTCGATTTTTTGTGTCATTTACTCGCTAAAGAAAGTTTGACGTCCTCTCTCAAATTGTTTATGTAATTTCAAAACCGCGTAAAAAAAACCAAATCCTTGATAATTTGGATTAAATGATTCTCACCAAATCACTAGGTCTTTATCAAAAAATTCCTCTCAACTGATGGTCCATCCAAATCCAGCACAGCCTTCTCCGACGTGTCAAAAGACACAAACCTCTCCACTACTCCTCATTTTTATCGTTTGTGTGTTTACCACAATACTACTTTGTCATTTTCCTGTTCTACTATTTCAGTACGTTTCAGTTCATCGAATGTTATAGTGAGTTTTTGCGACTGTTGCCATTAATGTTTTTGTAGCCCAATTTTAGGAAGCAGAAGAGAAGTTAGACTCATCTTGATCAGACCGTTTCTCTTCTTTTACACATAAAGCCGTCCTCAGTGGGAGAAAGACTTGTTTACAACTGAAACATTTCATAAATATTTATTTAATTAAATGTTATTAATGTATCTTTTACTATGTCACAATCAGCATCAAGTTTAAATAAATTTTCCACCCTCCAGTAAATAGAAAATAAAAATTTTGAGGTATCATAATTTTAAACTAACTAAAAAAAAATTGTCTAAGAATTAAAATAATGTACTAATACTATGAATACAAAATACCATTAATAATTAAATAGGATAACAATTTGATTGAGTATATTTTATAATATGTTTAGGCAGCTGCGAAAGTTTAGGTTTCTGCGAAACGTAATCTCTAACAAACACGTCATTGCTGCCTTCGTTTGATGAAGAGTTTTCCATCCACTGTTGAGAAAGATTTACAGACACCGAACCTGAGGAATTTGATGAGTGCGAAGAGAGTAATAGAGACATGTTTGGTTGCAAATACAGGAATTGGAAACTAGGAAGAGGTGTCGATAAACTAGATACAGCTTGTCTTCCCGAAATAGAAGACATAGATGTTGTCATTCCAGAAGTAGAGGGTAAAGAGACTGCCATCCCAGATCCTGGTATCTTAATTTCCAGGTGGCCAGGCAGGCATGTGTAAGCAGTTTGTCGTTTTTATCTAAGAAACAAAACAGTATCAGATGAAGGATATAACAGTGAATTCGGTTAGGAGTATATAGTAGTGTAGGAGACAAGAAACGAGTCACCCAAAGGGCCATGGAGACAAGCGTTACAGGTGTTGGAACTGTTGGATAAGAATCATCAGAAATCAAAAAGGGACTGGAGATGCAGTCCAATTTCTCAAAAGACTAAAATGAAATTTTTTGTTTACCCTTGTTTGTGGTTCCTAGAATTGGTGTTCATATTGTGGCTGCTTTGGTTCATCTTCTGATGATGATCGTTCTGGTAGGACGACCTCATACTTCTGCTGGTGGGCTAAGTGCAGGAACAAGAAATACTGGAAAAGTGCGGGAGAGGCTTTTGCTTAGAACCAATATATAGATTTTAGCTCATTAAAAATTTAGTAGTGTAATGTTGTAAAAGAAAAACGTAGTTACAAAGAAGGAAATAACAAGTCAACAACCAAATACTGTCCTTAAAGTAGTAAAAGGCTGAGACTGTATGAAATCAAACAGAAAACAAACGATGAAATGGAAAATGTGTCGATAAAGTAAATCGTGTCAAGTGAATTTAGACTGAGTGTTGTTACAGTTCATCCGTTGGCCTTAAAATATCGTTTCCTCAAAACAGTAATTAGAAACTTTTTAATGATAAGGCAATTACACTTTAGAGAATACATTTCTTTTTTTCTCTACGCAGAATCACGCAAAGTAGAAAGTCGAAGATTGAAAGCGAACTTTGAACCTGGTCATGTACGAGTGCGATACGATTCAAGAGAAACACACGAAAATTTATATATTTTCCGGTCAACAGGCAGGAGGACTCGTGAAATGTTTCACGCATGAGGACAAATCATGAAAACGAATCTTTGTCTTTTTCTCTGACGATCAACGTTGTGTTTAATTGCTAGATTGATATCATCGTTTACTTTGGATTTCATTATAATTAAAATGAAAACTGAAATTATTTACTGTGGCTAATATTACGCTACTCGTGTCTCAACCTTGTCAACCCAACTTTCGAAAATGATGGAAATGAAAGTGTAGCTAGTCATTGGGTTATCTATAATGTTTCATTTGTTGGTTAGTAAATAATAGTGTTGTAGTCAGAAAACGTTACCAATTTGCTAGCTTTCGATAATCATCGTGGTAACTATGTAACTAGGTGATAACTATACCTATTATTATGCCTCTTCATGTCTTCATCACCGGGTATATCTTCTTCCAAATTTTTCATCTTTTACTTATTTTCTTCAAGTTTTATCTTATTTGGTTTAGCATAAAGCGTTCTCACGTAGCTTGTAACAATCAAAAAGGGTGAAAAACGGTATTGAAACTCAACTATAACTATAACTATAAAGCTTTTGTAGTCGAGCGATGACTCTCACTCACCACTTGATTTGATAAAAATATTAATCCGCGACAATTACTGTTTTTGTTTTGTCTCATTGACCTCGTTTCTAATTTGTTTTTCAATAAACTTATGAAGATATTATAAATCTTATAATTTTAAATTTCAGAATTATATCTCTTCAAATGGAGATAACATTTTTTTATTCTTAAATTAGTCTTTCGGCATATTTTTCAACTAGACAGTTGACGGAAGAGATCCGCTGGATTTTCATAAATATTGCTCACTCTTATGAGGGATGAATTTCACAAATACTACACACCGTCATACCCAATTCATTTCATAAATACTGCACACATACAGAGGACTCATTTCGCAAACAACGCACAAGCTTTCGCGCGTAAAAATACTTTCATAAAAGGAATAAGACAGGAATTTAATCATTCGCCTTTGTTTTGTTTTGACAAATGCTTTAATTTTATAAATATGAGTTAAATGTTACAGTTTTAAGAGCAGCTCTAGTTGATGGCTCGTTCGCGTAATAAAAATCCTCGAACAAATGATTAAATTTCAAAGTGATTAAAAGTGATTCTTTTTTAAAAATAAATATAAACAATTTTGTGGAAGTTTCCCTGAAACAAATGAGCCTGGTTTTGTAAAAAACAAATAACAAAGAAAACAGAAAAATAATTGTTCAGTAACTGGAGAATCACTCAATTAGTGAAAAATCTTTTCAATTATTTTAATTTTTAATAATTTCCACACTCACTCGAACACAAAAATTAAAGCTCAATACCAAATACTAAATAAATTTAACAAATTGAAAAATAAAATAAAATAAATAAATAAACATACAGACAAACAAATACTCATAGTGATTAATGGGCTCACAGACGAATAATAAATAAGGACAACAGCCTTCCCGAACAACTGAAGATGGTTTTCCATTTCAAACATTTATCTGCTGACACGTTTTGTTTTGATTTCAGTTCAAACGGATGGAATGTCTTTGGGCTCATGTAACGGTACAAAAGTTTCGTTTTCCTTTTCTTTTTGTTAATCATTATTAATTTTTTTTTATTTTCGTGGTTTGTTAAGTAATTATAATTACTCGTAAATTAACGACTAATTAATTTGAAATTAATTAAAAGTAAAAACAGTGATTGAAATTTAAAAAAAAGGTTTAGGTTTTAATTTCTAATGCAATTGAAGTGTTCATTTCTAACCCCTTGTAATTGTTCTCGGTATTTATTTGTGAACCTTTTTAAATTATTTGGATCAGACCAAATTTATCGGATTTGTAGTCTTCAGTTAAAATTCATTTAATTAACCCTTTCCAACAGTTAAATAAAAAATGCTTTTTAGATTTTGAATTTTAAGTGATTTGATGTTGACATGTGCTTACTAACATAGTTTTGTCTACAAGTTGAGTTTCAAGTAAGTACTTTTATTGTATTGTTTTGAACTGGTTGGATTTGACAATGAAGTTCTTTATTATACAATTAAATAATTAAGCACAGACTAGCCTGACAGAGAATTAGTATGGATTTATAAAAATAAAGGGAGGATTTTGGTTATTTATCATCCAGATGAACTCTATGGGGAGAAGGACAAAGAAGGAAATTTAACTCAATGTTTTGAATCTTGTATGTAGTCTGGTAGTTTTGCATTTTAATGTTATTAATGAGGATTATGAAGTAGTATTGAAGCATGTTTAATTAATATATTTTTATTCTTTAGCTATTAAACAATTTGTTAAATTTAGTGTTTGAGCTGGTGGTTTTGCATTAATTTTAATTCTTTGGGGCCATCAATTAGCAGTCTAGCATCTTTTGTGAATTAGGAAATCATGGAGGTGGTAGGTAAGCAGCTTAAAAGTAGACAGTTGAAAAGAAGGTTCAGGACACTCCTTGGGGGGATACTCATAAAGCTGTTTAGATGTGAATCTAAGAGAACTTACCAGTCTAGACTTCAATTGTGTTACTATGAGTTAGATAATCAAAGAAATATTGTGGGTGAGTAGGTTGGGTAAGCAGCTTAAAAGCAAGTACCTACAAAAGAAAGTCCTGAACATGTAAGATACAAAGTTGCATCCAAAAGAGTCTTGTAGACCAGACTAACTCTCAGTACACTTAAAGTACCAACACATCTGGCTACAAAACAGGCAAAAGGGGTAACAAACAAAAAATGAATGATTCAGCAAAATTCTGATAAAAAGACTTGGGATTATTGAAAAGATCCTCTTTGGTAATAATTGGATGGCAAAAGACACTACAAAGTTGCTTGATAAGACCAATTTCATTCTTGAAATGTTCAAGTTGTTTTATAGGAAAAGTAGCAAGCAGTGATTGGCTCTTCAGTTTATTTTGCTAACACTCAAAAAATCTTAAATGTTTTGGCGACGTCAGCTCGAGGACCCATTGGTGGGGTTCATAAAGGTATCATTGTCCTTCATATTGCCAAAAAATACAAAAAATTTTTTTTTGTTTAAGAATTATAAAATAAAAGAAATCGAAAGGGGTAACGTGGAAGTAGGCAGATTTTTTGACACATTTGGCACTGAAATAAAAGAAACTGTCGCACACTCAATTTACTCAATGGATGAGATACCTCGTGACTTTTTGGTAAACATGTCTTCCTCTTCGGTGCAGGTGTTTTAGTTGGATTTGTAGACAGTTTTTAATATTGTTATTAATGTTATTAATTGGAATCAAAATGCGTGGGTCTGACCCAAAGACTGTTAAAAGAGTTCCAGCTGTTTTATTGTCTAGCTTCGGTCTTTATGGTCATCTAAAAAAACCTTTTAATTTGTGTTTTGATTAATTTGATAATTTATTTATTGACCTTTATTTCCTGAGTGTACTATCGTCAATATTTTATAGTTGTTTATTTATTTATTTTCTGTGTTTTTATTTGGCCCAATTTTACAACTTCTTGTCTTCCTTAATGGTTGTAAATGTTTAGGTTATTGTTTGTGGCTTTTTGGATATTTTATCATATTTAACTTGACTCCTACCTCTTTTCAAGGTCGTGATAGGTCGTTAAGCAACGGACCTATGTTTCAATTGGTGGAATTGAATATAGGATATGGTTGGGAATTCAACCAAGAAAAGAGGTTAATGTAGTGGACAGTAGTTAGAGGATGATGAAAGAAAAAAAGTAGTCAGGAAGAAGATGTATACGAGCTGTTCGAGGGGCAAGATATCATCACTTTCGTCACGCTCGGGAGGTTGAAACGGGCAGGCCATGTCATACAAGCCAAAGACAATCCACAAGATTTTCAATTGGAAGCCCAAGGGAATTAGAGGAGTAGGCCTCAATTAAAATGAGAAGATGAAGTCCGAGAAGACGTCCGAGCTCTTCGAATCCAAATCTGGAGGATATGTGGAAATGAATAGCTCAGAGTGAAGGACACTCCTGCAGAAGGCTAAGGTCCACACAAGGCTTTTGAAGCGGACATTAATAGTGCTTTGAATTGGATTGGATAAGAAAGCAGACAGTTATATAATTAGAACTTAGGGACAGGAAGAAGTATAGAAAATAGTGTAGAAGGATGAGGCTGAGAAAAGAATGTTATAGGGTCTAGTCCCTAGAAAATCGTTGGTCTCCTTCTTCGAGCAAGGATGCTGCAGAATGAACAGCCAGTCCACAAGAGTGATTGGGAGAGTATATAGTAATTTTTTCAAATTTTTCGTCAATACAAATGGGAGAGAACCAGTGTATTGAAATTTTGGACCAAAACCGTTCTAGAATTTCTAGGTAGGGTTTAAGCGTAAAACCTTCAATGCGAGTGTTAAATTTCAAAAATCTTTTCTGTTTTACGGGTTGCAAAGGTTAAGGCCGATAATGGACCACCAAAAATAATCTATTTAGTAACACTTTGCTTAGGGTTCGAGATATAAACCTGATATAAATCTGCATTCAGAAGGAAGTATTTCATCATCTGTCTCTTACAGTAGGAGTAGTATCCAGCGCAACGAGTCGATTCGATTCTATTTCATTGTGTAAAGTTTTATAAACCTTACAACAAATTCTTCAGGCTCAAAATTAACACTCCGTTTTACATTGATTAATTTTGTTAGTGTTGAAAAATGTTCAGTACTTAAGATCAGGTCAGAATGTGCAATAAGCAGGAGATAAACAATTAAAATCACTCATCCATACAAAAGACGAGAGTGTGTGTCAATAAACACAATTCTATTCAAGTTAAGCATTTTTTAAAAACAACAATACAACACTCATGTCACTCGTGTCAGAAGGGAAAAAAAACCAGAAACAGATACTTTTTCACACGAACAACCACTTCCAACAAGAAAAGAGCGAAACAGAAGAAACGTGCGCATAAAATTTACATTGAGGTTCCCATACGAAAATAGTTCACAGGACAAATGTCCGGCTTTCCTTTAAAAAACTCGTTTGAAGCTATGTCTCGACTATCAACCTGAAACGGAATGCTCACAGAATGATAGTGCCATGTGTAGAAGTGAGAACCAACGTCCGAAACGTTTTTTCCTCTTCTTTTACATTAATGGACTCGAAAACAGGTTTTCTCAGACTCAAGTTGGTCAAGTGCACTAATGGCACAACTCGAAGTCAAGAATCGCGAAGAAAATAAAATTTGTTTTCCTTTATAGTCGTTGACACCTCCCGAACGGTTTTTTGGGTATGAGCAAGAACTCTGGAAGAAACATGAAAGGTGTGTTTTGAGGTGAAAGTCCGTTCCCTACCCACTTGAGACTTGGAGGAGGGAGAAGAAGGAAAGCCGAAGAGTAAAAGCCTAAAACCCAAGTGTTTCGGTTAGCTCTCTTTAAAAGTGAGTTTTAATGTCATATTATAATAGTATAACCGAGAACTCCGTCTTACCCTAGTTACTCTTATAAACCTGAGGTACCTGGCGGTCTTGTTTACTTGTCAACTTGGCTTCCGAATGAGTTTGTGGTGAGCGGTGTGTGTTGCGCGAAGTGTTTTCGGTTAGTTTTAAAAGAATTTTTCGGTTTATTATCATAAATTAGGTAGGTTCGTACCTTAAATACATTTTATTACCTTTCTTTTTCTTAAGAACATTCTGGAAGGTTTTTGGAGAACGAGGATCTCACGTGGCGAATTTTTGGCAGTTAGATGAGGTTAGGAATGTCCGAAAGATCACTTTCTATCGAGTTTAAGGCCCTCATTCCGCGCGTGATACTTGTTTTTGTTGTTTCATTTCTGAAAAAATGAGATCGTTATTTAATTGTTGATTCGTCGGATTTGTCTTTACTGACACACCATTTCGCGAGGATTTAATTTTAACTTTACGACGGGGTTGTAAATCTTGCAAAGATAAGAATTGTTTAAAAAATGTTTGGCCGTTTGGGCTCTTTGCCATGATTTTTCTTCGGCGAAATGTTTCCTTAAGTTTATTTTTGCGGTTCGAGGACGACCGTCCCCTCGGCCACCCCAAGGAGAATCCCGAAATTGTGTGATTCAACTTTTTTGATTTTTTTGTCTTCTTGTTAAAATGCTGATTGAATACTCTGATCTGGAAGTTATTGATCGTGGGAATTTCTCTTATGTGAAACAGAAATGTGAGAGAATGAGGACGGGTTATTAGGTATAACTGATCTTCTGAATATATTTAAAAATATTGCACGGCTTTGGTTTTGATGTGAAGCAGTTTTTCGTGATCGCTATCTCTTGTAACGATTTTTTTAGCAGTTTGGTTCTGGGTACTTTTTTTACGCGATATTAAACTACCCCAAAAAACTTGTTTGTCACGGCTTTAGTTTTATTGTTGGCATTGTTAAACTTTTAGGCTGTCACGCCGGTTAAGTCAAATTTTTGAATGACTGAGAATAAGTTTTGGGCATTCAGGTTTTAACGCCACCACAGCTACAAGCGTTTAGTTGACAGAATGTACGGTAGTGCTAAGAGACATAGGAAGACAGTGAGACATAATTTGGAATCTTATTTATCAGAGGGCTTTGTTATATTTGGTGCACACCTCATCGCCTTCTTTCACGAATCAAAGTGAAAGATAGTTAGGTTTGGACTCTAAGAATTTATTTATAAAATGAAGTCTTTCTACAAGATAAATATCTCTCTTTCTCTCTTGGTCTAGTCTTGTTCTATTTATTTGGGGTCGGCTCTCCTTGTCAATCTTCTGCTGGCATTTCTGTTCTGGGTCGTCGTCTCTTCAGCTTACATTTCCTTCAGGTCTTTCTTGATTACAGATAATCAAGTTATCAGGTACGATCACCAGAACAACCAACAGAAATTCTTTATGCAAGATGATGTGCAGTATTCATGAAATAAGGTCTTTAAAACAGTGTGTAATGTCTATGAAATTATTTCGGATCGAGACTGAACTTCCTTCCACTGAGGGTGTCTGTAGTTTGAAAAGAAAGACAGCGAATTGGGCAAAGCTAAAAGAAAATTCTGTTGTCTAACAAAAATTTGACGTAACTAATGTAACAGTTGAAAATTAACTTTACTAACAGCCACTTTGGTAACAGCCACTGAAATCTCACTTTTAGTTTTAATTTTTAATACAAAAACGAAGCCTCGTTCCTCCAGAATCCTTCTGAAAATGAAAGACTGAGATATCGTGAATGACTTTTTCAGATTTCTTGGAAGCAAAGAAGAAATTATGTGACTTTATTTTTCAGTTTAGAAACCAAAGAAGGAATTATGGTTAAGTCTTGAGCCAAAGTACGAATCCGGCAAAATGAAATATGAAGAATTTGTTTGTGCTCCGATCATCATAATCATAACAAGTCTCAAGCTTTTGGGAGCTCATCAAGAAGTCAACGGAGGCGTCGACCACGGATCATTTAGTACCGAAAGACTATTTCCGGGTTGGAACGAAACCTGGGACGGTGAGATATTGTCGAGTGGACGTGGAAATGATGAGATCTCTACCGTCGGACACGATTCAGCCGAAGGTTGGAAAAATTTCCCGGCGGAAGTAAGCAAATGCATAAACGCCCATCAATATCAAATCACAGAAAGTTTCTCTTCCGGAAAGGAGATAATCCTACACTGTTTCAAGGCCACTTTGATCGTGAGTTTCCTCAAGTATTTTGTCGTCTCGCCAAAGTCTAGCGTGAAACTTTTTAATGGTGCTGTTGAATTGAAGAAAATTCAGACATGTCGGGATAAAAGTGAAAGTTGTAACGGGAAACGGAGTCGACTCTTCGAAAAGTTTGGTGACGCTATCGGGAAAACGAACAAGAAGAACTTTTATGTGAAAATGTATAAGAAAGCGGTGGAGAAAATGATGAACGAGAACAATTCAAACGCTCGGAGGAATCTGACGGAGGAGGAGAAAACGAAACAGCTCAACAGAATCGAAGCCAACAGTCAGGCTTTCCTGTCGGAAATTTTGAAAAGTCTGGAAGACGAACAGGCGGAAAAGGCCGAAGAGGAGAACATAAAAAGAGAGCTTTCCGATCCGAAGTTGTTATCCCTCTTCAACATCCTAACCAAGAACTACATGCTCAAGTTAAACATTTACCAAGGAATCTCTGCAAGAATGAAGAGAAGTCATAATGGAGGAGTCACGTTCGATTTAGAAATAAGCGATCCTAACGAAGAGGAAGATGAACAAGAAGCAGAAGAAGGTGACAACGAGTCGGATGATCAGAGCTCAACGAGAGAGATAAGGGAATCCGATGGTGTCGACTTAAAGGACTACTTCGACGAAGAATCAGGTAGAGTGAGCTTTGGAAGATGTCATGGCCCACAAAACCCAATTTCTTGTCTTCTAGCTTGGGATGGGTATCACCTTTAAATTGGTCTGAATATCGAAAAACCGGAAGCTCTGAAACCTCTCTCAAAATGGCGGTTTTTACTTCCCTAATTCAGTTTTATTATACAGAGGAAAGTTTTTGATTCTGGAAACAGAATTAAATAATTATGACGTCACTGAACCAAATTACAGCCCAACGTCTTTACAGGATTTCATTTCAATTTTTTTTTCTTCAAAACCTTAAATTTTGTTAAAATCTAAAGATTTATACTTATATCTCACTTCTCTTGTGGCACAGCTTCTTGAATTGCTTGTCTTTTCTCACAAAATTGTTAGACTTCTATTAATTTACCTATTAAAAGTTGGAGGTTTTTGGGAATGAAATTTTGCGGTGATTATTAATATTCACCTGGAATTATTGATATATCAATGTATAGGGTGGACCATTTTATTCTCCCCGGTCGAATTTGACGGAAACTATGACAGTTAGTGAAAAACGTTTCAGACAAAAGTTGTTCGTTTCCAATGCGGAAATATTGAAATGACCTTGAGTTGGACCCTGAAGGATGAGTTCAAGGTCAAATTTGGTATTTTAAACGGCAACCCCTGTTTTTGACTTCAAATTCGGAAAGGGCAGAAAATTCTACGTCGAATTGATGTAGCATAGTCTTGGTCCAGCTGACCTTCAATGCCGTGTGAAGAAAAATCTAAATTGATCTTGATTCGACCTTGAACGCTTCAATCATAGTGCGTCCAGGGTCTTTTAAGCTTACCACTCGATCAAAACTCTGAGTTTTGAGATTTTCGCTGCTGTTACAATTAGTGTTAGCAATATTATTCGTTTGACTGTTACTCTTCTCAATCTAAAGTTTTAGATGAATATAAAACAGCGTTATCCTAGATGACCTATTTCACAGCGACAGGGTCGTTCTGGAAGAAAGTTTAATCTTGAGTCAAAACCATTTGTTAAATACTGCACACTTTTTCGGCGCACTCATTTCATAATTATTGCACACTTTCTAGGACTTCGTTTTATAAATGCTCCTCATAATTATTTTGACCTTGAACCCGTCAATCAAGGTCCCGTCTCGAGACGGGTAGTGCCCTGCTCGTTTTTTAGTGTTTTGAGTGTTGTGAGTTTTTGCTGGAACAGTCACGAGGTTTGTGATAAACCCAAAAAATTTATTTGTGTAAATAAAATATGAAGAACGACCGCGAAAGTTTAAACATTATTAACATTTTTCGTTGCCTATCATAGTTTCTGAAAAATTCGACTGCGGAAATTAAAGTGATTCGTTCTGTATAAAAGTATAAGTATCTCTGAGGACCTTAAATATAATACCAAATATCCTATTTAAAGGGCAAAAAAGTGAGGATATTAGCCAAAACTCGAGAATGTAAATTTTTAAGAAATTTTTGGATCCACAATTTTATTACTCGAATCAAGGTTATTGATACAAATGTATAGGTAAATTTTTGAAATTGGCCAAAAAGAAATAATTTGGACGTTGATGGGTTAACGGAATGCAAACCGAATTTAAGTTGACCTAAACCTGACGTAAATACTTAAATTTCATTCAAGTTACAGTATGTCGTCGATTCGTTTTCCTGTCCCAGGCTAACTGAACCGATTCATTTTCAAATTGTTTTTAATAAATTTTAAATTTCCATTTCATTAAGTCGTTTCATACTCGTTCATGGTTTTTGGTAGCCATTAGGTAAGTGGTTCGTGACTGACAATCTTGCAAAACCATGTCCCTGTTATGGATCGACCTATCCATTTGTATACGATAATGGGATCTGTCATTATAGAGTTTGTATTCCAAGGAGACGCCCACCGAGAACGCGCTTAAGTGGCGTGCTGCTGTTTCAGTGTCAGGGTTCGATGTGTGATGTGTTACGGAGCTGCTCTTGTTGGCTTCTGTCAGTTCAGACTGGTGGCCATCCCTCGAATTGGGTTGACTAAGTGGTTTCTTGACTCTTAGAAAATGTGGTTTCTATAATTCTTGGTGGGAATGATTTGATCTTGATGAGTCCTTTGGTTTGAACCTTGTCAACATCTGGATTCTTCAAGGTGTTGGGGGTGGGTGAGTTTGTTGTGTTACGATTATTTTTATTTATTTCTCACGACAGTATTCTTGGTGCCATTCTTGACGACGTTTCCCGCTTACTCATCTGAGAAGTGAGAAGTGAGCGTTGAAACTTGCAAATCGATCTGAAGTCTAAGATTTGAGATTTTCGTGACTATCACGCCTCTCAAGTAAAATTTTTGGATGAATAAGAGACAGCTTTCTCTTTGGTCACCCAGACATTTGATCTCGAGTCGAAACCTTTTCATAAACATGCACACTTTCTAGACCTTCGTTTCATAAATGTTGCACATTATCTAGCAGAGTCCTTTTCATAAATACTGCACAATATTTAGTATTATTAATTTCATAGATATTGCACATCATCTTACAGAATCAAATTTTATAAATTCTGCCCATTTTCCAGGAGGATTAATTTCATATATTTTGCACTTCTGGGTGTACTCATTTCATAATTACTGCACGATTTCTATGACTTCGCTTTCTAAATATTTCACAGCATCTTGCAAAGTTCATTTCATAACTAGGTTGTACTTTCATGGAGGACTCCTTCCATAAATTTTGCACTCCCGTTTTGTAGAGTTTATTTAGTATTTCATGGTTTTTTTGAAAAGTTATTTCAAAAATATTGCACACTTTCATGGAGGATTAATTTCGTGAATAATTCTTGGAGATCAGACCAAACTTCCTTCCGGGTAGGATGCCTTTAGTTATGAAAGGAGGAGGAACCTATGGGTGACCTGGGAGAAAGCTGTGCCTTATTCACCCAAACATTTTACTTGAGCGGGATAACACCCAGAACTTAAACATTAGTTTATTCATGTCCTCAGGTTTTTGACCTTATGGGTTGCGTGGAGGGGTTAACGAGCTTCCGGTTTTAAATCCAATAAATGAACCCCGGAGTGCTAGAAGACTGTTTATCAACCGAACAGAATCCTGTAACGATGTCATTGATCCTTTTAATTATGAAACTTCACGAGATCACCTAACACCTGTTCGTATCTTTTGTTTTTGTTTTGATTTTAGGCGAAGGAACGTTCAGCAAAAAAGGAAAAGGAAATAAAAAAAAGAAAGAAGTCAAGAAAAAAGCGAAGAAGCTTAAGAAATACCTTCCGTACCTCATCCTGCCCATGCTCATACAGATGGCTCTCCTACCGTTCGTATTCAAGAAGTTGTTCCTCCTGGCTATCAAAGCTCTCCTGGCGGGAAAAGTAGCTTTGATACTAATCGGATTCAACCTTCTGAGAAATTCTTGCGTCAGCAACGAAGAGTCGATTCGAGTGGAGCACTATGGTTTCAAAGGAGAGGAATATGGAGCTTGGGTCAACGGAAGGTCCATCCAGGAACCGAGGATGGTCGAAGCTTTAAGCGAGGAGCCCTACTTGAGGCGGAAGGAAGTCAATTCAACTTTTTAATTTAATTTAATTTAATTTAAATTGGATGATCTTATGTCTGAAAGGATTCCTGTCGTTTCTTTGGGATGGGAAGGAATCAATGTCTCAAATGGGTTTTCTCCAAAAATCTGCCAAAGATGTTCTCATAATTTATTTAATTTAATTTTACATAATAGATATTTATTTTTGCGGGCCTTAGTTAAATTCTGTATAAATAAATTATTTAATTAAAAGTCGGAAAAGTTAATTTTGTCTTTTAAGTTCTCTTTATTTTTCTTTTTAATTGGTCAATTGGTGTAATTTCGTTTCGCGTTGACGTTTTCTGTTGTCAAAAACATTTTTCATGTTGTCACAGAGAAATTCTTTGCTTTTCCTCTTTCCCAATTAATTTTATTTTCAAGATGACTCTCCTCAAATTTTATTATGTAACATTGTATTATATAACAACCTTTGAGAGTGAAACTAAGTCCCCCTTAAAAGTTTGCACACTTTTTTGGCGTACTCATTTCATATTTATGAAATGAAGTCTCAAATTTAATTTTATGAGATAAATAATTTGTGGTAATGGTGGGACAGTGGAAGACACACTTAAAACGGTCTGCCCACTAGAAATAGGTTGAAAACCTATTATAGTCGACTGCTTACACTGTTTCTTACCTCCCCTGACTATCCATTGGTATTACTGCTCTGTGAGTCTTGGTCTTCACAGTTACTCGTCTCCATCTGTCCTCGTCCCTAGCGAAGTTTCTCCAGCCCCAAACTCCCAGCAGTTTTAAGTCATCTTCCTCTTCTACCAATTTTTCCGAGGCCTGCCGGTTTGTCATTTGCTCTCAAGGTTTTTCTTGAGGACTTGTCGCTAGTCGGTAGGAGATACATTCCTAACACTTAAACATTTAAACGTTCACCTCTTCAAGTACTAATCTATAAATTGCATATAGTCTTTGTTACCGCAACGCTTCGCCTACAGTACGAAAGAATTTTCGATTTAAAAAAAGGCGGCCAGAAAAGCTTTCTTCTTTCTTTTTTAACAAAACGTTGACCGTGAAAAAAGCTCGAGAAGCAATCGATGGGGAAAAGTGAGAGAAACAATAACAATAAATAAATCTGAAGAAGGTGGGCATTTAAAAAGAGAGCCATTTGAAGAAATGGTGGAAGATTGGTCAAGCATGATGACTTAGTTGGCTTCCATCCCGAACTATTCATTGAGAAAGCTAAAAGCTGCGACAAGAACAAAGTGACAGACCACCAAAAGAATTTCAGACACGTAGGCGAACGAAAAATTTCTTTTTTCTCGGATTTCGAACGATGCTGACCGAAATCGCGATAACCATAATTTCCGCCATTTTGATGGGGAAAACCTCAACAAGATTTCCGTCGTCGATGATAAATCTTCTGCCTCGTAATTTTTGATTTTGAAAAAAAAAAATTTTTTTTTAGAACATTGTTTGCTTCGATTCGCTTTCTCTTCCAATCAGTTTGGTGAAAGACGGACTAAGTAACAAAATTTTCGGGGGTTTTAGTTCATCGCACTAACGGTTATGGTTTTGGTTATGGTAGAAATTTAGAAGGCGGTGACGTTGGACGGTTTCTAAAAAACTAGAATGGATTGTTGGGTGTGTAACCAAATTGAAGGATGTTGATTTGAGCACAGCCTGAGGGCAGAGATTATTTTGATGTCTCAATTTATGCTTTGTTGGGAAGAGGTTATGGTTTTTGGTTCTTAACTCACGGACACCATTTTTTGAAGTGGTGGCTCCGGAAGGATTCAAAACATTTGTTCTGCATTTACCTTAAGTTGGTATCAAGTTGATATCTCGTCTTCTTTTCTTTTATCTAAGTCAGTTTTTTATATGTCGAGATTATTCTACTCTCGAAGCAGTACATACAGCACAACAATTGCTTTAGACCAGGAGTCGACAACCTTTTTCAGACGGCGAGCCCTTTTCAGAATAAAATTTTTTATGGGGTCGCATATCCAAAGGTAACTTGCAACACTAACATGTACTTCAATAACAAACTATTGAACAAACAGAGTCAATTAATAATATAAAATGTATAATATTTATGTATGGAACTGAAAAGCCGCAGCTTGACATCCAAAAAGACACATTTGGCTCGCAAGCCGCAGGTTGCCGACGCCTGGTATAGGTTTGTAATTGTGACGTGGTTGGGTTAGAATTACCAAACTGTTGGTAGGAAGTTGAAACAGAATCCATTCAACTAATTTTATGTCTGGAGGTATTATAAGTCATGTTATAATTTATAAATTGTTAGTAACTGAGAAGTGTAAAATATATAAACGATGAAAATCCAATTCAGGTCACATCAGGGTGTTCTTAAATTATTATGGCGTACTCTCATATCCGATAAGTAAACAAGCCTGAAAATCCCTTCTTCAATAAAATTTTCTTTTACCCCGTGTCAGCTGTCATCTCTCTCTAAGCGAGATACCAAGTTGTTGGCTATGCAGATGTATAACTAGGGAGCAGACCAGTGTTTTAGCCACAGGTAGACGGAAGTGACGGGAGGTACAGTTTGTATAGTGGGATAACATTTAGTATAGAGAAAGAATAGAATAAGGAGACAAGAAGAAAGAAAAGAAAACAGAGCAGAGAGAAGAAGAGAAAGTAGTAGTCGTATTAAGAAGGTGGGTAGAAAGTAATAGAAGAAAACAGGAAAATGAGAAGAAGAAGAGGAAGAAAGGTAGGAGGAAGTATAGAGGTGATACTGAAAGAAGCTTGTTATGGAGCCAAGCGGTTTATGCCTGGTGGCATAGTTGGTCGTGTGGTTTATCAAAAAGGGATGATTTCCCTGACATGGAGCACCAGTTGAAAGGAGACGAAATTTGAGAGAGAAACTATCGACTTTTTTAATTTACGGTGGGAACCCAAACGTCTGAGGGTATCATATATCATAATATAACCTATAAATTATCAGTAATTGAGAAATTCAAAATATATAATCGATAAAATTCCATTTCAGGTAGCATCAGGGCGTTGTAAATTCATAATGGCGGACTCTCATATCCGGTAAGTAGAAAAGCCAAAAAATCCCTTCTTCAATAAAATCTAAAAATTATTTTGAGGAGGGGCCTTGATTATGAGTGGGATCCGCCGAAGTCACAAAAATAAAGCTTCGAAACGATTTTGTCAGTCCTCCGGCGTCCAAGGAACAAAGCGTTTACTGTCGCAAAAGCCACTTCTGTCGAAAGCTTCAGTTTTAACCGTCTTCACTTGACTTATAAGGATAGAGGATATTGTTACTGGGCACGCGCACGGGAGTTAACTTATTGTCTGTTAGAAATTTTTTATTTATAAACTTTTTGCATTTGAATTCTCCCCGTTTTGTTTTTTTTCTCTTTTTTCTTCAAAATTCTCGTTTTTCTCTTCTTTTTTCGACCGTAAATATATGTACTGGCTCGGTGTTACTGTACGAGGAACCTTTTCTCTGTAATATCTTTATATCTTGGACTAATTTTTTTACTATTCGTACCGGTAAGTTCAGATAGAAATTTAGAAATAAAAATAGTTTCTACATTTGGAATGCTTAACTTGGACCCATGCCAGTCTTCTAATTACCCTGTTGGGTAGAGTTTAACTACCTTTCGAAGGAGAGGAGTGCATTTCCGTTTTTGTTTGTAACAGTTTTGAGGGTGATTTTCGTTTTAAATAAAAGTTTGTCTCGCGGATCGGGTCACCATTTCAGTTTTTAAGTAAAATTGTGTGTGTCTGTATCTGTATCCGGATTTAAAACAGTCAATAAGAGGATTGTTGTGAATGTTCGTGAGTGACAACCGGATGACCGAATCTTGGAATTAAAATCTGGAACGTAGGTGACTAAAGTGTTGAACGGAAATTCCGGGGTCGCTACCTTGAGGATAAAAATTTTTTAAGTACTCACATCTTGATTTGGTTATGTTTTTTATAGTGAAACTGGTTTTGATGTGTTTGTGTTGATGTGTTTCTCTTCCGACAGGATTAAGTTGGGTTTTTAGCCTTTGGGCTATAAAAAAAGCCCAGATTCATTTTTTCTGGGTAGTTTTGGACCCAGTATTTATTTAAACATAGCAATCAGTCGGACTAAATGGTTTTAGTTGTACTTGTACGTTACTAAATATACTTAAAATTTATTAAAACATATTTACTAAACACAACTATAACAAAATGTTTTTACATGTTTACGACACAGTTTTACCCGAAACCTTTTTGAATCTGAATCATTTAATAGTTATACCGTCTTTTCTTTCATAAATTTGATCCGGGTCATCCTTTTTTATAAAACCAAGTATGACTATACGTCCAAACTTATTTTTTTTCAAGTAAAAAGCTAAATTTTCTATAGAATAGGTGCCAACCGGGCGAAACTACAAACATAATCATGGAAGCAACGATATTTTGTTCGAAATTCCAATTTGTTATATATTTTGTACCTAAAAATTTCCTTCCTGTTGGTTGTAGCCACAAAATTCAATTAGAATAAATGTAAACCATTTTCCATAAATATCAATTTCGTACGCATTTCGTCTAATATATTATCACCGACCAGTAGCATAGTTGTAAATTATAGGAATATCTCACCCCATAAAATACAATATATCAAAGAAAATATACAAATATGTATAATTTTGTGTTCGTCCATTTGTGAACACAACCACACCAGAAAAGTGTTCTGACGAAATTGAGCCTAAAATGTCTCTGGAGCACACTACCGCACTACCTTCCGAAAACCTAATCTTATCGTTGTATTATACATATATACATCAAATTTACAAATGTGGACACTTGAATTTGTATAAATAAAATCACGCAAGTTGGGTGTAGTAGTAAAAATGGGTTTTGAGACCAGAAGTAGCCAGTAGGCATGTTCGTGTTGATTTTCTCGATTATAAAAAAAATTTTTTTTTTATTTTGAGTGAGCCAATTTGTGTAAATGGACGTCATTGAGTATATCATATCATTTATATATTAATATCAGTTAATAGTTATAGTTATAGATGAGTTTTAATCCCGTTTTTTCACCCTTTTTGGGTGCAACAGGAACTCGCTACTAACTTTTTGGTCTGGCGCTTGACCACTACACCACAAATCTCCCGTGAAGCCAGAATTTGGAAAAAATTGATAATAAAACGGATAGGATTTGAATTCATTCAAAAGAATTCAGCAATAACGCGACGGCTAAGCAAAATTATATTTGAAAGTGAGACCAATGCTGCCAAGCTAGAAAGGTTGGGTTGCTGTTGTGACGAGGCCTTCAAACCCATTCTAGCTAGAGATCTTCAACAGAATCACATTAAAGTCAAAAAAATTACCCAAACCTCGAGGGTAATCAGGAATTTGTTAGCAACCTGACACCAAATAGATTTGTTTAACTTACAGACCTCATTCCTGAAACAAAAGGAAAATTTTGCTGGTAGAGCTTTCTCAACCATTCTTTGAAGGCTCTAAAAAAATCTTTCAGCCCCGCCCTTTCTATAAAGCTTTCTTATAATAACTGTACTCATACAAGAAGTTAGAAAATAGATTCAAGGCTTGAAGAAACAGGTGAAGGAGCAAGTACAGTTTCTCAAAGTAAACTGATTAGTGAACTTGAATACACTACAGTGTGAGATGCACCAACAGTACTAACAAAGGCCACGGTTATTTAAAACTCGTGACTTCATTGTAATCACTAAACACTTTTAACTGTCACACGATCCGTTTAATGTTAACGTTACTTTAGTTTTTATCGCTTAATAGATTTTATCTATTTCTCCCCATAATTTAACAGAACCTAAACTTTTTGACTAAAAATGAAACTTGGGCTGGCAAGAAAGCAATTTCGGTTTTGATCGTTTTGTTCGATTACCTTTCGCCTTCTTTCTGATAACTTCATAATTTGCTCATTGATTTTCTGGTTCTTGTCAGCAAAAAACTCAATCAAGTGCAATTTGAGGTCATCGTTATTTCTGAAATGCTTACCATTTGAAGAGTTTTCTGATAGTTTATGATCAGGATGCGACATCACTTCCCAATCAAGCTCTATTAATTTTGTACGTGGGGCCAAAGATGTGTGAGGCTTCACACTGTCATGGTGAGACACGAATTGTCAATTTCGGTCATTAGTTAAACATCCGAACTGATCGTTTGGTTGCTTGGTAGCAGCTCAAAATACTCAATTGGTTGATAGCATGATCTTCTTATGATACAATCCATTCAATCCACAAATTATGTCGGATACTGACATTAATTATAATTCATTAATAAGAGGCTGAGAAGGGGTTCTTGGCTTTTAGGTTATACCGAAGTATAAATAAAATCTCATGTTTAGAAAACAGTCCGCATATTTCATTTTTTCCCTTCAGTGATATAATTTTAGCACCGATTTTCTCAACGGGAATTTAGGTCACCTCCAACTGAGAGTGGAGACTGGTTTTGTGTATGAAAAGTTTCATCAGTTTTGAATTTGCTTAATGAAGAGAGAGTTGCCTGGTTTTAATATTTTTAATTATGATATCAATGAGTAGAAAAAGAAATAATCTGGCCGAAAAAGATAGAAGGCTTAGTATTCCCACCCCTAAACTATGTGTAGAAATATATATTCTATAAAGAAAGAAAAACCTTTAAAGAGGTAAATGTGTACTTGTGACCAGGTTAGGTTATGATTATAAAATTGTAAGAAGGGATGGTTGATACTGATTTTTTGTCTGTATTGAATTTTTTGTGATCTGTATTGAATAATAATTGCAATATCCGATATTGTCAAAAAAAGGATTTTGCCCTAACGTGATCTTGACATTATCATCAATAAAAGATGTCTGCCCACATCAAAAAGGTCAAAATTATCTATTTCAAATTTATCGACCCATCTTCTGTAAGTTTTGTCACAAAACTGTACCTTTACCTGACATCTTAGACAAATTATCTACTTCTCAAAGAGTGTTAAAAGTTTTTAAAAAGTGACAGTGACTGTCTTGTGTTTTTGAACATTATACGCACTATTTTATCCGAGAGTATAACAACAAATGTGAGAAGTTTTGCTGGGGTCTATGGTGTAGTGGTTAAGTGCCAGACTAAGAACTTATAGTCGCGAGTTCAAATCCTCCTCCAGTGTCCTGTTTTACTTAATAAGTGTAAATAAACGGGATTGAAACTCGACTATAACTATAATTTGAGAAGTTTTGGTAAAACTAGATTTAACGGAGAAAAAAGTGACAAGCAAACACATACAAGTTGTTTGGGACAGTGCTTATTTTTAGTTATTATTATTATTTTATGTAGCATATATCTGTGTCCTTGATTATTTATATTCTCCGGTTTATTTTTGGACTAGTTTGAGTAAAACTCAATATATACATTGTATATTGTAAATCCTTCCGCTGTACTATACCTTAAGGCAGGGATCAGCAACCTGCGGCTCGCGGTGCACCTTTTTGCACGGCCCGCCAAAGTACTAACATATTATTTTTGGAAAAATCGGAATTGCAGTTATATTATCTTTTTCCCCTTTTAAATCGCATAAAGTTCTCTTGTTAACATTGAAACAATAATATTGTAATAATATTTCGCTTTATTTTGTCCGAGAGCATTAAAAGGATACCGCCAAAGAAACATATAACAGACTTTTCTTGAATGTGAAACTTTTTCCTTTTCTAATGCCTAGGCACGAAATACAGGAAAATTATATAATACTATATTATATTTTCCCTTTGTAAGTATTGTAAAATTTTTGTTCTCTGACACTATCGTTATGTATTGTTTCGTGATGTCGAAAAAAAAATTTTTTTTTCTATATTTATTTTTAATAATATTTATACTCGTATATGGTCTAAAAACACTATTTAAGTTACATTTGAATGTGCGGCCCGCATTAAAAATTTTATTTTAAAAATGGTCCGCCGTCCGAAAAAGGTTGCCGACCCCTGCTTTAGGGTAAAAGTCAGGATTAAAACTTAATAACAAATATACAAATAAAATAATATTTACATGAAGAAAGAAATAATTTATTATTAAATGAATACTTATAAAATGACGGGGAAGTGAGAGAACTTTGGAAATTTTGACCGTTATGACTGTTGAACTTTCTTCTTCGGGAAGATGGTGGAGTTAAGATACAAAAATAAAATCAAATCAGTTCTAATTTGAGGAAAGTGATTGTGTTGGAGTAACCTGTTACTGACTTATTATACTAAATATAAATTTGAAAAGAACAAAAAAGTCTTGGAAAAGGGGAGAGAATTAGTCATATTTCAAGTTGTTTGTTTGTTTAAAAAAAAAGTTCAAATATCATAGAGTAATTAAACGTTTTTGTCTCCGTAATGATGCTTTCGCTCTGTAGTCCAACTTTCTTTTTTGAAACATGACTAACGGTCGAAAAATTTTTTTAAAAAATCGTTTTCAATAGGATGACGTTCCTCGACGCTCGAACAAATATTGATACATTTATAATATTATAATTCATAAGTTTTATGTATTAATTGGTTTCGCGTTTTTTTAATATTTACAGATGACGTAAACGGAAAAGGTAAAAAATGGGAGTGGCTGAGGATTTTGCTCCTAGCTTTACGCAAAAGCCTCAACTTCGACAAGAAGACGAAGGCAATCGTCTCGTCTTTGAATGCCAACTCCTAGCATCACCCAAACCTGAAATCCATTGGTTTCGAGGGGACACAGAGCTGTTTGAAGATAACCGAACGGTTTTCAAAATCCAACCAGTCGGTAATAATAAATTCCTCGTCGCCCTCGAATTAGACGATGTCGTCGAAAACGATGCAGGTCTTTATAAAGTCAAAGCGAAAAACAAAATGGGAGAAGTGGCTGCCTCGATTAATCTTAATTTCAGTCGTAAGTACTTTTTGGTTTTTTCTTCTCCTATTTTCATTCCTGGTTTTGGTATTTGAATCCATCTGTCTGTCTCTAATCAGTTTTTTCACTCTCTTACTCACACCCCAGAATTTTCTTTTGGTTTCATAGTGCACACACCCAGTAGATCACCCAAAAATCAGAATCTCTTCAAGGTCACCAAAAAATATAATTTTTTTCCTTGTTTCATATCTAGTTCAAATTCAATTTAAGGTTTCATATTTTAAAATAATTACGACTAGTTCACGTGAACCGGAGTATATTTGGCTCAAATTTAAAACAAAAGGCGAAAGATTTTGCTCCGGATGAGAGTTTACAAAAAAAGGGGCTTAATTAGCTTAAGAAGCAATTATTTGGTCTAACAGTCTACTGACTGACATGCAATCGAACCGTACACCTATTAAAACAATGCTAAGACCTCCTTTTGGCTCTTTTTTTATCCTTTTTCGTGCTAACTCTCATTTCTCTCTTATTACCACTCTTACTCTTATTATCCGTTAGGCCATTGGTTCTCACTCTCACAGATGTGTCACATAGCTTTTTGTTTGTCTTTTAGTTGACTACCACCTGTCTCTTACTCTAATCATTCAAATTGCTATTGATATACCCGACACCTCTATATGTCGCGGGCGGTGATATTTACCTATCCACCACTTAACTACTACCTATCTTCAAATCGGAGATTGTAAGTAGTTGGCTTAGCTTTAGTGGGAATGTTCGTCTTGCAAACAGACTACTGTTTCACCTCCTAAAATTGGATAAAGAACATAAACGGGATTTGATTTGGAGGAGTTAAAATGGTGGAGAAAGGTAGAGAAGGAGTTGGTTGGGCATCCCTATTGAGTAATCTGAATTATTGCAAAAATTTTAATGAAAAACCTTGAAACACGTATAGGTTTATATCTTGAGAGCAGGTTAGGTTAGAATTGAATCAACAATAAGGAGGGAAATCGAAATAGAATTCAGTTAAGTGAAGTTTTGTTTCTTCCGTCTTTAATCACTTGCGCTATAAAGACATGCCACGCACGTCGAGATACTTTTGGTTTAAAACTGCCAGCGACATGGATACTACCTCGGCTAACGGTTTATGGGAATCGGATAAAAAACTCAACAATACGGATAGCCTGGAATATAATTATATTATGTAAGACCCCATTAACGTGCCCAGGCACTGCTTATATAGCATCCTCAGTGGTTAGGTATAAATAAGAAAATCCCCATACTCCCAATTAAATATTGAATTCGTCACTGACTGTTTTCTCATTTCCTCTAACAACACACCCATACAAATATACCATCGTTGTCATCATCAAATCTAAAAATTTTCATTGACCTCCAACGAATTCCTTGACCCCCCGTCCTGAGACAGTCAAAAACGAAAGTAACGGAAGTAAATAAGCGTCAAAGAAAATCTCAATCTAGATAGAAAATGTTCAGCGAATGGTTAATAAACTGAGAGACTAAAAATAAGTTTCGACATCCAATATTTTCGCCATCAGACTGTCTTCTCTTCTCTCCTCCCTTTCTCCCCCGTCCAAAGTCATGTTTCGATCTTCAAATTCAAATTGAAAATAATTTTTGATGTGAAATTGCGAAAAGAGATCAGAGAGAGAGGCAGAGAGTAAACGTGCAAGGAAGCATGAACCAGGCGAGATGAGATGGGATGGTAGTGGATGAGAGGGGATGACAATTTAACGGTTTTTTATTTATTCGATCGAAAGAGGGGTAGATAGAGGGCCTAACACTTTTGCCAAAAATTTTATTAAAGCCTTTAAAAAAATTTTTTTGTTCGACGAGCTTTTGCCAAATTTTTTAACTTTAATTTAAAAAAAAGGAGGCTGGGCTTTCTTAACAAAGCCAAGGCCAAATCAAATTCGAATCGAACAATTTGTGTCATCAGATTTATTGATACGCTGCTTAATTTTGGTTTTCTTAAGAAATTGGGTTGAGAAGTTTTTTTATTTTCGGTTAGGCAAAGCTTATAGAAGAGGCGCAAATCGTTAAAAGCTCACCGGTGTTGACTTGAAGTTGTTTCCGTTGGTTTCTCAAATGAAGAACCGCGTTCAAATGAAAACCTGAAAGAACTCATTTCGGGTTTTTTGCCATTCTCGGTAAGAGGTATTGCCTGTGTGTCTCTGGTTTACTGTGCCAGAGGTCATGGGTTCATCTTTTGGCGATTGAGACTGACTTGTTGCTTAGAGGTCGAGTCCTGACAGTCTTGCTTCAAGTTTCTGATTCGTGATTTTGATTTTTTTTTCTTTTGTGTACACTTTCGGCGGCACCCACGATCAATGCAAGAAAGGAAGTACCGAGGATGACCTTGTTCTGTAATGTTTCCAGATTAGAAATTTGTCTGGTGAAGCCAAACCCGTCACTTTCTTTCTTCTTGAAAATTTCATGAGTTCAAAAAAAAGTCAGACAGACGTACGTGGTTCTCAAATTTTTTCGTTTTTAAAGTTGCTAACAAATATAATTGAGTCTTGTTCCAACAAGTTATTATTATTATTATTGACGACGGTTTCTTTTATTCTACTAAACGGCTCCGTCTCTTTAGTATCGAATCATGTCTGAAGGCAAAGCTCCGATGACAAGACGACTGGGCATTGCTCTTGCAAAACAAATTGATTTCGAATTGGAGCCAACAATGTCATTGTCCCTCTTTCAAATTCACACAAATTTTTCTGTCACGCAACTTTTTTGGGCCGACGGTATTGAATGTCCTTTGATTTAGAACTTCAGGCTAATATCCTTACTGTAGTCTGGTGAGGGTTTCTGGAGTAACACTTTGACGCATGACTTGTGCCACCTAAGTTTGAAGTATGAGTGTTATCCTTCTTCTTTAGCCGTAATTTTTATACCTACTTTTGTGATAGTTCTGGAATGCTGACTGTTTTCCTCATAGTCAAATAACCTCTTATTATGAAGGGACAAATATAAGAGTTGAGTGTGGTTTTTAGAAACTAGACACAACATACAGTAACTGTTAAATAGTTCTTTGTCAAACGCTTGACACGTTGAATGCTGGGACTCAACATCATTTTACCTATAATTCGGTCATGCTCGTTTCAGCGGTACATATACTACAATTACAACTATACAGAGAGAAGATTAGCATGACCTCTGAGCAAGGATGACATGCATAATCGCGAAGCGTTCCACTTTTTTTAGGGGAGTCTGTGGTGTAGTGGTTATGTGCCAGACTAAGAAGTTAGTCGAGAGTTTTAATCCTTCTCCCGTATTTTGTTATACCCTAAGAAGGCTGAAAAACGGGATGAAACTCAACTATAACTATTTTATAAACGGACAAAGTTCAAAGTAGAAGTGAAGTGTTGGTCACCAATACACAATAACAGGCTCTACCTCTTGATCAATCAAACACTACTTTCGCAGGGAAAAATATTCCAGAAAATTAGTTTAATTTTTTCTTGACACTTTCAAAACCTTAAATTCCTATTTGACGAGAGTCTGGTGGGCAAGAGGTCAGAACACTCGCCTCAACCCAAGGCCATGGGTTCAAATCCCACCCAAATAAAAGTTATTCCGCCTTGAATTATCTTACCAAGGCTTATCAAGGCTCGCAAGCTCAGTTGTAACATTCAGTCAGCAATGACCTTCAACATAAGGTGGTTGTCTCTCATTATTGGTCTGTAGGTGTCCTAAACCAGGGGTCGGAAAGCCTTTTAACCAAAGGGCCAATTTAAATTTAAAAATAAAAACTTAATTTTGAGTGAAAAAAACTCTGATATTACCTTTTTGACAATAATATTGCATTCACGCCTTTCACGAAACACAAGAATCGCTAAAACTGCTTGTTAACACCTGACTGATTGTGTAACAGAAGCTAACACAAACAAGCCAGACGCGGCGCGTTCGTATTACAAGTTTGAACAAGTCGCGTACAAGTGAGCAACACGTCACAAAAAATGTTTCGATCTATTATGTTGTATACCTTTTAATATAATTAATTTGATAACAATATATTGCTGGAAGAAAGTCGATAATATAAATTCAGTTTTAGAAATGGTTGGCGGGCCGCCTAAATATGTTTAGGAAGAGGCGTATTGCTCATCCCTGGCCTATACGAAAAACAAAAATTTATTTCAAGTTCAGGTTTAGCCAAAACAATAACCTCTCTCAAAATTTTCCCACCACTTCCTGTTGGTCTCTGACTCCCATTTTGGAATGAAACGGGTCCATAAATCCTTAACCAAAATTGCAAATCTCCCAAATTTTAGTCTTTCGATATAAACCTGAGATATGAAATATCTCAAATTAATTTTTTTTTACTCAAACTATTTTTGATTTGACTTTGTGCCATTTTGTCGAGAGAGAAAAAGTTTTGTAAGCTCTTAAATCTAAACTGCAATTAATTTGAAAGTCAGCAAAAAAATCCTCCTCAAGTTGTTTATGCAACAAGTCGTAAAGTTCAGATAAATATAATTTTGGAACTGTTAACTAATTTTATTTTCTTCTTCTTCTTTTCAGCCGTCGATGAACCCCGCGA
Organism: Columbicola columbae; assembly: GCA_016920875.1. NCBI lineage: Eukaryota > Metazoa > Arthropoda > Insecta > Psocodea > Philopteridae > Columbicola > Columbicola columbae. The sequence goes on along the minus strand of JADMLL010000006.1, from coordinate 15,352,631 downwards.
AAAGTAAGTACACCTCCATGTATTCATTAACTAACGAAAATTTAATTTATTTTTAATGATGGACGACCTTGCCGCCTCGAAAACCGTTTGGCCAATGTCTATCTGTACGTAATTTTTGTAACACCAAAGCTCCCCGTCGGATGTTTGCTTCTCGTCTACTCCAATCCTCCTCCCTTGGGTCGTGGGTTAACAATCTTGATTTGAGTTTGGCTCTCTGATGACGCTGTCTAGAAAAGTGGTTGAGATTTTTTTTCTCTTTTTTTACTGTATGAGTTTTTATTGTTTTGGAGGAACACGAGGAAACGACATTACTTTACCTTATAACTAATATTTAGTTCTCCCGGTTTTTTTGTCAGTTATACGAAGATGAGTTTGGTCTTCAAGTTCTGAATAACTCATTAAATCAATCGTTTAGGTCTAAGCTAGGTTATCTTATAGCAATAATCTGATGAATGTAGGTCAGTGGTCTCTAGCATCCGGGCCGTGGGTCATACAGTGCTGGGCTTTAATGGGTTTTGAACGAGATCACAACTGCTGGCGACAAATATCCGCAAATGGGTAAAGTCGAAGCACTAAGTAGTGGTGAGCGAGTTGACGTTAGTGGGTAGAGAACTTGCCTTGTAAATGCATGGTAGAACGATCCACCAGTGGGTCATGCCGCCCCAGAAAACAGTCAAGTATATCCCACGGATGGTTTAAAATCACATCAATTCCTTTTGTTTCGCTTCAAACATGTACGGACCACGTAGTTCAACACTTCTTCATTCTTGCCGTTGATTCTCTTTCGTTTGGCGGACCACGCTCTTTCAGTTTTCATTTTTCAAAAACTTGGTTGTTGAATATTTTTTCTTAATGTCGCGCTATTACAGGTCTCTTTTACGTGATTCCTGCTACATTTAGGTGTTCTCCCTCTACAGCAACCACACTGGTTTTATTTTCCTCATCACCTCTGATTTTATATAAGTCTCACCAACTAAATCCAAATCACTGACTAAAAACAGTCTAAAATGTAAATAATCAGGAACCCCTAAGCTCGGAGGGCTACTATAAAACCATCCATAGTGGTATCCAAGAAAGTTGGATTTCCACTGAGCTACGACATCGAAAAATCTGAATCTGGAAAATATAATAAAAATGAAAAGTATACCGTTGACGCCAATATATTTGACATATATGAGTGACTCATTACTTGCAATGTCTCAAATTTGGACATGTCACTGTAAATCATACAGATTTTCTGTAGATCATATCAGAATCACAGACCGAAAAGAAACGCAGGCATTGATTTATAGGTCGCAAATTGAAAGAAATAACGTTTGAATCGCGAAACTGTAAAGTAAATATCTAGAACATCCTTAAACAAATAGACAGATTTTTATAGACAGTCAGCAATCCCAGAATCAGTCGAAAACAAAGGGAGCTTTCTTACAGATCTAAATCCCTTAATTTCTCTCTCGGAGGATGATTCTCTCGTCTAGTTCACAGCCCTAGAAACAGTTGGTTTTCCGTTTGATCATAAAAATTGAGGTCACATTTGCTGACTGCGAGAAAAACAGTTTTCTTCGCTGGGAACTTTGATCCCTACCAATTAAAGAGAGCTTTCACTAAAGTTTTTTTCTAGCTTGTCTACTTTCTAAAAAAATATTATTAAAAATTGTTTTTAATAAATTTTTGTCCACTTCTCTGCCTTCGTGAGACCTTTGAAGGTGTGTTGACTGAAAAATAGAAATTCGTTTGCTTATTACTCACTTTGGGACCGTTGCCAAACTCTGGATTGACCAGAACTAAATTAGATTTGGTATCACAAGGCACATCTAACCGGAGTCAGCGACTTTAGAGTTGTTACATTTGAATATTTGACTCCTAATTGGAATTTGTGATTAGTATAATTTTGTTTTGATATTTTTCAGCTATTTTAAGTTATTAAGATATCAGTTATTGAGTATTAGTTTGAGAGATACCTCCTCCCTACACAGCACCTGTGAAATTGGTTTTAAATGTTGACTTTGTCTAAAAACTATTTGTAAATTTATGGAAGGTGGGAAAGAAGAAAACAAATTTAGTATGAATATGACAGGGCAGGATAGTTATAATGCTATTGTACTAATCTCTGTCTCTCGCTTAACTTAGCCTTATTCCATTTATTTGGGGTTGGCCCTCATGGTCACTCTTCTTCAGGCTCTTCTGTTCTAGGTCGTCGTCTATTCAGCTTGGATTTCCTTCAGGTCTTTTCCTAAGTTTTATGAGGTCTCCCTCGGCCCTGTACAGATGCTCAGCACTCTTCTGGTCACGTGATCCTCTGATTGCCCATTTAAAAAATTCAGTTACTAATTGTCCGACATTGTCTGTATTTCAGTGGCAGTCCTTACAGTTACACTTTCTGCTATTAAAAATTTATGCAAATATTCCTCAGAATTGTCATGACTTGACAGAACTTGCGTTGCATAATATAATTAGTGTCAATATTGAACGCATTTGAATCCTTCTATTATTGATAAACAATAATGTACAAGTTATACGGCTTATGTTCGTGTGTTTGTTTTCCATTTTTCAAAAATATCGACGTCAAGCTCGTAATTATATATTATAACCCAATTACATCTTCTGCCTTAGCTGTATCGATTACATCATCTGCATTCTTTGTAGCTGAACTGATTTAATTTCGTTAGAAACCTCGAAAATTATATATTGAAATCTGGTTAACATTGTAGTTTAAAATTATTCAGTTATACTGAGATCACCTCCTTGCCAAATGAAGTTTGAAGTCCTGCTGCATGAATTCTATTAGGTCTACCAGAAAGTTCTGTCCGTTTTTGGAATAATACAAGAGTATAAATTTATCACAGCTTAAATAATATAATATTAATAGAATAATGTGATTGCCATCATTATTTATGACATATTTGGGTCGGCAATGCTCCAAAAAAGTTGTCAAAAAAGGGGTTTTGCTGTAGTATTACCCTGACAGTATCATCGTCAATTAAAGACGGTTGCCCAGAGCTAAGCTCATCGGGAAGGTCAAAATCACGTAGTTCAAATTCCTCAAACCATCTTTTACTAGTTTTATGAAAAACTGTACTCATTCCACACGATGGACAAATTATCCTCTCCTTCTGTATCATTTCTTTCCTAGTGTAATTCGTACAAGATACAGTGTCTCAAATGAACATCAAATCTACCAATCAGGTAATCCGTTCTTATATTAATACTAACATGAATCATCTTCGTTTTAATTAATTTAATGGGTCAGTATGTATACTGTATAGGTGATAAAACAAGGAAACCAATAAAGAGTCAAATGAATATATGCCAACATGTTCTAACTTGATGTAACATTATCCGACAGACCTTTCTGGTAGACCTAATATATAAATCTTGATTTTCCACTTTGAGAAAATTTTTTACGGTTCGCCGAAAATCCTTTGCAACATTCATTAAAAATAAAATAAATAAATTTAGGGAAATACTGAAATTCATTTTTTAAATTCAAAGTCAAACCAGAAGAGATTATAGCAGCTGAGAGGAATGAGGAGAGGTGTCTTTATTCGTGGTAGATCTGTGGTTAAAGCGCCTGACTATAGAATTCATTTGTGGTGGTATCCTACCAAAAATTCTGTTACACTCGGGGTGAAAAAACGGGATTAAAGCTCATATTGAAGACATAGTTATAGTCGTCACTCGATTCTCAGAAACATAGGTAAAAGTCTTGGGTTTGTCTTTCGAAAGCGCGACGAGGAGGTGATTTCCGAAAAATCTGACGGAGTTGTGTATAAATTACGTAATAGACCGTTTGAATGCGAATTTTCATCATTTGCACGGATTTAATTCGAGGAGTTATAAAAAAAAAGAAGAATTTTTCTAAAACTTATTTATAAATCGTATGTTAGGCAAGTTTTATTTCTGAACTCTGGGCTTCGATCCAACATTTTTGACAGACGGATTCGTACGTTCCCCGTAAAACAAAATCTGTGTGCAACTTCATGCTTTCTAATACTATCAATATCATTAAAAACTAGAAGATTTTCGTTTCACTATAGAATCTGTTGAGGATTCGATATATTCGACTCTTTCCTTAAAATTTTGAAAATTTTTCAATATTAGCGTATACTGATAAAAAAGATGTTATTCTCATTAAACATATTTATATTTATAGTTGAGCTTTAATTCCGTTTCTAACCCTTTTTGGGTATAACAAGGCGCGGAAAAGAATTTGAACTCGCTACCATAATTTCTTGGTCTGGCACTTAAACCACTATACCATAGACCTGCTATGAAAGTAATATTATATAAATGATATGGTAAATGTGATAAATCAGACAAATATATAAAACTCCCGGCGATTATTCATAATCACAAACTAAGCTTAGTAAGTATGACAAATCACTGAATATTTATCATATTTCTCGGCTAGTTTGTAAGACCTCCAACTTGTAATTGGGAACTTAACAAAAGTTTGCCAGTTTGCGGTAAATATGATAAAAACTTAGTAAGTTTGTCATATTTACCAAGCTTAGTTAGTGATTATGAATAAGTGTCAAGATATATATATATATTCGCCCTATTTATCACTTTTACTGTAGAATATATTAAGTGTAACGCACTGAACTGACATTACTATAAAACTATTAATACTTACACGACATTACATTACTACTCAAACTTTCACGGCTGTTAGCCATTGGGAGAAACGACGTATTTTACGGGTTCAAATAAAGTTCAGTTTTACCACTGAAAATGCTGTTAGGATGGCGTTTAGTCCGTTTTTGGATTTTTTTACTTCGTTCTTTCAATAACAAAGTCCATAATTGTTGTGACTTTTTTTACGCGGTTTGTAATAAGCATTTCACGCTTGTTTTGATCTAGGTTAAAGTTTGAAGAGAATCTAGCTGAATATAGTCTACAATTTGAGTTGTTTTTCGTGAATTCCTTAATCTTTCATTTACAAAAGTCTAACAACTTTTACTGTTTTACTTGGATGATCTGGTCGCCTTACATCAAATTTTTGCCCTTGACTAAACCCATAAAATTTGTGTTTTCTCACAAGCCTTCGATGGATAATCGTTTCGAAACGGTATATTATCAAATCCTCGGGTTTCGGGTCCTTAGCGGCCCATCACTCGGTGTAAATTTTTGAGTTCCTTGGTTGTCATCACCAAATACTGAAAATTTTTTTCAAAATCTTAGTTTCATAAGTAATACACATTTGTAGGGGGGTTTGTTCAGAACTACTGTGCACTTTTTGAAAGGCTTTATTTCAAAAAGGTTTCAACTTTCAAGGAAAGGCTTTACTAATCGTGGAGCGTATTATTTTTCTGCAGCGTAACAGAGCCTCTTAAGGTGAGCATAGGTAGAAGACCACTGTTATACTGTGATACTAAATAGGACGATGTGTTTTCGTTAGTTACAGTATTCTTATCAAAACAAGCCAGCCCACAACAACGTGATGCATCTTGATTGACCTTTAGAGAGGAAGTAAAAATCCCGTGGGAACGTGTTTGATGATGCCCTCAAGGGAATTTGATGAATCCTCTTTATTCATTCTCTTTGGATACGAAACCGTTTTCTTATTTCTTTTACTGGCAGATAAATCAATCAGATAAATCTCGGGTTTGTTGTAAATGCAGCCGCAACAGCCATTTTTATAAATCCAACTTCTGACGTTTTTATAAATAGCTGGGGTTTGTTTGTGAGAAGTTGTGAATCTTCTGGCCGACTGGCAAAACTAGCGGCATGATTCCTATCTTTTATCGCCCATCATCTCCTCCATGTTTTTCTAACACAGTTGAAAATTACAAGACAAAGACAACACAAGAAGCAGAACAACGAACAACTCCTCATCCAAACCGCTATAATTTCTCAGAATCGCTGTTCTATGAATTTGAATATAGTTTACCCCCACCCCCGCTATCTAACTCTTCCAAATTTGACTGGTAACAAGTCCGATTAGGATGATTAAGGAAAATGACGAGTGCGCTTGTCCCCAAGCCGTTTAGAACGTGAGTGTCTCTCTTCCGTCAAAGTTGTCTTTGATTGGAAATCCGTTAGTTGGTCATAGTTTCGCGTGGGATGTGACAAACGTCAAACAAAGCTATTTGGCTTAATTTTAAAAGAATTCGGATCAATGAACGAAAGCGATGAGTCAACATGCGAACGTTTTGCAAACCAGGGCTGTCAAATCCGTTCGTCAGTTACCTCACGCACTCTAAAATGTCACGGACCCGTTCGGCTAGATGATCTCTTTTTACACAATCCGTACCTGAGTTTTTTTTTAAATTTAGGATTTGTGTTTATAATTTTTTATCCAAAAAACTCTCTTGGATTGAAGATGGTTTGCTGTCGGAATTGAAATTGTGATTCGGTTGTATAGACTTGAACCCTACAGTGCAAATGTTTGTTACGGGAGCTGTATCTACCGCTGGAGGCTCCAAAAAATTCGAAATCCTCTACTCTAAAGCTGTTGTCAGGTACAAAAAATTTAAAAGGTTCTTTTTATATCTTGTTTTAGGCAAATCGATGGACTAGCTCCGACTTTTTCAAAGAAACCGTCCATTCGGCAGGAAGAAGAGGGTAAGAGACTGCTCTTTGAATGCAGAATACAAGCTGATCCAAAGCCAACGGTGTCTTGGTTACACGATGGCGTTGTCGTTAAAAATTCTCCGAGACACAAAGTAAGTTCATGAGTTTTTGATATTATTTGAATTTCCACCGCCTTCTGTATTATTTTTAACTGTGTACGCTAATCTTTTGGGGTTTGTTCCAAGCCTTTTCCTTTAAGCGTCATTCAACTCTTCCATTCCTTTTAAACTGTCCATCGAAATCTACTCTTCTATCTTGATAATGACGTTGCTGTATTGGTTATTATATACTAAAATCGTGTCTTTGTCATTTTTAGTGTAGTAAGTGCTAAAAGTGTTCACTGTTTTGAAAATCCTTGACACTGTTTGTTAAAAACCCCAAAAGCTTAGTTTATACTTCTGAGAAGAGGTTCTCAGAGCTCAGAATAAAATCTGAACCGTAAGGTTGGGTTCATCTTAAAGCACTCTTGTCCATTTCTATTCAAAGTGTGCATTACTTTTGAAATAAATTCTTGATGAGAGTGTACGTTGCTTGTGACAGAGATCCCCAACCTTACACCTGAGGGCACCATGGCGCCCTTAATGGCCATTTCATAAATTATGCACACTTAGGTTTTTTTTGCGCTTTTTTAAAATGATGAACACAAGGCTTTTCGTTTCAAAAGTACTGCACAATTATTATACTTCATGTAACTAACTTGAACGGTATCAGATTAAACAGATTTGGGTTTCGTAAGTAATACACATTTGTGGAGAGATTGGTTTCAAAACTACTGCACACATTTTGAGGGGCTTTATTTCAAATATATTGCACGGATATTGAAGGACCCCATTTTTGAAAGACTGCAAATTTTTTTGGATGACTGAATTTCATAAATAATGCACAATTATTTAATCAGATTTCTGATTTTTACTCTGAAAAGAAATTTAAAGAGCCATTTTATAATGCTATACTGACATCAAACGGTTGGACTTAGTATACTTTTAGGGTCTATTTCTCCTCTCCTAAGTGCTATCTTTCTCCGCGTATTACATCATCACAGAATAAGTAAAGTTTGCTTCTTCTTTCTTCTTTTTCTTTTTCTTTCCCCGGTTCCTAGTTTATCTAAGGTCGTACCTTTGACCGCCACGAATTCTCATTGGGAAGTTGAGGGGCCATCTTAACAGAATAGTCCTCTACCTGTCTCGTAATATGTTCATACTACCTCAGCCTTCCTTCTTCTAACTTCTCGGTTACAGATGTCTTCGTCAGTACTTCCGAGGACAGCTCAGATCCTAGGTACTTCGTCATAGTTACCTTGGGAATAAGTAACGTTAGCATTAAAACTAATTTCCCTGCTTTATTAATGTTTATAAATAGCATCATACTATAATTGTATGTGTATTATTAACAATATTCAGTCATAAACTGATTTGAGGAAAAAAACGAAAAATGGTGGCAGCTACAAGATTGGTAGTGTAGAAAGTGCTGTTGGAGTGTAAGAAGATTGGGAATCCCTGCAATAGGACACTCTGACATAACAGTACAGTTCCCATTTAAACAAAGCCACAAATCTAATGTTTTAAGGTCAGTCTTTAATTATTTTTAAATTGATAATCGTAGAATTAATTATACAAAACTCTGATATAAATATAAATTAAGGGGAAGGTAGGATCGGATCGAAAGACAGGAAAAGTTGGCAGTGAATTTTAATAATTTATAACGAAGGTCTACTCTAAATAAATGTCTTTTTAAAAACCTCACCTAAATCTATTTTAAGTTCAAATCGTTTAAATAAATTTTTTGGGAAACCAATTTATGTTTAAAAAAAGACAATAATTCATTTGATTCCTCATAACCACAACGACTTTTAAATTCTTTTCTAAATTTATTGACAATTCAATTTATTTTTATTAAATTCAAAGTATTTTTGCGGTCTTCTTGCTAACAGTGTTATGATTTGAGTTGTTGGGCCTTCGAACAGGGGTGACCAACCTAAATGATCTTGTTGGTCTCTTTGGAAATGCATCACAACTCCTCGAGCAGAGTATAAGATATAAAATAATATTGTTTATATTAAGGCCTAATATCGCCACAGAGCACTGAAGACTAACATATTATTACAGTTTTGAGTGCAGAGACAACTATTTACATTTTTTTCTCTTATTCACACATAAAGAAACTTCTTATTTTTCAAATTTCACTCTTAAAAATATACTGTATATCTTTTTTTAATCTGATTTTGCTACTCGAGTCCATCAGAATACAAAGATGGTGTCCATCTGGAGCATAAGCAGGACAGCAGAAGATACTGTAGAGTATTCCGAAGTTTCATTTTTGTGTAGGTTGTGTGCACGCGTCAAACGCGTGTCAAACTTGATGTAACATTATCGGACAAAACTTTCCCGTAGACCTAACATGAATCTAAATAATTGTGCACTATTTATGAAACCAAGTTCTGCTAAAATTGTGCAGTATTTATAAAAACAAAATCACCCCACAATTGTGCATTACTTATATATTTATACAGCGTCATCCCTGCTTTAGATATTTCAATGAAAAAAACAAAGTAAAACAAAAATTGGTGGGTCAAGTTCAAATTTTTTTTTTTTTGGTCGTGACACTAACCAACCATAACCTCAAAAATCCATTTACTAGATGATTAGGATGTTTGGGGTTAGAACATGGATCACGAACGGGTATTTACTTAAACAAGGTTAACCACCAAGTTGGTTGTTCATTTACTCTTACCAATTGTTTAATCGTTTCCGTTTTTTTTATTTATTTTAGATTTTACTGGACAAAGATGGTCATTCATACTTCGCAACTCTTGAAATAAAAAAATGTGACCGTAGAAGATGCTGGAAAGTATAAAGTCACGGCCAAGAATGAATTGGGAGAAAGCAATGCGACCATAAGCTTAAATTTCGACAGTGAGTGTTTTTAATATAAAATACAAGAGCGAAAGACCGAAAGTTATACTCACGTCAGCATGGAGATATAAATGAGAAATCTGAATTTTTGGCTAATGTTTCGGATATAGACCAAGCGATTGTATCATTATGTTAACAGAGAAAGTGGACATACTCCAATTTCGGTCTTTCACTGTTACTTATACTCAAAGTTTTGGATATGGAATAGATGTTAACAGTTGGTATGATTAACAGGTGACGAAGCACCGGTGCCGGAGGACGGAATAAAACCAACATTCACTGAACGACCAGTCATTAGGCAATCTGATGATGGCACGAACATTACGTTCGAATGTCGCTGTGTAGGAGACCCCAAGCCGACCGTTACATGGTAATGTGCTTTTATATAAGAACTGCTGGCATCTCTTCAACCTACTGAACCGTTATTACTATAACCCATGTTATAAATACTATTCCTCTTAAACAAATTGCTCGTGGATATTATTGTTTGTGAAAGCTCAAAATATAGGCCTCTTCTGCTGTAAGGTAAAACTACGCCCCAATAGCCCTCTTTAGCATATCTCTCTTAGCATATCTCTCTTATCTAGTGTATCTAGTAGTACGTCTCTTTCGGTCGGTAGGTATAGGGACAGACAACAGTGTAGTTAGAGTTATACTGTAGTTCTTTGTAGGTCAAAGATCTGTGTGAGGTAATAGGTGAAAGCTATTTGTAACCCAAAGACTAGTGTATGGGGTAGTTTGGGGAGTTAGACTGACTATGAAGGCAAACCGCTGATCAGGGTAGAAATTCACAGAATCACAGTATCAGTACAACTAATAGCCAGAAATATTGCTTAATTGTTTTAGGTTTCACGGAAAAACTCAAATTCAAGATGGAGGACGATACAAGACGTCACTCACTCTTGATCAAAAACTCTATCACATGGCAAGATTGGAAATCACAAACGTCGAAAATGCTGACGGAGGAGAGTACAAAGCCATTGCCAAAAACGTTCACGGCGAGGGGGTCGCTACCATAAATTTAAATTTCGAAGGAGGAGGAAAACCCAAGTGAGTTACTCAACATGAATTACCAAAGCCCAACTTGGGCCTTTTTCTAAGTCATCCTCTCACTCTCTTTCATAACACTTTAAATTTCAGGATTCCAGACGGAAAACCTCCTCGTTTTCCGAAAAAGCCAACGATACGACAGGAAGGAGAAACCCTAATCATGGAATGCTTGCTCGAAGCAAATCCACTTCCAGACATAACCTGGTATCAGGGAACGAAAACAATCACCGACTCGAATCGAGTTCGAATGTCGAGGAAAGCAACCGGAAAAGACACTTATCTTCTCACCCTGGAAATATCCAGCCCCACAAAAGAAGATGGCGGCAATTATAGGTGTAACGCGTTTAACAGTTTCGGAGAAAGCAACGCGAACATTTCTCTAAACTTTCAAGGTGAGCTCCCCACTCCAACCCTGAAATTTTTCCCCAAGATTTGACTTTTCTTTGCTAATCAAATTTGTTTTAATAATTTCAAAAAGGCGGTGACGACGAAGGTTTTGCCCCAACATTCGTTGACAAACCAAGAATCATTCCAAACGACTCGGGCACTCTTATCACGATGAAATGCAAGTGTAAAGCAAAACCAAGCCCGGCCATCACGTGGTACAGAGGAACTAACGTGGTCAAAGAATCTTCTAGAATCAAGTTGAAAACCATTGAATTAGGAGATGATGTGTATGAAATTATTCTCGAAATTCAGGTACGAACCTTATTTTAACTCCATATACCTGTAAAATAATTTTGTAAAGATGATTAAAACCAATTTGCTTCTTTCCACCTTCCAGGACCCCACTAATGCTGACGGAGGGACCTACAGATGCAACGCTAAAAACGATTATGGCGAAAGCAACGCCAATCTCAATTTGAACATCGAAGCGGATCAGGAACCGGAAGGAAAAGAACCCACATTCGTAGAGAAACCAAGAATTGTATCAGAACAGGTATGGTTAACATTGTTTGTAATCAACAGGACTGTAAATCTCTGGGGCAGTTGTATTGCTGTTCCGTCCCACAATAGCCTCGTCCGAGGGCACTCCTAAACTTTCATACGGTTTCAGATCCTGACTTCTTTCCATCTCTTACCTGGCTACTGTCTCTTCGCTTTTGTCCTTACTTCTACGTTTAAACCTGCACCTGCATTTCACTTTCTGTATGCTTCCGGTTTTGTGTCTTCTCTTCTTCTTTATACTTTCAGGCCTACGTTCCTCTTTCTGTCTTTTAGTTTCCTGTTTAGCTTCATCTCTTCTTGTTTCTAACTTCAAACATAATTTTCACTTTCTCTCTCTGTTAGTTTCTACTTTCATTTCTTCTCTTCTTCCTGCTGTCACATCGATGTTTATCTTCTTCTCCTATTTTCCAATCAGTCCCGTTGAACGTTTTCTATAAACCTCGATATTAAATCGACAACTGGAATGTCTAAATGTTGTTTTTCTTTTTAGAACGGAAAATTGGTAATAATGGACTGCAGTGTCAAAGCAGATCCAGCTCCAACCATTGTTTGGTATCACGGAGGTAAAGTTGTCGAGAAATCATCCAAAGTGAACATAACAATAGACAAAAAAGGAGATATCTACTACATCAGACTGGAGCTGAAGGATCCCAATAAGGATGACTCTGGTCTTTACAAATGCAACATTAAAAATCAGTTCGGTGAACTGAACGCCAATTTAACTCTGAATATTGAAAGTAAGCTAACGTGTGTTAAAGGCTTCCACGAACGTTTTCCGTTTCCGGTTTTTCAACTATATATATTTAATTAATCATTTTTCCTAGTTGTCCCCGTGATCAAAGAAAAACCGAAGATAACGAAGATCGTCAAAAAACGAACTGTCATCATCGAATGCAAGGTTCAGTCCTCTTTCACTCCCCAGTGTACCTGGTTCAAAGAATCTAAAGCAGTCAAAGAGGATTCGACTCATTCTGTTCACATAGAACAAGTCAAAGAGGTAAGAAACTGTTCCGATATCCGCATAACAGATTATGCGGAAGAGCTGTCGTTATTTATTGATAAATTATTTTTCAGGGAGAGTTCAACGTGAAACTAGAAATAGAACAGGTGTCCCAGAAAGATAAGGGTACCTACAAACTCGTGGCAAAGAATGACAAAGGAGAAGCTACGTCACAGACAGTAGAACTCACTGAAATACCGGAAGAGAAGGAGGAGAAAGTTCAAAAGATACAGATCGGAGAGGGACTTTCAGCAATCGTAAGTCTAACAAAGATCATTTCTTTCTGACACGTGGTGTTTGTGGATGTGACACGTTTTTCTTCTTTCTTACAGGAAGTTGAGGAAGGTAAAACTGCCAAATTCACAAGCTCTCTTAAGAGTCAAGACATGACAATCAAAGTTGTTTGGTATAAGTGAGTATTTTGTTTATATTATAAGTGTGTCAGTTATCAGAAACCCAAAATTCTTTTCCTGTAAAAACTTCCATCTTGAATAATTTTCTTTTTGTGCATTTTAGGAATGGAATCGTTATCAAAGAATCCAAAGACTATAAAATTTCATTTGACGGCAAAACCGCCATTTTGGAAATCGTGTCCGTCAATAAAGAATTAGCCGGAACCTATAAGGTCAAATTCACAAACGCAGTCAGCGAAGAAACTTCTTCTGCCTCTCTCAAAGTAATAGGTAAGCTTTTATATCGAAACACCCACATCATTAATATTATTACTATATACTATTATACTAAATAAGACAAATAAAAACGAAGTGTGTTTTTAAGTTACTTATAAAAAAGGAAACTGACAAAAACTAAAATTCGAGTGAAGGTTTATCTTAGCTATACTATGAGTGAGCTTTAGAATTTGCTTTGAAATATTCGGTACACATTATAATATACATCCATAGACATCTAGAATCCTATATTGACTGTATTTATACAACACACTTACCGTTGTGTGCTTTGTTTGATTGAAGTTAATTTGTGTTTGTCACAGAGAAAAAGAAAGATGAAAAGAAAAAGAAAGAAGAGGAAGAAGAAAAGAAAAAGGTCGAAGAGAAAAAAGAAGAGAAGAAAGAGGAAAAGAAGGAAAAGAAGGTCGAAGAGAAGAAAGTTGAAGAAAAGAAAGTCGAAGAAAAAGTCGCCAAGAAGAAAGAAGAGGAAAAGAAGGTAGAAGAAAAGGTCGTCAAGAAGAAGGAAGAAGAAATGAAGGTTAGTCTTAAAAATCCTTCTGACCATTCTACTTTGTCCTTCATTTTCTTGGTCTAATTTCCCTCTAATTCCTCTTTCACAGAAGAAAGAAATAGAAGTGAACGGCACAACCGAAGAGAGAAGAGCCAGCGTAAAACAAGACAGAAAAACGAGCATAGTAGAGGAGAGGAAAGCAAGCATAACGGAGGAAAGAAGGGCAAGTATAATGGAAGAGAAGAAACAGAGTTTGATCGAGGAAAAACGTGCCAGCATCAAAGATGGCAAGAGGCTGAGTGTTAAAGATGAACCTAAGAAACTGAAGAAACCGGAAGAAGACAAGAAGGTACGTTTCTTCATCATGACTAACATCTTTAAGAAACTTTTTTATTCGAGAACTTTGGAGTTTGTTTGGTAGATTGGAAAGTAGCAACACTAGTAGCACTGTTAATAGTAATATAGTTTGTACTACACACTAGTTATATGTAGGTTATGTTAGCAGAATTTGAAATACGACTGAATTTGGTTTATCTTTAAAGTAGCATCGATTCCTCTTAGTTTAACTTAGTGGTACAAAACCTCAATTAAAGTGGCACAAGACCTTTTTATAGAAACAATACAACTACAACCCTCATTGCCTGACAGAACACATTGTCCACTTACACGTATCATACAGTCCTCTAATAATTATACATTAAAAAAACATTATCAACAGCCACAAGAAATTGACACTGGTGCTGACTTAAAAGATGATGAAAAATCAAGAACAAAGAGAGAAATTATATCAAGGAAAGAAGAAGAAGAGGAGGAAGTGGAAGAAGAAGAAGAATATCCAGGAAAAGAAGGACGAAAAACCAAAGGATAGGTTTGGTAGACCTCAAGAAAAAATTTCAACACCGGAAGAAAAACCGAAACCAGAAGAGAAAGCCAAACCAGAAGAAAAAATTAAAAAGCCTGAAGAAAAGCCAAAACCAGAAGAAAAAATCACAACAAAAGTTGATGAAAAACCTAAAGAAGAAAAAGTATCTAAACCTGAAGAGAAACCAGGTTTCAGAAAGGAAAGTATTCAAGAAGAAAAGAAATTACTCGGGAAAGAAGTCAAAAAGGCGGAAGATGTCACACCCGAGAAAAAGCCAATCGGAAAGGACAAAGAAAACCTTATACCTGATAGGAAAGATAGTATCAAAGAGAAAAAGATTATTGACAAAGATATTGACAACAAACTGGACAGAAGGGAAAGCATCAAACAGGTGAAAGAAGAAAAGAAAATTGTTGGCGAAGAGAGAAAGAGAAGTACGGATGAGATAATTCGTGACCAGGTGAGATTAACAAAAAGTTGTCGATGAACGACAGCAAAAATCGCAGCGAGAGATTCGTAACCGAAGCAAATTGCCGCCGACTTCATCGTCTTCGCTTAAAGCTAAAGCTCGTCTTTCTGTCGTTTTTCAAAACTGTTCGTCGCTCTCGACACACTGCTCTAAACACCTGATTAATAAATTTTCTCTTTTTGTTGTTTTTCACTTTGCCAAAGTACTCTGATGCTGATTTCGATGATGATTACTATGCTGAGAGTTATTTGAACTGTTTCCGGTGCTTCGATTACTGCTAATATGTTGAGGATTGGTCTGGAATGATGAAAGTTGTATGTCCTCCCAGGAACGTCGCGTAGGAGTTAGGAAGAGAACCAGCAAAATAGAGACCCTGTCTTCGTTTCTCACACACTATATTATCTCTCTATCTGTATGCTCATTTTCCTTTCTCTCTCTCACCGTTTTTTTGGTTTTCTCTTTTCTTCTTACCTCTCTCTCTCTCTTTCTGCTTAGTTTCTTTTCTTTTCCTCATTATATTTCCAGTTTCTCTATTCTTCCCTCTCAGTGTATTGTTTTCTGCTCAATTTCCATTTATATCTCTCTCTCTCTGTCACCATTTTCTCTCTTTATTGCTTTCTGCTTGTTTTTACTCTCTCTTTTGAGATCTTGATGACATTTTTCTGCCACTTTGTCATCAGACAACTATAAGTTTCGTCTTGTTGACAGAACCACACTTTTATTAGAAAAATTTCCCAACAAGCAATCGATACCTGTCAAAAATGCTTATTTTACAATTCAACATTCTCGAAAGACTTTTGCTTTGGAAGACGTCTGCGGACACCATGGTCAAAGACTTACGAATTCCTACTGTAGCAAATAGTTCAAATAATAGATAGACAGTAGTGGTAATATAAAACGGAGGAAATATTTCAGCCAACTCTCTGTATAGTGATCACTCTAAATACTCTCGCTTTATTCTTCAAATCATAAAACAGTTTCAGCTAAAAGTTTCTTTCAACTTACATCAACATTCTTCTACTGTATTTCTTATACTCTTACACATTCACATTTTATTCTTCCGACACTTAACACATTTCTTTTTCTCTGCTCTCTAGCAATATGGCTGTGAGTATACAAAAAACGTTGTGATCATCAGTAAACAGTTGAAGCTTTCACTTCCTATTTTCTGTTTGGCTCTGTAAATCGACTAGCTCATGCCAGCTTCAAGTAATAGATCATCTACACCTGGTATTCTTCCTCCCCTAATGTGATCATTTTAATTTGCTTCCTTCCTTCGATACTGCTTTCTACCTGTGACCACAGCTCCTTCTATCTTTAAAAAAAATTATTTTTAGATGTAAAATTTTCTTTCCTGCCTCGTTTTGTTTTCAGGAAATCTTTTTTACTCGCTCTGGTTCATCTTGATCCAGATGATCTGCTTACAGATGATTCGCTGTTTCTCTCTCTTGATTTATCACTTTTTCTATGATTCCTCTATGTCTTTGTCTAGCTTCTACGGTATTATTAATAAGAACTACAGCATATTACAGGAGCCAAACCAAGCTTTGAGCTTTTACAAAACAGAACTCTTCCGATATTTTGTTTAAATAAATAAACCTAACAAATTATAGACAATTAATATAATCTGTATGTTTCCCTACAGAAACCAGAAGAGAAACCGGAAGCGAAACCAGAGGCGAAGAAACCTGCTGAAAAGCCAGAGGAAAAGAAAGAACCCGCTAAGAAAGAGCCAGAAAAGGTGAGCTTCGGATTTTTCATTTCTTGTAGTTTCATTAGTTATGCTTTGGAATCAAACTTTTTACAGATTTTTTATTTTTTTAGCTTTCACGGTCAAAAAACATTTTTATAAAAATATTAAAATACTTTGGGGGTAATATAACGTATGAAATCACAATACATACTCTTTAATAAAATGCAATTTTCATTTCACAAAAGGACAGAGGCTCCACCTTTGGTGTCTTAACAGGTATAAAAGCGAAGTCGTGCGACAGGAATCTTCAGTTCTGCTGAGGATGTTTACAGGGGGTAGTGTGCGGAGGGTTGAGTTAATTTTTTAAGCAGTAATGGTGTGTTCTGTTTTGAACATAATTCAGGGTATGTTACTCCCAAAGGATATTAATACTTTTATAAAATTGGCTGGAAATTATCTCTCAGACTGTTAGAAGTGTTTAAGTATATTAAAATTTATATATACATATCAAAAGGACATTTGTAAATACTGCTATTGCAAAACTTTTATCATATTTTATAGCTGTAGGTATCACAACTTAATTGGGTTTGTTCACTCGATGTGCTATTCACAACTACGATCTCAGCTTAGGTTAGGTTTTTGAAATGTAAACAGTAAAACAGTGAAACAAAGATTTGAGCAACTTTGCAACTCAGTATCGCTTTGTCCCCAAAATTTTGAAAATGTCTTCTCAAAATCGAATTGTCATCTTGGTTGGTTTAGAAATTTTCGAGGCTGTTACCATGAATGTTAATAATTTTAAAATTTTGGTTATTAGACCACTGGGGTCAAATTCTAGGTTAGATGTAGGGGCGGACTAAGGTATAGGCAAGCTAGGGCCTGTAACTTTTGGGACCCGAAAATTAGGTTGTTATTTTTTTAAATATGTGTCATGACTGAAAAACAGGCCCAGTATTAAAATGTTGCCTAGGGCCCGCTTAAGCCTTAGTCCGGTCCTGGTTGGATGAGAGAATTTTGGATTACTTTGCCAAAATGTTTCCCTTTCCTCTCTACCTGAAGACATCTTCAGTGGAATAAAGTTCGCTGGAAATAGTTTTATAAATATTTTGAGATCTTTATTTTTACAATCTGATATTTATTTCTAAGATTTCATTTCATAAATTTTGCACACTTCCTGATTTTTTCATTTTATAAATAAATTCTTTGAGCAAAACCAAACATCAATTTAGCGAGGATGTCTTCAGCTAGAGAGGAAGACGAAACGTCTTATCGAACCGAATACTTGACTCCAGCGGGATTATAAACAAAAGTATAACATTACCAAAATTATTCGCCATCTTTGGTAAACAGTCGACAAAAGAAACAAATCATTTTCGCTAACAAGCTCAAATTTGATATTATTTCTCAAAATCAAATTTGTTTCATCATCTTTCTTCTTCCTCGAGATGTTTCACTGTAAAACGTTGCCACAAACATTGAGATACAGTATATCATTTGCTCAGTTGTGATTAAAACCAAATAATAATACTCAGACTACCGGAAATGAACAGTCAGCCTATTAGTCATATTGATTCTATTGAAGTTTAAAAACTAAAAAAACCATTTCACTTCAGCGATTAGAGGGAAAATCCGACAGCGGGGATTCCAACGAACCACTCACAAAAAAAGGGAGGAAATTACCAAGATTCCTTCCGCGACCGGAAGAACCTGAGTGGCTGTCGGTTAAACTAAAACCTGTTATACGCGAAAAAGTCGAAAAACCGAGTCCCGAGACGGTTGAAATCGACGGGAATTTGAAACTTGGAGATGTAGTAGTGAGTCCACCATACGTGTGGTTCCGTGTCCAAATATCAATAACAAAGTAAAGAGATATTATAAATAAATATAATATATAAATATAAAGCGTCGTTCACCACTCGTTGAGTGAGTGAAACGTCCTTTAATTTTAAAATTAAAAATAAAAACAAAAAGACAGCAAAATATTGAGCAACGGTTTTGTGAGGTTCATCGTGAATTGAAGGAAAGTTTTTTGAGAGAAAGCTCTGAGAATTTAGGTCATCCTGAGCAAATTGTGGCGGATTTTGCGGGTCGGAAAGTTTTTTGTTTGTTCGTTTCCTTCCCGCCAAATCCATTCACCAAATTTATTAGGTCTATCAGAAAGTTCTGTCTGATTATGTTACATCAAATTTGAACACGTTTGCATTCATTTGACGCTTTTTTGGTTCCCCCGTTTTATCACTTATACAGTATACATACTGACCTAGTAAATAAACTAAAACGAAGATGATTCGTGTTAGTATTGCCTAAGAACGGATTAGTTGACTGACAGATTTGAAGTTCATTTAAACCACTGTATTGTGTATGAGTTTCAATAAAGAAATGATACAGAAGGAGTAGATAAATTGTCCAAGATGTTGGATTAAAGTAAATTTTCTCATAAAACATACAGAAACATGGTTTGAGAAATTTCAACTAGGTGATTTTGATCTTTCTGATGAGCCTCGCTCTAAGCGGCTATATTTAATCAAAGAGTATACTCTCAAGTTCATGTTAGAACAAAATCTTTTTTGACAACATAGGATATTGCTGTTACAAGTTTGGCACTAGACAAAAGGCACTCGTTTGTTCTCTAGACAAAACTTTCTGATTCTACATCCACTTGCTTGAAGTCAAGCGGAAGTTGAAAAAATTCTCGAACCCAACGGAAATAAGCTTTTTTCATTTTCTCTATGAATTATACAAGAGGTTGCTGAATATTTTGCTTCTTTTTTAAAAGTTATTGTGCAAGTTTTATTTTAAATAAATAAATCAATAAACAAAAGCTATTTAAATAAATAAAAATTTAAAATGGACACAGATAAAAGGGTGATTAATTCGATGACTTAATTAACAAACTGAGATGATTTCAGAGACAAAGACGATGAAAGTCTTGGAATTAAAATTGGAATGAGTGGATGGATGACTGCCATTCATCAAGTGTTAACAATTTAAATTTCAAGTTCAAAGGTATTTTTACTCATTGTCAGAGAAAAGAGGGTTTTGAACTTTTCCTCATTAAGGGAAAGTTAGGTGAGTGAGCAATTTGGCAAACTTCACGGTCGCGGGTTACGTCACAGAAGGCGTTTGAACTTTCCCTCAAAGACGAATTAGAGGAAGACAAATCAACAAAGCGAAAAAACTGCCAGAGAATTCATGTTAATTCATTTTCATTTCGACGACCATTTTGTTTTAATTAGTGGGTTTGAGCAAACAAAAAAAGTCACAGACCTTAGAGAAGGAGGAAAGTCGATGAGGTTAACACAACACAGAGAACCTAAATTATGGTGTTCGGTTTGAAACGTTCTGTAATTTGCTCGGTCAGTAACTGGGAGACATTGACTGTTGTTTTGTTTTTAATGTTACCAACTTAACTATCATGTCAGTCCAAAGTTTGTACACATTTTTGAAATGTTTTTAAATAATTAATATAACAGAATTTGACATTTCAATCAGTTATGTGTTCTCCTCCATTACTTGACAAAATTGCCATCTGACAGGTAGCAACATTTGGGGAGTAAGCAGTATGCCCCAAAACTCTCCAATTAAATTCACAATTTTACAGCCTTCTTTGAACCATATGTGGTTTAACTTTAACCATTTGCATTAATGGTTTGATTTGTTTGTAACAGTTTATAATAAACCACACCATACACGTTCCACCAAATATTTGAGAAACACCACGATCTTCTTAGGATGTAAAGACACCTCTATTGTTCAAATTGTTTGCTTACTTTTACCTGTCCACTGTCTTTTTTTGCCGACGTTATGCTAAATAAAAATTCATTTTTTGTCATCTGTTATCAAACTGTCTAAAAGGGAAGTGCAGATGTTGACATATGTTCGGACTTCCAAACGATGAAGTTCTGTCTTAGGATTTCCTTTCCTGAATCAACTGTGACGGTGATTATGAGACAGGTTGCAGGAACCAATTCCTTCCAAGCTTCTGAATCACCCATAGTGGTGAGGTAAGGTTGTTAGAGACAAACCAACTGACTCCTGATTTCGGAATCTTTTATTGGTTTATTCTTTGGAGTATTAATACCTCAAAGGGAGTTTGACAAACCGTTATCTTTTTGAATAACCCATCCGGCTGGCCTATTGTGTTATTTTATTATTTTCTTTAGAACTTTTTTCCCTTAGAACTACCTTACAATCAAATTCCATCGACTTGGCCGCAAGTCTGAACAACATGAATTTCCCAAGCCACTCTCCCAATCTCCTCCTAAAAGGGACAAAAACTGTTCTATGCATTATCTCTGCTACCTAATCTAATGTCATTTGTGGCTCTGACTCTACAAGATTGTTAATAACGCTGTTATCAAAATTAATGGTACGTCCTGCACGGAGTTTATTATAAATGCTACTTTCTCCAACTTTAAATTTTTAAAAACAATGTTCTTCAAAGGCTGTGACTTTGTAACCGTCAAAACTTTTCATTCAACTAGTCGATCGTGGTGAAAAATAATACCTTTGACTTTTGAAATCATTTCAGTTTAGTTTTTCTTCTCCGTCGCATGATTAAAAACAAAAGTAAACAAAGCAGAAGCATCTTTAATATAAAAATAAATTTGCATGACGGTATATTGGTGTATTTAAATAATTTTTTAAGTTAATTTGAGAAACTCTCGATTAGTTTAAAATCAGTACAAAAATTATTTAGAAGTTAAAAAGTAATTTATATATTTATTTATGTTAAAATACATAAGTAACTAAGTAGTAAGACAAATAAGTAACTAATTTTATTAGGAATAAATCTAAGTGATTTCGACCTCGACTCAAATTACTCTTTTACTGTATGTAATGTAAGTGACAAATTGGTGAAAGTGTTTGTACTGATTGATTGACAGGACTTAGAAAAATTTTTGACATTTCGAGGTTCTCAAAGCTTAAAAGCGGGTGCCTCATTAACTGAATTTTTTTCGTAGATGAATCTTTTGTTCTATTAGTTTTCGGTATTCTTGTAAATATCTTGCAATTTTATTTTTTTTAAATTTATTTATTATTGAAGAAAGAATGTGAATCACACTAACTGAGAGTTTCTTTTAATTTTTGAGCCGGTTTCGGCCCTGATTTTATAGATCTAGGTAAGTCATTACAATTTTCCTTTATATTATGTACATCTACGTACCGTAAAAGTGATAAACGGGCGAATATATACAATTTTTGAGATTATAATCACCAACTAAGCTTGATGAATGTGATAAATTAAAGAATAATCATCACATTTACCGGTTATTTTAAAAAATATTCAATTGGTGATGGAGAATTTAATAAAAGATTGCTCAAATCCTTGGCTTTTGTCAGTTTTCTGACGGGACCCAAGGAAACCAGTCAGCTATGCTTGCAATTAACAGTGCACAAAACTCCAAACAAAAGGTGACAAGCTTTTATTAAATTCCCCATCACGAGTTGAAGATTTATAAACTAGCCGGTAAATATGATAAATACTCAGGAATTTTTCACACTTGCCTAGATTAATTGGTGAATATGAATAATTGCTGCAAACTTACTTATAATACCCGATTTATCACTTTTACCGTAACTTGACTAGTAAAGGCTTTATTACTGCTGATAGCTGGTAGTGGGACTGACAATCTTTTCATTTTTGATCAGTATTTAAAGACGAAAATTTGAGTGCATTTACCAAATTTCAGTGCTCAGGTTCAAGATGTGGCGAATTTAATTTTGCTTTCAAGTTTATGCAAAACAAAACTCTGCCAGAGATGAGATGAGCTCGATAACACATCATAAAAGTAGGGAAATCGAGTTGCATTCATCCGGATAAGGTTATTGATAAAGTTAGCATCTCTCTCAAAGACATCCCTATCTTCCGTTCTAGACGATTTGAATTCATTCTAATAAATTGTATTATATATGTGAGAGAGATTTATTTATAAAGATTTGACATAATGAAAGAAGAAAGGAAAGAATGCAACAGCCAAAAGAGATGCACTCAAATAAGTGGGCATTGAATATTGGAAAAGTATGAATGGAGAGTGAGATTTGAGATTTTCGCTTTTTGATTGTTACGATTACTATTAGTGATCTAGGGCTTTTGCTGTCACGCACCTCGAGTCAAATTTTCGGGGTTGAAAATAGGGATTTTGCTGTTGGCTTCCCAAGTTTTCTTTCTTACACAGAGAAAGACATTCTCCTTGGAAGGATGTTGGAAAACATATCATAAATACTGCACGCTATCTAGGGTGTTTATTTCAAAAGTACTGCACATTGCTATAGCAAATTCATTTATAAACAAGTTCTTAAAGTTGAGACTAGAGTTATTTCATCTTATCTCCCTTTCTTTAGCTATGAAATTAGGCGGTGACGTGTGCAGTATTTATGAAATGATTCTACAAGTGGATTATTACTTATGGAATGTTTTTAACTTAGTACCGGACTTCTTCCACTTATGATGTCTTTAGCTGTGAAAGAAGTCGAAAAATTTGAGCACAGTTCGAGAAAATTCTTTTATCCAAACAAAAAATTTGAGTTGAGGGGCGTAAAATTACAAAGTTTAACACGACCAACAGCAATGATATGAGGGAGGGAATGGTGCAAACACATTTCGATCAATCGACTAACGTCTTTAATTCACCCTGGCTAATGAAAGTTGTTACATATTTCAACTTTAACTCTTTCAAACTCGACTAAAACAACATATCTGAACCGTTTCAGCTCAAAAATGGTTTGGCTCCACCCGCCGAGAGGAAACCTTCAATCAAAACTCCAAAAGAAGAGAAGGAAGAAGTTGCAAAAGCGGAAGTTCGCAGGGAATCCATGGCAGAAAAGGTAAGAGAGAGACAGAAAGAGAAAATAATTTAAATTTTTCCCCGCAGTCTGAAAACCAATCAAAACCAATTTGAACGATGCTAACTTTTGAGTGACACTTATTAAATGGTCAGTAACAAGAACACGTAACGGTCAATCCCGGGTAATTATTATTTTTTGTTACGTTCGTGATTAACAACACTTTAATTTTGACGTGGTCTTTTAGAAAAAGAAAATTGAAGGTCGAGTCTGACATTTTTTCTCAAAAGTCGCCAAATTTAACGGACACCACTGACATGTTGATGAAACGCTTTTAGCAATGGTTCAAATAAATTAATAAATAAATTAATTATTCATGATAGATGTGGTGAAACATGGTGTTGATCACCTCGGGCCCTATGGCCAAAGTAGAGAGGACACTTGACATTCATGATACATGTGGTGCAAGTACTGTTGTCATGATCTAGATTAAACCGGAAGTATCATTCTCTCAGAGCCATGTCAGAAGGAGTGAATAAGACACCTTACAGCATCCTAAAAGCCCATCGATCGGCGATCAAAACAAAACTCCGGCCGTTCGGCTCGACTCTTCCCCGAACTTCTTTTTTGTTTTCTGTTGTTTGTTTTTTATTTATAGGACCGACAGGAGAAAAACGTGGGAATTGTCGAAGTTTTGTAATCCCCCGAGTTACATATTTAGATTGACATTATTTTTAAACGACCTCATATTTCAAAAACGAAAAGAAAAGAAAACATTGCAAAAAAAATTTCTCAACTTTTTTTTCTGGGCGTGCGGATAGACAGCAATCATCTGCAGGCCGGTTTAAGTCATAAGTTTGTTTTTAAGTAAACAAAGAATATGTAAGAGAGAACTTTTGCCAAATTACCTTGCACACTGCCAGGAGAAAAGAAAAGAAAGAAAGAGAAAGAAGAGAGAATGGGGATTGTCGACAGAAGGAGTCCGAGAGTTGCGTGATAACCGTTCGAAATGCTCCGACACGAAATTTTTAATTTTTAATTCGCGTTTTCGAGTTTAATTTTAATTTTAAATAAAAGCACAAAACAAGTTGTTATATTATAAAAGTATAAATGAAGTGGTAAAAACACAACGAATTTCCGTTTTAAATAATGAAAAATGGAATGAAGGATACATATTGAAGCCTCGTAGTTGATTAATTTTATTTTTTGAATTTAGTTATTAATTAATAAAAATGGTAAGCGACTTTTTATTAGTTCTTATACTCATATACTTTTTAAAAAATTATTTTGTGTGTGGTTTGGGGATGGGGGTTAAAAGTTTGAAACTGGAAGCCGCGGATTATCGAACTTTGTAACGGTTTTTTCGGTAGATCGTCGTGTTTTATACTAAAGCAGGGAACTCCAACCTTTTTGGTACATTTTATAATTACCAGCCTGGGGTTGCCGGCAATTTATTTGGTATATTCTAATATATACTTGATAGCTGTTGTAAATTTAAATTTATTATGATTACAACAATTAAATTATATGTAACAGAGGGAGCCAAGGTTCTTGATAATTGTTTAAAATTTGGTGAATAATTAGTGAGAGCACTTCTCAGTGATCCTTTGAGATGCTGAGTAGTTATTACTGATCGGCGTTTGGCTTTTGAAAGTACAGTAATATGAGTTAGATAAGTACCTTGAAACACATACTCAACGATAATGATTTTAAAAAAAATATCAATATAATAGCACGAAAATAAAAGGGAACAATGGTACCCAGGTATCAAGAGCCACAAATAATTCTTCAAAGAGCCGCAGGTTGGCTCCCTGACGTATAACACAGTAATTTATATAAAATTTTGATAATTAGATTAATATTATGAGATAAATAGTTGTTTATAGTGTTCTGATAGCGGAGGGTGCGACAAAATTGTTTGGTGTCCCCAGATATGGTTGGAGGGCTCTGACTTTGAGTATATGCTATCATACTATAAATTAAGATTTTTAGGTCACATTTTATTCCTTTTTATGAGAGGTGTTAGGTGATAGAAAATAGGCAGATACGGGTTAGGGAATAATGGGTTAAGAATCAAACCGTAAAGCACGAAACTTAGGATGAACTTATGAAAAATTTGTAAGAAAATTTTGTCTGGCTAGACAAGAACCTTTCACACTATTATTTATCTTGTCTTAGTCTCTTGATACAGTTCGTTCACTAACTTTAGTAACTCTTTTATGGGTTCTTCTAGAAGCTTAGACTACTTTCTTTCGATATGATTTTCTGAGTTTGTTAGTTGTGCCCGCCTTTTTGGTTTGTCGTGTTAGTTTGTTAGTTACTTCGTCTTTTTTACGGGGCTGTCTTTGTTTATCATATTCGTCATGTTTTTGGTGTCTTATCTTTTTCAGAATCTAACAATTTTTTACTGATTATTAAAGCTATGAATTTAGTTCATTCTTGTGTGCAGTATCGCTGTTGGTCTTCAAATTAGTCTTCTTTCGGTCATTTCACTTAACCCGAACGATCCCCTAGCTATCCTTGTACCTATTACTTGGTAGGATAGCTATTCTGAATTTCACCCGGTGGCCGCTTTACCATAAGAAAAAATTAGATTCAATTAGAATTTCATTAACATTAACAAACTCTTTTGAAGACGCGACGGATTCCGTACTGTCTGTCCAGTAACCTGTCTCTATCAGTCTCTTAAATTTGAGGGAAAAAGAAAAAAAATTATAGTGTGGATTATTACTAAAGTTTCTTTAAATGTGTGCAATATTTACCGGAATTTCATTTCATAAATAATGCACACTACAGTTTGGATTTCATATCAAAAGTAAAGGAACTTGTCGAAGTGAAAATACGGTTTATGCTGAAGCAACAGCAACTTTTCTGTGTAAACTTTTATGGAATCTTTAATTTCATAAATAATGCTCACATTTTTAGATAGATTTTTAGATATTTCCTTTCATAAATGGTGCACATTTCTGTTTGTAATTCATTTCAAAACTGACGGAAACTCATTGAAGTGAAAATAAGACTTGTGCTGGTGGGAAGGATCTGCAAACTTTACAGAAGTCTTATTCAGTTCATAAATATTGCACACTTACGGGAAATCTCGCAGGAGGAGAGATTTATAATTAAGAATAATTATTATTCTCATATCTAATTATTAAATTTCTTCAAGTGTTTAGTATTTTTGAAATGAAATATTCTTAAAAGCGTACAGAGATATTGTTTAAAACATAAAATAAAGTGCAGTTTCAATTGGCTTCGTTAAACTCCATAAATACCTTGGGGAAATGATTTATGATTCAATAACAAAGCACGTTACTCGTTTCTATTAATATATCAGAGGCGGATTTAACGAGAAAAACTTAAATAAATAACATGAATAATTGTGTGAACGGTTAAAGGAAAGACAATCATTTTACAAAAGTTAATCTTCTGCGGGGGCTTCTAGAGATAAGTAATATATTTTAAAGAAGTCAAGATGGCTGACTTAAGAAAAATCCTCGGGTAAAAGAAAAAAAGCATTTTGTTCCTCTGGGGAAATGACTTCGAGGAAATAAATTTTCCACAATCAGAGCCGAAAATTGAAAACGATGAGCTCGAAAATAGACGGGAAAATTGGAACTTAACTTGAGGAATTCAAGAGGTCGACAAGGGCGAATGCTTTTGTCTGTTGTCTAGCTCTTTTGCTTTTTGACTTTTTAATTATTTTCCCCCGGTTTAAAGCTCTAGACAGAACCTTAGTTCCCTCTCTTTTTCTTAAAATCTATTTCCCGGGAATTTTTATTTATTTATTTATCTGTCGTTAACGCTAAGCTTTCAAATTCTTTGGGTCATAAATTATTTCCTTCCTAGTTTCCCCGATTTGAAATTTTTATTTTCGCTTCAACGAGTTCGTATTACTTTTAAAATGAATTTTAAATAGAAGTGTGCATTATTTCTGACATATAATCTTGATAAAATTTATTGTTTATTTATAATCTTATACTTGAATGATTTCTCTGAGTGTGCATTATTTACAAAATGAAGACTTTCTGAAGGTTTGCACAAACGTTAGTGTCGTGCAATCAAAAATTATATTTTCGCTTCGTATTGATTTTGATTCCACCCACTCCCAAACAGATGTGTGCATCATTTATGAAATGAAATCCTTATAAATCTTTGCCCTGTTTATGAATCCCCTTTCATAAATAATGCACATCAGAAGCGTGTTGTGAATACCATAGGAAGAAAACCTTAAATTCCTTTTTTTATATTTAATAATCTTATACTTAAATTGTTTCTTCAAGTGTGCATTATTTATGAAATGAATACTTTCTACAAGTTTGTAGAAACGTTAGTCTGGTTCGGTTCAATCAAATATCTTATTTTCGCTTCAGCGACTTTGAAATTCATTTCAAAAGTCATATAAAGAGAAGTGTGTACTATTTATGAAATGAATTCTTAGAAGCTCTTTAGACTCAAAGACACAGTGTCAGTCTATAGATATCAGGTTTTCTAAGACCTTAATTGCAAAAGAATAATTGTTGTTAGAACTGAGGGAATAAGTTGAAGGAAAGAAATTTTTTTATAGTCGATGTCAGCAAAAAGTCCTGCGGCGAGCTTTCAAAAAGCAAAAAGTCTCTCATGCGTGAGACTCACATAATCGCATGAGGAAAAAAGAGGAGACGAGAAGCTAAAAGTATTATTATTTATAAAATAGCCAGGGCGTAGTTTTAAAAATGGGTTCGAATAGTTGGGGGCACACCCGAGAAATTTCAAGGGAACCGGGTCATTTTTCACCGGAGCTTTCGTAAAAAAAGAAGTGCACCCAAAGCCAAACGCGAAATTTTGAAACCAGGTAAATTCTTGGTTTCTTCTTCTTCTTGTTTTTTTTCTTATGCGCGTTCCTCGTGGACATTAAGCTGAGGCTATATATCAAATCGCGAAGACAAAGACCCGCATACAAATCGTATAATTCATTTTTTGTTTAACCACTTCCAATGATATTTATTATATACAGTATCTGTGTAAACAATGAAGTTTCTTGAATCAAAGAGCATTGTTCTCTTGCTATCTCTGAATCACCACCGGCCATTAGTTAATTTCTCTTTTTTTTATTTAATTTTTAATTTTTGACAAATGCCAACTTTTCGGCAGCTGCAAAACGGTTAGCCAAGGTCGGAGCTAATAAGCATGAGACATTCAAATATTTCCTTAAAATAAAATATTTGCTCCATTTTCTCGTCAAAATATAAATATCTGAATTACGCAAATCTCCTTCTAACAAGACAAGTATTTGCGGTCGCTAGACGCCATCTTGTTTTTGTGTTTTCCTTTTTTTCTAACATCAAACCAGAGCAATAAATTTATCTGAGAAAAGTGAGAGTTTGTTTGGTTGAGAATTTGTTAATGGATGAGGTTTCGGTTAATTAAGATAGTAGATGTAATGGACACGTCAGTTATTTATTTATCTATGGATCATAGACCTTAGCTAATAGGCTGTGTTGCCAATTCTCCAAAGTTTCCATGAATGTATGCGTTATTTTTAAGGGAATTTTGTTTCATAAATACTGCACACTTCTGCTTGAAATTCGTTTCAAAAGTGATGCGAAGTAGTCGAAGAGAAAATAAGATTTTTGATTGAACCGAGCCGGACACTAACGTTTCTGCAAACTTGTTTAGTCTTCATTTCATAAATAATGCACACTCCAAGAAAAAAATTTAAATATAAGAATATAAAATATAAAAAAAAATTAAAGATTTTCTTTTTTTTAGTCTTTACAACACGCTTCTGATGTGAAATTGTCACTAATGAGCATTATTTATGAAAAGAGATTTATAAAAAAACGCATAGATTTGTCGAAATTTCATTTCATAAGCGATGTCCACTTCTGAATCCATTTCAAAAGTGATTGAAACTTGTTGAACTGAATATAACATTTATACTGTAGCAATAGTAATGTTTTAGTCAATCACCAAATCGTGATAAATGTAAAATTTCCTGCAAAACATTACAAAATTCATGAATTTAGAAACAGGCGCCAGTCAAGGAGGTTCAAATCGGTATACTGTAAATGAAGTTTCGGTGGCATTAGTGCTACAATCTAACTATAATTAATTTCACTTCTGTCACTGTTCAGGAATGTCTGTGGTGTAGTGGTTTAGCGCCAGACTAAGAAAAAGAAATGTCACTCTCAGACCTAGGCATCGAATTTCTATGCTCTTTGAGTTTGTCAGTTTGTTATAGTTATAGTTATAGTAGAGCTTCAATTCCGTTTTTCACTCTCGTTGGGTATAACTGAGTGCGGGAGGAGGATTTGAACTCGCCACTATAAATTCGTAGTCTGGCACTTAAACCACTACACCACAGACCTCCCACTTGCCTGTTTATTATGCTAATACAATAGACAATAGTCAGTTGTTTATATATTTGTATTTCTGTATGTATGTTGCCAGCTTTTCTTAATTTTGTTTCGTTTTTCGTTATAGGTTAAAGTTCCTGAAATCAAAGCGCCAGAGGCGCCCAAAATCGAAGTCATCAGGGAACGTAGCCCTTCGGGAGACAGCAGGAAAGGTTCTTTGGCTCCCGCTTCTGGCAATACCAGTCGAAGGGGATCGCTCATACCACCTGAGGAACAACCGAGACGTGCCAGTCTTATCATCACGGATGAGGTAAATTTTCGCTCGTCGATTTTTCAATTTGGAACGTCGTCGTTTACACAAGCCCTCTCAACTTGGCAATATATATATACACACATATTCGTATACATGAAAATTATAAATTAGAAAGAACAGATAATATCTTTCTTGTTAGTTTTCACGTTGGACGTTGTCCACATTTCTGAAAATCTAGTCTTTAATATACGCGCGGTAAGAAATGATATTTTCAGAAAACATCATTTTGGAAACATTCCCAAGATCAAAGATAGAAAGTCGTAAACAGGATTAATTAATTTTCAAAATGAGTTTTTAAGACGTGGATATGAAGAGAGCTCTGATTACCTGAACAAAACCGCTAGTGTTCAAGTTAAAAAGCTCAGAGCTTTTATTGTGTACATTCAAATTGAATTCAGTGTCAGGGTATCAACCTCTCGTCTATGTTTAGACGCCATTTTCCATCCCTTAATTATAAATAGAGAATAATATTAATATAATTACACATAATCGGTCATGACGAACGCATTTCTGTGCCAACGCGAAAGCTACCAAAACAAAGCGGCTCTCGTTTTGAAATACACAAACATTATGTGGGTGTAATTAAAAATGGAGAATTCGGGTCAACCCAAATCTCTGTAAACTGTATCATAGCCTGGAGGCGTTGGATTTTATAATGATCCCGTTGGATAGCAAGCTGTTTGAGTTATGAATATTAGGTCAAATCGTGTGTTAGCTTTTACGAACGTAGTTTTCGAGAACAGTTTCACAGTCAGATTACGAACATGGCTAAAAGCATATTTTTCAAAAAATTGGGGAGGGGAATAAATTTGGTAATTTTACAGCGGTCCGTCGAGAGGGGGTGTTGATTGGTTATATTTTAGACTGTTTTGGTTTCATATATTTAGATTTTGTGGTTTCGGGTGACGTTTGACAGCTTCCGGTTAACCTCTTGTCAAAGGAAGGTGACCCAAACCCAAGAGAACTACACTGTTCGTTAAGCAACCTGGAATTCGGGGATCTCTGAATAACCGAACCGGTCAGCTGACTGTTTTTGAAATTTTCTTTCTACAGACTTTTTAAGTAGAAAGACACCGTCACGACATTTCATGATTTTTCTAATAATATCTTAAAATTGCTTAAAATAGTCGTGATATTTCCCATAATTTAATTGAAAGGGATACCGAACGGGTCAACTGACCAATCCCCAATTTAATAGTAATAGAATACTCTCGAAAGCTCATTTTTGTGGTTATGAAGTAGTCACAAGTTACTTATTCCAAACAGTTTCTGACTTTAATTATACAGCACCTGGACGTGATTTAAAGGCGTCAAAGTACAATATAGTCTTTAAACTAGGAGTGAGAAAACTACCAAATAGGTCGACTGACTAATCGTATGATTTATGTGTTTTTTACCTCAAAAACTCAATTTTGAGGCATTACAGTCGTCACAATTTATTTATTTTAATCAAAATATGCTGTTTGACGTCGATTAGCCAGAAACTGGACATGATTTATTCCATCAATTTCGGTATAACTTTAAACCAGGACAAAGAACAGGGACTTACTGTTGTATTATATTATTTTAGAGTGACTATGACACCGCTAGAGACCAAGGTATGGTTTTAAATACATGTAGGAGACAGAGAAAATTGGGATTTGTAACTTCTATCGACTTGGAAAACGATAGGCTAGTGGGAAAATGGTCTAAGGAACAAATCGAATGAAATCGAAACTATATTTATCATATTACCTCAGAGTTAGGTGTACCGGAAAGTTCTGTCTGATAATGTTACATCAAGTTTGAACATGTTTCCGTATATTCATTTGACGCTTTTTTTGGGTCTCTCTTTTCATCATTGCCCGTATACGTTCTGACCTAACAAATGAACTAAAATTAAAGATGATTCGTGTTAGTATTAACTAAGAACGGATTGACTGAGTAACAGATTATAAATTCACTTAAGCCACTGTATTTTGTATGAGTTTCAATAAGGAAGAAATGATACAGAAGGAGACAGATGGAGTGGTTAATCTGACCAAGGTGAAGGTATAGTCTCTCACAAAACTTGCAGAAGAAGGTTCCAGAAATTTGAACTAGATGATTTTGACCTTTTTGATGAGCCTCACTCTGGGAGGCCGTCCTTAATCGACGACTGTGCTATCAAGATCATGTTAGAGAACACCCTTTTTCGACAACATCGGACGTCGACAATACAAATAAGTCATAAATAATGATGGCAATTACACTATTTAATAAAGATTATTTAAGGTATCTATTTATACTTTTGAATTATTATAAAAACAGAACTTTCCGGTAGACCTAATACTTAAATAATTGTTTTTTTTTCATTCTGTAACATGAAATACAAGTCAGTCGGTCAAAGAAACCCCTGTGGTAGACATACCCAATGTAAAATGTCTGTGGTGAGGAGGAAGTAAAAAACCCAAAAATACAGCACACCTCGTGACACTGAAATTCGCTTCTTTTTCGGGCCGCATACTTATACAAACAAAACTGGAATTGTTTTTTATAATTTTACATTTTAGGAAAATCGAAAATTACGACCTGGTGAAGTCTTGGAAGACAAAAAGGTGAGACGGAGAGGCTGTCAGCAAAAATCAACGGAAACGTATGCTTCGTATTCACTGTATCTCACGATTCTGCCCTCTCACCTTATCGGTCACAATTTGAATTAAAAAAAAAGAAAAAAAAGGCGCGGTCGCAGGTCTGACAACTGTGATTTGTTTCTCATGTTGGCAACGGTTTAGTCGGACGTCAGGCCTGCGACAGCGTTGGCACGCTCAAAATGCACTTCACTTGATTGTTTCAGCTATTAATCCTAATGAAATGAATGGTTTTTTGCAGTTGGACGTAAGCAGATAGCATAAATCACCATTTTAATGTCACTGATTTTGCCGCATTTTGCACTCGTTGCACTTTTGCACGTCACAATTTTTCTTTTTCTGTTGCACATTTGAAACACTTAACTTATTTATTTTTATCACTCGGTCACCTGCAAAACTCACCCATTCATAACATAATCAATAAAACATAATCATGTTCACTTGAAACTAGTTTCATTCTAAACACAATTTGTTATTCGGGAATGCTGATCTCATTTATATTTGGCTAAAATGTCCGTTAAAACTAATTGGTAGGTAGACTAATCGTATATATGTCTTACTAATTTATGTGAATCCTCATAACTTAAATGTTCTAGTACCCTGTAGTGGAGAAAGTAATTTTATGTTAGTAATAGGCTGATTAAGAAGATTAGGGCTTGTAGTCATGTTTAGTTTCAAAGTTATTCTTGGTTGGTAGTCCGTTCCAATCCTTTTGAAGTTTTCTTCTTCTGTCTCTTTTGGTCTGGTCACATCCTAATTATTTGGGGTTGGCTCTCCCTGTCACTCTTCTCTAGGTGCTTCTGTTCTGGGTCGTCATATCTTCAGCTTGGATTTCCTGACTACGGACCACCAAGTTTGAAGAGGCCTCCCTCGCTTCCTCGGACCCTTGTAGATGTTAAGCACTCTGGTTATGTGTTCCTCTGGTATTCTTATGACGTAGCCATACCTTCTCAAGGGGGTTTCTCTTTTTCTGCTGGTTCTCATCGCTGACAACTACGGAACCCAGATATTTAACCCAGACTTTCTTCTTCTTCTCTCTTCTTTAGTGCTTAATCAGACATCCTGAAACGAACCTGAGGATTCTCTGCCAGTTTCTCGCCATTCCTCGCTCTCACTTGTGTTTTCATAGGTTTCTACTACTTCGTCTTTAATTGTGTACAACAATACCTTCTTCGACAGCATCTTGTTCCTTCTTACTCTTCCGATTGTCTTCTGACTTCCTTATCCCTCGTCTTCCTCTTGTTTTTTCTTGATTACTATTCTTCTTTTACTCATATTTGGTATTTAAATCTTTCCTCCTTGTGAATGTTGGTTGAGAAACAGGCAAATCCTGATACTACCAGAATGCTTACGTGAGAGTTCTAAGGAGTTTCATGTCAAAATTTGTGTTGTCTTAATGTCGAATTTTCCTACCTCTCTTTTCGAAATTTTATTATTTCTCGGACTGTATCATTGTCTTCAGATAAAACTTCATATAAAACAACACAACTACCATTTCCAGTGAAAGTAACATTTAGACAAAGACACACACTGATGACCACTCATTGTTAAATTTGTTTAGTGTTCATTTCTTTTGCAGGAGTTACTTTGGTAATGTTACGTTCTCTCAAAAGTTAGTCTCAAACCGACATCACCCCAGAGAAAGGTTTAACTCTTTCATTTTATTCAGGTTTCTGTCATCCTGGAGTTAGATAATATCTCCTACCCTCTCACAGTAACTCATCTGGGTTGATGTAACATTTCATTGTACTAATATGTGTTATCGGGGTTGAAATTTCAGCGAAGACGACCATCCGGCGATGCACGCAGACCGAGCGTGGCAGACCTCGAGGACCTCGTCAACAAACCATCGACTCCGTTGAAGGATGTCGGTAATGCTGGACCTCCAGCTATAGTAGACTTCCAGGAAAGCTACAGCGCTATTGAAGGTATATCTGTCGCTGACTTTGTTGGACGTTTGAGGATGATCGAGCACTAAGAGAGAAGTTTTTTTATAGATCAAACTGGGTACATCACGGTGGTCGTGGAAGGTAACCCAGCTCCGAAATTCAAGTTCTACAAAGGTATGACCGAAATCATTGAAGGAGGAAGGTACAGGTTTGTCACTGATGGTGAGACAAATTCGCTGACTCTCTGCATCAGGAAAATCAAGCCTAACGATGAAGGGAAATACAAAGTCGTGGTGAGCAACGTCCATGGGGAGGACTCAGCAGAAATGATGCTTTACGTTTCCGGTAAGTTTGATTTCCTCTCTTTTTTTGATTTTTTTCTTCTTGTTTGGGGGTACTGACACTCGATTCTTGATCCAGATTCCAGTGGAATGGACTTCCGAGCTATGCTCAAGAAGAGGAAATACGCGAAATGGGGCAAAGACAAGGAGGATCCAGATTGGGGAGAACTGAAAGAGGTGGAAAAGCCCACGCCACAGCTGAAGAAAGTAGAAAAGGTAAAAACCATCCAAAATAAGAAGACTAACATATCCTATATAATCATAAACTAAATGACTTTCGTATTTATAATTGTTAGGAATACTGTACTCGTCATGCGAGGTGTTCAGGTGAGTGGAAAAGATTTTTTTCACTCAACGGGAAGGGAAACACCTCAAAATCGCTTATCGAATGGCCAAAGTTACGATCGGTAACATCGAGAATAATTCGGGAGGTTTGATCGAATTGAAAACAAATTTTCTCTTCTTCTTTCTATACAGTAAACAGTAGAATCTCGAAAGTCTTAGTTTTGGTATTTCCAAACTTCTGCTAGAAGTAGTTTTAGTCTTGTTGACTGGTAGGTGTTTAGCCCAACTGCTTTTCAAAGGATTTCTGTTCTGGTTTATCTACAGCTGTTTCTGTACGTAAATAGATAGCTCAGTATAGCTGTAGGTTCTATTTAGACGTTGTGGTACAAATCTTTGATAGGATAAGAAATCTTTCTCTTAATAAAATTTCCTCCTGATGGTAGCTTGTTAAAGTTTTTAGTTAGAAAATTGTTCTATTATTATTATACTTAAAATTATTATTATTATTTATAAATTATTAAATTCAGTTGTTTTAGTTTTATTAGGTTAGGTATTATTCTAGGTAATTTGTCTGTAGGAAATTTAATAAGAACATTGGTATCTTTGAAATTTTTTTTTTACTTAGATTAGTCTCTTAGAACTGCCTATTAGACAAGGATGAAGAATTCGTTTCATAATTATTGCACACTCTCATGAAGAATTTGCTTCATAAATACTGCACATTCTCACGAAGAACTCATTTCATAATTATAACACATTTTCTGAGACTCCACATTTCATACATATTGCGTACTATTCTCAAAATAGAACATTAAGACGATACATAATATAATAGTATATTTAGTATCTCATGAGAACCTCGCGACAGCACAACTTCATCAAAGAAATGAAAATTTCTCAAACCAAAAATTTGAAACGAATCTGGTTAACAACAACATTGTTTAAATCGGTGATGTAAAGCGCTAGCGGACGAGTTGTCATTACTTTTAACTACAAATTTCATCCTTGTCAAATCAATTGTAATGAATAATGAACTTAATGAAAGTATTTGAGACTTTGTTGAACAGAAATTTAGTTTTAATACTGACTGTTGTGAATTTTCAGAAACAAGAATCCTTCTTGAAACCTCTGGTTGACCAAATCGCCAAAGAAGGAAAAGACAAAAAAGTCGTTTTCGAGGCTGTCTTCTCCAAACCCAATTGCAAACCTAAATGGTTGTTCAGAAAGGATGTGAGTAATTTGAAAATTGAGAAAAAGTAAAAAATGGAAGCGATGTCTTGGATTTAATGGAACTAAAAAATTTTTTCCAGGAGATTTTCTCCGGATCCAAGTATAAAATGAAAGTGGAAAATGATGTTTATCAGCTTATCATCAGCAACCCCAAAGTTGAGGATTCTGGAAAATACACGATTGAGATTGCTGGAATTGCCAGCACTGCCTTCTTGAATGTCGATGGTAGGTTTTGTATATGAAGATTAGGATTAAGTTTATTATGTCCTCAATGTCCTGTCGTGGGGATGGTTCTCGGCTTTCCTACCAAGGGCTTAATCCTTAACTTTCTGTTGGCTCCAACTATAGTCACCTCCACAGTTCTGTTTATGTCAATAATGATGGTTCTGTGTGCTTCAAAGGGTTAGGCTGATTCAATTATGTGAGCGAGAGTTAATTATTATAATTTTTTGCTTACAGAACCTCCACCATCTTACACATTCACCAAACCGCTGAAGAAGAAGTATGAAGGTTACATCGATCACGAATTGTACATGGAATGTACGGTTTCAAACAGCATGGCTGTCGTGCATTGGTACAAGGGGGATGAAAAATTAAAGGTGATCTTCTTCTTTAAGTATGACTAGGTTTTGTAGCATATACCAAAAGACGGTAACAGCAACTATGCTTCTACTCTTTGGTCTCCTCATTTTAGTGGGTGGTAGTAGTAGACAAAGAGAAAACTACATGGCATCAGAGGAGGGAATCGTAACCTTTTAGTCTGATCTGTCTTGCATTATTATATAATTTCATTTGTTGTTTCGTGTGTTGTATTTCAGGAAGGAGATCAATATGAAATTTCCAAAGACATGGCTGGACTGTGTAGATTGACTATAAAATGCTGCAAGGAAGCAGATGCCGGAGATTATATGTGTAAACTAGACAAGCAAGACGACAAGACAACGACTAAACTTACAGTATCAGGTGGGTGTTTTAAGTTTTTGAGCTTTTCTTATCCACGTTCCACGGACGTCGAGATAATTTTGGTACAAAAGCGCGAGCGATGTGTATACCAGGTCAATAGGCGTATTTGTCGCAGAAACGAAAACGACGTGTCCGCCACGTCAGCTAACAGTTTATCAGACCCTACCAACGCCCTAAGGCACTGCTTAAATCGTAGCCAAAGTGGTTAAATCGGGGATGGTCAACTCGAATGATCTTGCTAAACAAGTTGAAAATTCATTATAACGCCGACTTCTGTCTTTTTTTCTGACAAAACTCAGGAAACTGTGCTCAGCAATTATAGTCTGCGAACCTCAAAATTAGAGATAGAAGCCAAGAATCTGAGCAAACTTTTATTAAATTCTGAATTACAAGTTGAAAATTTTATAAACTACCTGGCAAACGTGATAAACATGTTACGGTAGAAGTTCTAAATCAGGCAAATGTTTATTAATTCTGGTGATTATTCATAATCACCGACTCTACTTGGTGAATGTGACTAATTACTGAATATTTAAAGTTTTACTAGAAAAGTGTTCAAGGCGTACCGCGAATCGGCCATCCCTGTCTTAATTACATTAAACAGAATCGTCTTACTAAAAAAATGATTTGTACATTACAGAGTATCCATACAAATTCGTGAAAGTACTCAAGAGTCAGCAAATAGTCGAGAAGGAAACTATCACTCTTCTCTGCGAACTGGATGATGCTGCTGGTGAAGTAAAATGGTACAAAGGCGAAGAGGAAATCAAACCCGACAAGAGGTTGGTTGAGCTCGCTAACAGTTAGAATGTGTTTTGTTCTGTTACTTAAGTGTTAGCAGAAGATCAAAATGAACTTAGCTCTGTTGATTTTGTTAGTAGTCTCAAAAATCTAAAATCAAACATCAAACTAAATTACAAACTATTGTAGGGTGACTGTGAGCGCAGATGGAAGAAAGCGGAAACTGGTTATCAAAGATTCCAAAGTCACTGATGCTGGAATGTACAGATGTGTGAGCAATGCTGACAAAACTGAAGCCGAACTCGTCATTAACTGTAAGTTTGCTGCCTTCGCAAAAGCCGCCTTAGTCTTCAAACCGATTCCTTTGACTAAATTTGTTCTGACGTTTTTCCCAGATCAAAATAAATTTAACAAGAAACTCAAAGACACGACAGGAATCGAATACGAGAAATTAGTTTTGGAGATCGAATTACAAGACACAACAGCTGAAGCGGAATGGTTCATGAACGACCAGCCGATCACAGCCAATGAGAGAATAGAAATAAAAAATCTTGGAGGCGGCAAACACCAACTCGTGTTCAACAGACTGGAAATGAGCGACGACAGCGAAATCGTTTGCAAGTCTGGAAATCTCCAGTCGAACTGCAAGCTCACCGTCAAAAAGGGAGAAACGAAACCGATCATCCTTGGACCTGACCGGATCGACGAACCCGCTAACAAACCCATCGTGTTTGAGATACCTTACAAAAGTAAGCACTCGAATTCAGCAAAACTTAATTATCTATAAATAGGACGCTGGCTGACTTATGTTTTTTTTCTATTCTAAGTTGAGGGAACAAGAACGTCACCTGTCGAAGCAAAACTCGTCAAAGATGGAAAAGTTTTGCCGCTGAAGGATGTCGAAGTTATCGTCGCTGAGGACAGAGTCACGTTCAAAATCAAGAAACCCACGAGAGCCATGTCTGGAAACTACGAGATCAAACTCAGCAATGCCAGAGGAGAGGAATCGAAAACCATTCCAATAAATATGCAAGGTACACGGATCAAAGAAATCCCACAGCCTTGTTGTACGCTTTTATCTCTCTCAAATTGCCATAATCTCTTACCTATTGTGTTTCTTTCCGGTTTGCAGACGTACCCAGCCCGCCAGTGGACGTGGATGTGAAAGATGTTTTCCAAAACAGCTGTGTTGTTACTTGGGGCAAAGGTCCAGATGATGGTGGCTCACCTTTGATCCATTACGTCATCGAGAGAATGGATTTGAGTGTTAAAGGTGAGTTGGTTTCCAGTCACAGGCCTGTTCTCTTCTTCAAATATTTATTTACGGAAGTAATGTGTTCATTTTTGGTTTGGTTTCGTTAGGAGGATGGGTGAATGTCGCCGAAGTACCGGCAGACACTTCTCCTCTGAAATACAAATGCGAGGATTTGATCCACAAGAAGGAATACAAATTCAGAGTTCGAGCTGTTTCCAAAGTCGGATCTTCCGAGCCGGCCTCCTTTCCAAAAGTCGTTTTGGCCAAGGATCCTTGGGGTAAAGAAATCCTTTGATGATGACCACCCTGTTACGATTGCTTTCTGTCATTTCATTCTCTTAACTCTCTTGTGTTCGATTTCAGACGAACCTTCAAAGCCAAAGGATGTGGAAGTTGTCGATTGGGACAAAGATCACGCTGATCTTAAATGGACCAAACCCGAAAAAGACGGTGGAGCTCCGATCACGGGCTACATAATAGAGTACAAGGTTTGTGCCGGTTACATTTTCCTCATCTTGTCTACCTAAAACAAAGAAAAAAGACTTGATAAGATGAAGAGACAACTTGTACTTGTTCTAACAAACAACTTTGGTGCCAAAAACTAGTTTCTAATTACTGAATATTTATCACATTTACCAAGCGGAGTTGCCGATTATAAATAACCACCGGAAATTTAATACAGTACTAAGTTAATCACTTTTACCGTTTTTGTACCATGTTTATTCCTAGCCTGCTAACATGAGAAAAGGAAGTACACTGTAGTCAGGAGTTGTAGGACGTTTTCGACCCAGGCCCTGTCTCAAAAGTTCCAGGAATGATTTTTTGTAGTTGGAAACGTTGGCTGACGGAGTGTATCTCTAGTGAGTGATCAGAATAGCAACAATGCATCGAACTAAGAGGAGAATATTTGTACACTGCGTAAATAGTTTTTAAAAATCGCTTACGGGAACTTTTGGGACAAGCCATACCCTCCTTTCAACATTTTTTCGGCGTCTTTGTGAACCAGTATAGGCTTAACCTAACTAAAAACAATTTTGGGTTTGTTTAAAAGGAAAAATTCGGTAAAGAATGGGTCACCGGTAAGGAAATAAGCGGAGACGTCACTCAAGCAACGATTGACAACCTGAAAGAAGGTACTCAATACGAGTTCCGCATCAGAGCCGTCAATAAAGCCGGTCCTGGAGAGCCAAGCGATGCCACGAAACCAATTATCGCTAAATCTAGATTTGGTAAGGGACCATTAGACGTCTATTAGACCTCCGAAGACCTCATTAATGCTGAATCACGTTTCCCCTTGACCTCTACCATCGTTCACCTCTTCAATTAATTTTTTTTCTTCTTTTTATTCTTCCAGTGAAACCTTACATTATCGGAGATGATTTAGTCAATATTGTGGTTAAGAAAGGTCAGGTAATCAAATACGATATCAAATACGGAGGCGAACCTGAGCCGGAAGTAGTCTGGGAACTAGACGGGAAAGAAGTCAAAGATGATGGCGACAGGATCACGATCGACAAATATGAGAAAAACACGGTTCTGACGGTTCGTCGGTCCGTGAGATCAGACAGCGGAAAATATAAACTGATTTTGACTAACTCTTCTGGTAAATGCGAGAAAACTGCTGATGTGGTCGTCTTGGGAAAACCAAGCTCACCTGCTGGACCTCTGGTTGCCCAAGAAGTCCGTGCCAATCACGTTACGGTCAGCTGGAAGAAACCAGAAGACACTGGTGGCAGCGAACTCACCGGTTATGTACTTGAAAAAATGGATTTGGACACAGGAAGATGGGTCTCTGCTGGAGAAGTCGGACCCAACGATACTTCGTTCAAGATAGAGGGCCTCACACCCAAAAAGAAATACAAATTCCGTGTCAAAGCTGTTAACAAAGAAGGAGAGTCTGATCCTCTCGAAACCGATGAGCCTATCGTGGCTAAAAATCCATATGGTAACCATCTTCATCCTCAAATACATGTCTACCTTTTGCTACGGATCTCTAACCCTTTTTCTCTCTTTCTCTTTCAGATCCTCCGGGCAAACCTGGAAAACCTGAAATCATTGACTACGACAATCAAAGTGTCACTCTCAAATGGGCCAAACCCGAAAATGACGGAGGACGACCGGTTCTACATTATGTAATCGAGAAGAAAGATAAATTTTCACCAGACTGGACAGAATGCGGAAAGACAGAGGGAGCAGACACAACCCTCAAAGTGGAAGATCTCAAAGAGAAAAACATTTACCAGTTCAGAGTTCGAGCTGTTAACAAGGCAGGAGTCGGAGATGCGAGTGAACCCACCGAAAATCATTTGTGCAAACACAAGAACCTGAAACCGAGAATCGACCGCAGCACTATGAAGAACGTCATCATCAAGGCTGGCAGAACTCACAAATGGTCTGTCGATGTCACTGGAGAACCTCCTCCAGAACTAACCTGGACTTGGAAGGATGGAATAGCTCTTAAAACGACAGAACGAATTAAGATCGAAAACGTAGACTATCATACCGACTTCACCATTGTCAATGCTACCCGAAGAGACACGGGACGCTACAAACTGACCGCTCAAAATGCTTCCGGTAAAGACGAAGAAGTCGTTGAGCTCACTGTTTTAGCAAAACCTGCGAGCCCACAAGGACCTTTGGAAGTTAAAGATGTCACCAAAGAATCCTGTCGGTTGCAGTGGAAGAAACCCGAAGACGATGGAGGATGTCCTATCAAGGAATACGAAATTGAGAAGAAGGACATGGCTACTGGGAAATGGGTCAGAGTGGCTAAAGTTCCCGGTGATAGAGATGATGCTTTCATTTCCGGCTTGGAACCTAACCATCAATACAAATTCAGAGTGACAGCAGTTAATGACGAAGGTGACTCAGAGCCTTTGGAAACGGACGTTGCCATAACAGCTAAAAATCCGTATGAAGAACCAACGAAACCTGGAACACCCGAAATCGTCGATTATGACAACGAAAGTGTACAGTTGAAGTGGAAGAAACCCGAGAGCGATGGTGGAGCTCCTATAGAGAAGTACATCATAGAGAAGAAAGACAAATACAAACCGGACTGGGAAAAAGCTGCAGAAGTGCCAGGAGACACTCTGGAGGGAAAAGTTGGGGATTTGAAAGAAAGAGGAGAATACCAGTTTAGAATCGTTGCTGTTAACAAAGCTGGTCCTTCTCCCGCTTCGGATCCAACGAAGATGCACACTGCAAGACATCGTGCTCTCAAACCCAGAATCGACCGCACAAATCTCAAGCCTATCGTCGTAAAAGCCGGAAAACCGGTCAAGTACGATGTTGACATCAGGGGTGAACCTCCACCAACTGTTAAATGGATATTCCAAGACAAAGAACTCCAGTCAACCGGAAACGTGGAAATTATCAACGTTGATTACAACACTAAGCTCAATTTGACAGACACAATTCGAAAACAGTCTGGATTGTACAAAATCGTCGCTGAAAATCAACACGGAAAAGACGAAGAAACTGTTGAGATCACTATACTCGCTGCTCCATCTAAACCAAAAGGTC
Source organism: Columbicola columbae (assembly GCA_016920875.1). Classification (NCBI taxonomy): domain Eukaryota; kingdom Metazoa; phylum Arthropoda; class Insecta; order Psocodea; family Philopteridae; genus Columbicola; species Columbicola columbae. The sequence goes on along the minus strand of JADMLL010000006.1, from coordinate 15,309,670 downwards.
CATTGAAGGTGTCTGATGTGACCAAGAACGGAGCTAAATTGAAATGGGACAAACCAGACGATGATGGTGGCAAACCTATAACTGGATACGTCGTCGAGAAATTGGACAAGGCTACAGGTCGTTGGATGCCTGTTGGAAAAGCTGCCCCTGATGAACTTGAATTCGATGTAAAAGGCCTAGCCGAAGGACACGAATACAATTTCCGAGTGAAAGCTGTCAACGACGAAGGAGAATCCGAACCTCTTGAAACTGATAAGTCAACAATCGCCAAAAATCCTTACGACATTCCTGGAAAGCCTACCAACGTCGAGATTGTTGACTGGGATGAGAAGAGAGTCGATCTCAAATGGTCGGCACCCAAAAACGATGGAGGTGCCCCTATCACCGGCTACGTCATCGAAAGAAAGGAAAAGCTTCATAGCACTTGGGACGAGGTGTTGACCACAAACACTCCCGAATGCAAGGCAACAGTCCCTGATCTAAAAGAAGGAAGCACATATCAGTTTAGGGTTCGTGCTGTAAACAAGGCGGGTCCTGGAGAGCCTAGCGATTCCACAAAACCACATTTGGCTAAAGCCAGATATGCTAAACCCGTCATTAACAGAGAGAAACTCCAGAAAGTCACGGTACGAGCTGGACAAACTATCAGACTGGATGTCGACGTTAAAGGTGAACCTGCACCCACGACTGCTTGGTTCCTTGGCCCTAAAGAACTCAAAACTGGTGCTAATATGAAAGTAGAACACGAGCCATACAATACAAAACTTCAGATCTCTGATTCGACACGACAGCACCGGAAAATATACTCTGAAAGCGGAAAATTCATCTGGAAAAGATGAGGCAGAGGTTGAAATTAACGTTCTAGACAAGCCTGGTAAACCGGAAGGACCTCTAGAAGCTGTGGATGTTCACAAAGAAGGATGTAAATTGAAATGGCAGAAACCTAAAGACGATGGAGGACTTCCTATAACAGGATATGTAGTTGAGAAAATGGACGCTCAAACTGGAAGATGGGTTCCAGCAGGATTTGTCGATGGAGAGAAAACGGAATTAAATGTAACCGGTTTGGAACCAAACCACAAATACAATTTCAGAGTCAAAGCCGTAAATGAAGAGGGTGAATCCGAACCCTTGGAAACAGATTCTTCCATTTTGGCTAAGAATCCGTACGACGCACCTGCTGCCCCTGGAATGCCGGATATTGTCGACTGGAACGAGAACATGGTCAAACTCAAATGGGAGCCTCCCATTCGTGATGGTGGTGCTCCAATCACTGGCTATATAGTCGAAATGAAAGATAAGTTTGGCGTTACTTTCGAGAAAGCCGTCGAAGTTCAAGGGAATGTGTGCTCGGCTACTGTTCCTAAATTGGAAGAAGGTAATCAGTATCAGTTCAGAGTGAGAGCTGTAAACAAAGCAGGTCCTGGCGATGCCAGTGAGGCAACCAATCCTCATACCGCCAAGGCCAGGTTCCAGAAACCTCGTATCGATAGAACTAATCTCCAGAATCTAGTCGTGAAAGCGAATCTTTCGATACCGCTAGACGTGAATGTGAGTGGTGAACCTCCTCCAACCATAACTTGGAAATTTGGGGACAAGGTGTTAACTACAAATGATGAAATTCGCATAGATAATATTGACTACAATACAAAATTCTTCATAATGAAAGCAAAGAGAGCTCACAGTGGTAAATATACTATTCACGCGAAGAATAGCGTCGGTGAGGACACAGCCGAATTCGACCTCACCGTCCTTGGCAAACCAGGAAAGCCAAAAGGTCCACTGGAGGCATCTGACATCACAAAGAATGGATGCAAATTGAAGTGGGAGAAACCAGAAGATGACGGCGGCACTCCTATTGAGTACTACGAAATAGAAAAGTTAGATCCGTTGACTGGTCAATGGATCCCTTGCGGAAAATCCTCAGAACCTGAATTCAATGTCACTGGATTGCAGGAAGGCAAACCTTACAAGTTCCGTGTCAAGGCAGTTAACAAAGAAGGAGAATCCGAAGAACTTGAACAACTCAAACCCTTCATTGCCAAAAATCCTTATGATCCTCCCGGCAAACCCAATCGGCCAGACTTGCCCAACTGGGATAAAGACTTTGTTGATGTTGAATGGAAACCTCCCAAAGATGATGGAGGTGCTCCGATTGAGAAGTATATAATCCAGATGAGAGATAAAGAATCACGAACCTGGGAAGATTGTATGACCGTGCCTGGAGAAAGAACCAGTGCAAAAGTAACCACTGTCCAGGAAGGCCACGAGTACGACTTTAGAGTCATAGCGGTAAACAAAGCCGGAAAGAGTGAACCTAGCGACCCGTCCAAAACCGTCGTTGCTAAACCCAGATTCCTGGCTCCTCATATAGACAGAAAGAACTTGCAGAAGAAGACTCTTCGCTTTGGTCAATTACTGAAAATCGAAGCCGATGTTAAAGGTGAACCTCCTCCAACTATCACATGGAAACTCAAAGGCCAGGTCTTGAAGACGGCCGACCGAATAAGAATTGACAACGAAGACTACAGAACAAATTTTGCAATTCAAAAAGTAAAAAGATCCGATGCTGGTACCTATACTGTAACAGCGAAAAACGACTCAGGTACCGATGAAGTAGACGTAGAAATTGAAGTGTTATCCAAACCCAGCAAACCCAAAGGTCCTTTGGAAGTGTCTGAAGTGACTGCCGAAGGCTGCAAATTGAAATGGGACAAACCCGAAGATGACGGAGGAGTTCCCGTTGATCATTACGTCGTCGAAAGAATGGACGTTGATACAGGTCGATGGGTCCCTTGCGCGGAAAGTAAAACACCCGAAGCTGAGGTCTCCGGCTTGAACGAAGGAAAAGACTATTTGTTCCGAGTCAAAGCCGTGAATGCTGAAGGTGATTCAGAACCATTAGAAACAGATACAACAACAACAGCTAAGAACCCATTCAACGAGCCCGATGCCCCTGGAAAGCCAGAGATCAAAGATTGGGGAAAATCTTTTGCCGAACTCAAATGGGAGCCACCAGCATCAGATGGAGGCGCACCTATTACCTCTTACATCATTGAGAAGAAAGATCAGTTCAGTACAAAATGGCAAAAGGGTATCGAGATAATTGGAAACAAAACAACAGCCAAAGTTCCGGATCTGGTGGAAGGAATGAAATATCAGTTCCGCGTGAAAGCTGTCAACGATGGAGGCGTGAGCAAACCCTCACCTCCCAGTGACACGATGACAGCTAAGGACAGGTTCGCTGCTCCTGTCATTGACAAATCAGCACTCAAGAATATGAAAATCAAAGCTGGTCAACAGATCAAATTTGATGTAAAAGTAACCGGAGAACCTCCTCCAACCAAATCTTGGTTCTTAAACAAAGCTCGCCTCGCTACAAAAGATGAGGTGACCATCGATGTTGAAGACTACAAGACCAAACTGGTCATATTCCCGGCAAATCGCAGTCACAATGGCGTGTATCTCCTAAAAGCGGAAAACAGCTCTGGAAAAGACGAAGCCTCCGTCGAGATCACCGTGATCGACAAACCATCCAAACCCGAAGGACCTCTCAAGATATCGGACATTCACAAAGAGGGTTGCAACCTTAAATGGAATCCTCCAGCGGATGATGGTGGTGTACCGATTGAGTACTACACCGTTGAAAAGATGGACAAAGAAACCGGAAGATGGATCCCCGTGGGCCGGACCAAAGAACCCAAAATGGAGGTGGCTAATTTGGTACCTGGACAAGATTACAAATTCAGAGTTGCTGCCGTTAACGCAGAAGGTGAATCAGAACCTCTGGAAGCTGAAGACTACATAACGGCGAAAAATCCTTTCGACGAACCTGGCGCACCGACAGCTCCGGAAGTCACCGACTGGGACCGTAATTTCGTGGATCTTAAATGGGAGCCGCCTCTTAAAGATGGAGGGTCACCGATCACTGGATATGTGATCGAGAAGAAGGAAGTCGGCTCAACCAAGTGGACCAAAGCTGGTGAACTCAAGACACCTGACACAAAAACTCGAGTTGAGGATCTGGAAGAAGGAGTGGCTTATCAATTCAGAGTTCGAGCTGTTAACGCAGCTGGACCTGGAGAACCCAGTGGAGAGTCTAAGCAAGTCACATGCAAACCTAGAAAACTTCCGCCCAAAATCGACAGAAGGAACCTTAAGAACATAAACGTTCACGAAGGTGAACCTATCTACTTTGACGTCAAGATCATTGGAGAACCTCCACCAGATGTCACCTGGACATTGAACGGAAAAACCATCATCGAAACAGGTCACACGAGAATAGAGAACATTCCCAACAACAGCAAATTCTTCAATGACAGAACCGAGAGGAAAGACACTGGAACCTACAAGATAACAGCAGTCAACAAATACGGAAGTGACACAGCTGAAATTGAAGTAAATGTTTTGTCCAAACCAGGAAAACCGGAAGGACCCTTGGAAGTGAGCGGCATCACTAAAGAGAAGTGCAACTTGAAATGGAAGAAACCCAAAGACGATGGTGGAGCTCCCATTGAGGGCTATGTGGTCGAAAAGTTTGACACCGACAGCGGTATGTGGTTGCCTGTTGGACGGTGCAAAGACCCAGAAATGGAAGTTACAGGTTTAACTCCGGGACACGAATACAAATTCAGAGTGAAAGCTTGTAATAAGGAAGGAGAGTCTGAGCCTTTGGAAACCCTGGGAACCATCGTCGCCAAAGACCCATTCTGTAAGTGTTTCTGTAGTGTTCTGATAATTCATTTTGAGCAACACAAACTAACATCCCTCTTTTCGATCTGACAGCTGTTCCTAGCCAGCCTGGCGCTCCAGAACCAGTGGACTGGAATGCAAATCAAGTGGATTTGATTTGGAAGGAACCCGCTTCGGATGGAGGAGCTCCTATCACTGGCTACCTCATCGAGAAGAAAGACAAATACAGCACGATGTGGGAAAAAGTTTTTGAGACGAACACAGCAACTCCACAAGCTGTTGTCCATGGTCTCATCGAAGGAAATGAATATCAGTTCCGAGTAACTGCTATCAACAAAGCCGGTCTAAGCGAACCTTCTGATGCCAGCAAGAATTTCGTTGCCAAAGCAAGATTTTGTGAGTTTTCCTTCATTCTGCTGTTGTTAAAAACAACCCAACACCCACCCGACAGCCGAAACTAATTGGTTTTAATATTTTCACAGTGGCTCCTAAGATTGACCGAAGAAACTTGAAAGACATGACGCTCTCCAGTCACTCAATGCTTAAGTATGATGTCAACGTGATTGGTGAACCTCCACCAACCATAGAATGGCGATTCGGAGGCTCGACATTGAGGAGCGGCAAAACCGTGACCATTGACAATGTCGATTACAACACCAAACTGGTCATCAGACCCGTCAAGAGGGAAGATTCTGGTGAATATACAATAATCGCCACCAACTCGTCGGGAAAAGACTCTGTAACTGTTAACGTTACTGTCACAGACAAGCCCACGCCACCCGAAGGACCGTTACAGGTTTGTGTTTTGTCTAAATCTTTGTGATGGCCCTTCCCCACCACAGCCCCCATGCTGTACACTCCAATTTAATTATGTTTTAGGTGTCGGATGTGCATAAAGAAGGTTGTAAATTGAAATGGAAGAGACCTAAAGATGACGGCGGTGTCCCAATAGAGTACTACCAAGTTGAAAAGTTGGATCCGGATACAGGATGCTGGGTACCTTGTGGTAGAGCCACTGAACCAAGTACGAAAACTGAGCCTGTGGTTTGATTGTATTCGCTCAAACCTTTGGAAAGACGTTACTTTTAACATTTCCGTAACTTTTTGTTGTAGTGATGGAAGTGACTAACCTATCCCCAGGAAAGGAATACAAGTTCCGCGTTGCTGCTGTCAATTCCGAAGGAGAATCAGAACCTCTCGTGGCAGAACAAGCAATCGTCGCTAAGAATCCATTCGGTATATAACCTTTCTCTTTTAATTTTCATTCGTTGGAATGTTTATACGATATAATAATCATACTATTTATTTGTGACTCTTAGATGAACCTGGAAAACCGAAAAATCTTGAAGCCACAGACTGGGATGCTGACCACGTTGATCTCAAATGGACCCCACCTGATACCGATGGTGGTTCTCCCATCACAGGATACATTGTCGAGAAGAAAGACAAGTGAGTCAGATTTAAGTCAGCACAATTCCCCGACTTAAAACCAAGGGACCAACTTAACTTGCTCTTCTTTGCAGGTATGGACAATGGGAGAAAGCCTTAGAAGTTCCAGCTGATGCTACCTCAGCCACAGTTCCAGATTTGATGGAAGGACAGACTTATGAATTCAGAGTTAAAGCTGTTAATAAAGCTGGGCCTGGAGAGCCAAGCGATGCTACATTGCCCATTGTTGCTAAAGCTCGCAATCAAGCTCCTCGAATCGACAGAACAAACCTCATTCCTGTCAAGATAAAGGCCGGTCAGAGCTTCACGTTCGACGTAAAAGTTACCGGTGAACCCATGCCCACGACCAAGTGGTTGCTCCACAACCGGGAAGTTAAGTCTTCCGAAAGAGCAAAAGTCACCCACGGCGAATACTGTACCAAACTGGTCGTCAGAATGGCTACCAGAGCAGATTCCGGTTCCTACACCATAACAGCAGAGAATATAAACGGCAGTGACACGGCCAAAGTGGAAGTTACCGTTATTGGTAATCAAAATTTTGACCTGGTTTACCTTTTTTTGATTTCCCAAACCCTTGTTAACGTCGAATATTTTCCACAGACAAACCCGGACCTCCCGGAGGACCATTGAAAATCAGCGAAGTTCACGCAGAAGGTGCCAAACTCAGTTGGAATCCTCCAGCAGATGATGGAGGTCAACCAATAGAAAACTACATAGTCGAGAAGCAAGATGAAGCCACTGGAAGATGGGTGCCAGCAGGAGAGACCATCGGGCCAGAAACTAGTCTTGCAGTCACCGGACTTACTCCCAACCATAAATACAAATTCAGAGTGAGGGCTGTCAACAAGCAAGGAAAATCTGATCCTTTGACTGCTGATAAAGCAATCGAAGCTAAGAATCCTTATGGTTAGTAAGAGTGGGTTAGCTCACCAGCTGTCACATGTGTTACTTCTAACAAGAAAAATCTAATTTTGACAATTCTGAACTGCAGATGAGCCCGGCAAGCCTGGCCAACCAGAGATTAAGGATTACGATAAAGATTTTGTTGAGCTTCAATGGGCTAGACCGGAAACTGATGGCGGATCACCCATAACTGGCTACATAATCGAAAAGAAGAGCAAATTCAGGTAAAATCCAAACACAATTTTTAGTCGTGCATTAGTATATTGAAAAAGACCTAACTAATACTTATCTGGGGGGGTTGTTACAGCCCCAACTGGGAAAAATGTGCTGAAATCGAAGGAGACGTTAACAAAGGAAAGGTAGAAGATCTTGTTGAAGGAAACGCCTATGAATTCCGAGTCATTGCTGTCAACAAAGGAGGTCTTTCTGAGCCCAGTTTACCATCTGCTACACACGTGGCCAAAGCCAAAAACTGTAAGTTCATACTCTGGTTTTGGTTTTTGGGAATTTCTCCCGAAGTATTCTTATACAGTAAAGAATTATTACTGTAAACTGATATCGAAAAAGTGATTTTTCGAACAAGTCATTCCGGGAACTTTTGGAGAAACCCCGCTATCATCCTGTAGTTAGTTGTAAGCAGTCGATTAACAATTTACGTTTGGTTTGTTCAGTACCACCACACATCGACAGAAAGGCGATGGTCGATATCAAAATCAGAGCTGGACACAACTTCGAGCTTGATGTACCCGTGGCGGGAGAACCTCCACCAACTAAAGAATGGACCCTGAAGGAAGATGTCGTTATGAACACTGATCGCATCAGGGTAAGTGTATAATGAGTGCTCGAAAAGTGCTTTGTACTGTAGGTTTCTCTTCAGCAATCTAATACTTTTGAAATCTTCAGATCATCAACGAGGATTACAACACGAAACTAAAAGTGACAGACGCCAAGAGATGTGACAGCGGTGTTTACACCCTCACGGCTAAAAACATTAACGGAAGAGATTCAGCGACTGTCAACATCACCGTCCTTGGTAATGAGAGCTTTTGTTTGTTTGAAGTTAGGCTAAATCTATTTTGTATAAAAAAAAGTCAGCGAACTGTGAGCTTACTTTTGTAATTCTAGATGTTCCAACTCCTCCGGAAGGACCTCTTAGACCCGATAACGTCACCAAGAATTCTTGCAACTTGACATGGAGACCACCCAAAGATAATGGCGGCGCTGAAATCACTCACTACGTCGTCGAGAAAATGGACACAGAGAATATGAGATGGGTTCCTGTTGGAGAACCGTCCACACCATCAGCAAGGTACGCGGGTTGTCAAGAGGTTGTGTGGTAGGTTCGCAAACTATGAGAATGTTGCTTATTTTTTGTTTTGTTTTAGAATCGATTACCTGATTGAGGGCCACGATTACAAATTCCGTGTCAAAGCGGTCAATAAAATCGGAGAATCTCTACCTCTTGTCAGCTCTGAGCCTGTAACAGCGAAGGATCCATTCGCGAAACCTGACAAACCAGGAACACCCAAAGTCACCGACTGGGATAAGGATCATGTTGATTTGGAATGGACGCCTCCCAAAAAGGACGGCGGTTCTCCAGTCAAATCTTATATCATAGAAAAGCGACCCAAATTCGGAGCTTGGGAGAAATGTGCTGAAGTTCCAGGAAATCAGACGAAAGCGACAGTTCCCGACCTGACCGAAGGAGAGGAATACGAATTCCGTGTGATCGCTGTCAATAAGGGAGGACAAGGAGAACCTAGCGATCCATCAGCATCTGTCGTTGCTAAAGCCAGATACCAAGCACCGATCATCGACACAAGCTACATGCAAGACCTGACTGTGAGAGTCGGTCAGAAAATCAGTTATTCTATTCCTATAGAAGCTTCGCCGAAGCCTAAAGCCACTTGGAGCGTCGACGGAAAGGTGATCGAACCTAGTTCGAGAGTCGACATGACCGTTACCAACACCAGCGTCAATTTCGAAATTCCTTATTCGATGAGAACTGATACAGGACGATACACGCTCAGACTTGAAAATGATTTGGGTTCGACATCTTGTTCTGCAAACGTGACAGTATTAGACCGTCCTGCTCCACCGGAAGGTCCTTTGAGCGTAAGCAACGTGACCAAACAAAGCTGTCACCTGAGCTGGAAATTGCCCAAAGACGACGGCGGAAGTCCCATCCTTCATTACGTCATTGAAAAAATGGATTTGTCACGAGGTACCTGGTCGGACGCCGGCATGTCTACCTCCTTGAATCACGAAGTGACAAGGCTTGTTCATAAGAAGGAGTATCTGTTCCGAGTGAAGGCGGTTAATGCAATAGGCGAATCGGAGCCGTTAGAATTACCCAAAAGTGTGGTCATCAAGAACGAATTTGACGAGCCAAGTGCTCCTGGTAAACCCCAAGTCGTCGACTGGGATGAAAACCACGTGGATTTGGAATGGGCTCCGCCGAAATCCGATGGTGGCAAACCGATAACCGGATACATCGTCCAGAAGAAGGAGAAGGGCAGCCCTTACTGGAGCAATGCCGTCAATGTTCCCGCTAACAAAACCAAATGTTCCGTCCCTGATTTGCTAGAAGGACAAGATTACGAATTCAGAGTGATCGCCGTGAATGATGCGGGTCAGAGCGAACCCAGCGAAGTTTCCGACGTTGTCACAACCAAACCTAGACATCTAGCTCCCAAGATTAAGTCCCCGATGAATGAAATCCGCGTCAAAGCCGGTGGTATCATTCATACAGACATTAACTTCATTGGAGAACCCATACCGGAAGTTACCTGGACGGTGAATGCAGACCCAGTTGTCACAGACGCCAGAAGAACCATCACGTCGATTGGTTACCACACAGTTTTGCACGTCGTGAATGCCAAGCGGTCTGATACTGGAGCTTATCGCTTACAGTTGAAGAACGATTGGGGCTCAGATGAGGGAACGGTCTTGATAAATGTCCTAGACCGTCCTGGACCACCGGAAGAACCATTCGAGTATGAAGAAGTTACTGCTCAAAGCGTAACGCTCTCCTGGAAACCACCTAAAGATAATGGAGGCAGCGAGATCACCGCTTATGTTATCGAGAAACGAGATTTGACTCATGGTGGCGGCTGGGTACCTGCTCTGCAGTACGTCAACGCCAAATACAACCACGCAACCGTTCCGCGGTTGATGGAAGGCACCAAATACGAATTCAGAGTCATGGCGGAGAATTTGCAAGGACGCTCTGATCCTCTGACAACATCTAAGCCTGTCGTTGCCAAAGCTCAGTTCGATATACCCGGAAGACCTGGTAAACCTGAAATTGTTGACAGCGACAAGGACCACATCACCATCAAATGGTCTGCTCCTATTAGCAATGGTGGCTCACCAATCATCGGCTATGAAGTCGAAAGACGAGAGAAGATGACCGGTCGGTGGGTTAAGCTTACACCCGACCCAACACCTGGAAGAGAGTTCACAGATGATAGAGTTCAAGAGGGACGACAGTATGAGTATAGAGTCGTGGCTGTGAATGCAGCTGGTCCTGGAAAGCCCAGCGATACCTCCAACGCTTTCATAGCTAAGCCCATGAAAGGTTAGTGAGTTTCTTGTAACACCCACCAAACTTGTTCTTCCTTCTTTGTTATAGCTAATGTTTGATGTTTTTGTCTTTCAGAAAAACCAAAACTCCACTTGGACGGTTTGATTGGACGAAAGATCCGAGTGAGAGCAGGAGAACCTATCAACATCGTAATTCCGTTGAGTGGTGCCCCAACACCCAAAATCGAATGGGTCAAGGGATCAGTTCCTCTAAATGAGTCCTACAGGATTTCGGTAATTTCATGGCTTTTGCTGCTTACCCTTTGGTCTTTGAGAGAACAAATCAGTTATAACGTTTTTACGTCTTACAGCTGAGCACAAGCAGTGAAGAAACTAGATTCAGAGTTGAAGCTTCAAACAGAGACGATGCCGGAATGTACACAGTAAAAGCGACCAACGAATTCGGCAAAGATTCCGCCGATATTGAAGTGATAGTCGTCGATCGTCCTGGAGTGCCCACTGGACCTTTGAACTACAAACCGATATCTCAAGACGCTATCGGCCTCGAATGGTTACCTCCAAAAGATGATGGAGGTTCTGAAATTACCGGTAAGAAAACATCTGTCTGCTGACTTCAAGAACAGTCTATGTTAGGGAGGAGGAAATGAAATGTTCACTTAACTTTCAGGTTACGTCGTCGAAATGTCTGAATTCGGAGGGGATGCTTGGCGTCCAGTTCCTGGTTTCTGTTCAAAATGTACATTCACCGCCAAAAACCTTACAGAAGGAAAACGCTACGTGTTTAGAGTCCGTGCAGAAAATCTCTACGGTCTCTCTGAGCCTCTTGACGGGCTTCCAGTGGTTGCGAAAAGTCCGTTTGACCCACCAGATGCACCGAGTCAACCAGAGATTTTGGGCTACACTCCCAATTCCTGCAACCTGACGTGGAACCCTCCATTACACACAGGAGGAAAACCAATTACAGGTAAAGAAACCTATTTCAATTCAAAAGCCATCACGCTTGTATACGATTATACACATTAACCTCCTCAACTGTACGATCTAGGTTACTACATCGAGAAACGCGAACGCGGTGGTGAATGGATGAAGGTGAACAACTATCCGACGTCGAACACAACCTACAACGTTCAAGACTTGCATGAAGGTTCCAAATACGAATTCAGAGTGATTGCTGTGAACGAAGCTGGACCCGGCAAACCTAGTAAACCTACTGAACCCATCACGGCTTCAGCTCAAAAGAGTAAGTTTAAATACTGAATCCGAAATTTATGGTTCTTATACTGGGTGTGATTTCAACGGTTGTGTTTCTCTTTTTGCAGAACGTCCAGATCCTCCAGATCCACCCAAACCAGACAGAATCACCAAAGATAGTGTCACTTTATCCTGGAATGTACCTCGTCATGACGGTGGCAGTAAGATCAAAGGCTACATTGTTCAGAAGAAGAAGGCAGGAGATAAGGACTGGGACAGCGTCAACACATCACCTGTTAATGCTTTTGTGTATACAGTAAGTAAAATCATACTGAATGATACAAAGATGAAGGAAACAAATGAAATTACATGGCTGTTGCATGGCTGTCAATCAATTCCAGGTTCCAAAGCTTAAAGAAGGTGAGGAATACATGTTCAGAATCATAGCGGTCAACGATGTAGGAGAATCGGAGCCCAGCAGGCCTACCAATCCCATTAAGATAGAAGAACAACCCAACAAACCCTGTATGGATCTCGGAGGAGTGAGAGACATTACGGTCAGAGCCGGTGAAGACTTCTCCATTCATGTTCCATACGTTGGATTCCCCAAACCAACAGCTTCTTGGTTCTTTAACGACAGTATCATCGACGACAAGGATGACAGGATTCATCAACAGGTACTTTTGGACTCGGAGGAATATCGAAAACTCCTCTCCGTTCCATGGGTTAGATGGGTTACATATTTGATTTTCCTTCTTTCAGTTGGCGGACACTTATGCCAGCTTTGTAGTTAAGAATGCCAAGAGGTCTGACACCGGTCAGTACAGACTGCAGCTAAAGAATCCCTCCGGTTTCGACACCGCGACTGTGAACGTTAAAGTTCTTGACAAACCTGGACCACCAGAAAATCTGAGAGCGGAAGAATTTGCGGGAGAAGCGTTGACCTTGTACTGGAATCCACCAAAGGACAATGGCGGAGTTGATGTGACCAATTACATTGTCGAGAAGAAGGAAGCTGGATCTCCGACATGGTCAAAGGTAAAGCTCCACGCTATCCCTGCCCCTCTAAGTTCTGTGTCATCTCACATAATTCTCTCACCTACACACTGGAATTTCAGGTGAGCAGCTATGTCACGACTCCTTTCTTGAGAATCCGCAATTTGACTGTGGGTAGAGATTATGAGTTCCAAGTTATGGCGGAGAACAAATATGGAGTGTCCAACCCTGCTACGACGAAAGAACCAATCAGAGCTAAACATCCTTTCGGTGAGTCGTACAGCTTTCATGTAAACACTGATACAGGTTAGAAAATCGAACTCACGACATTGGTCGTTTCACTTCACAGATCCTCCAGGAGCTCCCGGAACTCCTCGAGGAGTCGAAACAACGGAGGACAGTATCACCATTACTTGGTTAAGACCACGACACGATGGAGGCTCACCCATCACTGGCTACGTAGTCGAAAGGCGTCTCATATCTGAAGACAAATGGATCAAAGCTAGTCACATTCACGTGCCTGATACAACATTCAAGTGAGTTCTAGACTTATTGCCGTCAAAACAGTTTCTAAAAGCTCTCAGAAACCATTTTCATATCCATATTTTGACTGTACAGAGTACCAGGTTTGCTAAACAATCACACGTACGAGTTCAGAGTAGCCGCAGTGAACGCAGCCGGCCAAGGACCATACAGTCAATCTTCAGATGCCATCCTGTGTCAATCACAACCGTTCGCGCCCAAGATAACAAGCGATTTAAGCATCAGAGACATGACCGTGATTGCTGGAGAAGAATTCTCGATAACTGTTCCCTTCGTCGCAAATCCGCGACCTAAACCACTTTGGACTATCAACGGAGAGGAAGTATTCCCGACGGAAAGAATCAAATTCGAAACGACGGACATCCAGACGATTTTCCGCAACAAAAGTGCCAAACGAGGAGACACTGGAGTGTATACTATTCAGCTGATCAATTCTTCAGGCTCCGACAGCGCTTCCTGTAAAGTTTTGGTCGTCGATAAACCCTCACCTCCAGTCGGACCCTTGGACGTTTCCGATATCACACCAGAAACATGTTCCATTTCGTGGAAACCGCCTTTGGATGATGGAGGCTCACCGATCACGAATTATATTATCGAAAAGTTGGATCCTTTCTCAGGGGTAAGAACCGAAACCTTCGAGAAGATGGTGTTACAAAAGTTATCAGCAAATAACACACTGCTATTATTTTCTTCAGGTTTGGGTTAAGGTCAGCAGCTTTGTTAGAAGTTGCCATTACGACATGATAGGATTAGAACCAAACAAGAGCTACAGCTTCAGAGTAAGGGCTGAGAACCAGTATGGCGTAAGCGAACCTCTGGAAACAGATTCCTCGATTGTCGCCAAATTCCCATTCACCGTGCCAGATCCTCCTGGACAGCCCAGAGTCATCGACTGGGATTCGATGGGTAGCGTCACTCTTAACTGGGACAGACCTAAACTCGATGGAGGCTCAAGAATACAAGGCTACAGAATCGAATACAGGTAGGCGAGCAGGGAGTTACACCCAAAGTACACGTGTAAGGTGTTTGTTTTTCGCGTGCAGAACTTGGTATTTTATTTTGCAGAGACATATTGGATGATAAATCATGGAGAGTGGCTAATGACTACCTCGTCAAAGACACCAACTTCATGGTTCATAGTCTTCTTTCTGGTCACGAGTATGAGTTCAGGGTGAAAGCGAAGAATGCTGCCGGATGGAGTAAACCTTCTCTGCCATCAAGCGCTTTCAAACTGAAGAGCAAGTTTAATGTTCCCTCGCCTCCCAACTCACCGAAAGTCGTCAAGGTAAAGAGAAGAGAAGGGTTATTTGGGTTTGCTTATGTTTGCTTAGGGTTGGGTTTGAAGATTTAGGGTTATTTGCTGTTGGTATTCACTTTCTAACTGTCCTCTTTTACGGTAGGTTGGAAGGAATTATGTCGACTTGAAATGGATGCCACCAACTTCAGATGGCGGTAGCAAAATCCTTGGATATGTCGTTGAAAAACGAGAAGTAGGAGGTCCGGCCGTATGGCAGAAATGCAACGAATACAACGTCACGGACTGCGAATACACTTGCATTAACCTCATTGAACGTGCTGACTACGAGTTCAGGATTTTCGCGGTGAACGCTGCAGGAAAGAGCGAACCAAGCTCATGCACGACACCAGTCAAGATCCAAGAAGTCGAAGGAGGTCAGAAACCCGAATTCATCAGACCTTTGACGAATCAGGTGGCTCCTTTGGGCAAATCGGTCACCTTCGAGTGCCAAGCCACAGGTGTTCCACCCCCGGCTGCTCGTTGGTTGAAGAATGGTCGCGAAATCACAATGGGAGGCCGATTCAGCTCTTCATCAACTGCTGATGGAGTGTTTAGGCTTGAAATATCCGATCTGAATGAAATGGATAGCGGAGATATAATCTGCGAAGCCATTAACGCTATTGGATTCACGACGTCAGTTGCCAGACTTAAAGTTGGCACACCTCCCAAGATTGAAAGGTTGCCTGGTGATTTGTACTTACCTGAGAAAGAAAACACCAAGATCAAGATCTTCTATTCGGGTGATCAGCCGATGACTGTATCGCTGCGTAAAGGAGGTCAAAACGTTGAGGAATCCTCACGTATCAGGATCACTGTGTTCGACGAGTATGTCATCATATTCATAAAGGAAGTGGATAAGAGCGACAGCGGAACCTACACTCTAGAATGCAAGAATGATAGTGGATCCGCGACTGGATCCTTCACAATCACAACTACAGGCCTTCCAGGTCCTCCACAAGGTCCTTTGGATGTTTCTGATATCACAAAACACACGTGCACTTTGAGTTGGTCGCCTCCTCTACACAACGGTGGCCTCAAAGTCACTCATTATGTCGTCGAACGAAAAGACATCAGTCACGGTCATTGGGTGGTGGTGTATTCCTTCTGCAAAGACACCACTTTCACTGTCCAGGGCCTAACAGAAGGTCAAGAATATCTGTTTAGAGTAATGGCAGTTAACGAGAACGGAATGGGCCCACCTTTGGAGGGTCAGAACCCGGTGAAAGCCAAGGCTCCGTTCGATCCTCCTTCTGCTCCTGGAATACCTCAGGTGACCGAAGTTGGAGGAGATTTTGTGAATTTGTCTTGGGAGAAACCAGCCTCTGATGGAGGTTCAAGAGTACAAGGCTACTGGATTGACAAACGCGAAGCCGGAAGTGAATCATGGCAGAGAATCAACATTGCTCTTTGCACTACTACTCAGTTTAATATCAGCAACCTGATCGAAGGTCGTCAGTACGAATTTAGAGTTTTTGCTGTGAACGAGGGCGGAGTTAGTCCTCCATCGGCCAATTCGACTTCAGTCAAAATTAAGGATCCTAAAGCTGCAGTGCCACCCGAAATTGTCCAGCCTCTCAAGAACGTCAACGCCATTCAGAACCGTAATGCACAATTCCAGTGCACAATATCTGGTACTCCCAGGCCAGTTATCACCTGGTACAAAGGAGCTCGTGAAATCACCCACAGTTCAAGGTTCCACATGTTTGCTGAGGGTGACGTCTATACACTGATCATCAACGACGTTTACGGTGAAGATGCCGATGAGTATGTTTGCCGCGCTGTTAACAAAGGTGGAGTCAAATCGACAAGAGCAGAACTTTTCATCATGACAGCGCCAAAACTGAACATACCACCCAGGTTCAGAGACACCGCCTTCTTCGACAAGGGCGAGAACGTAGTCATCAAGATCCCATTTGTTGGATATCCCAAACCAAAGATCACTTGGTCTAGAGACGGTGAGGTAATCGAGTCTGGAGCTCACTTCGCCATTGAAAGAACCGAAAGACACGCTATACTCACCATCAGAGACGGAAGCAAAATCGACAGCGGGTCCTACAGGATCGTAGCTGAGAACGATTTAGGACAAGACTCGGCCATCATCAACATACAGATCAGCGACCGACCCGATCCTCCTCAGAGACCCATCTGCGAGAGCATCGGAGTTGATTCATTGGCCCTGTCCTGGTTCCCGCCCGAATGGGACGGAGGTTCCAACATCACCAACTACTTAGTTGAAAAGCGAGAGCTTCCGATGTCATCCTGGATACGAGTTGGTAACACTAGGTTCAACACGATGGCCGTCACCGGCTTGGCTCCCAACCACGAATACGAATTCCGAGTCTACGCTGAGAACATCTACGGAAGAAGCGATCCGGCGGTGAGTAGCATTGCGAAAACGAAAGATGCCGGCAAGAAGAAGATTCAGAAGAAGAAATACGAGGTCGACGAAACCGGAAAGAAGATCCGCGGAAAGTACGACGGAAAGATCAAAGACTACGACCAATACGTGTTCGACGTATACTCCAAATATATACCCCAACCTGTGGATATAAAGACAGACAGCGTCTACGACTATTACGACATTCTTGAGGAGATTGGTACGGGTGCCTTTGGAGTCGTTCACCGATGCAGAGAGAGGAAAACCGGAAACATATTTGCCGCCAAATTCATTCCAATTTCTCACGTGATGGAGAAGGAGCTCATCCGAAAAGAAATCGACATAATGAATCACTTGCATCACAACAAACTCATCAATCTTCACGACGCGTTTGAAGATGACGACGAAATGGTTCTCATATTCGAATTGTAAGTAGCCAACAGATTTGAATTTGCTCCCCAAAATCCTCAGACTCGGTTTTATAATTCGAATTAAATCCGTTCCAGCCTGTCTGGAGGTGAATTGTTCGAACGTATCACCGCTGAAGGCTACCAAATGTCTGAAGCTGAAGTCATTCACTACATGCGACAGATATGCGAAGCCATCAAGCACATGCACGAGAAGAACATCATTCATTTAGGTATGACTGGTCACCTGACACAGGATTTATTTTAGTACATGATTGACAGGTCGTCTAAAGTTATCTTCTGTTTCAGACATCAAGCCCGAGAATATAATGTGTCAGACAAGGAACAGCACTAACATCAAACTCATCGATTTTGGACTTGCGACCAAATTGGAGCCAAATGATGTCGTCAAGATATCGACCGGAACTGCTGAATTTGCGGCACCTGAGATTGTAGAAAGAGAACCTGTCGGCTTTTATACAGACATGTGGGCTGTAGGCGTCCTCGCATACGTCCTGTAAGTCTTTCTGGATGTCGGTTGGTCCTGGATCGGAGGGTATATTTTACTAAAAATTTGTTTTGTGTTACAGACTCAGCGGCCTGTCACCATTCGCTGGTGAAAACGACGTGGAAACCTTGAAGAACGTGAAAGCATGCGATTGGGAGTTTGACGAAGATGCTTTTGCTGGTGTCTCCGAAGAAGGAAAAGATTTCATCCGTCGCCTACTCGTCAAGAACAAAGAGTAAGTTTCCTCCTTGTCCTCCCATTCCACTATCCTCTTTTAGCTTTCTAAACTACACTTTCACCTGAATTTCAGGAAACGTATGACTGCTCACGAATGCCTGGTTCATCCTTGGCTGATGGGAGACGAAAAGACAAAGACGAAACTCATCCAGTCCTCGAGATACTTCAGAATGCGCGACAAGATCAGAGCCAAATATTCCAACTGGGATTCCTTCATCTTGCCTATTGGTCGTCTGTCTGAGTATTCTAGTCTGAGGAAGTTGCTCGTCGAGAAATACAAGATCTACGAGACATCATTTGGTACGATTCTACGTATTATTACCCGAATTCGAATAATTGTCAGCCATCTTTGATTTTTTTTTATGCTCAGTAAGGAAAACTTGATTCCGTCACGGTTGAAGTACCTGCTATTTGCTTAGCGGTTTCTTGAGTTAACACCAAAGTTAATGAGCCAGTTAAGAGTTGAAGGACTATGACGAGATGTTGTTGTTTGTCTTTCAGATCGAAGACAGGCGGCTCCAAGATTCGTCATCAAGCCTGTTAGCACTTTTGCTTACGAGGGACAGAGCGCCAAATTCACGTGCCGAGTGATTGCTCTGGCGACGCCAACACTCACCTGGTACCACAATAATCAGGAAATGAGACAGTCTGTCAAGTTCATGAAGAGATACGTCGGAGATGACTATACTTTCATCATAAACAGAGTCAAGTTGGACGACAGAGGAGAGTATATCATAAAAGCTGAGAATCACTACGGATTCAGAGAAGAGATCGTCTTCCTAAATGTTCAACGTAAGTGTCTCTAAGGGTCTATAAACAAGTATGGGTGGGTTCTTTTCGTCAGACATTTAATTTTGAATTATCTTTGACAGCGTTGCCGAAGGAGTTGCCGGTGTACAAACCCGACGTTCACCAAGTCCGAAGAAGAGAACCACTCGCTTACAAGATCTGGCAGGAAGAGAAAGAAAACGCTCCCAGTTTCACCTTCCTCCTTCGTCCTCGTGTCATGCAGGCTCGCGATACTTGCAAGTTGTTGTGCTGTCTTGCTGGCAAACCCACTCCGACCGTAAGTATCCTCAACGTGTTGAACAAATGGAAGGAATCAAAGACCAACACTACAGCTTCTCCTTTTCATTCTTCTTCAGGTTAAATGGTTCAAGGAGGGAAGAGAACTCTCAAAATATGAATACACAATGCAACAGTCTGACGGTGTCGTGACCATGGAAATCGTAGACTGCAAGCCCAGTGATTCTGGAAAGTACAGATGCGTGGCTACCAATGTTCACGGAACGGATGAAACCAGCTGCGTTGTCATCGTCGAAGGTAAACTTTTTCCTCCTTAAATCCTTTCGGCAAGACTTCCGTTCTTGTGCTTGGTTCATTCCTTTACGGTTGATGTCTCCATTGCAGATCACACTTTGCCTGATGACATGCAACCGATGCCGAAGACCAAGAGAGGTAGCTACAGCAGCACGAAACCTTCTTACACGCCGAGTTCGCACATCTCGAAGCCGATTTCTAGCCCGACTCCAACGCCCAGGACGACTGTGTCATCAACACCCGCACCAACCTCGGTAAACCTCCCGAAAATGTCTTTTGAAAGCTTTTCCACCACCCGAGTTGGTGTCTCCATTCTCATGAACATTGTCTCTTGATCTTTCAGACGGCTTTGGGTAACGCGGTCGCAGATCGTCTCTCTGAGAAACGCCCGCTCAAGAAATACGGAGCCAAAATGGGAGATTCAACCAGCAGTCCATCGAGGTCTCGAAGCGCAACCAAGGAACTCATTTGTAGGTGTCATCATCCCTCAGGATCGTAACTCTTTGGTTGGTGGTTGTCTAATTTGTTATTTTTGTGTGTTTCTAGTGCCTCCTGATGATTCGCTCATGTGCGCTCCTGAATTCACGAAACAATTGAAAGACATGACAGTCAACGATGGTGACATGCTCACTCTAACTTGCACGGCCAAAGGAGATCCTGATCCTCAATGCGAATGGACAAAAGACGGACAAGTAAGCACCTTCCAAACCTAACAAATCAAATTCTGACTTCTACTTGATGCTTTCAACAACTTTTTTGCTTTCTTGAAGGTCTTGAGTTCTTCTGACGTAATCGACTTAAGATATAAGAACGGAGTCGCAACTCTCAGCATCAAAGAAGTCTTCCCAGAAGACGAAGGAGAATACATTTGCAAGGCCACCAACTCAATGGGAGTGGCCCAGACAAAATGCAAACTGACCATCAAACGTGAGTGTTCCACCAGAAAAAGATTTTCTTTCTTTTGCTCACTTGAATGGTTCATGGAAATGTTTTGACTAATTGCAGCCATGCCAGTCGGAGCTGGAAAGAAGGCAGGAGGTGACAATCCCCCGAAAATCGTGAGTCACTTGGAGTCGCGTTACGTCAAGGATGGGGACCCGGTCGTATTGCAGTGCCGTATCATCGGAGCCCAGAAATTCGACGTAGTCTGGCTCCATAACAACAAAGAAATCAAACCGAGCAAAGACTTCGAATACGCAAACGAGGCCAACATTTACAAGTTGAAAATCGCTGAGATCTTCCCCGAAGACTCTGGAATCTACACCTGCGAAGCTTTCAACGATGCTGGAGAGTCCTTTAGCAGCTGCACGCTAATAGTGCTGGGTAAGTATCTCCAGTCATCATTCCCGAGGGAATAATAATCATTTCAACAGGATGTTGGTGTCACGGTTTTATTTTGTTTATAGTTCCCAACGAGGAGCCTAAAGGACCGATATTTAAAACATTCCCACAGTCAGCTACGGTTGCCGAAGGTGAAAGCACAACCTTCGAATGCGAAATGGAGAAAACACCGCAGAAAGGTAAGGGCTACCCCTTGATTAGGGTGTTCCGGGGGATCTCTGGCAAAAGACTCTCACCTACCTTTTCCATTTCCAGTGACTTGGCTGAAAGACAACAAACCACTCGACGAGAAATCAAACAAATACCAATTCGTCATGGACGGATCGAAGAAATTCAAATTCGAGATCTCGAATTGTGACGCAACCGACGTCGGACAGTACACGGCCAAAGCCGAAGGAAAGAAATCGGAGACAGTGGCGACGTTCATGCTCAACGTCGTACCTGCCGGAGATCTTTAAAACCAGAAAGGACATTCGATGAGACACGTGCTCAAAATCCACCAAACACGTGTGGGTTCAATCTCGATCCTCTTCTCAGATAAACCGGAAGTGAAGTTCCCGCGGATTTAAGTCTATTTCGATAATGGTAGTGAGGTTTCTGAAACGCTATTTTTATACAGAAATTTTTTTTGTGTTTTTATTTTTTGTTGGAGGGCCCGGCGTTAATTTATTTATTTATTGTAAATGGGGGGTTTGTAAACATGGAGGCGATTTGATTGATCCAAATCAATTTGATTGACTTAATTAATTTAAAAGAAACAAACTTAAACCCGCCTTCCTGCTTACAAATCCTCGATGGCCTACCATTTGGTCAATTTATTTATTTATTTATGTGAAAATGTTGATTTCGTGGATTTGAGTGCTTACAACAACAGAAAAGCGAATTTTTTTATAAATGAATGTCACGGTGACACGTGACACTCTCAAACGGTTCAGGCGACAGAATAAAAGTGTTAAGCTTTGAATGCTTAATACTTTTTATTTTGATTGATTTATTTATTTATTTATTTGATTATTTATTTATTGTCAAGTGGGGGCTTAATTTATCCTTCTGTAACTCGTTTCGTTGTGATTTAACATATGTAAAATTTTTCTTTTGCATGATTACTTTCAATAAAAACAAGCTGAAGTGATTTGAAATAAAAATTTTTCTTCTTTTTTTGGATACTAGACTTCGTCATAGCTACCACACAATCATACATCAAACCGGCCGACCAAAGCTGACTTTACTAGGTAGTAACATCTCGTATAATAGAATCGAATGGTCACGTTCAGTATGCGCGATTACGCGAGATAAAAATTATAATTTTATAATCAAAGATGGCTAACGTACCGTAAAGTGTTTATCCGGTTTCTGATTGGTACTCGTCTTCGGTACTCCACTCCCAGCAGAATCGTAGGTCTTACTCTATGATACTCTATGACTAAACTATTGATATTTTCCTCCACTGCTAATACGATCTGTTGGAGACACCAAGTAGTTGTCTTCTATTATTAGAATCCGAATACTGCAGGAACCCTCCCAAAAGTTCCCCGAATAAGTTTTTGTAACACGACAGAGCAGAGAATCTTATGGTGTGGATTTGGCAAAACTTCGAAATGAAACAAGTATCTGTATACTTTACAGTAGTTGATGGAAAACTGTTGACAAATTTCTGACCTCTATGGCAACCATTTGGAAGGTGGATACAATAGGACCCGTCCCAGAAGTTCCCGGAATTAATTTTTGTAATAAGCAATACTTTGCAAGGCTGTGAAAAGATTGTAAGCTGATACAGATAAACGACTTTGACCTGTTAATTGGGGAACGAACTTTTGATTCACCACAGCGAAAGAATATCTCCCAAGCCGGTGTCATCACCATCTAGTCTGTCCCTGAGATTTCCGTCACACCCAGTTAACAGGTTAAACTAAAGCAATGACAGGAACTTTTGAGAGACAGTCACAAAGAGGTACACAGTTTGGATTTGGCACTACCACCTCACGCACTCAAGGAGCTAATCCGTGCCGCAAAAATGATCCAAATCCAAACTTCTGAGTAAAGTAACACACTCAAGGAACACTAAACGTGGAAAGAGTTCGAAAAACTTCCTATAAACTCCAATTAATACTTTTTGTTTTTAATTCATCAAAAGAAATTTTTTAAAAAGCTGACAAATTTAAATTATTTTAAAATTTTAGTTAATAAATATTCCACAACAAGTATTGACAAGCATTCATGGGCGAAGAGAAATCGAGAAAAAGATCGAAGAGAACATCCACATAAAAAGAAAGAAAAAAATTTCGCCTTCAAAAATCTTACAATAACCATTATCATCTTTTACAAACAAGAAAAAAATTTGGTTTTTCAACTTCAAACATTAAACGTGAATTTTGTATACATAGAAATATATTATAAATAATCCAGTGCATTAAAAAGACAATTTCTTTGGAGAGACAGACAAAGATACAAAAATTAAAACCAACCAATCAATCAATCCGGTCATTTCAAAACGAGTGAGGTATTACGCGATAAAAGGAGGAAAGCACGTTCGTTCACTAAACAACTGGAAAAAAAATTTTTTTTAATACTAAGACGGCAAAAGAACTCAGACAGAACCTCACTCACCCCCACCCCAACTAGCGACCGCCATCTATCGAACCCCAATTCCACCACTAATATAAAAGAAAAGCTGAAAAGCCAAAGAAAAAAGGACCGATCGCTTTCCTCCCAAAAGCTTCGAAACCCTTTTGCCGTCTCGGCAAAGTGCGCGGCAAACAATATAATAAATATTTAAAACTCGAAAAAGGAAAAAACAGAGAGAGGGGGGGTGTGCTTACTATAATACGACGTCTTTTTATACTTTTTATACATAAACCATAAATGCAGAGCACCGAGGGGCTTCCAAACTCTTCCTTCCTTTCTCTAAAATCATCTCCCGTTAAAAATCATCATCATCATCATCCACAGGTTAAAAAAGAAAATAATTATACTAATTACAATATAATAATTAAAACATGCATTCGGATTAACAACACTCCCTAAACAAATCTCTTTTATAAATGTTATACCAAACGCGCCTACAAAAAAAACAAAACACACCTGTAGGTAAACGGTTATGAAGTTAACGCGGAACGAATTTACGAATCAATAACCACAAATCTGTGAGTTAAGGTTACTCGCATACTTTCATTAATACCAAATTAAGAAAACAAAAATTTTAATTTTATCTATTAAAGGTGAATCCTCCTCCGCCTCCTCCTTCTCCATTCCCACTTCACCATCTACCACCAAATCCCATCTTCTGACCAATCAAAAAACCCCTCATTTTGGTAAACTCTTTAAATATTATTAATAATATAAGAAACTTTTTTTTTGTTTTGTTTTCAAACTTTTTTTTTCGTTTTTAAATTATTTTACAATAACTTTCTCTTTAGACACTAAAATTGATTTATACCGATCAAGAGTTTTCCTTTTTATCTGTGATTCATTTGTCTTATGTTTAACTTATCTAACGTGTGCTTTCGTTTCCGATCTGTGAGAAACTCTCATCGCTAATTCTCATTAAAATAAAAAAAAAGTTTCCCCCGAGTTTCGTGTTTGTGTATGTATTTGTGTGTATTTATATTTATATAAATATATTACGTTCGATTCCGCGTCATAGACACTGAAGAATAGTTTTTGTTTCCTTTACAAATTCCTTTTCTGTTTTCGGTTGGAGAAGAGAAAAAACCTTTTTCTGTCCTGTTATAATTATTTTTCTGTTTCTTTTTGTTTATGAATAAATAGTCTTTATAGGAGTGCACATAATGACTTCTTTTTCTGCTTCATTTTTTTCTCTGGAGATTTTTTATTGATTTGTCGTACTAGGTCGTAGAATATCTGAAATACAGAAAACAATTTCAAATTCAATTCAAATTTCAACCATTAACGCCCCCTCCATTTTTTTCTTTCAATTTCAAACCTAAGGATATATATAAGCTCTTACAAAAAATATCTTTATATGGTGTGCTATTTTACAACACAGTTTCCACACATACTAAAATCATAGCTAAGGAGTATTGGACAGTTTCCAAAAGACTAATTGACATGGCAGCAGTTAATTCAAGTCTTCTTTACGAACTTCAGTACTACTTTGTCAGATTGCCGTTGACACCAGTTCCCTACCGAAAATTAACTCCCCCCAAGTACAAAAATTTCAGTAGGAAGACGACATACATCATCATCTAGAATATTCACAGACTTCAAATACGATGGAAAAGGGCATTCCAGAAAGACACGTGTAAAGCGGATCTAACGCCAAATAGAAAAACACAGCTAAATCACTAACTCTCTGTCTAGAATGAACATCCTGTACATAGCGTTTAGTAAAATACCATACCAAATAAATATATTACAGAGAGTTAAATAAATATTTTAGTTTCCACAATATTTTGCAACATATTTTCCTCTGACAGTCATCAAATACCATTGTCCTATTTATAAAACACAAGCTTTGCAAACACTAGTTAAATTTTCTTACAATTTTTTTCCACAAAAATACATTAACACTAAAAATCATTTCTTTTGATTTAAACAAACTCCAAGGGTTGAGGAAAGACAAAATTGTCACTGTTTTATAAATAGGACGACGACCTGTAATGGGTTAATTTGAAAAGTTTCTTCTTTCCTCCTTCGTAACCAAACTCCCTTCCTCCCTCCCACCTCCACACACAGTAGGCGTGATAAGATTACGAGACATGATTAGTAGGTGATGATTGGAAGCCTACGAATCGGATAAAAAGGCCAATAACAATGTTGTGAAAAGGTTATTCCGTCATTTTTATTATCCTTCGTTATCGTTAAACTTCCTGTCAAGACAGCGAAGGTCAATTCGATCCTTTCTTTCTTTCTTTATTTCCCTGACTTCCAGAAACTCTGTTTCTTCTTTATTTAACTTCACACTCTGGGACTCCCGGGAAGGACACCCATGGGGTTATCTACAAGCAGTCCGATAGGTTTAATAATTGATGACAAGTTTAGAGAATTCTAGAATAGAGTCAGTGAAATTTATGAGAGTAGGCATTGAAAAATCAAAATGGCCGGTTAAGATAAAACTGAGAAGAGAATCCAAATCAACGAGGAAATGATGCACACAGGACTACAAGGACTTGCGAAGGACGGTTCCCAGTTGGCAGAACTTCCTCTAGAGAAAGAAACTGATAAAAGATTACAGATTGACTTGACTAAATCACTATCTGACAAAACCCATTCCGGTGTTTTGTTCTTATCCGACTACTCAACAAGCACAAATTTGATTTGTGACAATAATTTAAATTTAAATTACAAAAAATTAATTATATAACGAAATTGACTTACATCAATAACATTGATTTTGGCTTTGGCAGATGTTTCCATAAAAGCGCAATTAAACTGACGAGCTAAATTAATACCTTGATCCTTCCCCACGACTCTCTCCTCCTCCAAATCACACTTGTTACCAACGAGGACCATAGGCACGTCGTCCGTGTCCTGCAAATTCAAAAATTTCAGATTAAATCTGGAAATGGCAAAGCCAAACCCACGCTCCACTGTTCATCCTGACCACAGATTTACTTGAAAACCCCACATTCAAACAAAACGTGTCCAAGATCAGTTGGTTCTAAACAAACTCATGTGGTTCATGGGAAGATGGTCATAGACTGATCATGGCCTCCTCATATACAAACTCATCCTGACAGCGGTCAGTTTTAAACTAAAAACTTCTTCCTTTTAATCTTTCTTCTTTATACTAAACTATACTAATTAATTACACTACTTCTGTTGTTTTGTTTTTGTCTCATTTTCTCTTAGTTCCTATTTCCTATAACTTTAAACACCATATTCACCTTACTTCCTCTTTCCCCTGCCTCTCTTCTTCTTTCCTCAACAACAAACTTGTCACAATTTTCTGTACCCAAAACCCAAGTGATCCTAAGGTCTATTTTTCAGATAACAACTTCTCAGACATAAAAACCTACTTCACTGTACCATTTTACAAACAGGTGGAAGTTAAGTGACAAATAAAAGAATTGAAATAACATCACAAAAGGCTACCCCATGTCGTTACCCCAAAACAGTGGTCACGCTAAAGCAAACTTTTAAAAATAAAACTTTTCAACTTTCTAAATACAACCAAATTAACCACATTAAAACAAACCAAAGTCTTTCATTTCGTTCTGATAATAATGATAATAAAAAAATGTTCAACTTTAAAAACCAAAATAAAGAGAAACTCTAAAAATAATCCAGAAAACCTCTCATTAAAAAATAAATTATTTGACTTTGTAATAACTCCAAACTCCGACGCAACTTTGACGAGGGAAGAAAAAAAAACAAAAGCATAATATTTGAAACTCACCTTTACTCTTAATATCTGTTCTCTAAGATCTTGTAAATCATTAAACGTGGATTGGGCCGTTATTGAGTATACAAGAATAAAACCTTGACCATTTTTCATATATAAGTCTCTCATCGCGGTGAATTGTTCCTAAAAATAAAGATATAAAAAGTCGTCAAGTATTTGGGATATTTATATCCGAATTCGTGGTCTCCCTTCTCGAAATTCCAAAAGGGGGTGTCGTTTAATTTGGTGTCGTTTTTGGTCGAAATTCTCTCTTAACAAGTCCAAAGTTTAATTTTGACAAGCACGCTTTCTTGAATATTTATAAAAACGACAATGCACTGCCTTCTTAAAATATGTTCTTTTTTGGGCGACCCCCGTGGTACGTGCGCTTGAAATTGAAATCAAGTTGACGCCTATTTTAGACAAGTCTCCTCGATTGATTATTTGTAATAGTTGGAACGTTTTGATTGAGGACATAACCATTTTGGGAATTAGTCGAAGTTTATTCTTTCATCGAATGACTCCCACAAAACGACGCCATTTTTCCGCCCCATTTCACTCCTTTATAAATGGCGCTCACGTTCTTCAAAAAGTTTTCATAATGTCTCCTTGGAAGACGTGTAAAAGTAAACAAACGTATAAAAATAAAATGTCATGTCATCGACACAACTGAATGACTCTTTTTGCAAAATTTCTTGTTACTGAGGAATGCTTAATTGAATAAAAACGCGACATGCATTTGAAACGTCACCTAACAGCCATAGATATTGGATTTTATTGGCTTAAGAGTGCACCAAACCCAAAAAACCACTAATGCTTCGTACTTTCTATCAACGACATTGTTCGTTACAAAAAATGGGGAAAAAAAACATCTCAACTGCAAACAGCCTCGAGGTAGTTGTTGAGGATGTGGTTAACAATCATGTTGCTCATCACTTTGTTTAATGGACCACATCACACAAAACAATAAAACAAAAAAGAAACCTAATTGACAAAACAACTTTATCTTCAAACAAGGTATAAATCAGTTACATGGGTAATTAGTATTTGATCAAAAATTGCTTACTGTTCCAGCAGTATCTAAAATTTCCAACATGCACTGCTGTCCATCCACTTCTACTTGTTTCCGATAACTGTCTTCTATGGTGGGGTCATATTTCTCAACAAATATCCCCTGTACAAATTGAACTGTGAGGGCGGACTTCCCCACGCCCCCACTTCCTAAAACTACAATTTTGTATTCCCTCATCCTGGCCGTGGTTGCTGATTTTTTTTAAACTCTGGTAAGCTGTAATTAAAAAGTTTTTATTAATCATTCTTGACTACTGAAAATACATTTTTTTTTATAACTAAAAGTTTTCATTCTCTTCAATTCAGTAACTTTACTGTCTAGAACTATAAAAATTATTTTTGGGTAAGATCTTTAGAAATTCTCTTATCTACTCATCTCATGTATCTGATAAAGAAACCTTCACAGTAATAACATATTTGAGCAAAACCTTTCAATCTGTTCAATGTGAGCTTAACTAAAAACTGAAAGCTTTACATTTGATATCAACACTTGGTTACACATAAACTTCTCGACTCCCCAAAAAATTCTCAGATGTATAGATAAAAAACTTACTCCTAGTATAATAAAAAAAAGATTTCTTGTTTCAGGGGTGTTCAGACAATTTACAGGAAAAAGAAATGAATCAAATATGGATGATTAATCCAAATTACAAATAACAATTATGAGTCATGACTGGTTGAAAATTAGGTTTTAATAATACTTATGCTTGCCAGAGACACAAGGACTAGTTAACAGACAAAACTGAATTAAAAAAATACCATAAGTCAAGGAACTGATACATCCTAAAATTAAGAATGTCACCTCTTCAAGCTATGGGTGAAGGTCAAATTCATTGGGCATAGCACACTGCATCAAACACCTCTACATTATTAAAAGTATTTAAGGCTGTAATGAAGATTTGATGTTTTTATATTGTTTTTTATGACTTCATAAGTCACTCACTTGTTTTTAAGCACCAATAAATGGTATCTATCTAATTAACAAATTCTTTTCATTTTTTCCTCGTTTTATTCCTGAATTTCATTACAAAATTTTTTTATGTCAAGATTATTAAGAAGTGTTAAGAAAGCCTTATCACACTCCATAATTCACAGCTCTTTATCAAATCCTTCAGGGGATATCTCTGACATCGAATTAATAAACCAGCTTTGAGATTATGAATGTGAAAAAAGAAATCGATTACTCGCTGAACCTTCAATTTTACATACATATATTCTCCCTTGATAAGAAATTCTTTTTAAGACAAGAAAACTAACCTATCACTTATAATTATCAAAATTGGTTGATTTATCTATTTGAAAAAATAGCAAAAACATCAATATCTTGTATTAGCAACTCAAATAGCAAATTACTGAATTAATTTCCAAATAGTTCTAAGGTTTTCTGCATTCATATAAATGCAAAATCACAGCAAGTTTAAGCCAAATATTTGTATCCACTAATACTAGGTCCTTTCATATATTCCTAATTCAAACTCCAGCATTTGCGGCCGATTCATTATAAATCATGCATGCAGGAGTGAGGGAATTTTCAAATAATCAATGGAAACGCACATTTGTATTAAATTGAAATGTTTTCAATCGTTACTGTCATCACTAAATCTCCTTTTTTAGTAAGGCAATGTTAAATAATGCTTAACCATCATGAATTCCCAATTAGGTGTGATAATACATTTGAAAGGTATTGGTCACACATTTTGACGAAAAATCTAGTCACCGAAATTGTTGTAAAATCACATTTTCAAAATAATATGAGTCAATACGTGGACTTATCATAACTTTCAACCTAAACATTTACACAAAAAGCCATCAGAAATGAGATTTTTCTAGTTAATTGAAAGGTTTTCTCATCTTTGACTGACATTAAAGGAATAGATACTACATTAGTCATATTATTTGTGAGGGGATAAAAAGCGGAAATAAAAATTCCAAATAGTAGCTAGGAGTGATATTTGGCGTTGATTTAAGGCCGTTTTATTTTTTTACGGCACCCTTACCCGAAAAGAACGTAATCAGTTCGATATTCGAACTGGGCGTTTTTTTTTTATTTGCAGAAAATAACTTTGCGACTACTAGACCGCCATTCTCTATCCGTAACTATTTGATTCCGACTTCTCGCACGCCACAAAAACCGCATACACATAAAACATCAACAGAATAACTTTAATTTCATCTAGGACTATACTCAAAATTGAAAAATTTTAACATTCAAACTGTTATTTCACAATGTATAATTAAATATCTAATTCAATTGGGCGATGGCTGTACTCTTCTTCGCGCATGCGTCCTCACAGTCATCCTCATTCCATAGAGTAAAAAATTTTTTAAACGTCGTTCGATCACCGAAAAAGAAAGATGAACGCGCTTTAAACCCTAAGATTGATTGCTCAGTGTTTCTTAATTTATTCACTGAGTAATGGATTATTTTAATAATAATTTCATACTTCATTTGTTTTTAAAAAGCCTTATACAATGAATAATAGTTAGCTTCATTTATGTTTCAAGTCAATAAGCATTTATGGAAATTTATTTGAATTCAGTCTTTTTTTAGTCTCACCCTTTTCCTGCTCTTCTACTTTTTTTTAAATTCTTTTTTATTTCTCTCTCATTTTCCTATCTCTTACTTCTCACTTCTTGTAGTTTTATATTATTAGTATTTTTTTGCTCTTATCTGTTCCTATCTATCACTTCAGTCTTTTCTACACCATCATCTTTCCTTCTTATTCTATCCCTCCCTATCTAATTTTATTTTCCTATTCTTTATTATCTGACTTCTTTATCTCAAGTTCCCTCGAATGAATTTACGACTACATTCTTTATTCGTTCCTGTGGCTAAGACCCTGCTCTGTTCACTAGATACAGCCTTTAGAAAGCTAGACCTATAACCTACTCATTGAACTACTCTGAGACAAGTGATAAGTCTTATTTTAACTAAAATTTATGCTTATGGGTCAAAATGCAGACAAAAAAAGCTCAGTTCTCTCTTTCAACCCAGCTTTTCAGTGACAAATTGAAACATATCCAGATTTATATCATCCATATTCCTTAAATTACTATATATTTTACACCAGAAAGACTAAAACTTTTGTACACCCATACTAAACATACCTGTAAAGCAGTCAAAAGGACTTCCTTGGGCAATTTAGTGTTAACATCAGGGATTGGCAACCCTGTTGCAAATTATTCTAAGGCTCTCAAAGCAACATAATTTTCTTAAAATTTGAGAAAAAGATTTTGACCAATTCAATATACTCAGTTCTTTGTTGATCTCATAAGATTTATATAAAATTACGACTAAGGTTTATTTTTTGTTTCAAACTGATTATCAACAAACTTTATATTTCATTAAGAAAAACCTAAACAGCTACCTGAAGTATTAAAATATTTATTACAATAATCAAAATCAGTTTTTAACAAGAGTTCTAAAAAATCTTTGGTTTTCTCCAACTAATTTCAAAAAATAATTCGTACTCATTGCATCCTAAAGCTATCTCATAAAATTCATTAAATTTAGAAAACGGAACAAATTTAAAAACGCCAGAATTCGTTCAAAATTATAAAATAAACAAAGTCCTTTGCAAAAAGTCAATGATAGATAATGGAAGTTTTAAAATCATTAAAAGGTTATAAAACACTTCAAAGCATTACGCTGAAATCTCGGTTCAAACAAAACACATAAGTTGCTTTATTTACATACAAGCATACACATTTATAAATAATCAAAATATTATAATTAATAAATTTATTTTCAAAATAAATTATTCAGTTCTTTTAAAACGATTTTTATTTATATCTGAATTTCAAATAATTCGATTATGATTTAAATTTTCTAATTTTGGTTTAAAATGTATCCGACGACTTGTTTCTAAAACTTCAGCAGACAAAAAAATTAAATAAAAAACATCAAATGATTTCATTTAAAACAATAAGTTAGAAGATTTGTAAAATTTGAAATTTATATATATAAAAAAACCAGAATTTAGTAACAACAGGTGAGTGAGTACGATCTGAGAGCCAGTTTTCAAAAAATTGCACTGGGCTAACCTTTCACGATTCGAACACTTCCCTGCCGAACTGAATCTCAACAAAATTCTTCTCACTGTGGCTCAAAACCTCCATTTTTATTTAGGGCTCACATCTCCTAAATATTGTTTTGTGTTTCTCATAGTTCTCTTTTTCTTTATGATTGGTTCTTCACAGCCCAAATGATTTAGTCCAGTTAGGAAACAGATTAAATCCATGACGCTATGCGTTAAGGCACTTGATAAGGTTTTGGTTTTACTTGAGTTATATTCGTTGTTAGGAAATTTGAGCGTTAATAACCTTCAGGAGGCGACAAAGCAACCGCAATCAAGCTTACCCATCTTCAAATGGCTAAATAATCCAAGTTTGTAGCGGAAGTTAATGCCTCAAACCACCTGAAAAGCAAACTCTTGTTGAAAACCTGACTCAATTATTGTTATGGCAGTTTTATGTCGATGAGATTCTTTAGTCGAAGACAGTATTTCAAGAATTTGTTTGGTCGTGACGAAAGAATTCGATAACGATATCACCTTTCGTCCCGTTTCCTTAGTGTTTATTACTATTACATTACCTTTCGGCTGAGTCTTGTGATTCAGCACGGAACGTGATTGGCTCTTGTCGTGGATGAACCAATGAAAACACCAAACTCTTGTCCACGTCTTCGTAATTCACCTAAAACCAATTTTTGGATCATAAGTTTACATTCAGTATGACAGGAGGGAGCTCAAACTGTCAACCATCCCATTGAAAACAATAACAACAGAAAGTAGGCATTGTACATGTTTGGAATCGATACTTACATTCGCTCGGGCCACTTCGTAACCTAAAACCGGTATAGTCTCTAACGCCAAAACATCTTCACTGGCTTTGTACACGTACAAAACGTGGTCTTTCAAAACGTACCAGAAAAGTTTCCACGATTTTCGAGATTTCCTGCGAAAGCCAAACACGATATATTACTTAATAAAGAAGCAAATGACTCAATTTCAAATAAATTATTACCACGTAGACGACCGCACCGAAAATGGTGTGTTACTCGTGGGGACCGGCTGTTTTTTTCTTTGTAAATCGCTTATATTTTTATTTTTTATTTTTTTTGTGCTGATTATAATAGGTAGACATTATTAAACCTCTTCATTAATTTTCAAAGACTTGGCCACGGGTGGGTCAAGAGGTCCTCAAATACAAATTCACCCTCGTGCTTATAGATGAGTAAGTGTTTCCTTTGCATTCTCTTACATTTTTTTTTTGTCTATCATGAATGCATATTAATAAAGGCAGTTGCTCAGATAACGTATCACTTGAGGTTTTTGGAGGAAAATCTACCGTCACTTGATACCCCTTGAAAGCACCTGAGGTGATTATGGGAAGCTGTAAAAATTGTAGTACAGCAGCTAAATAAAATATGTCTAAGCTTCAGGTGATTTTCTATTGTCTTATTACCTTAAAATATGACAAACTTATCAAATTTCTTTGAATAAGAAGAAAAATCGTTTTAGAATTAATTATTTCTCAAACTAACTCCGCTTCCGCCACATACTGTATCTCCTCAAGGGACAGGAAAAAGCAAAACTGTACATAAATTGTATTAAAATTATATCCACAGGTGTAAAAACGGCCCCAGAGAAAAACATGTCACTCGACTCATCGGTGACACGACTCAAGCGGTCTTCTTGTACCAATCACACTTGACCCACGGGTGAGTCGAACGGTCGTCAGCGTGTTAATAAAAGTCATAAACTCACCTGTAAAGCCAACCACTGATAACGGATTCCGAATCATTAGCGGAGACTTCTTTTAACCGAGGAGGAATATATTTTTGTTTTTTCCAATTATACGAAGAGGTGTTCCTTTTATGAATTTCGTTTTAAGTGACAAATACTCGTTTTGAACATTTTCATCGCTCAAATTCAACGTTCCTTTCAGGATCTCGCAAATACTTTCTTCTGATTCTTCATAGTCTAAAAAGAAACCAAAGACAAATCAGCAACCCTCATCCCTTTAACTTCTCTAAAGATCCACTCAACTCTCATGAGCACTTCTTCACCTCACCTTTTAACAATGTCTCGAAACACTGATCGCAAACCCTGTCCGGCTTGAAGTTCCTATACTGCAACGGTGCTTGGTTACTTCCGCAATTCCTGCAAACCACCTTTCCGCAACCCCTGCAATGATGCCTTCTAAACAAAGCCGTGAATTCCGCTGTGCATATCTGACACATGGTAACTTTACTATCCTGCACCCAGACGGGAGCTTCTTTCCCCAACTGGAAACTGGTGTTCTCTTCTATTTTCACATTTAAAAACGTCTTTTGTCGTTTTATGTGACCTTCTATCGTTTTCTGAAGAGTTTCCACCCAGTCTTTACATTCTCCTTCATTTTTCGCACATAATATAAAACTTTTTGTAATACTGTGCACGGTGAATGAAAACGGATATTTCTGTCCGTCGTTGTAACAGATTTTCATCCCCGATAACGGTAATTCTTGATGGATTTTTAAATTTATCTTCGAATACGTCGTGTGCAGAAGTACATCGTTCAACTAGAAAAAAGCAAATATTGTGAATAAGCTGATGAGTCGTAGTTTTGTTTTTAAGCTGGAGAGAGAAAGAAAAGAGAAGAGGGGATATAGAAGAAAGAATGGTAGGAAGGAATAGAATGGAAAAAAGGGAAAAGGAGAAAGAAAAGAAAAGGGGGCAGAAAAAAAGTAGAAAAGAAGAGGAAAGTAGAAAACATATAAAGTGAATAGAAAGTAATAGTACGAAGACAGGAAAGTGAGAGGAGCAAGAGGAAGAGGAAGAAAGGTAGGAGGGAGTATAGAGGTGATGCTAAGAGAAGCGTGTTAAGGAGTCAAGTGGGCTATGTCTCAAAAACTAAATAATACAAACTTTACAAACATCTTGCCAACTCCAACTCAACTTACCAATATGAAATATCTATCCCTTACGGTTTTCCTGCAAATTTTTTCCAGTGACCCATCTTTTATTAACTCTCGCCCTGGTTTTATTAATTCATAATCACTTAAAAGGGATTGAAAATGCATTAATCTTCCTTCTTTATCCTAAAAGAGACAACAAACAAAATTATTTAACACATTAAAAACTTAACAGACCAACAACTAAAAGTTGACCCGGTTCAAATTTACTTAGATCATTCCCCCATTTCTAATTTAACATTCCAGAAAAACAAAAATCTTTACCAATCTATATGGTCACCTTTTTTTTCTAAAAATAAAATTTGACCTGAGTTAACCCACGATTGCAGATAAAAAAGCAATTAATTGGAAAATTAATTAGGTGATTGGCATGACATTCGAATCTGTTCTTTAACTTCTATCTTTTTGCCTCCTCCTCAAAACATAATCAACTCACTTTCGGTTCCATTTGTTGGAGCGAATTTGGGTGAAATTAAAATAATCGTAGCTATGTGAATTAGTTCCTCGACGTATTCTTATGTCAAAGCGTTTTTTCACAATTCTAGATGTAACAAATTGATATGTAATTATAGCTATAGTTGAGTTTTAATTTCGTTTTTCACCCCATTGGGTTTAACGGGGTACGGGAGGAGGATTTGAACTTGTGACTATAACTTCTTAGTCTGGCACTTATCCACTACAACACATACCTCCCGCTTAACAAATTGTCATAAACAAAAACTTTTGCTGGATATAAAAAACTAATAAAAATACTATATTTCAATATCACTGAAAATGGCGGGAGGTCTAGGGTGTAAGTTATTTTTAAGTGCCTGACAGTAGAAGTTATAGTCATGAGCTCTAATCCTGCCATGCTCAAGAGTGAAAAACGGGATTTAAACTCAAATAATATGTAGGCCTAACATCACTGAAAATGTCTGGGCGTATTTGTCAAGGCGAGTGTATGTGAGTGGGAGGCAGTACAATAACAAAAATGACCTTAGTTACACTATTTTGTTATCACATAGGAGCTTATTATAAAGTTTTACGAAAATGTTTGTAAACAAAGAAGGTTTCACTCATTACTAAAATATGATTTTTGTACTATAACCTTTTTGACTTTTTTTTGAATAAAAAATTTCAAGTTGTCCCAACGACAAGTATGATTAAAAATCATGAAAAATCGGTTTTTATCGTTATGGAAAATTTAAATCTTTGGGTGCAGAATGAATTTTTTATGTATATGACAAAAATGTGAGATGAAATTCTACTGCCGTGTATAAAGAAACAGCGAGAACTTATTTAAGGACCTAATTGTTGAGTGTAGTTTCGAAGTCATTACTACACTCTTCATTATTACTGGCATGGTGCTTTTTGTAATTGAGTACAATAATTATAAATACAACTGTTTCCAATAAATATGAAAACTATACTAACAGACAGCAAGGTGGTCACACGTCTCAGCATTCCTGTCTAGAAAAGTGAATCGCGATCGTGCTTCTCCGGATTTCTGGCATAAAATTCATATTCAAACGGTTAAGTTAGCTTTGATATTGAAATTTCATGTAAAATATATTTGTGTTACTTTTTCGTAACCTACACGTTTCTATTTATTTGAGATCGATAAACCCAGAATCCTGAAAAACGCTTTGACTTAATAATACTAAAGTGTGTATCAGCTACTGCTGACTAAACGTTGCTATCAAGGCTGTAAACTCTGAAGGAAATTTTTCGGGGTGAATAGATGATGGATAAAAAGAAGGAAAATATTGTAAGAGAGGCGTAAAAACAGACTGGATATTTTTCACCCAGGTGGAATTTGAACCCACGACCTTTGGGCTAGTAGGCGAGTGTTCTGACCTCTCGCCCACCAGGCTCTCATCCTTCTGCATAATTAAAGCAATTTACACCCTCTCACCACTCCCGGATCCTTCAAAACCACTCAAAAATCTAATTTTCCAATTGAATATCTAAAAACAAGTAAAATTAACAAACGGGCATGTTATCAAACCTAGAAACAATGAGCGCAAATCAGAAATTTGTCCTTACCCCATGAGTTACATTTCGATTGGCGTGATCGACGACTTCGCAAACGATTTTCAAAGCGCTTAAAGTATCCTCGTAGTCAGCTGACGATTCATCCAAATGTTTCAAATAATCATTCAGCAACAATCTATACTGCGGTATCCTTTGAACGGGTTTTAACATGTAATGTTTTAAAGTTAATTTTTTACACCTATCCAAAGCTTCGAACTCTTTCACGATTTTACCGAATTTCGGGTATTTGACCATGCATTCGTCCAGATAGTTTGTCTGCGACTCAAAATTCTGTATATAAGTCGTGTACATTTTCAAAAACGCCCCCTTTTTCACGATCACGTCCGCTATTTTCGGATCGTTTTCCCAATTTTGAATCCGTTTTCTCAAGTCTTCCAATATATCCTCGTTCAACGTTTGCAACTGAGATAAATGATTTAATATCTTATTAATCTCACTATTCGGTATGTAACTGTTTTTCCCTTCGAAATTCCTTTGCTGGACGTAATTCCTGAAGTCCACGTTAAGCAGTTTCAACACGTCTATAAACACTTCTTCCGAAGTCATCAATTCTTTTGCTTTCAGGTAGGCCAACGTCTTGCTGTCTTTCTCTGAGCTTATTTCTATTTGGTTTAAACTATCCTTGTCGTCGTCTGAATCACTATGAGGATATTCGCTGCTATTACGTAATATTCCTGGAACCTCGATCCCTTTTAAAATCGGATCCGAAACCACACCTAAAAGTCAACAAATATAGTATTTCTCTTTACTATACTCTACTTGAGAACCTGACAAATTAGTTTGGAAACTTACGTGACTGCTTAATATCTGGAAGGGATTTAGTCCTCTTCCTTTCACGAAGTATGGACTGGGTGTCGACATCAGTCGAAGATGAATAAAATTGACTAAAGCATCGATCCTTTTTAGCGGACACCTTCTTGCTTCCCTTACCGAATGAGCCAAACCATGGAAAACGTTTCGAGAAAGATGTCACATCGGAGCTTGAAGACTCGGTTCGACTTAAAACTTCTACAAAAGTCAAAATATACATAAATTGTTAGACTTAACATGAAAATCTAACTTCAAACGTGAATCAAAACATAATCCAGCACAATACCTGATTTCTTTGATACATCATTAGGTGTGGGCGAATTTTTTGAACTATTATCATGACAGGAATCTTTTACTATCTTTGCACTGTCAAATTCAGCTGAATTTCTAGGTGATGGACTCAATTTTAATTTTGAGCTACCCTGATCTTTATTCTTATGTAGGAAAGATTGAACATTAACACTTGCTTCTTTGATTTTATCATCACATTTTTTCGGTTCTTTGGTTTGAGCACTAATGGTTCCATATCTGTACAGAAAAGACTTTGGCACCTCAAGATTAGGTTTCAAAATCTCTGAATTCAAGTTGCTGAAAAGAAAAATAAAATTATATAACTGATAACAAAATTTAAAAATGGTTCAAGTGAAAATAAAATACTGTTACCTAATACTTTTCTGATCATTTGAGTCCTTGCTTTCATAACCATTCATGTAACTTGAGTCATCAGCTGAAAAACACCCTTTCCTCCTGAAAGGACTTTGTATTCCATCAGCAGACTCTTCATCTACTTCACTATTACTATTTGGAACTAAATCTAAATCATCCTGCAATTTTTTTCTCCACCTGGTAGGAGGCACTGGGGAATGATTGACTGCTTTCAAGATATGTGAATGTTTTGAACACTTTTCCACTTCTTTGCAGAATTCTGATAACTGCCTTGGATCCTCAACAAAATCTTTTAAAGCCCAGTTAAGATCTTCATTTCTACACAAACTGGCACTTTTCTGCCTGGCCAGAATCACAGTATTAGGCAAAGCTGCACTGGTTAACAAGCCTTTTTGAATTGTAAAATCATCATTGCTACCATCCTTTTTGATGTTTTTTTGAGGTGACCTGGGAGGTCTTGATGGAGTGCTATCAACTGACACTGACTTTTTAAGACTCAAATCAGGTTTCGGTAACACATTTGGACTATTCAAGTGCAAATTTGATTTTAAACAGTTTATAGCTTCTGATTTTGGTGGTAACTGGGGCTTTGGAGAAATGGCTGGAGCTTGTTTCTCCTTTTCTGGACTACCTTCAGAAATTAAAGCCTTTGATTTGTTAACATTATTCCTTATTGTGATTTCCTGTTCTTTAACATTATCATCTGATGTTTTTGAAGGACTAATCCTTACGACTTTATGATTTTTTGAATCTAATTTGATAATTTGAGGTTTTGGTAAAAGAGGTGGTTTGGGACTCTTTAACCTTTCAATTCCATTATTATTACTTGCATCCAATTCCTTAGCTTGACTAGAACTTCGCTGTATTAAACCATCCATCCCACTTTGATTTCAAACTAAACTTCTATAACAATTAAAAAAATTGTATGCTAGTATTGTTGAAGGGATTCTGACTTTGATGAACCACATTGCTTCTATATAAGCTATTTATTATCTATCACCTGCAAAAAAGGAAAAGTGAAACTGAAGTCAGCCTAAACTTTTTTAACAAATAAAATTTGAAAAACTATCCATTCGAGTTGAGTAATACTAGTTCAACACTGTTTCACTATAGCCAGAAAATTGGTGACTAAACCCTTTTTTATGATGATCAACAGTCATTAAACTTGACAACTTAAATTAAGAATACATATTCATATGTAAACAATGTAATTGACATAACACTTTTATCAAATCAAATGATTCATGCATGCTCCATATTCTGAATTTACCAATTCAAATAAAAAAGAAATTAGTATGATTTAAAATTATATATTTCCAAACCTATTTTAAAAGTCTTTAAAGATAAAATCTTTTTTTTTTATCTCTATTTGTAACATTTAAAAAAAAGTATTATTTTTGTTTTTAACACTTTTGACAAGTTATGACATTGTCAAAACAAAACAAATTTATCAATTACTTATAAGTCACTAATTCTATACCATAAAATAAGTCATAAGGTATGATCAGGTTTTTAAAATAATTACATAACGCATCCAAACAAATTCATTTCACTCTAATCCAAGGTATCTTGATAAAATAAAATGTTTTGTCAATTGTTAAATCTTGGAGGGGGCTATAAACTGTTTTAAAACACTTACCCCCCGTGAACAGAGACTCATTCCTTTAAAAAAGGCACTAAGGATCAATTATAAATAATAGTTTCCACTAAATATAAATAAAAACAAATAACATTTCATTTTGGGTCTATTGTTGACCTTACGACTAATTAAAAACAGAACGATTGTTCTCCTGAGCGCGACAAATATGGCGTATTCAAATTTAATGACGTCAATCACAAGTGCTTAGTATGGCATAAGATAACAAAAGTTTTCAAAAACAAGATACAGGCAGATGAGTTGTATTACGTATCAGTCATTTTTCTTTTCTTAACAAGAGGATTTGTCTGATAATATTTATATGTGTGTTTAACTTTTTCTATTGACATAAATTTTCAAAAGGCGCATGTCTTCTTCGCCAAAATTAACGTAATTTCATAGATTAACAAAACATGAATGGTCATAGATTAGATAAAAACGTTGGTTGGGAGTAACGCGGAACATATGAACGTCCATTTTGAAAAGTTTTCAAAACTCATTTTTTAAATTATTTTTTAGTAAATTAAAGCTTGAAATGGATCAATTGAAACTTTCGTGTGAGTGACATCAAGTCAAGAACTGTTTTTTTAAATTTATCAATAAGAAATTTGATTTTATAAAGAATTACAGAATTTTCTCGGTTCGTTCCAATTAAAACTGTTATATTATCTTAAGGATTGTAAAGACTGTATGGTAAGTTCAAAAATTAATTTTTGATCTGATTCCAATAACTACATCTATAGAAAAGATCTTACGCCACTTTCACAATATAATGCTAAATAATCTCTATAACGGACCAACTTCTATCTGAGCATAATATAGAAGATATTTATAAAAGTTAATATTATCTGATTAGACAAAAATAATTATATGCATCACCGACAAACAACATCTGCAGTAATGTTAAAACAATAACAATCGTAACAGCTATTTTGGTCTTTTTTATAAAAATAATTATATTATCTCCCTCTTTTTCCTTATTAACCAGGTCCTTGAAGAGTAAAAGACCCCCTCAAATTATAGTAGATAAATTTGTACAAAATAATTCCAAATTTTTGCGGTATCTGAGTTTAAAAAAGAAATGGACTTACACCGCTTTAAAAATAAACAACAAATAAAATAAAAATAAATACAAAAATTACGCCCCTGCAAAATTATGGATTTTCTTATTTTAAATTCGTCAGTCCGTTTCATTCAAGTTCTAAAAGTGAAACTGAATTGTAATAAAAAGTTTTAATTTCCAATTAAACATTATAAAATTGTTAAAAAATGTATAAGTGATACTGTAAAACACATAAAAATTTAATCGTCAGTTGTACAAAATGAGGTTATTCCAAATACGTAAAAAACTGACAAGAAAAATGTTTCAACTTAACTAAGTTCATTAAAATTCAAATATATAAACAAATATTAACTTTCTGAAATTACCTCCAATACTCATAACGTACAACTCATTAGTTTTGAGAGTTAAAAAAAATCATAAAAACATTAAACAGTCTGTTTAGATTCACTTTAACGATTTGAGATGAAAAAAAATGGACGTTGCTTAAAAAAAAATTAATTTTGAATTTACCAAAAGTCTCCACATTCACCATAATGACCGTGAGTGTTTCCTGTTATAAGCTTAAGTTGCGTGAGCTAACGAAGCTATAAAACATGCTCTTTGGATAAACATTTGAGTTTGGCCAAGGAACTTTTTAAGGAAAAAGTTTTGAACATTAATCTGGAAACGTGGGTCTCTTTGTTGGAAATAATGAGAGTCTAACTGCACACTTTCTATAATTGGTAACTGATTTGACTGAATCTAAAACTCTGGTGCTAATTTATAATTGACCGTTTTTGAAGCAATCACAGCTTCAGGGAGATAGAAGGAAAGGGAGACCATCAATTAGACTTTAACTAGTCTGTTTCAGTTTCCCAAACTTTTTGGTGTCATGCTTCGCCTAAAATTTTTTATGCCTCCCTCCTAACACATGGTCTGT
The DNA here is from genome assembly GCA_016920875.1 of Columbicola columbae. Taxonomy (NCBI): domain Eukaryota; kingdom Metazoa; phylum Arthropoda; class Insecta; order Psocodea; family Philopteridae; genus Columbicola; species Columbicola columbae. The sequence goes on along the minus strand of JADMLL010000006.1, from coordinate 15,267,360 downwards.
AATAGTCAGGAATTGAAATATCACTGAAAAATGTTAGGTTGTAGGTAATTATTGAGTAAACACAGTGGGCAGATTTTTTGAATACATAATGGATAACTGGAATTTAAGTATAAAGCAATTTTAATGAAAGATTTGTCTGCATAATTTGCATCTTCTCTTAGCCTCGTCTTTCTACTCCTTTTCTACTTTTTATTTCTTCATTCTTCTGTCTTCTATTCTGTTTTATTATTTTGCGTCTCTTTTATTTCACTTTTTATATTCTTATTATCAATAGTACTGCAATGAAATATTGAAAGAATGAATAAGAGAGAGAAAAGGAACAACTAAAGACAGATGGTAAGACGAAAGGAAAAAATACTTTGAAAGAAATGGTATAAGGGAGATGCTAATCAACATCAAAATAGAAGAAGATGAAACCTTTAAAAGGAATTAGAAAAAAAGAGACAGAGGCAACCAAAAACAATTGCAAATAGCAAAACTACAAAAATCAGAAGGAAATCCCAAGTACAAAACCCTAATGACTCCCTATTTACACCCATACCTGACCAATGCAAAAAGGTCAAGGAACTGAGAGAAAACTCAAAAAAACACAGGGAAGGTTTAATAACATGAAACCAAAGAAGAAGCGGGTCTCTTCCTCTCCAATGTCCTAATTTTATTGTAAGAGATTACGAAGGAAAATTTTGTAATTTTTTATCAATGCCGAAAGGCGAATATATATTAATACTAAAAAATATATATTACTGTTAATATTCTCATCTTCTTTGTAACTACTTTTCTCTTTCACTCTACTCTTGCTCTTCTGCTCTGTATTATACCTCTAACCCAATTCTCAGATATATTCTCTATCGATATCCTGAGGTCTGTTTCTTAGATAGAGACACTATGTCCTGTGTCGTATTGGAGACAGAGGGCAGCCAACTGGAATGAATAAATAAAAAAATTTTATATGCAATGTTAGTAATTATATATACAACGTCCGGCGGTGGTCAAAGGTACAGCAGAATATGAAAATCTTCTTAGGGGCAGCGACGATCCAGAACAAAGTGACCTGGAGGAAATATACGAGAAGGTCCAATTCTAGACAAACTGGGAAGTGGGAGAATGAGAAGACATATATAAAATCTTAAGTTCTCCTGTTTTATATATTTAGTGCCGACCCAAAATAACTAAAAGTTTAACATTAACCTGTAACAAACTAGTTATTGACATAGAAAGACGAGGCTACTATTTGGACCGACGACTGAGAATCGCCATACTTATAATCCGAACATCACAGAGTACCTCTCCTACACTCTCCCAAAAGGCGGTAAGTGTTCTATAAATGATCTACGGATTTTGCAAAAAGCTAATGAGCCAAAAAAAAGTTAACAAACATGTTAGACAAAGACAGCCCTCTGAAAAGGTAACAAAACTAACCAACTAATATGCTTAACTATACTAATACTGGTCACAGATAAGTAACTGAAAAAAGTATTCCGATAGGTGATACTCAAGCTCTTGCAAAGCTCCAAATTTAAAACAAAAAATATTCTGGACAAACCCGTTGTATAAATGGTATAAAAATGATTTTTGTAGAACAAGGATCGTTGTGGTTAAACCAAAATGGAGGATTGCCGGCAAGATTTTGGAGTTAATTTTCAAATAAAATCCCTTTTTTAATTCAAAAAATTAAAAATGCTAAAGAATTCAGCTCCAAATTTAAGACTTGAATTTGAACTTAAAGATTTGATGACTATCTAACATATTTACGGCGCATTAACGGACCTTCTGCTGCGATGGCGCTAATAACACAAAGTTTTTAAACAAATTTTTAAAACATTTTCACCCCTAACATTTCCTCACTTAAATAATTATAGTAAAAAAAATTCAAAACTAATAAAATACTTAAAAGACTTAAGTCAAGACCGATAACTCAAAATCAAGAGTCAAAACCGACCGTTACACGATGTAAAATAAAAAATTCGCGTCTCGTTAGGTTGAACAGTAATATGCAGGACGGAAAGAAAGCAGGCAGGTACGCCGGCCATATTGTTAATAAGCACACCTTAAAGTTATTTCTTTAGTATTACCTCAGTCCGTCTCCAAAGATCAGTGAGAGTGTATTCAAATACGTAAGATTCAATATGGCGGACCTTACTTAAAAAGTGAAATTTTTGTTCTCATTGAGAGGTTTCGCCCGGAGTTAGAAAGGTTTTACGATGAAAATATCCTTTTCGAACGATATCAAGTTCCTGAATTTTAAGTTTTTATGCAAAGGAAATAAGTTCACTTAGAAAATAAATCAAAATCTGTTTCGAGTTTTTTAAGTGTTGGTTTTATTTTTTTATTTTGTTTTTAAATAGTTTTTTAAATTAATTTGAAACGGTTTAATAAGATTCAAATTAGAAGATTTATTTTTTAAAAATGGGAACAGGTAAGTTTTTAATAAATTTCTGGTGACATATAAGTTAGGTGTATTTTCGGGAGTGAGTAGCTGTTACTTAACGCCTTGAACAAGTGACGTAATAAGGACGTTTACTCGTGGGCTTTGAACATATTAATGAGAAAAACCTACAAGGACCTATGAATCAAGCTTACTCTTGGTTTTCTTTTGTATTTAGAAAATGGCGTTTTGATTAGGGTTATTAATAATAATAAAAAAATTAACACCGAAGGATCGCAACTACCACCATCTAAGATTTGCCATTAAGAGTGAGGATGAAAAAGTGTTTTTCGTTAATTTAAACATTCTTTGTTCGAGGTTCTGGAGCTGGATGGAAGTTGTACCTGCAACTTCCTCGCTTTCAGGGTTCAAAGCTCCTTTGGAGACCATTTATTCTTAGCGTGTTTCAATTTTCTTTTTCCGTCTGAACGTTTTTTTAAATCATTTTGAAAGAAATTTTTTTTCATCGATGAAAAACTTTCCTTTTGTAGGTAGCACTTTCACGCCTGTCCGTTTTCGGTAAAGTTGACTAATCTATTTGTTTTCTTTTTGTTTCAGACACGGTATCTTGGCGAAAGACGATCATGAATCTTATGGTGAGTTATGAGACTAAAATTTGACTTGGTGTTTGTATGGGCTCTATAGCACGGTTCTCTTAGTCTCACTATTTTACTTCCTTTTTATGTCCTCCTTGGGGCCCTATTTCTCTCAATTCCCGCTCTTTTGTAGTATTATCTTCCTATTTAATTCTTGAGATTGAGCTAACTTGTAAGAAGTCAGTTGACGGGACAGTTTGCACGTTGAACCGATATAGTTCACCCTTGAAATATTTGAAATTTATGTATCTCTATGTACAAATATGATATACCGTTATTTTATCTCTGTTTTCCTGTAGTATTTTTTACCTTCTTCTACTTTTCCCCATCTCTGTTTATCATTTCATTTTTCGTCCATAGCGCTCTCTTCCTTCTTCCTCTCTCTAATTTTTCCTAATTGCTGTTTTCGTCTTATTTCTCTTTTCTACCCCAATTTAACCCACTTTATTAACATGACTATTACTTTCCTCTTCTTCTCTCCCTTCTCTCTGCACTGTTTTCTTTTCTTCCTCCTTTTCTGTCCATTCTATCCCTTTCTATCATTGTCTTTATACCTCTTCTATTCTCCCCTCTGTTTTTCTCTCCTATATCTTATTCCACGCTATAAACTGTACCTCCCGTCACATTCCTTTACCCAATTCCTGGCGCTAAGACACTGGAGACAATTTCTCCTTCTGACTCAATTACTTTGCTACTCCTCTTTTCCTGTATTACTGTCTTTTGACTCTTCTGCACTTCTACTGATCAATTTGTTCTTCTAATCAGTTTTATCTTTTCTCCATCTTTCTATCCCTCTTTCTTATTTCCTTAATTATTTTCCTTTTACACTCCTACCTTTTTCCTCCTCACTGGATGTCTGTTATTTACTGGTTACTCTTTTGTTACTTCTGCTTTTCTACTCTTTTCCTTTTCTTTTTATGGGTTCATTCCCTTGTACAGAATTATCTTTCGTCTTATCTTTTCTCTCTCTCTTTCTTTGATTTTCCTGGTTATTTTCTCGTTTTTTTTCTATTTTATTTACCACTAACTGGTGGCTCATGAGCAGAACGTCGCCTCTCCTGATAGAAAACAAACTCCTACTTTACCAACCAGTACTGAAGCTCGTCCAGAGCTAAGGGGACAAGTATGGAGTTGTAAGTCAAAAACTAATGTTACCATGGTCCAACGTCTACAAAACAAGATCCTTCGAACAAGATTTGCCACTAAGCCTCCTTCCGACTAAATTTAGAGCCATATTTCTCATTTTCTTCTGGTTGAGACATTTGTATATTTCCTAGATGCAACACCTTAAAGCTAAAATTAAATTTACAATCTAAATGACGAAAAAAAATTTTTTTATTTAGTGAAGGTGTTACATCTTGATTCCATGGCGTATACGTCAAAATACAATTTCCTATGAACAAATAATAATGTTGAATTGTTAGTCGGATCAAGAATGTAAGCAAAAAACTTTAAATTTCGAGGTTTCTATGAAAATTTTAAACGACGAGACGACAACCAGCACGAGGATTTCTTTATAACGAGTGTAGAAGAAGAAACAAACGGAAGACATTAACTCGACACGAAAACATTTACGTCCACACGAATGTATTCGTTTTGTTCTTCTACCTAATTAATTTTCAAGGAACAACAACCGGAAATAGGTACCTGCAAGAAGTAATTTTCTTTTTAAAGCTGGACCAAGACTTGATTAGGTATAATGACGATATTAAACAGCAAAGAACATTGTCCTCGGCCTACCCGATGAGCGTATTTCCTTCAAATCGCAACGGTAGATTCCTCCTACAAATAAAAAAAAACCTTTCAAACCTCAAATACGTTTAATTTTTGAGACTCACAATTATTACGGCAATAAATTTGTTTCTTTTTTTTATATTTTTAAAAATCAGGTTTACCTTTCATGGATCGAGTAAAAACCGTCCTCTAAAATACCATCAAGATAACAATTTAGAAAAAGAAAATCGCAAAAGTCATCTCGAGGCGGGGGTTTCATTTGAATTCACCTTGTCCGTTTAACATGTTCGCGGCTGTTTTTTGCTGATGAATCAAGTCCTTCGATTCTAATGATTTATGCTTTTCCACTTTTGATTATTTTTTTTCACAAAGGAAGTTGATTTATTTTTGCCAACTTGAAGTGATGTGTTTCTTTTTTAAATTTGAAATAATAAAACTGACAGCTATAAACTAGAAGTAGCATTCCGTCCGGTTAAAAGTATATTAGGTCTACCGGAAAGTTTTGTCCGATAGTGTTACATCAAGTTTGAACAAGTTTGCGTACATTCATTTGATTTTTTGGTTCTCTTGTTTTATCATCTATACAGTATACATACTGACTTAGCAAATGAACTATATTGAATATGATTCATATTAGTATAACTATAAACGAATCGACTGAATGACGGATTTGAAGTTCATTCAAGCCACTGTATTCTGTATGAATTCCAATAAGAAAGAATAAATACAGAAGAAATCAATAATTTATCTAAGGTGCTGGATAAAGATACAGTTTCTGATGGACACATACAAATGATGATTCAAGAAATTTCAATTAGATGATGTTGAGCTTTCTTATGAGGCTAGTTCTGGGCGGCCATCTTTAATCGACAGCGATACTGTCAAGATCCTGTTAGAGCCAAATTCTTTTTTGACAACATCGGACATTTCCGATACAAATAACTCATAGATAATGATGGTAATTATATTATTTAATAAAGATTATTTAAGGTATGACACTGTTATACTTATGTATTATTCTAAAAACGGACAGAACTTTCCGGTAGACCTCATATATAGGATGATGTCAGTGAATGCCAAACTCAGACATTTCTATACCGAAATCCGGTTTAGGACCCTTTGCACATCTGTCTGACGCTAAAAAGGGCGGAAGTGACTACTGAAAACACTAGAAGCACAGGAAAGTATTCTAGAAATCCTGGAGAAAACCCAACACCAGAGATGGTGAGAAAGACAAGGCCTTCTATAAGCCGGGGAAACTGACTAAAAGCGTATTCTAACACTTCCTAGCAAAGAAGACAGTGGTTCTTGAAGGTGGAGGAATATCTAAAGGGATTACGAATCAAGCAAAGAGACCACCAACACCAAAAAACCAAAACACAAAAGCCAGGTTTCCACAAAAATGCTAAAATTAAAACTGACAGACCGTGGCCCACCGAAATGAAATTTGGCCTGACTTTAGTTGTTCAGTCGGTTTCCAAGTGTTTTCCTTTGAAAGGGACCTGACATAACCTTAGAGGAATAGAGGTAGGCCTTGAGACATGTTATAAAACTAAAATCAAGTTCTTTCAACTTATATCACACATTTCACGGAAGTGTACAAAGGGCGAAGACCTCCCTCCGGGCATAACCCCAATTAGTATACCTAGTATAATGAATATTAAAATGTTAATGTTAATCGGAATCAGCAGTGACTTCCTTCTGGTCAGGAGTCGATGGACTCTTAACAAAACATTGTCAACGTGAAAGCTTGAAATTGGAGAATGTCGACTTTCTCTGGTCCGAGACCCAAAATTTGGTTTCATTCTTATAAATTCGGACCATGATCGATGTACAACGACAAACATGCTCATGTCGATATCTACCCGTATCAGTGAGAAATGAGGGTAGTTGGCAAATATTTTGATCAAAGGAGGCAAGTAGAATGTTTTAAAACTGAGAGGTGAAAACCGAAAAATCGAGAAATGAACCTTAAAAGGCTCAGCACTCGCTTGAATGACTGACATGCCAAAAATTAGGTCAATACGAACACATCACTACCGGACAGACGGTTCGGCGGTTTGTTTACGTTGACGGGGGAAGTCATCAGAAAATTGGAAAGTGGCATGCTCTAATAAACATATTAAAACCACAATCATGGTCTTTTTAAAATACATATTCAAGGTCATTTGTTACAGCTTTACAAATTTTCAGATCTGATTACTACAGTGGGTGAGCAGTGTAACTCCCTCTCGCCTTCCATTTTAGTTTTCACTTTTAATTACGTTAATTTCTCACGAGATGAAAAAAAAATTAAAAACAGCTGACATGTAGAACGGGATAGATCTGTTCATCGAAACCCAAGCCAATAGTAAGGCGTCATCAATTCCTATCTGAGAACAAGGTGGACTCTTTTAACAAGTCACGGACTGGACAAACGAAAACTGTTCCAGTGACATTTGAGATGTGACAGACAAGCCGCGACATCTTGTTTTAAAAATCCATTCGGTTATTTTATTTTATGAAATGACGTTGTTCCACTTTGTAGTTTTCTTTTTGATACAAAAAATAAATCAAACTGTGCCAAACAAAAAATATAAATAACAGAAATACATCTACCGTTATCTTCAGAAGACAATGTGAGATGATAAAGATTTGAATCTGATCCGTTGTTGCGGATAGGAAATGTCAACACCGTTTCGATCCAGTCAGTGATCTCAAAGAAGTCAATAAATGAGATAACAGCATCTGATGTAGTCAGGATAAAATCCTGTCAGATATAACCCCGTTAGTTAAAAATTTGGGTTGAGTATTGTAGAACGATGACAAGTTTATATCGAAACCGTTGCTCGGGTGAAATCAGCGTTCCACTGGATAAACGACTGCTTGGGTACAACAGACATAATACGGAAAAGGGGAAATAACTGGGGAGATGAAGAGGACCTGAAGAAGATGACAGGTTTTTTCACGGAAGGATTTGTAGCAAAAGTCAAAATGGTTAAAAATTTTGTAAGGTCAGGTACTCAGTTGAGTAGTCAGTGATCGGAATCTGTACTCATGAACCATTCCAATGGTCAGCTGGAAAGAAACAAAAGAATAAAAAATCGATTATAGTGGTTCGGCAAAGTAACTATGGACGATTTAGATCATTTAAAGTGGGGATATCAGGTTCTGATATATTGAGTATCAGCGACTGTACCTGTAATCCATAGATCCCTGGTTTATATCAGGCTCGAGGGACCAAAATTTGGTTTGATACATAAGTACTGATCGACTTACCGAAGTATGATTTAACTTGTCGGTTGTCAACCGCTAAAGATAGATCCTGGAGGAGCTTCAGCTGATAATCAAGACACCAGAACCTGGTCTCCTCATTATTTATTCTCACTTGATCTAAATCGTCCAAACTATTTACCTAAATTTTTATTTCTATACGTAGACTAGATTGACAGCTAAACAGCACTTCCTATATGGGTTTAGTACCAAAAAAAAAATTCATCCAAGATGACCCAACATACTGAAGTATAATACAGTCGGTTGTGTTTACCATCATACAGAATTCATTTAGCATAATCCATGTAATCTTTTAATTTTTGTATAACCTAAAACAAAGTGCGATTTGATTAGGTATGTCACCTGTGACCACTGTTACATCCATTGTGGTTTTGTAACATAACCGCTTACAAAAGTTAAAATAAACAATCTTTTGCGAAGAGAAATCATACAAAATCAAATGAAGGATATACTCCATCAATGTTCTACCCATACCAGTGTCACTGAAATCATACAAACTTAGTCTTTCCTCTTAAACCTTATCGAAGATTAGAAGTATCGAGGTTAGAAGACTTTTCCACTTCTGACGGACTTGAGCTAGGGCACTAGCGTCCTTCTAATTGACAGACCTAAGTCCTCGCCGGGTAAGCTGTCTCGCCTCATGTGTACCTCTCTGATTATACCGCCTGCTAGATTTACCTAGTTCACTACAGTTAAAGATTTGCGTTTCCTGCATGATTCAGGATGAGGGGCTAAAATCATAAATAAAATCGGAATTCGTTCTTCAAAGCGTTAATACTTAAAATGACTGAACCAAAATCATTCCCTTCGTGAAGTCATCAGCCAACAAGATAACAATACTAACATGAGTAACCGAGCGGAATATAAAAAGACCTTGGTAGAGACAGGGCTGAGTGAGGAAATGATTATGGGTAGGAAGACCCTGAATATAAAAACCAAATTAACAAGGTGGACCGAAAAGAGGAAAAAATCCTACAGCGAGCTAAAGAAGGATTACCGGCAGACAGTAAAAGAAGAAAGTATAAAAATAAAATCTATATTAAAAGTTGGAGGCAACAGAGTCCATCACTAGTCGGGTAAAATTGAAAGAACTAATAACAACAACAAAATTTCAAAAAGTCACATTTCCAACTGTTGCAACTACTGCTAATAACTGTTTAACCCCTAATAGTCAAAACCTCCATATTACAAGAGGGCCTCTCGCCTGCCAGGAATTAACCGTGAAACCACAAAACCATATACTGTATTCTAATCAAATTATACTTATCAAAGTTTAAGTGAAGAACTAACTAGTTATTAATTATTAGATATTAACCTCTCATCATAAGAACGCACCAAGAATCATTGTTATAAAAAGATTCTGAGTGCTTCACTTTACAAACAATCAGAATTATTACTTTTAAGTATATTTTAATTATAATTTTATAATTTATTGTTTTAAATTTTTCATTTTTGAATCTTGTATAAAATACCTTTGTAAATATTTTACTCGTAATATTTAAAAGTATGATTGGTGTATAGTTTCTGTAACCTTTTTGATGTATTATATTATAATTCCTGTCTGCCAATTCTTCAGTCTGATATTTTCTGTTGGTATTAAATTAAAACAGGGGTGGTCAACCTTTCGCATGCCATCCGCCAGTTGTTATATTGAGAGCCAATTCCAGCTCATCATCCTCAAAAGACAAGACACCAAGATTCAACTTGTTAAATTTTTTTTTCCAGGTCTTTGTGGGGTGTTTAGGACTCGTAGGTTGTGCTCAACTGCCATATACAGACGAACGTAAGTAAACTTGTCAAAAAAATTTTTTTATTAATATAATCTCGTCTCGGAAGTTATTATACTCTTTTAAAATTCAAGGAGGAGGTGGGTGGAGTGTTCTACGAAGGTTAGGAGCCTTCTGTTCACATTAGAAACTACAGGGTGTAGATTAGATTAGGTTTGGGTCATGCGCTGTTGAGAAAAGTCTTTTACGTTTATCCACTCAATTTAGTTTTAGGTCTATCAAGATCTAGTCAACTCCCAAAAGATCTTTTTTTAAATTATAATTATGAAATATATATTAAGAAACTTTTTCCGAGCTTAAAAGGAGATGTTCACAAATTTTAAACTTTATTTAAACTTGAAGGATTAATGAACGTTCAAGGGCGCCCCCCCAAAACAGATCAGAAGTGGTAGGGAATTAGCCAAATCTGAAGATCTGTTTTCTCCAGCTTTCTCTTTTCTCTCGTTTCCTCTCTGCTTTCCTCCCACTCTCTCTCTCTCTTTCCTTCTGGCTTCTAGAACAAAAATTTTCCTTTTGACTTAATTGCCCGACATTCATCACACTTTTACAAAATATATTTATTTAGTATAATTACTGTTATATTACCGATGCTTGCTTTAGGGTCGTTCAGCTGTGGGCACTTATCGCAAACCTTGTATATGGTGTCTTTTAGTATCTGGTTTTTCATCTTTTCGTTCAGCAGTTGGTGTCCCAGTTCTTTCTTCCTAGCAAAACAGTAGTTACTCTATTTTCTCATATCGCTAACCATTTTCGCGACTTCCTTTAGATATCTAAACATTTTGGGTTTATTACCTTATTACTGGAATATATCTTTGCGTTTCTTCTACCTTGGCACGCTTTCTTTTTAATCCTGGTCTCGACAGTCTGATGTACGTCCTGTTCTTTTTACTGAAAGTCGTGACCATTTTTATATCTAATTGCTTTTCTCCTGTTCCATTAGCCAGAACCTGTTCAATGTCAATCTTCCCATATTTTTTCAATTTACAACTCGCAGGCCAAGATGAACATTTTTACAGGTCAGTCAATATATCCGACGCAAAATAAAAATAAATGGGATTAGAAAGGAAACCAGCATATGAAATTATATTATGTTTATATAATACACGGATCATTTTAAACAATAAGTTACCTTTATATATGTTTATCAAAAATATTTGTTTCTATGAACATTGATTTTTTTGCGGCCCACTTAAAGTTACGTTTTGTTTATTTGGCCCAAGCTAGCTATTGATTTTGACACCCCTGATTTACAATATAATAGTTTACAACTGACGGGAACTGGAGGGGAACTGATGGTCCTTTTCCTTCGGCTCAACCAATTCCACATTTTTGAAAATTTGGCCGCAACGGTTTCATCGCTGTAGCTATTAAAACTTTCTTCGTTTATATTATTAAATACTTGTAGTCTCGTATTTTGCTATATCGACTTTACTACCACCTTGGATTTGTTTATGAAGTAATCTCTTTGTTCACCGTAGCTATAATTTTGTCACAACCATAAGTACTATTATTTGAACATATTATCGATGTTCACAGTTATGTAATGTAAGATGTAATGTTTATGTAAAATAACACTAAATATAATTATAATCAGTCAATCAATTTATAACTTTACTTCGCTCTTGAGCATTAAAGTGTTGGCTACGTAAAAGTGCTACCAGTAAGTAAATGTATAACCCAGAAATAAAGGAAATAAACATCCTAAGCAATTGTCAATAATAAATAAGTGCTGTGGATAATGAGTAAAATTAGGTAGATGAATAAATAACTAAATAGGTACATAAATAAATATTTGGAAAAATAAATAAATTTCAAAGCTCTAAAACAAAACTTATAACGCAGAGTGCCGTAGCCAAAAAACTAAAAATAGATAGATAAATAAAATGAATTAATAAATAAACAATAATTAGATAAATAGGTAGATAAGTAAATATATAAAAAAAAATAAATAAACATTACAAATCTGAAACAAAACTTCTAGTTTTTAAAGAGTAGTCATGAAGAAGAATAGGGCCCTCATTTCTATTTCTTTCTTCAAAACTTGCAGTAGCTCCAAAATGTTTCTTTTCCTTCGAAAATATAATTATAATAACTCATTATGTTACAATTTTTTACTATAAAAACGTACAAAGTGAGTCTGAGCCTAATCATGAGTATATATAATTTCATATCTAGCTCCAGAAGTCATGACGCATCTCAAAGATCATTTAGGCTGACCACCGATGGTCTAACCTTAAAACCATCATGTGTAGACAAAAATTTAAACCAGTATCATTTGAAAGAGATGTGATATTTGGAAACATGTCAAACTTTTCAAGTGGAACTAGACAATAATGGAAGTTTAAAAAATTTCGAGTAAAAGTTGATAACGATCGATCGAAAGAGAGAGAGGGAAACTAATTAAGAAAATAAAATAAATAAATAGTTTTAGTTTCATCGATGATAATTTCTTTTTTTTTCTAAATCTTGTTTCATACCAACTTTCCCAATGTGATAAAATTATAGCGGATCTGCAATGCCATTTCTTTTACGCAAGCATCCATCAAGGTGAGAATTGCGTCATTCCCACTCTGCCAAATCGAAATCTTCTACCCACTCAGCATCTTTTTAGTTTTTTTTTGTACCAACAATCAAGAAACTCCTGCCCAAGACATCATTTATTATTCTTAAACATGATTTAATTTCCTGGGCTCTTTGTTTTTGTTCTGCTCGGTTTGGCGAAGACTTTTTTTGAATAAACTTTGTTCAAAAAACGCATTATACAGATCCAGGCGTGCTATTCTCCGTTACTTTGTATTTTTTTTATGGAAGGAAGAGGAGGAGGAGGGAGGAGGATCAGGGCATAAAAGGTGCCATCAGGTTTCTTTTTTGTCTACCCGTAACTGTATTTTCTTTTTTGTATTGTTTCGTTTCTGTTGAGATTTTTTTTTGTGGTCGGTCGGTTGAGCTGAATGATTTGGTAGAAGATAGCGCACATGGATTTATCTTGCAAGAGAACAGATTTTGGTTTTGTTTCCTTGGTTACCAGGCAAAACAGAGCTAGAATGGTTTGGTTATCACACGTTTCAGTCTCACCTCCCAGCTGTTGGACCAAAACATTTTCACTCTGTGGACAGGTGTTATGACTAAGAAGAACTCAATGCTGACCTGTTTTGTCTCCAATTCTTTTTGTGAGGAAGATTTTGATTTCTTTGAAGAAGCTGTGCTTGGGGTTCCCATAACATACTGACTATACGGTATCATCACGATGTTCTACTTTGAGAACAGTGGACAATATGTGTGAATTAAATAGTCCAAGAAAGTGTGCAATGATTATGAAATAAATAGTCTCAAAAATTGTGTAGTATTTATGAAACGAGTTCTTCATAAGAGTGTGCAATATTTATGACATGAGTTTTTTACTACAGTGTGCAGTATTTATGAAATGAATTATCCGCAAAAGTGTGCAATAATTAAGAAACGGTTCCAAACCCAGACCGAACTTCCTTACACTAAGGATGAGAAACTCACCATTTTGCATCTACTCGAGCGAACGGAATGAATTTTAGCACACAGACAGTTAGATAGATAGATAATCTATATTTGTCTGAGCCTCTTAGTACCCGCGTACCATCATAACATCTAAACTTGCCACCTAACCTAAAGTAAGCAAAGAACTCGTTCGAAAATCTAATGTACTTCCAGGGCCCACAAGATACCCGGTTCTTTCCCAGGACATACTGTAGTCAGATAACTACAGAATGTTAGGGATGAAAATTCAGCCGCTTGTTTTCTCCGGTCAATTTTTTAATTGGCGAAATTAGCCTGCAAAAGCTGGTGTGCTCAAATGAGAACAATAGGACGGAACTGGTTAAGCACAAAAACGATTCGTGATACCGCATTAGCATTGTTAGCCGAAAAATGAAAGGGTTTGAATTTCGGGTCAAGTTCTGATGAAAGGTTTACCAAGGTTCGATTTGTCTTTCTTTTGTTTTATGCTTCAGATAACCACAACCGGTAACAACCTTGGATTTTCTCCATCAAGGAATAATGGACGGTTCAACCTTAAAACGTATTCATTATTCCGAGTTTTGAAAGATTTTTAGATTTTTGCGGTCTCGGTTGTACCGTTAGCGCATTTATCATTCCTGAATTATTGAGCCGGGTTCGATTTCAACCGCGAACATAACAGCTGGCTGAAACTGGCGCAATTTCGGGTGAAACAGAGCACTTGTTGTTGTTGTTGGGTGGGTACCGGTCTTGGAAGTGTAGTGAAGTTTGAGCCAATGGTAATTGATTAGGATGAAACTGTTATTCATAACCAGCATTGTGTACCTTTTTACCTGTATAAGCTGTTCACTTGAAAAAAAACTAAAATTTATAAGACAAGCAGGAAACTAAAACTGTTCTACAATAAAACTAAACAGTACAAAACTGTGAAACAATAAAACTACTCACAAATTTTCTCCTTTATAATTGTTGACATCTTTTCTACCATACCTCCTCCTCCCTTTTAGTGCGGCTTTTGAAATCTACTGGCAGTGGGACTACGAGCTACTGAGTCATTGTGACTGTAACCATTACTGTTAGTAATATTATACTTTATGATATTAACTCAAGTTTTTGGAAAAATGAGGAAATTTAGTCTTACTTCGTCTAAACGTAAACATCCTCCAGTTGAAGGGTACCTTTACCGGAAGTTCGATCATGACTCCAAGAATTTGTCTGTGAAATGACTTCTCCTTGAAAATTTGTTGTGATTCTAAAATTAGTTATCCAAAGCGGTGTGCAATAATTATAAAATGAATAGTCTCAAAAATTGTGCGGTATTTATGAAATGGGTACACCTAGACAGCGCGCATTATGAAGTTGTTTCAAGTCAAGACCGAACTTCCTTCTACTGAGGATGAAAAGTTTCAGTCTTGTATTTAGCCGGGCATACGGCATGAAATTTGGTCAAGGAACAGTTTGGTAGATGGTCTATATGACCAGAGTTTTTCAGTACCCTAGGTCACTAACAGGTCCAAACTTACCATCAACCATAAAGAACGCAAAAAATTTGGTCTTGAGTCAAGAATTTGGGTGTGAGAAGAATCCTCCTTGAAAATTTGCAGTGATTCTAAAATTAATTGTTCAAAGCAGTGTACAGTAATTATGAAATGAATTTTTCAAGGAAGTATGCAATATTTATGAAATGAGTACTCTCATAAAGTGTGCAGTACTTATGAAACTCCTTCGATTCGAGGGCGAACTTATTTCCACTGAGGATGCCTTTGAGATGCTTTAATAGCCAAAAGATGCTCTGGTTCGCTTCAAATTTGCGACAAAGAAGGAGGTCACATTTTGAGCTTAAGAACATCTTTTCGGACAAAAGCCAGTAATTGAAGATACTAACACACAACATTTGTTCAAAAAATTATCAGGATTCAAGGGAGTTGTCATCTTTTTCCCGTCACAAAAACAATTTCACTCAAGGACAAGACCAACCAAAGTAAATTTATCTCTAATTATGGTCACTAACTTTGCCAATATTTTTCAGATTCGCTCGAACTCGACGAAAACATCAAGATAGACTGTAATTCAAACGAGATTGCCGTTGCCATAAACACCAAATCCGGAGCTTTCAATGGAATGATATATCCGAAGGGACTTTCGAAAAATTCGAGTTGTTTGGCCGAGTTTTTGCACGAGAAAAGTCCCGTCAGATACCGCCTACCACTCAGGAGTTGCAACACGATGAGCACTGAAATGGTACCATTCTCAAAATTAATCCCGAATCATTAAATATAATAACAATAATAATAGTTTGAAAGCTTTTTTTGTTGTTCTCTTGGTTGTTTTGTTAATGTTTTTGAAAAAAGTTTTGAAGTGGTTAAAAAGTCACCTCCCCTCCGCCATCTTTGGGAAAGCCTGATCAATTTTGTTTTTATAATCCTCATGATAACGTTTAATAATAAAACGAGAGAGAACTTTTAAAAACTCGAATTTTTTGTTGAGTATAGTTATTTCAACATTTCTATAAGGAAATACCCTTTTCTTTTTTTAAACAAACAAGTTTTCTGATATAAATCTTCGCATGGAGTCAACCACACACGCGTGGGTCCTTCAATTTAGAAACATTTGCAATCTGAAACTTTGAATTGCGCGGTCGGGATTTTGCATTGACCTTTGGGAGTTAAACTCTCAACACTTGAAATGGTTCTCATCCGGTTTTTCATTTTGGTTTTTGTTCCTTGTTAGGATGACGGAGGAATCGAATACTTCAACACGATAGTGGTTCAACCTCACTTGAAACTGGTCACCAACCAAGGGAGAGGATTCCACATTCGTTGCATATATACGACGAAAGACAAAACGATCTCGCACAACATGAATTTCAGGTGAGGGAGAAAGAAATTTGAAATCGGTTTTTGAAATTAAGCGTGGGGATATCCCGCCGAATCATGTTTGATGTGAGCATGATGCATCAGCCAAACAAATAAGTAAAAAAATCGTGTTATTCAAATAAAAAGAAACGTGATAAGGGAAAAAGAAGAAATTTATGATTACATGTTCAAAAACATTCCTCCTTTCGTGTTTTTTTCTTTTTTATCGATTAAAGAAAATAATTTTTCGAATTCTCACATTAGCATGCTGGATACAGAACCTCTACTCGCAACAGCTCCCATGCCAGGATGTACCATGAAAATCTATTACGGCGACCCACACAACAAAGAAGTCGCTGAAAATGTTAAAATTGGAGATCCGTTAACTCTGGTAATAGCCATCGACACTCAAGAAGTTTACGGACTCAAAATTTCTGACTGTCTCGTGAGAGATGGTTTAGGATGGGGAGAACAACACCTAATCGACGAGGACGGGTAACGAATTTATGTCTTTTTGTGTTTTGCTAACCGGATAAAAATCCGTGCAATCAACTTATACCTGGTTTAACCTTCAGCTGTCCCGTGGACGAAGAAATCATGGGAAAATTTCAATACTCTCAAGACAAAACAGTCGCATCGGTTCGATTCCAGGCTCACAAATTCCCTTACACCGACTCTGTTTATTACCAATGCAACGTGAAACTTTGCATTAAATCTGGAGGTTGCCTCGATACGGTAGGTTAATTACCTTCCGGAATGGCGGATAATCACCGAAACCAATGGAAAAAACTTGTTTTAACTTGTTTTCTTTCTTTTTATACGCGGCAGCCGCCCAATTGTGAAGTCGGCTCCGAAGTCAGAAGAAAAAGACAAATAGGTAACAACACCGAAGAAGAAGGATCACCAGCCACCATAGAGGTTTACAGCGGTCTCTATGTCAACGAAGCCACAGACGGGAAGAATGACATCGTCGATCAGGTTCAAAAAGAAAAAGTAAGGAATTAACGATTTTTTAAATAAAACAATTAATGTTCACAAGTACTCGAATACTACAATTTATTGTTCGTATTTCCTTTCAGAAAATCGATGATCCTGATCAAATTTGCATTTCGCAAAGAAATTTTGCCATCGGCATTGCAATAGCCGGCCTTATCTTAATCCTCCTGGTCATATTAGCCATAATATTCTTACTGGCTAGAAGAAGAAAACAAAAGGACACGGGAAGTACGGGAAGTTCGATATACAGTGGACCCTACACAAACACTGCCTACAGTCACAGCAGCTAATGATTCCTAAACATTTTTTAATTTAAAAAATTTAAGCAAAAAAGTAGACTCTAAGAGAAAACATATGGAAATACCTTTTTTGTTTCAAAAAGTCACCAAACGCAGATTTTAAAACGCTTATTTGCAAATCCCGCCGGGTATTTCCTGTAAATTGTTTAAGAAGCTCTCTAAAACTCTGTGATAGAATAAAATAATTTCGGTTAGAACTATAACCGGAAGTCAAACTCAAAAACCGGCAACCGGAAACGTAAGAGTCAAAGGAACCGGAAAAGACGAACCTAGCTTTTTATTATTAATCGTAAAGCTTCAAGTTTCTCACCGCTGAGTAGAACCTGAATTTATAAACACAAACATAAATTCAATTTTGTTATTTCCTTATGTAGTTAAATAAAAAATCTCTTATCCTCAAAACCAATAACTGCCAAAGGAATTTGCTCAGGAACCGATATCTTGAATACCAGTGAGTTTTATTAAGACGCCATTTTGGTTCTTCTCCGCGAAATTAACATTTAATTTAGTTTCGATTAAATACCATTTGTAGTTTTAGACACATCACACATTTTATTTAACATTTAATTATGTCTTTGACCTCAATAATCCAGTGAATTCGTTTATTAATTTTTAAGTAATTCTTCAAGAGTCTACTTAAACGAATCAATTTTTATTTTAAGTCATTTTTACTTTCTAATTTCTTAATTTAATTATTTTTATTAAATTAACATACATTCTTCTAAAATGAAGAATAATTTGTAACAATGGCAGGCCATAATTTGAAATCTTGTAGTTTTATGTACTATTTATAAAAAAAATTATATGAAATGAAATGGGAACGGTTTCCTTGTTTGGAAAGCATAAATCTTATCAGATGTTCTGTTACCACCACTTTGAATCATAAAGAGCTTTGAAAAGTTAATCAAGATTTCATCTTGTGATGCTGTTGTGTGTGATTTATTAGCATTTGTACTTGATTTGAGACTTCAAAAAAGAAGTTGGAGATAAGAAAACCATAAATTATCAAACTTAATTGTGACAAGTATAAAATTGTGGAATTTATGTTAAAAATTCCTCTCACACTATCTTTGTTAATGGTAGAAGAAAGGAAGTGTGGAAAGGAATAAAGGTCTCAAAGCATAAAAGTACACATGTAAATGATTTTAAAAAACATTTTATAACTTGATTAAAAAAAAAAATTTGTGGTAAAATGGAATTCATTTTTACCTTGTTTCATCCTATTTACAATGAAAATTTTATTGTTTCAAAACACATAACTTACAAAAAAGTAATAAAATAAAAAAAGTTTATCAGTTGTTATGTCTGATCTCTTTTGTGAACATGTAATAAACATTTTACTAACAGTCACTTTTTAAAAAATTGTACTTTTTATTTCCTCAAAACTTTTGCAGACTTGACTCCCATTTTGTCAGTCGTTTCAATTTTAAAGTAGTTTGCCACTATCACTGTACTCTAGTTGCAGTTCTGAAAGTCAATATGATTTCAACATTGACAAAACCTCTTTATCAACTACACTATCATCAATGTGATTCACTATAAGCCTATGACCCAAAACCAATGAACCAATTTCTTCATTTCAAAAAATTGTCATGAGTAAATGTTAATCGTTATTTTGTACAAGCAAAAATTAGTCAATCTTCTACATACTTAGTGGAAACTATAATATTGTCAAACTAACAAATCCATCATACATTACTAGAATATTCTTACTTTACATTTCACTCAACTATTACCAATAGATCATTCAACATTACCACATTCAAAATAGTTTTTATTTAAGCTCAATGAAATTACTTTTGATAATGTTTTTGTTTCAAAATTTATTTGGAAATTGATTTTTGACTGTTCACTCCAATGAAATATTACTAAAAATATATATATATTTGGCTAGTTGATCTAATTAAAAACTTTCAAGAATTAGACACACAGATGAACACAATTACCAAAAATTATTTTGGTAGATAAAAAGTACTCACATTTAAACAATGTTTTCATTTGAGAAAAATTGTCAAATTGAATTTAAAGATATTTTTATTTCTATATTAAAAGTTGAGCAACTATTTCAATAGTTAAACAGAAGTGGGAAAGTGATATTCCAAAATTAACAAACTGTATCACCATCTAATATTAAGTAAGTTACCAGTCATTAATCTAAGGAAGGAATAAAACTTAGTAAATAAAGAAAATCAAACAGTAAGATCTGCAACATGTATATAGTTACAATGAATCTCTAGACAATTAACAAAAAAAATTTTTTAAAGCTTACAATGCATTGTAAATGTTAAACGGTACTCATCAAACATATTACTGAATAGTCAAAAAGACATTTTAGGTACAACTGTTTTTTTAGTTAAACTAATAAAAAAACTAATATATAAAAAATTTGATAAAATGCCAACAATTACCCCTAACACATATCTAACAATTCGTTGATATCAATTAAGTGCTTGAAATTCCTTTTTACTAAGAAATTCTTTCATTTTTTTCAACATGTTGGGTATAAGATCTATGTGCGAATCAACACATTTAGATGCACAACTCTCAAATTCCTTAGTATATTTAGCTACTTCTGAATCACTAGCATTGGGCCCCATCTTATCCCTAATGGAATCATTACATGACATAATACATCTTTGCAGTCTACCTTGCACATGATTAAATTCATCTTGAACATATTGTTGAGCTTTTTGTAAGCTGAACCCACAGCTTTCAATACACCTTTGAACACTAGTCATGGAAGAGTCTTTATCATCACAACATTTGGCCGCGCATCTAAACATTTTAGCCTGAAAGAAATAAAAATTTGAAATAGTTCGGCTGACATGAACATAAAATGAGAATTTATTTTATCTTATCCATGCATTTAAGGAAACTTCGAGGTTTAGCGTTGTCATGATCTTAATTTAAAAGAACTTGCTTGTAATTCTTGGTTAACACATTTTATTATTTGATTCGAATCAAGTTTAATGGATCAATTATAAACCGGCTTTTGGCTTAGGAAAAAAACGTGTAATCCTCACTGAGGTGTACTTACTTGTAACTGACGCAAATGAGTTTTATCAATATCGTCTAACATTTTTGACATTGCTTCGTCAACCCTTACTTTCTGCTCTTCAACCATTTTTATGATATTTCTCTGCTACAATGATGAGAAAAATAAAAAGAGAAAATTACAGAAAACCTCAATCACGAAGTGAATGAAATTGTTTAAAGCATGGGTTATCAGGAACCATAGAGTATATATACATGACTAACAAATTTGGAATCTAGACCGTAGCAAATTTTTTTGCAAAAATTGTTCAAAGCAGTGAATCGAAGCAAATGTGAATGCAACGATAAGGGTTTATTGCCACTTAAATCAAATTTAACGATATTGTTATTTAAAAAAAGGCCGCTTGGTAACGGGCTCAAAAATGCTGAGCAATAAATTAAGACTGATACGCCTCAGTGGTGTTTTGAGGCAAATTAGCTCCTTTGGAACGGTAATTGGAAGCGAACCAGATCGTACAGATTCATCTTTTAAGGTTATTATCAGATGTCTTAATGGTTGTGTTTGTTTTTATTCGTCTCATATATTTCTTTAAAAATTTCTCGATACAAAACGAAATAATTTTTAAAGTTATCGATACATTCCTTGATTACAACCAATATTTTTATTTTTACCGTAGGAAGATACTATTCTTCTAAAAGAATTACCCACCTGAGATTGTTATGGTTTTATAAGAACCAAAAGGTACAGGATTTGCAATGAATTTGTAAATATTTGTAGAAGCTACTTTTTTGTAGTAATAAATTGCTTGCATCAGTTTGTGCTTGATATTCATATACTTTAAATGCATGAAGTCTTTTACAACTATTAGAAGTTCTGTAGAATTTTTCAGTTTTTTAATAGATCTAGCTTGCAGTGTTTTTTTTGTTCTAGTATTTGGGATTGTTTAGTCACTCGATCGATTTCTTATTTTCATCAGTCTTATTTTCATACCCACTGTAAAATATTTCTGCTCTTGTCTTTGCCAGGAAAATGAGGAACAAATGCTTGAAGTTGTAAACAAATTAAAAGATGCCATTAGTAAAGTAGTGAAAGGTGGGAGTGAGAAGGCTGTGCAAAGTCATATTTCAAGAGGGAAAATCCTTCCTAGGGAAAGAGTCAATCTCCTTTTAGATCCGGGAACATCTTTCTTAGAATTAAGTCAACTGGCAGCTTATGATATGTATGATGATTTCATTCCAGGAGCAGGAATTATAACTGGAATTGGAAAAATTCATGGGTATTTTGTATATTTTTGGTCTTGTTTTTTGTGATTGTCAAATTCAACAAATGAGTTTTTCTTTGTGTGCTTAATGTTTTCTTTAATTTAGTTTACAGTTTTAAAGTGTGGTTAATTTAAAAGTGAATCTTAAAAATCTGTTTTTAATTCTGTAGGAGGGAATGCATGATAATTGCAAATGATGCGACAGTGAAGGGTGGGACATATTACCCTATGACAGTCAAGAAGCATGTTCGAGGTCAAGAAATTGCTCAAGAAAATCATCTCCCATGTATATACTTAGTCGACTCTGGTGGAGCTAACTTACCTCATCAGGCTGAAGTCTTTCCAGATAAATTTCATTTTGGAAGATGCTTTTACAATCAAGCAAACATGTCAGCTCAAGGAATAGCTCAGGTAACTGTAAAATAACTGGACAACAAAGAATTTTTGATTGAGTACTACTATAATTATGGAATTTTTTTCATGACAGATATCTGTAGTCATGGGAAGTTGCACTGCTGGAGGTGCCTATGTTCCTGCCATGTCTGATGAAAATATAATAGTTCGTAAACAAGGTACAATATTTCTTGCTGGGCCACCTTTAGTTAAGGCTGCCACTGGGGAAGTAGTCACAGCTGAAGAATTGGGTGGAGCTGATGTACATTGTGGGTATGTCTTTGTAATGGTTATATGTACAGAACTTTTATTTAGATTGCTTTAACATTATTTTCTAGTTGGTAAAGTTCATTGTTTGTGATTGATTAATGAGATATTTTTTTTAGGATTTCGGGTGTAAGCGATCATTACGCATTAGATGACACGCACGCTTTAAATATAGCTAGAAACATAGTGGCGACGTTAGAAACCAAAACAACAGAAAATGAACTTGAATACGAGCCGCCATTGTACGACATCAACGATATTTACGGTATAGTTGGCTCTAACTTAAAAAAGACTTATGACATTAGAGAAGTTATCGCCCGAATCGTGGATGGCTCAAAATTTCACGAATTTAAAGAAAAATACGGCGAAACTTTGGTGACTGGATTTGCAAAACTGTACGGTCATAGGGTCGGAATTATAGGAAACAATGGCGTACTTTTTCCAGAAAGCGCCCTGAAGGTAAGTGAAAGGAAACAGATTGTTGATTTGTATCATGTAGAATTGTTAATAAGCCTGTCTTTTCTCCTTAGGGAGCTCATTTTATTGAGCTCTGCTCGCAGCGAAACATTCCATTGATATTCTTACAAAATATCACGGGATTCATGGTCGGAAAGGATGCAGAAAGACAAGGGATAGCCAAAAATGGAGCAAAAATGGTGACGGCCGTGTCCTGCACCCACGTTCCCAAGGTTAATGTTCCATTTATCAATTTGTTTCCGTTAAATTTGGGCGTAGCTTTTTCATAGCGAAGGGCAAAGTACGAGTGACCTTGATCGAACTTTCTTTTAATATGCTATCTTGCTATAACGCCTTTTGACAACTTGAAAAGGATACTGATTAGAATCAAAATTCACAGGGTGATAATGACTCAATCATACTAATTTTCTATTTGTAGATTACTTTAATTGTTGGAGGTAGTTACGGAGCCGGGAACTATGGAATGTGTGGAAGAGCTTACTCCCCAAGGTTTTTATATATGTGGCCGAACGCTAGGATATCTGTAATGGGAGGCGAACAGGCTGCCGGGGTTTTGACTCAACTGGCAGAAGCTCAGAGAAAGAAAGCAGGAAAAGAGGTTAGTGCGGTTTTAGTTTCGGTTTTCTGGCATTTAGACGGCGAGTAGATTTAGCAATCGGTTGCACTTAACTGAGTTACAACATAGAATCACGTAGGACTTCACCTTGGCTTTTCTTTTTTGAAAACCTCACCAATTTTAGAAAGTTGTGAAAATATTGGTTTCGCCCATTAGGTTTAAGTGTTACTGCGGATATCGATTTGTTATTGGAGGTTGGAATCACCATTTATGCAATGATTTAAGTGATATTTAAAGAATAAGGATAATTTTCTTTAAGGAAGGAAAATGTGTTGACGGGTGATGAAATTCGTTTGTTTTACTTCTAGTGGACCGTCGAGGATGAGAACAAAATAAAACTTCCAATGATTGAGAAATTCGAAAAGGAAGGGAATCCATTTTACTCGAGTGCCAGGCTTTGGGATGATGGAGTCATCGATCCATTGGATAGTCGAAAGGTGTTAGGTCTAAGTCTGAAAGCAGCTCTTAATAATAGGAACGTGGAAACAAAATTCGGCGTTTTTAGAATGTAAAAGGTGAAAGAGGTAGAAGTGTGAGAGTTATTCTCGGTGCCAAGGAATCTGCCATTGAAATGTAGATTTACGTTTTCTGATTTGATTTATGTCATGTGGTTGTGCAATTCGTAGTGTTTTTATAGAAATTTAACTCCAACTTGGAGACCGGTGTTTGGAAAATTTATATTTTCCAGTTTAGATGAGTATAATGGTTTAGTCTGGATTAAAATGGATTTATAGCCTCACGAATTACCGTGCATGAGGTTTTTGAACCTATCTTTCTGGGTCGTGTGCTTTGGGAGACTGTACCCGTGGATTTAGAATGTTTTTGGTAGTTTCAATACTTCTAAAAGGCTATTGTCTTAGACAAGGATTTCAATCTGACGTTTAGGAGGGAGACGTTAATTGTTAATTTATTAAGTGTGGATTTAGACGATATTTCTCAGCTCTCGGTTAACAACTCATCGCACAAACCCAAAAAAAGTTAAGAAGTCTGGGGCCTTGAGGACCACCTGTCTTGGATACAGGGAATTACACTTTTAGAAGGTTGGTTGAGAGATTTAGAAAGGGTAAGACTTCTTTACTTCTTTCTTTTCGTAACTTTCTTTAAAGTTCTTAGTTCTTCCCAGGATAACTTGACTTAAGAAGGCTGTGGGAAGGCTGCTTTGTACGTAAATAATATTTCATTTCTGTGAAGTTATTACTAAATACTCTTTTCCCGTTGTTGCTTAATTTTTGGCATCCTGTAGTTACTTCAACCTCTTTGTTCTTGCACTTTGTCTGGCTCTTTAATTTTTGTCTGAATTTTTAGGTCTTGTTTTCGTTAAGGTGTCTTTTCTTATATTATGACGTCGATTTTTTTGTCTTTTCTTTTTCCTTTCTCTTCTTTGATTTCTGGATCCTGTACTTCTTAAGCCAGTGATGTTAATTTTTCTCTCATTTTGGATTTTGGTCGTTGAGTTGTGCATTTTCTTCTCAAAACTTTTGATTTTCCTGCTGTAGTAGTTGTAACTAATCAAAATAGTCACATTTTTTACAAAAATTTTGTTGGTGGTGTACTATTTTCGTTCTCACGTCTTCTTCATTCAACGATATATTCGCATCTTTAACGAGCTTCTCTCAGGCGTTTTGTCTTATAGTTGAGCAGATATAGAGGAGGGAATGGAAACCACTGATTTCTGTATTTTTGGCTTTTAGTGGATCTCTCTTAGATGGATATTAAGTTGTTCTGCCTTTGTTAGGTTATTCCCTCTTTGTACACTTACCACTTTGTACTTAATGTCAACTTCTTCCTACAGAAATATTTCCTTCTGTCTTCCTTCCAGTCTGTTTTTAGTTTTTTTAAGTTTAATGCACTGATGCATTCTTTGAGTTTCCTGCTGTAGGTCTTGTATTTCATTTATTCTATCTTGAGCTGGGCAATAAGCTACACCAGCTCTAGAAATTCAGCTGTTAAGTTTTTAATCGTCGGTCAACCAGACTCCTCCCTAGCTATCGAAATGTGTATTATCATGTATAAGATCAGCCTTCCTCATTCTTCTTATAACATTGCAGGACTAAAAGCTTTAGGTTATTTATAACTGTATAAATTCTCTTGTTTTCAAAGTTATCAATTACTGAACGGAATGAACAAAACGGAAATCAGGGAAATTGTTTGTTGATGATAATAAAAGGTCTTATTTTTTTAAAAATCGTATTTTATATTATTTTTATGAAGCCTCTCGTCAATTAAATATATACATCGTACTATAATAATATTTTCTAAAAATCAAATTTCCTCCAAATGCAAATCCCAGTTTTCCCCACTTTTTGTTCGGAGAGTAAAAGAAATACAAAACAGATTTTTGAAGAAAAACTAAGAGTCACATTTCAAGAGGAATATATACATTCCAGTTAATGATTCTTGATCGAATTTTCGAATACGAAACATAATATAAAATAAGAAACATTAATGAAGGCGGTTTCGAAGCGTCAGCCATCAATGCAAGTTTTCTTTTCTACTAAATAAACCGTTTTCAGTTGTTAGGGTTGTAATAAGAAAAGTATAAATGTAATAATATATTAATAATAAGTCTTAACTGGAAGATATCTTAATCTGCGATTAATTGATTTTAATTTTATTTTGTTTTTCAGTCGTTTATAGCCCGAATCGATTTGTAATTCGAGTTTGTGTTAAGGTTGGTTGTGAGGGTTTGAGTTATGTCTCAGGTTGGCACTCACTGACTTCACCATATATATTAGGTCTACCGGAAAGTCCTGTCCGTTTTTAGAATAATTTGAAAGTACAAATTTATCATATTTTAGATAATCTTTATTAAATAATATAGTTGCCAGCATTTTTATGACTCATTTGCTCAGCAATGTCCGATGTTGCCAAAAAAGGATTTGGCTCTAACATGATCTTGACAGTATCGTAGTTGATTAAAGACGACCGCCCAGAACGAGGCTCATCAGAAAGGTCACAACCGAGAAATTTCTCGAACCATCTTCAGCAAGTTTTATCACAAACTGTACCTTTATCCAGCACTTTGGACAGATTATCCACTGTATCATTAATTTCTTAATATAATTCATTCACAATACAGTGGCATAAGTGAACTTCAAATCTGTCAGTCAGTCCATTCGTTCTCAGTTAATACTAATACTGGTTTACAGGAAACTTGGTGTATACAGTTAAAAATGATACAGAAGAACCGTGAAAATTTAAACAATGTTTTAAATTGTTATTTAGAGGAATTTGATGGATGGTTTAATGAAGTCAAAACATCCTGTGTGGAGAGAATGATACTTTGGCCGATTCTAATTAATAGGTTTTACAGAAATCTAACCTTAGACCTGTTTTGTTGGCAACAGTTGTTCTTTCTCTTTTTTTTTTTTTTTGTTTAATTTTGTAAATGAATAGATAGGTGAGTCATAAATGGGGTTAAATGTTTAATTGCAACGGGGTCATGTTCATTCATTATCGAACTTGAAGGTTCGACACTTTCCTCGTTTGAAAACACCGCTTTGTTTACCATCCATCACTTCCTTCTTCAACATGCGGTCGTGTATTAACTCTTAACTCGTAACTGTTTTGTATGACTCACTCTGTGATGAATTAACGACAACGAGAACATGTTATGTGCTTGCGTGATGGAGTGGATTCTGCTGAAGTGGTTTTCTTTCAAGTGGGTGGAGGGTACCGGCGAGTAATTTGAGTGTCTCGAGTCTGTGTTTGATCAGTTTTGCAAACAAACTCTGCCGATGTTGTTGGTAAAGAAAAAAAAATTTTCTAGGTGATGAAGTCGCATTGAAACGGGCTCAAAAAATGTATAGGCCTACAGAAGTTTTTTGATGTTCTCTAAGTTTGAGTTATAATCCCGGTATAACAGGATTTGGGAGGGGGTTCGAACTCACAACCATAAATTCTCTCATCGGACGTTTTGACCACTAAACCACAAGCCTCCCTAAGTCGTAGATAGGAGTTTTCATTTCATAAATTTTGCACAGCGTATCAGCTGCTTTCATAGCCAATTGCACCCTTTGTGGAAGGAAGACCAAAAAAATGTGTAATATTCATTTCGGAAATCCCTCTAGACAGTGTGCAATATTTACGAAATGGATTCTCCTAAGAGGCGTGCGCCTGTGTATGAAATGGATTCTTGTAGATAGTGTGTAACATTGATGAAATGAGTTCAGGCTTAATTTTTATGAATTAGATTCTTGTGGGCAATGTGCGGTATT
The DNA here is from genome assembly GCA_016920875.1 of Columbicola columbae. Lineage (NCBI taxonomy): Eukaryota > Metazoa > Arthropoda > Insecta > Psocodea > Philopteridae > Columbicola > Columbicola columbae. The sequence goes on along the minus strand of JADMLL010000006.1, from coordinate 15,239,680 downwards.
TATGAAATGAATTCTCGAGAAGTGTGTTTACGAAATGAGTTCTCCTAGGAAGTGTGCAATACTTATGAAATAAGTTCTCGTGGACATTGTGCAATATTTATGAAATGAATGTAGAGTAGAAAGTGCAATACTTATGAAATGAGTTTAGCCTAGAAAGTGTGCAATATTTATGGAATGAGTTCGTGCTAGATTTGTATTATAGGTATGTTAGACATACCAACTACCCAAAATCACAAATCAGGAGTTTAAAACTAGCAACTTCAGAAATAAAATTATTTAGTCGATAAAAATCGAACAATTAGTTGTTCTCTCTTTGAGAGAGTATTTCACTCTACAAAATCCAAAATAACAACTTAATTGTATCATTTTTAACTGTATATACTAAACTTTTGGGAGTTTCAACAAACACGCCATAGATTTTCAATATGGGAGTCAGTTATAACACCGCGAAGAAGATTCAAGATTTAAGTATATAGGAAATAACACACTTGACCGAAAATATAAACACTTAGACATGTTTGAGCTCATACTATCATCAGTATAGACGCAGCATGACTTGCTTAACACCTTCAAAAGATTAGTGTATACAGAACGACCGCAAAAATTTGAACCGTATTCCCGTCAGCCATTTTTTGCTTTCCAATTTTGTTTGGAAAAATCGATTCGGGCTATTAAACACGCATCTATTCCACAAACCTAATTAAATTTCAATTAGTTATTCATTAACAATTTAATCAGCAATTCATTTAACAAAACCGAATTTAATTTTTATGAGATAAGAAACAAATCAGAATCGATTTTAAATATAATTTACAGTGACACAGTCAAAACGAGGAACTTTTATTTATTTTTTTTAAACATGATTGATAAAATTTGAAGAATTCGTTTTGTTTTCGTATCATTATCAAGCTCATCGTCTAAATTTGTTTTTTAGATAAACAACTAAAATAGATATACATAGTTTTCGTAAAGCTCTGAACCAAATTTGTGAGTTGATCGGTTTACAGAAACCGAAGCAATTCGTTCGTTAATTTTTTTTGTTAAGATTTTTACTTACTTATTTATTTATTTTATTGTTACCTATGATTAAGTTTATTAATTTTGGGACTAAGACAAAATTAATTATTATTTTTTAACAAAACAAAAAAACAAAATGGCAACTTTTGAATTTTTGATGACGTCATGTCAAGGTTGGTATCACTGGAAAGATTTTTTTTGAAAAGTAATATGAGTAGTAATATGAGATTGGTTGTAATACTATTGTTTGTGAAGGGAAGGTAGGTAGAGTTCGTCGACAGTTTGGCAAAAGTGAGTTTGTTCTCTGGGCTTTTCCCTGTGAGTTAAATTTTTGAGGCTGCTACCGTTAGTGGTAGTAACTTTTGGCTGTTACGATGCTCAAGTCAGGTTTTTTGATTGGGTGAGACAATTCTCTGGCACCTCGTCCTTCTTTGGCTGAAGCCATCTTCTTTCGTCTTCTCTAGCTGAGGACGCATAGCTCAGGGGAAGGAAGTTGGGTGTTTACTTTCACGAAGTGTGCAATATTTATGAAATAAATTCTTCTCAGAAGTGTACACCTATGTATGAAATGGATTCTTGTGAGTAGTGTGTAACATTGGTGAAATGAGACCTTCAAGACAGTGTGCAGAATTTTTGAAATGACACTTTCAAGATAGTGTGCAATATTTATGAAATGAGTTCTCCTACAAAATGTGCAGTAAATTGTCTAGGAGTGTGCAATAATTATGGAATGAATTCAGAGTAGAAAGCCTGCGATATTTATGAAATAAATGCTCCTAGACATTGTGCAGTATTTATGAAATGAGCTTTCCTAGAGAGTATACAGTAATTATGAAGCAAGTTCTTTAGGAGTATGCAATATTTATGAAATGAATTCTAAGTAGAAAGTGTGCAATATTTATGAAATGGTTTTATAAACCTTACAAACGTTCTCAATGGAAGAAATTTTCGTTTGGACAACTATTCTTCCAGAAATTTAACTTGAGCGATGTAACAGCCAAATGTTTAACAATACTAACACTATTTCCCTTGTTGGTTGGTTGGTATCACTGGATATCTAGCAAAGGTCGCTCGGTTGCGTTCACGAGTTCTCTAGCTTATTGTCCAGATTAAGGATCGGCGGATCGCAAACTGAAACGAATACTTTTCTATTTCAAAAATTCGGAAACTGACTGAGTATCAAAAGCGGGGGAAGGTCGGTGTTAACGTTCTGAAAATACGTTTTTGTAACCAAAAACCTACAAACAAGACATAAACAGTCTTGCTAGAGGTCTTTGCCCACGCTCAAATCAAAAGTAGTCAGACCAAAATTTCCTTGTTCTTTTCTATGGTTGTCCAAAATAAAATTTTTTTTTAAAACTAATTTTTGGTTCTGAAAGTTTGCCGATCCTCAATCTAAACTTAATTTGGGGGTGGAGGGTAGGAGAGGGGGGTGTTTATTTAAGAAAAATGTTAGCAACAACAAAGGAAAAGACAAGCAAGAGTAAGTTGAAGGACATTGCAAACCCGGAATTCTTCGCTTCCTCTATAACCGAGTATTTGAATTCTTCGTTGAGACTTTCCACAGTTTGTTGGAGTTTCCTTCCGTTCGACTCGTTAACGACTTCTCCGGTTCCGGTTTCTCTGTTCTTTACGGTTATGAGCCCACTTCCTTTTTTCTTTGAGTCCTTGAGTATGAACAAATCCTCGGTTGAGTTTTTCTGACTTATCACTTCCTCGGATTTCACTGCGTGGTCAAAAGAATCGTTAATTTGGTTTGCAAATCAGGATTAACTAAAAGGAAAAGTTTTGCTTTGTTTCCTATGTATATATTAATATATATACTGTATATACTAACGTTCGTGCGTGGCTTTGTCCAAGAAGTTGATCTTGATAAAAGTCGTTAAGGAAACTTCGTAGATTTTATTCGGATCTGGTGGCATGGCTTCAACGGATCTTCGCTTTCTTCCGTAACCGATTTGTCCGTTACTGCACTGAACCTGGATTTAAATCGTAAGCATTATTGCTGAATAACTTTATACCTGGTTATTCATCGGAAAGGGTAAGCGGATTCAACAATATGGTGACGAGATTAGTTCTTGAATGGACTCTAAAGATGGCAGCAGTAGGCACTAAACAAAATGTTATCGCTTTAAAAGCTCCCGGACAAGCTATATCAATCCATTTGCCTCAAATAATATTTATTTTCATAATTTTGTTTTGATCTGTCCTATAAATATGACACTGGTACTTAAGGTTTATCAGTGATATACTTGGGAATCATCATGGGATCTGAAATACTTATTTAACTGTAACGAAAATATTTTTATTTGGTACTTTTCAAGATAGTTTGTACATAATGTTGCAGTAGATGTTATACTGTAAGCTAGTTGTGTAGCTTTGCAATTTTTTTGTTCGAAATGTCCTTTTCCATTTGTAAATAATTTACGAGGGTCTTCCTATTGTGCGTTTTTATAGTATGGATTGAGTTTAGGTAGGGTTAGGGAGGTCGAGTAAGATCTAAGAAGACTAATACTTAAGTTATTGATTCGAAAGCCATGAATTTACTGCTGTCATACCGCCTAATCTTGTGGAAAAATAGTTTATCAGAAAATATAGTAAACACTAAAATCAGAACTAAAATGTGGTAGCGGGCAGTTTTCACAAGACGTGACGATGTCAAGGAGAAAAATATAAAGCCAACCACTAACCTATTGTGTAAAGTGTTCTGTAACAATGTGTACAAAATGGTTTGTAAAATACCACACCAATTAGACATATTTTATTAGAGTTAAATAAGTATTTCAGTTGTCCTTATGTTCATACATTTAAGTATACCACTGATAACCTTCAGTATTAGTGTCTCATTTACAGTGCACCGTCCCAAATTTTATAATGAGAAATTATTTGTATATTTTTTGCGACTAATGGCTTATACTAAACATTGTTCTAAAACAATAACGTAAAAATTGATGATACAGTATGCGATTTTTGCAATTAAAAACTATAATTCAGTTTACTGCAATCTAGAAAACATGTATCTAGTACAGTAAAATTGATAAATGGAGCAAAATTATACGGCTTCCGTTGACTATTCGTAATCACCGCTAAATGTCAAATGCGATGTATTACTGAATATTTATCACATTTACCGGATAGTTTATAAATCTTGACCAAAGCCAAGCCAACCAAGCAACTGCACTCGCCAGGAACGTCTACTAACCTCCGAATTAGAAGCGGCGAATACATTAAATGAAGAAGTGACAGAAGGATAGCATCTGAGCAAATTTCTCTTCTATTTCCATGACCAATTGGGGATTTTATAAAATAGCCGGTAAATGTGGTAAATATTGAGTAATTACTCATATTTTCCGAGTTGATGATTATGTATAATCGTTGAGGATCCATCACTTCGTCCCGATTCATCACTTTTACCGTATAGTACATAAATTTTTCTTTTAATTTATGTAAAACTTAAGGCCTGAGGAAAAATCTCAGAGTCCTTTAAATAGAACGTTGGTTTATGACTGAATAGACAAAAACATTTTATAGGAAAGGTTATAATATACTCACTCCTCGGCATTTGTCTAAGCAAACGTTAACCGTTCCTTTGAACTGAACGTAAGTCGAATCTGGGAATTTGAAAGCTCTAAATTTAGCTGACAGGAAATCACCATCGATGGTGTTGAAGTTTTCGAACAAATACGGATCGACGGAGCAACTGTATAATAAAAAAAAAGAAGAAGAAATGATGATAATGATAATAATTAACCTAATTGGCGAATAATTACCGAAAAGAATTTCATTTATATGTACGAAATGGGTGGGAGCCGTTCTCTCTCTCCTCGTTATTATTTACCCGTTAAATATTATTGTTTCTTCTTGCTGTTTCGTGTCAGTCACCTGCATGAAGGAGACGAGGATTCCATAAACCGGAGCACTCGACTTGTCCAAATAGATTTCCATGGTCAGGGGAGTGCCCGGTGTTACGTTCACTTCTCCCGTTATTCTCTCCTTTCCCTGGCGAACGCCCACGTTCAAAATCGGTTCGGGAGCTTTCTCCGTGAGTGATGTCGTTATCTCTAAGTCCCTAAACCCAAAACGGAAAAAAGCCCTCATTTAATTTCCCGCAAAATGGTTTGAAGGGCAAACAAGACAAGGAAATCCGACGGCCATCTTACTCAGGTTCCTGAAATCCGGCTGGGAGGACGTTTCTCTTGGTTAAGGTGCGGTTCGCTTTGTTTGTCGCGATTACACACTTCACTAGAAATGATTCTTTGTCGGGATGCACATCCTCGTTGTGTTCTACGATGATTCGATGGTAATACATTGTTTTGTTCTGAAACGGAAAACAATTAAGATGGCGGAAGGAAGGGATTTTAAACCCGCGTTCACGGTAACATAATAAAAATTGTTACAAAAACTGGTTTTTAATTAGTTTTTAAAGGAACATAGTTGCAGTAACAATAATTCACACCGAAATCTTTCACTTAACACGACACCTGAGAACAAAAAAAAATCCTGAAGGGACTCGTCGCAAATTACCAAAGTAATTACCTAGAACACGACCCGCGAACCCGAACCGAACCTAACCTTCAAAACCATTTTCTACCGAAGAAAGGTCGCCATGACAGGCAATAGTACCTGAAAAACCTTTTAAATCACACCCTTAAAGAGAAAATTATTCAAAGCCATGTTTTAAAATGAGCCCAAGAGAGTATTTTAAAATAAATCCCGATTAAATAAAACGAAAAACCAGTATTTGAAAGAGAGAAAAAAAAGTCTCAAGGAAATTTATCAGATTTATTTGTTATTTTAAACATATTTTCGGTTATAAAATATGTGTGGGATATTAATACAAGTTTTCGTGACCGGTTCTCTCTCTCTTCCCCAAAACACAAATGAAAACCTCTCAGGCGTAATCACGTAACCCAAAAATTTTTTTCTCCTCATAAGCTTAATATGGGTGGTTTCATTTACCTTGAATTTCCGTTTCCTTTGTGACTGTTTAGTTCGCGCGCCAAGAAATTTTTACTTTTTATTAGTATATACAAAGTATGTGCGACGTAGCCAAGGAAGCAAATATCACATGAGATAGCAGGCCGGGTTTTATGTATGTAGTATGTATGTACGATAATAAAGCTGAATGTGAACTCATATGTCATGTTGTTTAAACTTTGGCGGCCGTTATCCATTGTAAAGACACTTGCGAATTTTCTGAGGTTATTACAAACATCAAAAAGTCGGGAGAATCAAAGCAAGGTTCAGTTATATCACTGATTTTGATTTTAGGACTGTTTTTGTACTGTACTTTTCGGTGAACTCTATTTTACGATATTTGGTCCAAATTTGCAAATGTTCTTCGGAATGAGCTGACATCCGTCTTTTTTTCGGTTCTTACTCACAGTATATAAATATATATTGATTTTAAATTAGATATATAACTTATATTCTAAAGTTTATGTACTTAGTTCACTATTTATGTATTATACAGGATAGGCCAATCTGTAGCTCCCGAGCCACGTGCGGCTCTTTGAAGAATTATTTTTGGCTCTCGATACCAGCTACTTTCCTTGCTGTTAAAATAATATTTTAAAAAAACATTATCGTAGCGTAGGTGTTTTGACCTTCATACAGTATGTGAATCATTTTATTCTACTTTAAAACTAGTCTAGCCAAACACCGATCAGTACTAACTAACCAGCACTAACAAGTCCTATCACCAATTATTCACCAAATTTTAAGGAATTATCAAGAGAAGTCAAATAAATGTGTTTCATTTTTAATATTAATATTTGAATTCACTACTGTACTTTTATTTATATGTTTTCTGTAAACATAATTTGTAAAAAAATTTTGTTTATAATAATAGCTTTTTGGCATAGCTTTTAAATACGTATTTAATTGCGGCTCACGAAAAATTCCGAATTTTAAAAATGGCTCCGAACATCAAGGAGCTTGCCCACCCCTGATATGATAAATATTAAATATCTGTCTTCATTTGTAGTTTCTTAAGTTTCACAGAACATTTGATCCAGTCTTTTAGACTTGATAACAATTTTGTGCTAGTCAGACAAAAATACTGTCTGTCTTGTAAGTTTTGAGAATTTTGTGGCTGTTGTAATTAATGTTAGTAATGTAGGTCTTTAGGCTGCAGTGAAATTTTTGGTTGGATCAAGACTTATGATTTTTGGCTTATCTTACCCAGACGTTAAAGCTTTCTTTCACCGGTAAAGGTATCCTCACTGGAAGAAAGTTTGGTCACGCATCGACACCATTTCATAAATACTGCATATTGTCTAGGAGTATTCATTTCAGAAGTATTGCACACTTCATGCAAAACAATTTAAAAAATTTTCGGTCGAATACCATCTACACAGTTTCATATACCAGGCACAAACACGCTGGGAAATTTATCTTCCCAACAGGAAGGTTGCGTGGCTGTAGCTCCTTAGTTTGCTGTTTAAGTTACAAACAGTAACGGTTACGGTGTGTTTGTGCCTGTATTGCACACTTCAATTGAAATAAATTCACGTAGTCGAGACCTAACTTCCTTCCAATGAAGATGAAACATCTGGGCAATGTAAGAGTTCGTTTCCTTATCCAACCCAAACATTTGACTTGGGCGGGGTAATAGCCCAAAGACTAACATTAGTAACTGCTTGTCTGGGCTTGGAGGTGTCTCGTCAATAATTATCTTGTTTTAGCCTAACCACCCTACACACCTTGATCGATTTCTCGTTGTTGCCGTTGTTGCTGTGCATTTTCCATAAATAATGCACAATTTATATTTACTTATAATAATCAACAAACTTCGTGGCTCTCATTTAATTTTAATTACAACATTCTCACTTCGAGAGAGACTATTATCTATATAAAATGCCATTATATCTATTTATTTATTTATTATTAAACTAGATTCCACGAAATTTAAGAAGACGTATCGCATCTTTATAATAAAACTGTTTTCTTTTCTTTTCTTTCTTTTTTTGGTCAAAGTCTAGTACTTACCTTGAGTTTGTCAGATATCCTCGTCACTCCACACCTGTGAATATCTGTCAGAGATAAGTGAAAAGTGGCTTTGTTGCCTTCTATTTGAGGGTGACATTCTTTATCTGTAATTAAATTAAATTTAAATTAAATTCACTTGGTAGATGTTGGACTTCTCTTCCTCAGACAACGAGGACATGAATTTCGTAACTGAATACTTCCTTTTAAGGCGAATCTGGTTTTTCGACTTGTTATCATCGAAGATTTCACTTTTATTATCACAAGAACAAGAGTTTGATGTATAATACAAACAAAACAAAAAAAAGTGTTTGATGGCTCTCTCGCCAAGCTCGATATCGGTAATTTACGAATCGGAGTCGACTTAAATCAACAACAACAACAAAGGTCTTTAACATTCCGTCTGCTGCACGGTTTCTGAGAAGCTCACTCTAACGACTGATCTATTGATCCTGAAATTCCGTCGATAGCCGACCTGGCGCATTACTCATTCACGATTATACGCTGTTTACTTTAGGGTTCTATAAAATCCCGAGGTTTATGACCTGACCGACCAAATCCTGCTATCTCATTCTATTTCCAAGCCCGGCCTATACTCCCGCGCCCCTGGAACCTAAAAAATTTTTCCACTAATCGAATTTTCACATCTGAAACTTGGGCCCCCTAACGGTGTTGCCTTTAGCTGTAAAAGAGCCGACGTCTAGAGTTCGACCTGTGGGGGGCACAAAAAGAGTGACCACGTTCCTCTTACCCCCGCCCCCTCTTCTCTTGCTCCTTTTTAAAATTCAAAAAATTTTTAATTTGTTAACAGCATCCGGAGAATCTAATTATATTTATCCTGAAATTTATTATATTATTAAAATATTGTTTATCTAATTACTATCATTCATTGAAATTTATCTACACTTTAGCTTTCCTAATGGAAAATTTTGGAATGAATGAGGGTTAATGATGGTGTTGACCCTACAGCCGTATCCGCCATGATTAATAATAACCTCGGTTCTTATTATCACATATATATAACCAAATATTAAAATTGAGGTGTCATCTCTTTTGCGGAAGAAAATGCCATTAAAAATAAAGAACATTTTAAATCGCGTAACTTCAAAAACAAAGGTTAATTAAGCTAAAGGAACAAAAAAATCAAAATTTTAAATCCCTGAAGGAAATTTTTTTGTAAAATGGCTTGTTTGCTCATATGATTACAATGTTACAGCTTTCCTTTTAATAGTCATAGAATAAGCCAAAATTGATAGATCGCGTAAAGAAATACTGCCCCTTTGATTGTGCTAAAAAGATTTTCCTTAAAAAGAAAATTCCTCTATGATAGAATTGGGATCGCATAAAACAATCCGCATAACACAAAATCCAGCAATATTAATTTGTATTTCAAACCAAAATGAAATTGAAACTGATATTAGGTAAAGCTTGAGTTGAGAACTTACCTGGGTAATTCTTTAATTGATCTAAATAAATTTGTTTTATATCTTCTGTCCTGACTAGGTCCACTTTCATAATGTCGTTTGAACATCTTACTTTGTATTGAACTGCAAAGAGAAAATGACAATTGCATTAATTACATTAAAATCAATTAAATTGAAAGTGATTCTGATCTTAAAAAGAACTTGAGACCATTGATCTTAATTTGTGGGTTGATGGGTCAATAATGGTATTGCCTCCAAGAAAACTAAGTTACGCGGCCACCACAGTATAATTTGAGTGGTAATTTCGTTCTACTTTGTCGCTTTCTGTTCCACTTTTAATAGCTGACATCTGCCTGTTTTTTTGAATGGCTACCAGATTTGGTGACACATTTTGCCGAAAACGTTGGTTTATCACCATAAACATCATGTATGTAGGTTTCTGTGTTGAGGATTTTTAATTAATTTTTTTATTTTATTTCATTTTATTTAAGAGGCTTCTCCATTACTTCCGCAACCCTGCTACTACTTCACAATGCTGCCAACTCAAACCTGTTGTGTTAAATTTTCACTGACGTGCTAATTTGTTTATTGGTCATTTGTTAACCCCAATTGGGCTAACCCCTCTTCCCCGCTAACAGTTTCGTCACCGCTACAAATATCCAATAAGTTTTACTTATATCCTAGCTAACTGTCACCTCTCTCAAAGTAAGAAACAATAAGCTGGTCTAACTTTAAGGAGGTTTTTATCTGAGGCGCAGACTAGTATCTTAATCCCAGAAATTTGGTGAAGAATGTCTCTTGGAATTTGGTTAGAAGAAGAGGATGATGTATACATGGTAGTTAGAGAAGAGTAAAAGATAAAAGTAGCTAGGGTGAAGAGAATAATAATAATATTAAATGAAAGAATCAAAAAGAACAAGAAGTTATATAGTTTTACTGCACAACAATTTAAAATTTTGAGGTCAAATACCACGTGTTTGACTCATAAATTTAAAATTTACTAATAACGCCATTTTGTCGTCTACAGCAGGGAAATTTATTCCCCAAATGGTATAGAAACAAGGTAGCATGGCATTTGTTCCTCAGTTTGCTTAAGATGTCCACAGAGGTTAGGTGAATGGAGTGTTCAATTGTTTTAAACATTATTAGTTACAGTGTTTTGTTTGATGGCGTTGGTGTTTGATCTGTATTGTGCATCTATGTACGGGTATTTAACCCCCAAGTTTTTAAATTGTTTTACATTATAACATTCAACCGCGAAAGTGTAAGATAATGAATTTAAGAAGAGTGAAATTAAAAGACCTTGGGAGGTAATCCTCAACTTTGATTGGTTAGTTGAAACAGATTCATTATATGCATACAACTGTAAGTACAGAATTAACAAATTTTATAATTTTGGATTGAATTTTACTAAGTTCATCAGTTTATTATTTGATAAATGAAAACAGGAAGACCTGTGGTTGAAAGGTCAAAGTGCCTGACTGGATAAGTAACAGATGAGAGTTCAAGCACCTTCCTGTATCTTGCTAAACTCAAAGGTATAATAAACAGGATTGAAACTCAGATTATATATATATATATATACTTCCTTGCTACCATATTTCACAGAAAATTTTCAACTAAATTTTTATTTATGTTTGATAAATAAAAATTTAGTTGAAAATTTTTCTGTGAAATATGGTAGCAAGGAAGTGATCAGGAGCCATGAGTTGAGTCTTGTTTCAATTTGTTAAAATGATTTTTTTGATTAGTCTATAGAATTTCAGTGGTAAAAAACTTCCTTAAAGGCCACAATACCTTCAATTACTAAGGGTCCTAAAAAATTGGCAAAGAGTTGGTTTCAAAGGAAACTTTGTTAACCAATCATACCTAACATGTAAACCATATGTGGTAACATCCCAAAAACATTTTGTAATATGTCATAACGTGAAGACTTTTGAAGAAGTAAATCTTTATGTAATTATTTAAACAACCGCACGTATTTTAGGAGGCGGCTCCTTTCTATTTGCCATGTTTTTTTGTATAAAAGCATTATGTGAAGTTTTTTCTCAAGAAATTGCTTGCTTCAAGTTCTGCTCTAGTCTTTGTTCAAGACATTACAGGTTAGAATTTTTTTGTCAAGTTATAGTAAAGTAAAAACTCATTTATGTATACACACTTTCTATTTATCAACAAATAACCATATTTAAGTGATATTTTTTTAACATCCAGATGCTGCTCTTTGATACGAGTTACCAATAAGACAATAACAACCATAGAGTAAAATTACAAACTTGAAAGTCCTTTTGATTTGCTTATTGCAATGCCCAACCTTTTCAGCAAGGCGGTGGCAATAATCCACGAACAAGAAGCAACAACACCAGAAAGCCAAAACGACAAACCTGAAATTCATCATTTACGAAACCTACTTCTAATGTTACGTATGATTAATTAATAATTAATTAATTAATTAACAAAAATGGAGTTTTTTGAGAAAGCGTGACTGATCTACAAATTGTAAGTTTGGTACTTCTGAATAGACTCACGACCCCATTTCTGTTTAAAAAAAAAAAGTTCGATTCTAGTGAGTTTTTAGAAATAGGATTTTCCATTTGTCATTGAAATAATGAGTTTATTAAACCTGAAGGACTAACCTGAACGAAATGTAAAAACTTCCCCGCCCCTTACCCCCACTTTCGGTAATTCCCCCCGTGGCAATTGGAACGGATTACATAATATGGATTGTAGACTTCTTCGCAGCATTATGGTTTTGCTACATTTAGTCGAAGGCCAAAAGTGAAAGTTAAGTCATTTATTGCACTGAACGGAAAGGTAAAAGTCGCGTAACTGGTTCGCAAAATGTAAAAATTAATTCCCTGTTAAATAATTTTTAAGAAAATCTACGAAGGTTTTCAAATAATGGAACAAAAACAAAAACCTCCGGGGATGCGAAGAAAGTTCTCTTTATATATAGATAAATTGATTTATCTACAAATAAATATAAAAGAGCGTTTGTTGGTTCTTAAAAAGCATAAACGTTTTCATGGTTTTATAATAATTAAATTTTTACAGAGTAACAATTTTTTTTCTTCAAAATTTATTTTCTTTTATTTCCGCCATCTTGAAATCGATTCCGGGTTCTATCAGGTTTTTGTATAACCGAATAAAAGAAAGGAAATGACGAGTGTTGACTTTACTCCTCCTTCTCCTGAATGTCGAAAGGCATAAACACGACTATCGTGTAAAATTTCAAGGTTGATTAATTCCAGAAAGACTCCATGGTTTTACAAAATGAGTCTTTTCTTTCCTTCCGGGCGAGAAGGACACAAAAATCGATGGAAACATTTCTTTCTCTCTAAGATTTGTCACGAGTGCTCTTAATTAAGTGAAGGGCGTTAAGGTCGAGTAACTTAATTTATTAGGCGGCTAAGTAAACAAGAACCTTGGTGAGTTTGCAGGACTCGTTTCGCATCATTGTTTCGGGTATCATTTCCCGGAGACAAATTCGGAAGATGGCAGTGGCCTTCGTTGACTGTCCATCCATCCATTTAAAATCATCGCTTGAGGTTTGGAAAGAGGCATTTTATGAGAACGTTTTATGTTTAATTTCGATGTTATTTATTAAAAGTCAAAGGCAAACCTTGGCAAGTTTTTAGGTTTTGTGGTTTTGATGGGCCCTAAGCCAAAAGAGATTGCAGTTTGATATTCAAGAGTAGTTCATCTACCATAAACTGTTTTTGATTTTTCTTGTCGTCTTATCATTTAATTGATGTTCTTTGAAAAAGTAAAAAAGATTATTGGCTCACCGTAAAAGGATTTAAGTCCAATAATATTTCCCACCGCAAAATTTTTTAATGAAAATTTGAATGTTTTAATTGTTTCTTTTAGCGGCACCAACTTGAAATTCTTCTTTTTCAAGACTTTAACCTTTGGTGGGTCTGAATCAAATAAAAATAATAAAAAACTCTTTTGAGAATGTTTTAACTTTGCTCTTATCTGTGTTGGTGGTTAACTGCATGAGCTTTGAATTACTTCCCTGATAAATTTACATCGTTAATACATTTTATTTTATCAAATATCTGAGCCAAAATAATATTTGCCACAGTTCAAGGCTTTCCTTTTTATTACCACTTGGACTTGCACCCATGACTTAGACTTAACTGTTCCGCTTAATAATTTTGTTTTATTATTGCTTTTTGAGAATATTCACTTACTTCCTGCTCTGTTAGTCTTTGAACAGAGAAGTCCCTCTTCCAATGGGGACACCCTGTTAATCATTTTTACTATTACTTGACATATTTACTTGAAACACAGCTAATGTTGTCTCAGTCCTAATTCAATAACTTATACAATTAAATATTTATTGATTATTTTCCTCTTAATCTAAGGGATAATCTTGAAACCTCTACTTATCCAAGTCACCATGGAGCTTTAGAGCTCAACATAAGTTCACCAACAGCTCTACTATTGACTCCCAATCTTTTTTGAATTTTTACAGTAAAAATTCACTGTTGCTACAGTTGACACATTCAGTTTTATTATTTATTTATTTATGGTAAATGTTTGGTTTATTTTGTGTTTATTCCCATTTTATTTCTTTATTGGCCTATGTATTTAACTGTCTGTTATTTCCCCGCTGGTATGTTTATTCTTATATTAGCCATTTTGTGGTTTGTCTATTTGCTTATTTATCTATTTGGTTAGATGGTTGGTTTATTGGTTCACAGTTATTTCTATAATTTATTCACCGTTGAATAATTAGTTTAGTTTGTATAAAACAGGTTATTGTAACACGCGTAAAGGCTACAAAAATATAAATATAAAATTACTATATTATAATGCGTTTGGTCAATGTTCATTCAGAAGAGTATCACATAAAGCTCTGTGTTTAAGTAACATACTGTATTTTAAGCACCCACCCATTTATATTTTACTTAGGTGTAATTTTATTTATTGTTACCTTTTTTAATTTGCGTAATAATAAAATTTTAATATTGTATACTAAAACTTGTTTGGGCATCCCGACATTGTCTAGAGACCCCTAAATTAATTTTAATTTTCCACGAAACCCTTGAACGATACTGGGGACTACGAAGATCAGTAGGCCCCACTTTGGAAACCACTGAGCGTGATGTCAACAGCTATACGTTAGCGAAACGTTTGGTTTTTGTTTTTGATATATTTTTATGTTTAATGTGATTTTGCGGTGACATTTTCGACTCTTTTTCCCGCGGTTTGTCTTATACCAGTGTAACTGTATGTGTTAACACAATGGAAATCTGTCGTCAAATTTTAAATAACACTCCTTCTAACTTTCCCGTTAATTAATAGTTTTAAAATAAATTTTCAGTCTTTTTAGCTTATTAACTATCAACAACTAAAACTTTAGTTGGTATCCATTAATCGCGGTTTACATACCATTTGCTTTTTATATTCGTTACAATTCTAATTAACTTTCCTGAAACCTGACATCAGTTGTGAATGAATGTTCTAGACAAGATTAACCCAGTGTGAGAGGTAAATATTTATATCATACATAATTAAGTTCAAAATTATTATATCATTAAAAAGATTAATTATTTGTTATGCTTAACTGATTCCAAAGCTTTAAGTTATTAATGATTAGTGATTAAAAAAGATTTTAAAAATAAATTCCTTTTCTTTACATTTACAGTAAATAAAATGTCAACGTTCCCTCAAAGTATTAAATTGTTTCAAGTCAAGCAAGTTAAGTAAAAATTTAACTTTTATCTTTGTAAACCACAATCCAAGCTAAGTCTACTAATAAATAGTTTTGGTGATTAGTTTTGCTTTGATGACCTTGAAGGAGTTTTTTTGGGATAAGTATGAATCAATTCATTAATCAACTGATTTTTAGTTGCATGGTAAAAACAACCAACGTGATGAAAATTTAATGCCCTGTACCTATCTGACTAGTTTACATCATCAGTTTATTTTTAACCTTTATTTATTTTTTTTTTAAATAAATAAATCACTTAACCACAGGTAATGTATAAAACAAACATTTTTAACAGATATTAATGGGATAGTTTATTGATTGTTTTCATATTTTCTTCTTACAGTTAATCTATACTAGCAGAAACAGAAACCTTTTATGAATATAATTGTTTTGTATCATTTTTAACTATATCCATTAAACTCCTGTTGATGAAAATAGTTGTCCTGCAAATTGTTGTCCTTGAAGTCTAATTCATCTCTTTTACCCCATTCATTCTGTCATTTGAATTTTCATTAAAACATTACAGTGTAGATAGTATTAAATCATATTTAAATGCAGTGTAAAAATTTGTACATAATTATAACTTTTTGGGCCATTATTATATTTATTGTATGAGCAATTATTACCATTCTTTCAGATTTATTTAGTTTACTGTATTTTTAGTGTGTTGTTTATCTCAGTTTCATTTGGAATTACTAACTTGGTGTTAGCTTTGTTTTTAGTTATTAGCTCTATTTGACATTTTTCGCACTTTATTCTAATTTCTGGCTTTGTCCAAATTATACTGTTCAACTTAATTTGAGTTTTACTTCACTGAACTATAATTATATTCAGAAGTTTTCTTAATTTTCTTTGTTACAGTTTTTGTTGCATATGCATAATTTATTGTCTTTGATTTTTTAAATATTTTTATGTGATACTGTTTTTGTCTAGAAACTTACATCACTACAAAGGTTTCAACCTTCTTTGCACTTAAAAGCACAATCTAAAATACCGACCATGTGGTGGTCACCATTTATTTATAACTGAATATAGATAATAGTACACAGATAACCGTAGCATGATACAATTTATAAGCATAAGCAGAGATGTTGTATGGGTAAACAACTTATTCTGTGCTAATGCAATTCTAAGAGAAAGACCGCACTTTCCGGACGCGAGACAGGTTAAAGTACAATATGCCCTACAATTTGATTACAATGTAGTGCCATAATTGATGAGAAATATTAAAAATTAAAATTATTTGTGTGAGATAGATAATTTTTTATGTTGTCAGACAGAGGTGACGTAAAATGAATTGCGGACGCCTTGTTGCCCGCGGGTGTAGGGTTGGCGACCCTGACTTAGAGGGTCCTTCGAAAACCGTTGCAAGGTTATTTACGTTAAAGAAGCGAAAATTTTTTTGGTTTCTTTTCTTTTCATTTTCACCGATAAAAACGAAATGAGAAAATATTATTTAAATAAAAAAGTGGTAAATGAGGCCCATTAGTTTTGGTGTGTTTGTTAAAGAATGTTTGTAGATTGATCGAACGTGCTCCGCGGCTAAAAATTCAAAACGACTTCATTAAATATAAATAAGAGAGAGAGAAAAAGTTTTGCGAAAATGAGAAAATGACTCTTTTCCCTACGTCAAAACGGTGGTTTTTTTTAGCGATTTGTGTTTTTTAACCATGAAAATTGAAGAAAATTGTTAAGGTCGCCGTGTCGAGTTGTTTCTTGTGCTTTAGAGAAATTACCTTTGGAACTGGAATAAAGATGGAGGCTAATACAACCACTTTAGAATTTGTTTTAAATTTTGTTTCCAAATTACTATGAATGTCCTACTTTTATTTCCAATTAATTTTTTTATATACAAAATGTTCGTATATATGGGCAGATGAAAGAAATAGCTATCATCTGACTCTCTGCGACATCTGTACTAATAACCTCATTATTCACAAACCATTTACTACAGATTTGCTTTGTCAACTTTAATAGGGAAATTAACCGTTTAATTCATTTCATTACATCTAATACTGTTACTTTTTTTCTTTATTACAATGTTAAAATTTTTTTCTTTTTCTTTAACTTGCAAGTATCAGCTTGTTTTATTTGTTATCTTCATTCTTGGTTTGATAAATTTATTTAAAATTTTGTAATCTAACACTGAACCAATCTTGAAGCGGTCATTTGATGGTTTTTGAAATTTTTATTTTGAATTTAAAAAAAAAACGTTATAATTCCACCATGAAACTTTATATAAAGAGTTTTCTTAAAATATATGTAGAACTTTTGGTAATTTTTATTTTACTTAAAGGAACTGGAAGATAATCTTAAAAATACTTCTGTTAGTAGACTGTCAGACTGTTTTCAATCTGTTGGAGGTGTCCGTGGTAGTTACTTGACAGAATGTTGACATTTATGTGGCATAAATCAAAATATTCTTGCACCTTCGAACGCCATAACTACTTGATAACAAGTTTTAACGTATCCCAAGTGTTTCTCTTCTTTTTTTTCTAATACCATATGTACATACAGACGTATTTTCAGTATTAACTACTTTTACTATCGTTTGATTTTATAAAAAAAATTTTTACTCCGTCCTAACTGCCACGAGTGGTTATTTGACTACCTTAACAAGTCACGTTTTTTTTTGTGATAGAATTCTCTCGAAAAATCAACTCTATAACTATGTAATAGTTACAAAGCATTTTTTGAACCTTTCTTTATTGGCATGTCTAATATGAGGAAGACCAAGGAATACGTGTAAACTAACAGTTGAAGAGGTGCTGGTTGCAGCAGGAACAACTTGGACTGCAGCAAAGAAAACAGCCCTCAGCCGAGTTCGAATAAGCGGAACTGATGTGGTTTTAAAGTCTAGCCGGTATCTAATGTAGATATATATTATAAACGGCTTTCAATATTTAGATTTTAATATATTAGAAATTTGGTGTGAGGTCTGTGGTATGGTGGTTAAGATCACTATAGTGGCTATGAAGTAAAGCGGCGAATTCAAATTCTCCTGTATCCCACGATACCAAAAAATGGCTGAAAAACGGGATTAAAACTCAGCCAAATAGCTATAACTATATATTAAAAGTTGGTTACTTTTGAACTTGGCGTCATTACCGAAACAGTGAACAATAGCGAAATACTGGACACAATGTGTATCATTTTTACCTTTCTCTTATTGGTGTTAATCGGTTTGCGTTAAATATTGTATTTCATGTTCTTCAAAAATGTATTACGTTTATTTTTATTTATTTATTTTTTGTCTTTTCCACCCAATAGATGAAGGTTATTAATAAAAAAATCTGAATAATAAAAAAAACCCTTCGGTTTCTCATTGACGGATTTCTGGCTCTGAAATTGGTAGAACTTTGTACAGGTCATAAGAGACATATATTTACTCCGACAATTAACCTTAAAAAGGGTATTGACCATTAGCCCAAAGCATTAATTAGTGAGAATTATAACCAAAAATTATGCGTATATACCGGAGACAAAGAAGTTAGAACAAGAGCAAAACAAAGGAAGGCTAGAAAAATCAGTGACACTTACAAGTGATCGGAAAACGTAGCAAATAAGATATAGCAGATATATAGACAATAAGACTTAAGGACTTAATTTCTCACGAGTTTACATGTTCAAGGTATTCACCTTTTGCCTCGTTCTTACATTTTCAGACTACCACAACGTAGTTTTCCCATTTTAAGCTAAACATGCAACATGTCCTTTAAGGAAACAGTAAAGCTCTTTTTATAGACGTCAAGGCTCTTTCTTCACACCCGCTACTTTTATCCTTTCGACATGAAAGAAACAAAACATTAACCAATTTGAGAAGTTTTCAAGTCGATTGAGCGGAAAGTTAGGTCAAGTACTGATTCTGCCAGCCAGCATTCGGTGACTATCAAAAAAGTGGGAATAAATTCGTTTCAAGGTTAGTTAAATTCAGTCCTAATAATTTTTTCAAGTAACATTTTAAATAGGATCTCTTGAAAGTACAGTTAAAAATACGAAAACACACACAAAAGTTCACAACTGTACCATGTAATGTGGGTTTGGCTGGCCCTCTTTTGTCAGGCATGATTTTTATTTTTAAAAAATTGGCATTTTGTTACTGGGTCTTTAATTTATTATGAAACAATGGCGGATTTCCATAAGTTGCACCTTTATTTAAATTTCCCCCGGTTCAGATAACACCGTTCATGCTCTCTAAGTAGTTTAACTATTCAAATTTTTTTTCTCTCTCTTTTCTCTTTCATTCACTCACAACCGGATCGTTGAGAATTATAAATTCAAAGTTCCTAATTATTGATAAAAAAGTGTTTACACACTAAAGCAGGGGTGGCCAATCTACTGCTCCGCTTGAATGTTTATTCCGACCCGTGAGATTTGTCACACTTTTACAAAACATTCATTTATAGTATAGATCGATTTGCAAGTGGTATGTGTAAGAGTGGACAAACAAATCTTGTACTGTCTTGATAAATAATTATTTTTATTTATTAGTAGTTCATTTATATATTATACATACATACATATATATTTATGTAGACATTTAAGGAGCGTCTAGAACGATTAGATAGCATTGTATGCTTCATCTTCTTGTTCTTCTTATCTCCCCAATACTTCCTCATTCTTTCATTATGGGCTTGCTGTCCTTCTTGTGCCCAGGCGTTTTTGAATTTTATGTTTTTGTGGATGTACTCTTAGGCGCAAATTTATGGGCGCTCATTTTTCGTCTTTTTGTTATCCGTTTCGGCATTATATAGGGGTGAAAATGCTTTTTGTGAGGCAAAGAAACCAATTTTTGAATTATGTTGAATGATTAGGACACCAACACAAGAAAATTTAACAATTTTGAATTATATATACTGCGGAAAGTCTGTGTTGTAGTGGTTAAGTCCGAGGCTAAGAAGTTGTCGTTTTGCCCCTATCCTGTTATACTCAAAAAAGCTTCTGCCCCGTATCACAGGTGTCCAAACAATGAGCACTTACAACACTAAAAAGGAAGGAACACTTGTAGAATCCCAACGTTCATCACATTTTTTAAATGTTTTTTTAAATTTATAATTATATATTCTTTATATTTCTCTACAATATGCGTTAGTATCATTATTATTTCACCATTATGTAAGATGTAGACACAGTAATAACAACAAGTCATCATGTTTCAATTTTTCACTGGAACCAAAATGTCTGTAGCGGGCAAAAATATGGTATGAGGATCTATTTTATTGTATATACGGCCAGCAAGATCATTTGGGTTGGCCATCCCTGCACTAAAGGATATCACAAATTTACTTTGCATGAAAGGGAATAAAATGAAAGGCGAGATGACCGGTGAACTGAAGCAAAATAAACGGATAAAATTCATTTACAAAACAAACATAATTTTACATTAGCGTAATTTCCATTTCTTTTTTTTCGTTGTTGTTTTGTTCTTTTGAACGGTTTTTGAGTAATTACTAATTATTTTTGTTTTAACGGTTTTATTCACAGAGAGAAAAGATTTTTAAATAATAATTTTTATACGAGTCGTAAGAACTTCCGGTCGGCCATTTTCGTTTCATCTCATAATATTAACAAATCGAAGTTATTACCGGATATTAAAGATTAAATCTTGGAGGGTAAGGAATGAATTTGGTATAAAAAGGGAAAATGACCCTCGAAATTGTTATCTGACTATATTTTTGGGAAATTTTTCTTCGGTTTGATTAGAGATAAGTGATGAACAAGCTGATCACCGAAAGCGCAAGGGCCTCGAGATTGGGAAACCTAACCAAGAGGGTTGGTTTGATTTCCCTACAAATTCGAACACTTTTTATGATATTTTCCTTCATATTAGATAAGAAATTTAAATTTTGGAGGTCGTATGTTGGGAATGGTGTGCAGTAATTAGCTTGAGAGTGTTTTAGGGTTGTTGACCAGCGAACGACTACTCTGTTCTTCTCTGACGTAATTTTAATGGTCCACAAATAAACTGATTTATTCATTGATGTGGAAGTTTGCCTCAAGTACTTAAATGACATCGACTTAGATGTTATAATGTATATACTTAAATTCGGTGAGGTTGTTTAATGAAATTTATAAGTTGTTTTAAGATGTTTTTTATTTAAAAACAAGGTGAATTTTGCCCGGATTTGTTGGATATTTATTTCGTTTTAATAAATGAATAAGTTTCATTCGATTTTTATTTTTAGGTTTTCGCGGTTAAATCTCGTTTTTATAACAGGGATTAAATACCGCGTATAATGTTTTAAAACACCGGACACAAATTGTCACTGAAAACCACACTAACTAAGCGTTTCGTCCGCCAAACGTTGTCAATCTGGGTGTCGGGTTTCTGTGTGTGGTTGTTCAGCTTCTTCTGTTGTGAAGTTGGAGGCTGTCGATTGGCTGTTCAAACTTCGTATGAGTTGTAGGTTCAGTCCTCCGATCTGCTTAGTTTCTTGTGTCTCGATGTGGTTTGGGTTCGAAAGTTTGTTTGAGAATTTTTTCTAAAGGTGATTCTTTGGTGATGACTTTGAAGAGTTTAAAAAGGACAGCTAGGCATTAAATCAGGAGTATTTGTGTATGAAAGGTAGCCTTATGTATAATAAGTCCTTTTTACGCCTCTGGGACACATAGAACGTCTACAAAGATCCATCATCGGACTCTGTTGAGAGCTGTTTTCTTTGCTGTAGCCAGTTCCTCTTGACTATTCGCCTCCACATCTTTCTATGTCTTCCTCTTCTTCGCTTTCCTTGGGGATTTCAGTCCAGGGCTTGGTTTGAGATCTGGTCCTGTTCTCAGCGAGAGTATGCCTAATCCATCTCCATTTCCTAGCTCTCATTTGTGCTTTCAAGAGCTTCTGGTGTATTCGGAGCCATAGTTCTTCGTTGGAGATAACATTGGGTGAGCCTTTTGTTTTACATATCCATACAAGTTGATGACTTTCAAAATGTCAACACCCAGACATTGCTCTCGCGTATGTAGTCGTTCTCAATAATCAAAAATCAGGCACAGTCGTAGACGACACAGTGCAAAAAATATCGATAATAATAATAATCAATTCGCAAACCTTGTTATTGATTTCATATTCTTTGTTTCTCTTTAACGGATTAGAATTAATAAGAAAGAGGTGTAACATTACCAATAATTAGAATTACGGTAAATTGTTGTTAGGCGTTAGGCTGGGGTCTTCCTGCTGACGAACTCTGAATTGTCTAGAATGATTTGGTGATTTTTCAAACTCTAATCAATACAAAAACCGACGGGTAATTTTTTTTGTTCAAAGAGGAAAGGAAGATGGCGTGAAAAAGGTCACGAAGGTGTGGAGGTCTCGAAGAAACGAAACAAAAACGTAACAGTCGTGGCGTAAGCATAACTTCCTAACCAGAAAATACGTAATGCAGTAAAAAAAGTGTGATGCACATGCAGACACACACACTAACTTCCTTCGAAGTCGAATACGTTTTTATTTTTTTAATAATTAATATTAGTTAATAGACAAGGTAGTGTTTCGTGGTGCTTCTCTCATGACTTTGTTTTTTTTTTGTTCTTCTTCTTAAAGTTAACGACCTTAAAACTAAGGTTAGAATCACACTTGACAAATGGGCGAATGGTTAACTTCCTTTAGAAACAGCAAATGAATTGGAAGCTTAAGAAACGATTTTTTTGTGTTGTGTTGTTCACATTAGTTCACCTAATGATAACAATAATGAAAACGTGTCGAAGCGTAACAATGAAACGAAGCTCCTTGGCAAAACATGATTTTTCAAAAATGGCTCTAAATCGTTTCGTGTTTTGACTTTTCATAATTGGGAACAACGCGAGGGAGTTTTGGAGTCCATTTCTCCTTTGAGGAACGTTACTCATAAATCAAGTCGCTACGGTTTTTGATTCTTCTTCTTCTCCTTTTTTTGTGGGATGTTTCGTTTGTTAGTGTTAGCGCTTCACAAATTGATGATGCAGATCATCACGAAGATGCATCGAAACGAGATTTTTTAATTTAGCCGTTGATAAGTTTTTGACTTAGAGGAGAGTTAATTAGCTCGAAATAGTTACAAAGAAAAAAAGATTTGATTGGTTTGTAAGTAAGGGAAAAATAGTTAGTCAACTTTAGTTTGACGTGTAATTAGGTTTGAGGCGTTTTTAGTTTCGTGGAAGAATTGTTTGAAACACATTCCCTAATGGATTGAAACTCTGACCCAGATGACCCCCACTGGCCCCCGGATGTACCACTCAATTCGTCACGATCGACTTTGGCTCATCCGAGAGGCTGATGAGGACCCGAGATGATACGAGGTCTGTCCCATAAGTTCCCGAAATTATTTTGTTAAATCATTCTCTCAATGTCAGTTTAGAATCTTTTCAGAATTTTCCAAAGTATTCTTGGTATTAATAACTAAAGTCCATCCCCCTCCCATTAGGTACTTTGTGGGAAATTCAGGCGTACCAGCCAGTGTTGCCGAGTATAAAATTCATTCCTGAAACTTTTGGGACAGACCCTGTATGCCGATGTTATTCCCAACTTCTCGCTTTCCAAAGCGTAGGTCTGACTTAGAAACGGTTTCTAGTGAGTGGGGTCTTCTCCATCAAGATGGGTTAATGGTTGCTGATAAGAGAGAAAAAATTACGCTAACTAGTCACGGATAAATGCAGTCACGTGCAATTCCTCTAAACAAGAAGAGGAGACAGGAAGACAAAGATGCCTAGTCTGGAAACCATAAACAAAATGTTTTCACAACTCGAAACTGAAAACGAAATAATCGGCATCATAGAAATGCCAGACAAATGAAAGCTCTTTGAACGTTTCTACAGAAGCATTCTCAAGATTTATGACAGAAGACAGCTGCGAAAGATTGGACAAGATGTCTTTATTATATGTTCTCTCTTGCAGGAGGTATGTGGTGTAGTGGTTAAAGTGCCGAACTAAGAAGTTATAGTGGCGAGTATAGTGGCGACAGGGTTCGAATCCACTTCCCGTATCCTGTTACACCCAAAAAGGGTGAAAAACGGGATTAAAACTCAACTTTAACTATATTTTCTCTTTTTAGGTGTTTAACATTTTCCCCTTGCATCAGAAGAGACAAAGAGACAACGCACAACGAAGACATACAACAGTCATAGATAAGCAAAAGACATCAGTGATGAAACCGAATCGAAAAAGTTGGAGAGTTACGACCAATACAGCGCCCTGATATCTTTATTCAGCTACAAGGTAAGATGTAAGAACCAAAACAGAAAAAAATTGGTCGCGACTGGATAAATGTTGAGTGTGACTACCTCCAGCCCTAAAATGACAACATAATAATCCACCTTCTCCACAATTAGGCTTTCAAATAGACATTAAAGACTGTTAACAATCGGAATATGTTTCTAACAAAGGAGTTATACGCACACAATCTCAAAATAATTTGAGCACCAATGAAGTTATTAAGGAGTTTCAAAATGACTCAGAGCAGACAATACAACCCTTAACCCTCGACAGGTAGATGTGGCTTGGGTTTTATATCCTTCTCATTCAATCCAAGGAAGTTTTTGGTGGTGTGATGGTCGGACGGTTCGGCTTTCACTGAGTAAATGTTATTTCTTGTTATTTCTCATAAATTTGGATAAAAAGTAGAACGTAGCACTTCATCCATAACTTAATCGATGGTCCCGTAAGGCGATTTAGGACGGTGACACGAAGAGTTAACAAAAGAACGCACGATGTCTGGCACGAGAGAACCTGAATAATAATGGGGACTCATAAAAGGTCGAAATCATCATCATCAATGTCATCATTTGCTGGCCATGAAATGGGAAGAAATTCATTTTACAATAAAATTTATTTTTTTTTGTTACCAGGAAAAGTTACGTCAAAAGAAAATTAAAAACATAAAAACCCGAGAAATTACATAAATTGTAGTTTGTAGTGATGTCGAGAAATAAATTTCAAGCGAAAAGATTTCTCGTAAGCAGTTAGATTAGATTTAGGATCAGGTATCGAAATTTAATTTTTGGGTGTGGTGACGGTGGAAACCTATTTTAAAATCCTTCACGTTGATGTTATGTGCGGTTAAATGATTTCTCTCTCTCTCTCTCTCAGTTGTGCAAATAAAAATGATTTAGGTGACTGCTGACTTGGTAATAAGTTTTAAGAAAACAGTTCGGAGATGAAAGAGTTTATTGCTGATTGGGTTGACACCCCCTGGCTAATTGGAAGTCGCTCGTAAAATCAGAGGATAGTCAGTTAACCTCTGCTCGCAATGTTAGTAATGTTAGTTTGGCTTGTTATGTTGCTGATGTCAAATTTTAGAGAAAGTGAATTCTACAAGGAAATGTGCAGTATTTATGAAATTGTTTCGAGTCTAGACCAAACTTCCTACAACTGACGACGCTTTCTGAGGCAGAAGGGCGGGTACCACAAGGGAGAGCCACAACTAATATTGATACTAAGAGGACGATAAATCTCAAAACTAACTTCTTATTGAACAGTATAAAAGCAATCTATGTAGGTTATGGAAAATAAGAAAAGAGTCACTGGATCATTAGTCAGATGATTAGGTTCATTACTGACTCGACAGTCCTAAACAACCACATCCGGAACCACTGGTTCAAAGTTAAACCTACAAACCCGCACATGAAGAAGAAGAAATGTTGACATGCAATCAACTGCCCACCTGTGACCCGAGTGTATCATTGGAAGGTGATGACATCACAAACACTTCTTTGTGTTCGGAAATTTTTTTATTAAAAAAAATTGTTACAAATCGTGTGATGTATTGTTAGCCTCTAAATGTTCTAGAGTGATGGAGGTATACTCATATGAGTATGGAGTCATGAAGGAGTAAGTTTCAGAGTAATAGAAAGAGTTATGATAAAGTCATAGAGTAACAGAAAGGGGCAAACTTATGAATCGTACATGCTAGGCTAACTGTTCTTAAATAAATAAATTAAATCTCAGTATTAATGAAGAAATTTATAGTATGAACTATGAACAAATAGAAAAAATACTCCTAGACAGTGTGCAATACTTTTGAAATGAATCCTCTAAAAGTGAGTGCAATACTGATGAAGTGAATACTCCAAGCAAGTGTGCATTACTTTTGAAACGAATAATCCAATTATGTGAGCAATACTTATGAAATAAAAAATAAATAAGTCAATTTAAATATAAAATTATGGACGCTGTCTTTCACATTGGACACCGGTACTTAAAATTATTAGAGGTACAGTACATTTAAATCTACTAAATATATATGTTGATCTGGGGTGGTATTTCACAAAACGTTTTGTGCACAATATGTAACAATACCTCTGATGATGTTAAATACGAGTGTTTTATTTAAGGGACGGGGGTAAACTGAAAAAAAATGTAAAGATTTGAACAATTTATGTTAAATTTGTCTTACTTAAGACAGTGTTATCGGCAAATGAATTTTATATACTGTAGGTAGAATTTTAAAATCGAAGAAAATAGACTTTGGGCGGAAGTAGGTTATTGATTCCAAACCAAAAGTAGGATTTAGAAAGGAATCTCCTCAGAAATCCAGATTTGTGTCCAAGGTTTTGTCATAAAACAATGGAAATTGTTTCAAAACGCGATGGAAAGGGGAAAACCTTGATCTGTGAAGAGGACAATGGGACTCCGACTATTATTGGAAGGTTTTCATAGTCCAGGTTTCCAGGTAGTCCAAAAGAAGTGGGAGATGATGGGAATGGATTAAGAGGAAAAAGAAATTGAAGCTGAGACACCAGGACAATGGACCGTAACATAGCAGGCTAACTGTCGTTTTCGAAGACTCCGTCCGTCTGTCCAAGTTGGAAGACTTGGATTTGCCAAATATGGTCAGACGGGAATGAAAGAACCTCTTCCTACAAACAACACTTAACTACGGGATTTTACAGCCACTACCTTTTGGGTTTTTGTCTCTTTCTCAAAAAAAAAATGGCGGATGGATTTGTTTTCGAGTCAGCCTAATTCGATAGGAAAGCAATTTGATACCTACGAAATTTTTTTATTAACGGTTTTTTTCTCGAAATGTTGTCTCTGAGGATGAGGGCGTCCAGAAACCAAAAACTCCTCCAACGTCCTCATTTCCTCGATACTGATGAACGTTTTAGAAAAAGTTGGAAACGACTTTCCTTCGGTTAGTGATAGACGTTGTGGGTTTTTTGTTTAAGGTGTAGGCGGAAGGACGATGGTTATTGAAATGCATGAACGTTTAATTTGCAAGGAATGAACGTTTTTATTATTTATTTATTTAAATAAAGGAAACGGATGTTGAGATTAGAAAAAAAAATTATTTGACCGCGGTTTTCACTTAAGTCCTAACACAAAACGTTCTCACGAGATAAAAATTTTCTTTGTTGTGGTTTCTCTTATTTTCCTTGGTATTCTAATTAAGAAGTGGATGGTGTATATGTGTTTGGTACCTTCAGGACTTGATTTGGTTCCCTAAATTTAGAAAAATTTATGAATTTGTCAAGTTTGTGGGTTTCGGTGTATACAACCTTCTCCCGCTTAACCCATTTCGTTCTAAGTGTTTTGTTGATTCCTGATAGAAGTCTTTACCATATATACTGTATCGTTTCAGTGTCCTATCGGGAGGACAGTGTGGATTTTTACAGAATAATTACTCGAAGAAAGTGTTCGAAACTTGTGAAATTGGTAATCGTAAAAAGCGTGCAAGATTTGTGAAATGAGTATTCTGAGACAGAGAGTACTTCTGAGATGAAATACCTCATGAAAGTGTGCAATATTTATGATGTAGATTCTTGTAGATAGTGTGCAATAATTATGGAATGGTTCGAAGTTGAGACCGAAATTCTTTCAATGGGTATAAAAAAATTTACTATTTAGTATGTATTCACGTGAAGGGAATGAAATTTAGTCTACAGACAGTCGGATAGATGGGCTATATGGCCTGGGTCTTTCAGTACCTATGAGCCATCATAACAGGTTCAAATTTGCCACCAAACACAGAAAACTCTAAAAATTCGTTTGTATGTCACAAAATCCGATTTATTTTACAAGTCCAACAAGGTAATCGGTTCTTCTTCAGTACATGCTGTAGATTGATAGCTACAAACTGCTAGGAATGGAGATTTTGAACATCTGATTGCTTTAGTCAAAATTTTTGCGACCAAAATTGTTGAAAAGCTGTCAAAAGAGGACAATGGGACGAAATGGGTTATGGGGTAAGGAAGTGAAGAGATCATAGAATTTTGAATAAAGTGTTCCTACCTTTGCCGGAAGTTAGTCCAATAGGTAACACACATAATAAACAAACATAAGTCCAAAATTTAGTCATCAAAAGAGTTCTAAGACCCACGGGAGTGGGTGATATAAGTCCTTCACTCATTTCCCGGATTTGATTTTTATGGCCGATCGAATTTTACCGCATTTATGATAATTAGTTATAATAATTTTCGTTTTTGGTGTCTTATTCTGAGCACAAATGTCACCAGAAAAGAGAAAAGTTCGTTTACTGTATGTTTTTCCGTTTTTTTGTTTAAGGTACGGTAGTGAACGAAACGAGCCCAGCGAACATACTGACCAATCCTATTAGCAGACTCAGTTCTCGTTCGGGTGAGTAATTTACTTTGGTGGAGTTGGCGCTTGTATCCGTGATGAGGGAAACAGTTTTCTTATTCTGAATTCAGGTTTGAGTGTACCTGGCAGGAGGATAAACCTTGGCCGGTTTTAATGTTTAGCTTAGGGAAACTAGACCGAAAGATCTGAAGCGAGTAAATCCTGATTTTAAGCGATGTCATGACGGTTTGTCGGTCTCCTTCAAAGATGAACCGAATTTGTTGTTGGCGAAGGAAGATGACTGGATGCTGGTTTGAAACCTCTCAGCAGTTTCGTACCTGGATGTGACCTTTGTCATGTGCTCTGGAAGGAAAACTCGAACTTATACAAGCTGTTGTGGTTATGTTTCGACCGAAATTCATCCCCACGGCTGGAGTCGATTATGGTTGAAAAGATTTTCTATACAGAAAACTCATACAAGGTGTTGGAAAACTTGAGCAAAATATATGGATGACGTTGGGGGAAGGTGGCTGGCTAACCTTTGTTAAAACTGAGTTTCAATGCAGTTAGTCACTGTTTCTTGTTTTCAGGTGCCCACGCGGCTCGTTTCGCGCCCGTTTCATCCACAGCTGCTTTATTAGGCAAGTTGAGATACCTACGCTTGTTTCAAGCACTTCATTATTGTTTCAGGTACAGTCAGCCTTTTTCAATGACATTTTCGTCTTTTTTATTTATGTTTCAAATAATACAAAAAAAAGTTTGCGCGTTATTTTTTCCTCTTCTTTATTCTCAGATTATCTCGTTGCACTAAATTTGAGAGCTTTGGACAAGGAGGTCAAGTATGTTAATTTGACTTACTGTCGCCCACGCAATAGACAATTACTTAACTAAATGGGGTAAGAAATTAGTTCATGCTTGTATAAAAATGAGTTATACTTATATTTGGTTCAAAGAACTGTCAACCAAGTAATAGGGTTCTAGTAATGCAATAGTAGCCAGAATCTAAGCTGGATGAAGACCCAAAAAGTCAGATGCGGTATATCTCCACGCTGATGACTCAACTAGAGTGTGCAAATGCTTCCTCGGAGGAAGTTGGAAATATTGCTCATTTCTTAGTTGCATACCTGATGTGTAGGTATATATTGATTTATATAGGAGTAAGGAAGCAGTGCTTGGCAGAAGCCGTGGAAGACTCGCAGGAACATGGAAGAAATGTATTTTGGGGTTCTTATAGACTAGTAGAAAACCGAAAAATTATGTGCATGTGCATGTGCATTTCATAAATATTGCACATGCGTTGTCGTCTACAACAGGGGAAGTTACTAATAACGTCATTTTGTCGTCTGCAGCAGTGAATTTATTCCCCCAAATAGTATAAAAGCAAGGTTGCGCAGCAGTAGTAGCTCTTCAGTTTGGTGAAGATGTCCACAGCGAGGGTAACTAAACAGTATGTTGTTCAAATTTCAAAGGAAACAGTTACAGTTACAGTGTTTCCGTTGGTGTTGGTGGTGTTTGTCTGTATTATGAAACGGTATATGAAAGGCTCTCATAGTAATGAGTTGGAATACGACACATGTAGTCGAGTTTTCACCCTTTTTGGGGACAAGAGGATACAGGACGAGGATTTGAACTCGCGACTACTGACCACTAAACCATGGACCTTCCAGAAGAGGAGACATGAAGAAAGCACAACAGTGTTTGTGTATATTAGGATTTGACCACTCACAAGCTAGATCGAAATATTTTTTGGGGTTCACTCTCTCCTATAACAACCACAGGATGGGTTTCTCTTGAAGATTCACACCCTGTACCCTGGGGTACAGTTTACACCGACGAGATTTTGGAAGACTAGTCCACTCACTTTCTTCGGTTTTGATCTTTTCAGAAGACAATCCTTTGGGAAACTTATGCATGAAAATTGTTTGTGAACGAGGATTCTGATTCGTATACCTTAATAACATAGTCAATTAAAATTATGTTTCCCTCGTTTAAGGCGGTTCTCACGCAATCCAACAATGAGACTTTTGAATTATCAACTTCCTGGTTTTAGTAACAACAAAGCTAACGATCTCACTCTCTCTCTCTCTCTACTATTACTACAACTTCGAAATTAGTATTGTTTCTTTCATTTACACATATCAGTTTTTACTTTTACATCTTAATATCTATACAGTAATTACAATTGTAAGCGAATCTTCTTTCCTTTTCATCTTTTTTAATTAATTAATTAATTTTTTGGAGGAAACTTTTTTCTTGATCGTATGTGTAAAGAGTGCCGCCACATCATCATCATCATCATTATTATTACTTCTTTGTATCATATTAGCGTTACATCATCCCGGAATTGAAAAGGCCACGATTTTTTGCCAGGGCTCCTGGAGTTTAGTTCCTCGTCCGAAATAACCAAGGACAATGATGCAATTTTTTGACGTTTTCGCTGCAAAAAAATAATTTTTTGCTGCCGTCACAATTAATCAGCAATTGAGGCGATTTTATATGAAAAAGCTTTGAATTCTTTTATAGATTTCTTTGAAAGAGAAAAAGATACCAAGGAGAGTATATATGACGTGAATGCTCTTAGAATGTGTGTCATGAATATGAAGAGGATTCTCCTGAATAGTGTGCAATATTTTTGAAATGAATTACCCTAGAAAATAGGTGATATATCAGGCATGAATTATTCAAGGAAGTGTGCAGTATTTATGAAATTTATATTCGTAGGTAATATTTAATGTTTCTGGTTCTACATATCATAGAAGATGTGCAGTTATTTGTGAATTCAACTCTTCTATAATGATTTCAACGTTTATGAAACGGATCGTCTAAGAAAGTGTGCAATATTTATGGAGTAGATTCGATTCGAGGCCAAAAATCATTCCGCTGAACATGAATTCAGCTAGAAATAGTAGGCGAAAAGTTTAGACAAGGGGAAAAAGAGTTCTCTCAGGCAATTTGACGGAAAGGATGGAAAAAGAAACAACTGTCTTCAGTGTTGAAGATCATCATCAGCAAGACAATTCTTTTTGACTGGAATGAAGACAAGGAAGAAGTAGATTCTAGAGGTGTTTAAATTATTAAATTGTATATCTTGTTGGTTTGCATATTGGAGAATTACTAGGTAAATTATAATATTATCTACTATTGGTTGGATAGATTTGCTTGAATGGGAAGATCCACAACAATGACCAATTTGGGAGCACTGAAGGCAGGTACAGTCTTTTGAGTTTCATTTGTTGCAAGCAACTCTTTCCGCAAAAGAGTGTTAGCTTTTTTAATTTATTCCTAATTAATTCAAAAAAATAAATAAATTTTATAATTTAAAATCTATAAAATTTTATAGATAGCGCCTAAAATTATTTGTTTATATTAAGTCAAGAGGTGAGTAAATTGAAAACCGCATAACGTGTTGTTTGAAGGCGTGTAACGTTAAAAAGATTGAAGTTGATGAGAATTCATGTGGGGTGCATATGTATTAAGACCAAAGTTAAACAAAGGGATGGATTATTGCTTTTAACGTTCCACTGTGCGCTGGAAAAAGTAATAAGGGATTGGCGCAAGGACATGAGGAACAACTAGGGTAGAAACAAAATAAGGATGGACCACAAAAAAGAAACCTCGTGGCGTTACTGTGGCGTGATCCGCCCTGAAGCCCTCTACTCGCCCGAGTGGCCTGCCATTAAAACGGAGAGGAGTTCTGGAAGTACTGGAAACTAAGGGCAGAAAAGTACTTCAAAAAATCCTACGTCTAGTCAAGGTGAACGAGGAGTACAGACGAAGACATAACGCCGAAATATACGCGTACCTCCCTAGGATCTCAAATGTGATAAGGAGGAGAAAGATACCAACCTCCTACGGAGATCGGAGCAGAATGGATTCAGGAAGACTAACAAAAAACATCTTCCAGTACTTCCTGAAGAAAAAGACAATACCGGCGGGGTTCCTAGAAACCCAAAAAGATTTTAAGGAACTAGGAATCACACAGCAAGACCTCACACAGCGGGACAAGGATGGTGTGTGTGCTTAGTGCAAATCGAAGCTCGTAAATTTTAATTGGTGTTGTAAGACGAAGTCCAGAGACCATAAGTGGCGATTTAGAAACAGGAAATGGTTGCTTGGTTCGAATTTGAAGACAACTTTTCTTGTATTCGGGTCAGGAAATGTGAAAGTGCGTCGTAAAGTTGGGAAGACCGTTTGTAAAAGTTAATGGTCAGTCAGTGTACTTTATCGTCGGACATTTTCTTTTTGAGAAAGGTCCGTAATAGTTTGTGAAATTATGACTACTAACAACGAATTCTTATGTTCTTTCTTTTTTATTGTTCACGTCTTAGAGCGGGTGCCAACGTTTAAAAAATTTAGTTTAACTGCTGTTTTACTGCTGCTCCCACAGCTTCTTTTTCATCTTCTATCTGGATTCCGAATCTTGTTTGTAATTCGTGTTTAGTGTTTACTTTTAACTTTCCTCTGCTATTGCTCTCTTCTTTTTATGATTTCCCATATCCTCATTCTTTTGAGGCTTTTAGTTCACTCAAAACGTTTCTAAAATATCCTTCTCACTGTTGTTTGAAATGAGGTTTCCTCTGTTGACACAACAGGAGCCAGGCCATTTCCGTGTGTTGAGGTTTTAGGAATGATTTCGGTTACGCCGTCAAAGTGCTGTGGTTGTGTATGTCCTGACTAACAAAGGAGATTTAGAAATTTAGTTAGAAGCCATTTATTTAGGTTAAAACGGTTGGCTTTTCTTAAATTCTGGACATAAATCTTTGGGAAGAGAAGGAAATTTGTCTCTGAGTTTAATTTACGTCGATTCTCAATTGTATTTTAATAGGAATGGCGAGAGATTAATGGACCACGGCCCTTCCGCCCCGGATTAAATGAATTTTCATTATCCGGGAAAACTTTTCATTCGAATCTATTGCCTGTCATTCGGTATCCTTCCACACTTTTACCAAATTATGTGTGGTCCTCTTTTCTAGGTTTTGCACTGAAGTACTGTATTAGTTACGTTGGGCACTGCTTATTAGTGTCTGTGTGTTAATTTATTATGTGGTAGTGCACTGCACAGAGAAAGATCACTTTTGAAGGCTCTTATTGTAGCTTGCTATAAAATTTGTTTATCATTTAATATTTAATACAATTTAAGATGAATTCAAATTTGTCAGCAATGTCTTTGTAGATTTCTTTTGAAGGATTAAGATAAAAAGGCGTTGCTACATTTATGAAACCAAGTTCTTCTAAAAAAAGTAATATTAAAATTATCTGTGGTATACCAAAGAACTAGCTGTCAAATAAAATAACAAAAAATTCAAGTATGTGGGAGAATGGGTGGAGATTAAAAATACTAAAAAGAAGCCCTTGTAGCAAGAACAAACAAGCTAGAAGCGGCGTACCAATTAACCAAGAATATATACAACAGATGACCACCACCAAGATAAACTACGTTACAGTACTACAAGGCAGTTTTTCGCCGTGCAGCCTCGTGAAAAAAATATCTGGCACTGAGGAGGAAAGGTCTATTGGAGAAATTTGAAGCCAACAACGTCAAAGACACAAATAATATCGGAGGCGTCACAATCACAAACTCAGCAAGCATATATAAAAGATTACTGACACGATCCGAAAGGGAAGAATCGGACACCTGGCGAGAAAGGACTCAGAAAGGCTGACCAACCAGGTTTTCAAACACTTTCTCAACAGAAAAACCAAGTCGGCGTCGTTTGTAGAAACTGATAATGACTTGAGAGAAGCAGGGGTCACAACAGAATACGTACAAAGGTGGGACACCCTGAAGTAAAAAATATAAAAACGAGTTTGCAGAACAAACCAAAGCTGAAAACAAAGTCGAAATGAAGAGCAGAGAAAAAGCTAGAACTCAGTCGTAAAATGAGATGGTATTCGCGGAAAAGAAAGGAAAAAGAAGAAAAGAGTTTTAAACTACTGTGGTCCGATCGAAAAAAAGTACCTGTACGAGGATTTAGAAGTTGAGAAGGTTAGCACGATTGGAGTAAAATTTCGGTGGATTTGATGTTAAAGAAAAACCAACAAAAAGGCGTAAATATGGTCTCAGAGGAGAATAATTTGACAAAGTCTCAGGTTCTTGGAAATCCAAGACGCTTCTCTAAGCCTCTAGATAAAAATGAAAATTAAGTAAAGAACCCAGAAATGATGGAAGGGCAAACGTTTGATATATTAAGAGACATTTGGAGTTTATGGAGAAAAAAAAATCAGCGAATCGAGTGAGTGGCAGGAAGGGAAATGTTGGAAATAGGAGAGAGGGAGGAAGGTGGGGGAAGGGAAAACGACAGCAGAGAAAATAAGAAAAAAGGTTAGATGAAAATCTCGACGGGGAAAAATGGAAGGAAATAAAAGAGGGTAAAAATATATTTATATAAAAGTTGAGTATATTCCAAAAATGGGATAACAATGATATCAAGTTATATGAAAGGAAAGATAAGAAAAAGCCAATGAATACAAATTAGTTCGCCCAGATTACAACATTTCCAATTCCAATTCCTTTTCCTTCTGTTCCGAGCCTCACAAACTACTTTGACTGATAATAAACAAACCATGAATGTGTCCCAGGGAGACGAGAAAATTTGGGAAAGCTTTCGAAAGCTCCGCCAACCCTAAACCTTTGGATTTATACCTTTTTCTGATGAAAGGATTTAGCTTCTTTGGTGTTGGTGCACTGGGCGCTTCCCAATCTTATGTCCGTTGTCATCATGGCCAACGCCAGGAATTTATTAATACATTTGTTCACTGCTATCCCAGTATCATAAATAATAATTATATATTTCATACAAGTGAGTTTAATTTTTAGACCTCATTTCATAAATAATGCACACATTTAGAAGAACTTGATGTCTTAAATATTACAGAGATTTAGAACTTGGTTTCATATATACTGCACACTTTCTAGGAGTTGTTTCGTAAAGATTGCATATTTTTAGGAGAGTCTGGTTCGTAGAATAAGGACGTTTGTGGAAAGCATTATTTCAAAAATATTGCACACGTTTTTTGAGTACTAATTTAATACAAATATTGCACACATTTTGAACTTGGTTTCATAAATACTGCACACTTTATAGAAGAATTTATTTCATAAATATTGCGAATTTAGGAGAATTTGGTTCGTAAAATTGGCAAATTTGTAGGAAGTATTATTTCATAAATATTGCACACATTGCATAAGAGTACGTTCTTTAAATACTGGACATTTTCATTAGAATTTATTTCATAAATAATGCACAATTCGTTGGAGAATTCATTCCAAAAATATAGCACATTCCAGGAAAGTGGATTCCATAAATGCTGCTTATTTTCTTTAATGATTCGTTTCATAAATATTGCACACTTTCTAAAAGAATTTATTTCGGAAA
The DNA here is from genome assembly GCA_016920875.1 of Columbicola columbae. Taxonomy (NCBI): domain Eukaryota; kingdom Metazoa; phylum Arthropoda; class Insecta; order Psocodea; family Philopteridae; genus Columbicola; species Columbicola columbae. Next base: position 15,203,671 of record JADMLL010000006.1, on the reverse strand, counting down.
AATTGCATATTCGTAGAAGGAATAGTACATTTCTATCATAAAAATAGTACCATTATGGGAAGATTAATTTCATAAATATTGCTTTATGAGAGTACTTTTCTATAAACACTGCATTAAGGATTTATTTCATAAATAATGCACACTTTCGGAACTAATTACAAATCTCATCCTCCTGCTATGTTTGTTTAAGATTTACCGTGGTAACCAAGGGTGTTGTTGTCGTTTCTATCTTTACTACATTTTGACTGCTATAAATCATGACTAGATAATTGACGTCAGACTATATAAAAAATGGTGGAAATAAGTAAAACAATTTAAACTGGTCAAGTGACTTGTGTCGATGTGTTGGTTTAATGTTAGTAAGTGATCAGAGTGGAGGTAGTAAGTCAAGAATTGAAGGACAAGGTTCTTACAGTAACATATACATGAAAGACCCATTTTCGGGTTTCCATTGGTTCAGGTGTTCCTCCAGAAGAAGGGTTTCTGCTGTTTCTTTGATGCTGTTTGTCTTTCTGTCTAGCATGAACATTTGTAAACCTTTGCTGTAACACCCCTTTAATCCACCCCCGACTGGGTTACGATTTTTTATCCTTAAATAAATAATCAGGAAAAAATCCGCGATAAGTGTAGATGAACGAAAGGAGTTAAGAGTGAGCCCGAGGGAATAATTACCAAGGGACAGAAAAAGGGAGGAAATCAATTTTTGATTGGATTAACCAAGAACAAAAACTAATCCCCAGTTTTGATTAGGCGAATTAGATTCAAGTCGTTATAAACTATTGAAAAATGTCATAACAACAATAAAAATCCCCCGACAGTGTAATTCATCATTTGACAATACAGGGAGAGAGAGAGAAGAGGTCCTCAAGAGTTGCTAACTCGAAACGCTCCCTTTTCTTTGATCCGAACGTTGGAACGCGTCTCCCGTTCGTACGACACGACACGCCCTAAAACCGACTTTTCCTTCCCAAAATATGTCTTATATAAGCCAAGAATTTTCTGTTTTTTGTTTGAATTCGGTACTTTAGTTAATTCATTATGTAATCCTTTGAACTCGAGAGGCGAATCTGGCTCACCAGTTGTTTTTGCGCGGCGAATTTGGCCTGCGACAGTGGGTGTTTTTGTTTTGTTTCTTTGAACCAGGATCTTGATTTCTTTTTCTTATAGCCGTCTAATTATTACGTATAATTATATATTATAGTATGACTTTATCTTTTATAATTATATCTCATAAAACGAACTTAAGACTTTCTGAGTCTGAAATTAGTCCGTGATCACAAAACGGACTCCATTTTCAGCATTATTTTGAACTTGAAAGCCATAGCAGAAGAACGAGTTGGTTTTCATAAATCTTGCACACTTCTGTTAGTAGCCCATTTCATAAATATTGCACATTTCCACTCAAAATGTATTTCAAAAATATTACACGCTTTTATATGGAGTTCATTTCGTATATTGTCTGATATCAAACAATGCTGACCCAAGTGCGGTACTGTACTCTTGTAAGGAGCCCATTTCATAAATATTGCACGCCTCTATTCAAAACTTATTTTCAGAAATGTTGCACACCTTCCATATAGAGCTCGTTTTATACATACTGCACACTCTTGTATAAAATTCATTTCATAAAATTGTACTCTTTGGCCTGGAATCTGTTTCAAAATTGATGAACACTTTCATTAGAGTTTCGCACACATATGGAGGACTTATTTAAAAAATAATGCACAACAGGTGAATCTTTGGCGTTTGTTTTGGCAATTATAATTTTATAATTTAACATATACTGTATCTTCTCTTTTTAGGTTTTTAATATTCCTTTCCATCCCTTGCAGTGAAAGAGACAACTAGAACCAAGAGCATATACAACAACTTACAAAGACTACAGCCATGACTGATGAAACTGAAGAGGACAAATAGTTGGTGACTTCAATATGTCGATGGTTTGGGATTCTCATACAGGTACAAGGTAAGTGTGATTGAAATTTTGACGATGGCTAGAAAACCTGGTGCTGAAAGCTAAATACTATTTGAGAATGAACATGAGGAGAAGAAGCGCAAAACAGTGTCATCCCAGAGTCGGACCCACTGTCATACATTATCGAATTAAAATAACAAGAAAATGATGAAAATACAAGGGGTTAACTAGTGTTAAATATTTAATGTTAAGAAAGAGGGATTGAAGGAGTTCCCGGGGGAATGGGGCACACGTCAAAAAGGGGGAATATGCCCCAGCGGTCGACTTGAACTCTATTTACATTGTCACCGTCATTCGCAATTCATCAACACATATTGGAGCAATTGGGACCCCGATGGATTGGAAGGAAGGGAAGGATAACAGAAACGAATCCAGTTTCAAGCTAATTTACACTATTAATCGGGTGAGGGATTCTGGTGGGACACTCGCCCTTCTTATAACTTTATTTTGGAAATGGGTTCATCATCCTTACGCTAGAGACGAAACTCAGGTTCACCTTTAACCTTTTGATGTTTAGCTCATTACAATACTGTTATTGTAGTTCTCTGCTTCAATGACGGATCTTCTTTAGGAAATCTAGGGTTGAGATTTTGGTTTGTTCTCTTTGATAACACTCTTCTCTTAGCCTCATCCTTCTACTACTTCTGTCTTCTGTTCTGATATATTTTCTTTCTCTAACTTTCTGCTTCTTAAGTTCTTACTCAATTGCCTCATTTGTTATTGTTTTATATTACTCTCTGTTTCTTCCTCTTAACTACTTTCCCCCAACCAAATTCTTGACTATATTCCTCATACAATTCCTGAGATTAAGACACCAGTCCGTTCTCTAGGTAAAACCTGTAGAAGGTAGTTTGACTAGTCGTTGAATCGAACTCGGAGACAGGTAGCAATTAACTAGGGGATAAAAGGTCTGTCACGTCATCGCTGACCTTAACCTCTGCTTGGAGTTTATGGTATTCTGTTTCCTTGACTGGTATCACTATCTTCTTGCTTCAAAGCCCGGTCTGTATCACTACTGTCACAACGAAGACATTGCAGAACACACTTTAGCTTGTTGTTACCCAACCTGGGCTTTAGAACGACTAGAACTTTAGCAAACCTTTCTACTTCTCGACATGGACAGTATCATACAGGGCTTGCTGGTCTCACCAGAAAATGGCAAATCTTCCCAAAACTTCTGCCGACGAGTCTTATAAGCGACAAACGCGACCGACAGAGAAAACCAAGAAAAAAAGAGAATTAGGAGAACCGAAACCACAGAGGAGTCAAAAGGACGCAAAGCCGAGGATTTCTGAAAAATAGCGCCTTCATCGGCTGGTCTTCCAGAACCTCAATGGCAGCATCAAGGAAACTGTTATTTAAAAAGAAGTAGTCTAGGTGACTCAAACATATTTCAACTCACATAACACACACTCTTAGGAATAGAACTCCAAACAAAGGAATTGTGACAGGGTAGTTCGTAGTTGGAAAGGCAAAAAAAATTTAAGCGAACATACTTTCTATTTACGATAAATAAATTACAATATTTACATAAATAATAAAACAAATTTTACATGAAATAAGAAGATGAGTGTCATTACGAAACCGATAACATATGTGCTACACATAATTGACTAATAGCTACAACGATTTTTATTTTATCCAAGCATTTAACTATTTCCGGAATTCGTTACGAGTAAGATGCGCGCTCATCTATTTTGAATTTCCCGCTAAAAATTTCGTTTCCTGTCTTTAAACAGGTTCGGACACGTCAGACTTGTAAGGTTTAAACAATTTAGGAGGAGTAGGATTGCTGATCACTGTTACTTCTTTGCTTTTGTTGAAGTCGTTGTTGTTGTTGTTGTTATGGTTATTGTTGTTGTTATTGTTGGGTATGAGTAGGGTGGTTGCGGGAGGAGCTGCAGGCGTTGCTGTAGGAGTATAAACGCCAGTCAAACCTTCCACTTTAGACGTCGGAGACGGAGGATCGTTGATGTAGATGGGACCTCTGTGAATGTGATCGTTTCCGGCGACGCAGTTAATAATTCCGCATCTGCAACTTCCGCCGGTTTCGCAGTCACTTCCGGTCGCGTTGAGAGGACTCAGACTTCCGGTGCTGTTTTCTGAGTTGGGTGTGTTCGGCCTCTTTGCTCTGTTTATGGACTGGGAGGTGTTGAAATTGACGTAGTTGTGACCGGAAATAGAAGAAGACGGTGAGGAATTGGAATGGGGCGAGACTTCCGACTGCTGATTGGAGTTGGGAATGAATATTGGGAAAGGTCGAGTCATGGGAGTCGTGTTGGCTGAAGGAATGGTCGTGGGAGCTCCCGACGGTGAGAGGATGTTTGTTGGAGGGTTTAAGGTCGGTCTGCCGTTGAGAAGACCGGAAGTTGATGAAGGATTTGCTAAATGTCCGCCGAGTACGGTGTTGTGGAAGTGTGGAGGATGAAGTCCGGGTTGAGGAAGCACTGCCGAAGGGTAAGGTGACATCCTGCAAACCAAAAAGAAAAATTATTTTAGACTTCGTCCAATCATGTCTGACTACATGTCCACAAGCATACGACCATCTCACCTTTGAGAAACGGGATTCCCGTAGTAACCATACGGATGCGAATAAGCAGCAGCAAGAGCAGACGCGATGCCGGGTAGACCGCCAGCATTAGCAGCTGCTTGAAGGATACTCGCAGCGAAAACTGGATCAGTATAAACGGCATAAGGCCACGTCACCGCCATTCGCTGTCTTTTGTCTTTCATCCTGCGGTTCTGGAACCAAACCTGATGGAAAGAAAACAAAATGAGTATCTAGCTACCTGAACACCTCTTCCCAAAGAAGTTAGCATCATCTTCAATCATAATCATTCTCCAGCATGTTATTAAACCAACATTAATGGCGGTAAGAACTTCCTGTCTTTCATACACAACCAGTGAATTGTCTTAAATTTTTTCAATTAACCAATGTAAACATTCCCCCTTCTACCTTCTTTCTACCTAATACACACAAACGGCATTCAGGAAAATTGACTTTGTATAAACTCCTTCCCTTCATTCATTTGCTACGGGGAAAAGAAGACTTTGAGAGTGAGCAAAAGGGAAGACAAGAAGAAACAAAAATGTTTAAACAATCAAAGGAAGAGAGAGAGAGAGAGAGAAGGTTGGTTTAGTACCTGAACCGTGAAAAGAAGCCGGTAGCAATGAATATGTTAATATAATTAATTTTAATGGATACGGCAACCATTAAAAGTGATAATTGAAAATCATCGTCGGAGTTCTCTCATGAATCAGTGGCGAAACCTATCGAAAAGAACTTTTAGAATGATTCAAAGTGGAAGATGAAGGCTGTCAAAGATCATGGTGGGGACCAAAGTATGAATCTCACCCCTGAGGGAGGGGATATAAAAGCCTCAAAGCTTCTCTGTAACGAACTTTAAGCCTCTATGGTAGTGGTTTTGTGAATATTCGTCGGGGATTATGCATAATACCCGATTTATCACTACCGTAACTGATATAGTAGTAGTTTAAGCAGTCAAATGGTTCAATATTTTTAGCTGGATAAGCGAATATTCTGTTAACTTGGACAGACGTATCGCCGGCTTAAGGTACCCTCATCGGAAAGAAGTTCCAAACCACTTCATAAATATTGCACACTATTTGCACACACTTCATTTCTTAAATGTTGCATCCTTATGTTTTTGTTAAAAGCAAATATAATATAAAGTGTGCAGTATTTTTGAAAAATAATCTGCAGGCTAGTGTGCAATATTTCAAATAATGTGCGAGTGAGCCTCGCTGTAACAAACTTTGACTCAGAGGCTGCTATGGTAGTGGTTCGTTTAGTCCTGACGACCAGAGCCCGGATATTGATTAGCAATCCAAACTACAAGCTGTAGAATGGGTTGTTCGTTATGAAGAGCTCAAAGAAATCAAAGCTCTGATTCTCCTCAACAGCAGTTTCAACAGAAGAAAAGAGAATCACAAGACGAGGAAGAGGAAAAGGATTTACTGAAGAAACAAAAAAAGTGTAAACGGAACGAATAATTGGTAATAAAAGACATAATGTTTTGAGAAGAGAGAGAGAGAGGATGGATTTCGGGTTGTTTACTATAGAAGGCGGTGAACGTGGGACTCAGTTCTGACTGTTGGCTATTCGGTAGCCTATATAAAAGGTGCGCCGCCATTTATTACGTGATAATTGTACAACCTACCTACCTACCCATAACTACTTTTTTCCTTCTGCTTGTTTCATGCCGGAACCTGCTTTTATCTTAGCATTCTTTATTATTTAAACAATTAACACGATTAATTAGTGTTACCACGGTCTTTATTTTTATTTTTTTACTTTTATTTCGGTAACTTAAAGATGGAGCATTCTCACAAAAGCCCTTTTTTTGTTTCTTTAGTTTGGTTGTTGTTAACGGGAGTCGAAATTAGGTTCCTTTTTGTAAAGTGGTGCCTGATGGCGTGATTCCGTAGGCTAGACATGGGAAAAGTTTAAAGTTTTGGTTCCGGAAGAAGGGAAAACAGTTCAGGAAGGAAGGGGTGAGGCGTTTATGACAGGAAATCCAAACAAGAGAAAGAGACTAATTGCCGGTTGGAAATGTAAAAATGGAAGCACTATAAATCCCATCTGGGAGGAGATGTCAAGGTTGATTGCTGTCACATACTTCAGAAACAACTTGAAAGGCGATCGCTGTCGGATGTGACTCAAGAAAGAATGGGAAGATGGGAGAATCAAAGCAGAGAGAAGATCTTTGGAGGAGGGAAAGGTACCACCAGCTCATAATGGGTTAAAAATCAACACAAATACCTTTGAAGCAAACGATAAAGTTGTGTCAGTACAGTATAATTCCAGAGCGTTCAGAAGACAAAAAAAATAGAAGTCGGGAGAGGAGTCGCCAAGGGCTCAAAACAGATACCAACAGCAACTTCTTTGCGACGGACATAGTAAAAAAACCAATCAAAAAGAAATTTAACAGTTGTTGAGTAATAGTCGAGGAACTACAAACGTATTAACACTTTTACTGGTCTACAAGAAGTTAGACAAACCCAGAAGAACGAAAGAGATCAGCCAAACAAACCCAATTTCGACTAAAAACAACTCAAAACCCGAAAACTGTCAACAACCGCCTTCTTCATTAAATTTGCCGTCGGCCGCCGTTTAGCCTTTTTCCAAAAACAACTTGAGGAACTACAACATAAGCATATTAACACTGTTAGTGGTCTACAAGAAGTTAGACAAACCCAGAAAAACGAAAAAGATCAAACAAGCAAACTTAATCACGACTGAAACCGAATCCAAGCGCAAAAACCGTCAGCAACCGCCTTCTTTATAAAATTCTCCGTCGGCCGCCATCTTTGATCCTTTTGCAAAACCAACTTACCTTAATAGTTGACTCCGGAAGGTTGAGCTGAGCAGCAAGTTCGCACCTCCTCGGTCTAGACACGTAGTTCTCCTTGTAGAATTCCTTTTCCAGCCTGGCCAACTGCTCTCGACTAAAAGCCGTCCGATATCGTCGGATATTCTGATCGTTGACTAAATTCGAATCTGCGAATAAAGACAGAAAAAAGATGATGAAGAGGAAGACACAAGTCGGAAGTGGATTCTTCGGCAAAAACCTTTTTCGTTTAAAAAACGTTCAAAATGAGTTCTTAAGTGGACAGTCTCGACACGTAGTTGAAAATGTCGCGCCATCTTTTAATTACTTCGGCGACAATTCAACCCCTTTTGATTAATATAAAACATCCCCACGATTAGTATTATTATTATTATTATCATTATTCATTTTTCGTCAAGTGTTGTTTGGGTTTTGTTCGAATGGCGGTTTCGTTTCCGAAGTAATTTATCGGGTGGCTTGTCGGCGGCGAAAGCTCTCCCAACAAAAGAACCGGAAGAACCGGAAGGTGGGTTTTGAGATGTTTGTGTCTGCTACTATAAGTGTTTGTAATGATAACTAATAGCGTTAGCAGTGCTAATAACTTTACCTACCACGCTGCTGAAGTCAAATTTTTGCCTGTATAAGAGAGTTCTCCTCACATTCTCTGAAGTTGTGCAATTTTTATGAAATGAATTATATAGTGTAGTGTGCATTATTTATGAAAAACGATCTTATAAAACATGTGCTTTGGGTATAAAATGAGTCACTCATAAAAGTGTGCAATATTTTTGAAACTATATCTTACAGTAGTGTGCAATACCTCTTTTATCTCATAGAATGTTTACAATATTTATGAAAAAAACACTCCCGGAATGTGTGCCCTATTATTAGAGAAGTATTCATTTCATAAATACTGCACACTTTATAGTATTAATAGATCTGCTTTTAATAAAAGCCTTATAAGGGTGCATTATTTATGAAATGGTTTCGAAGTTCTTTCACTGAAGATGCCTCTAGTCGCAAAAGAAGGCTGTAGGTCTGTCAGAGTTATCCAGCTAAAAGTGTTGGCTTGAGCGGGATAACAGACGAAAGCTTAACATTACCAACACTAAAAGAACCAGAAGTCAAGTCGGTAGGGTGAGTGAAATTGTTGTGGTTGTTTTTACACCTCCACCCCCTAGGACGAGAAGGGAGGAAAAGAGAAATTTTGCGGGTTTTTGTATGAATAGAATGACCAGCGGGCATTGATTCTTCGTGGCAGCAGATGGTCGACACGTTTAATTGTGGGTGGTCAAACCGTTCAAATTAACGTCATTTAAATGTTGAAAAGTCAAATAAAAAGGGAAGTTCGGACTTATGGCCTTCGAACGGGAAAGAGACACAGTAACAAGTTGAGGGTTGGTGACCATAGGGGAGGATATATATCCCATTGTCATGTTTGTGACCCTTCGTGAGCCTTTTTTATTGTTACTCGTGACTCCCATTAATATCCAGTCAATTACGTTCGAATTGTAATCCGTGAAATTGAATCAAAATTGAGTTGATAATCTGGCGAACGGAATCGAGGCGAAGCGTTCATGGCGTTTTATTTCATTTCGAAAACAAATTTATTTTTGGGCATTAAAGGACTACCGGACACACATTTTGACACAATGTTTCCCCCCGTTTTGAACCCAATAAACATTGATAATGTTTATGTTATTGTTGGCGAGAAACGTCAATTTGCGGATGAGAATGACCGGCGGGGGAAACCGTGGATTCTCATTTCGTTTCCGCTTATTAACTGACAGCCAGGCCTGTTGTGATTAGAGTGAGTCAAAAGACCCGAAAAATTGATGGCAAGTAGAGCCCGGCTGACTTAATGCGAGCACTAAGGTCTATTATCAGCAATGCTAACAAGTTTTGGCTGAATTTTCAGGGAAACAGAGGGAAGCTTTCTCATACTCCATCCAGACGTTTCGCCTTTTACAGCTAAAGGTGTCATCCTCGGTGGAAGGAAGTTTAGGTTCGAGTTTAAGAATCTTCATATGAAATGAATCTTCTATGAAAATGTGCAATATTTATGAAACAGAGTCTTATAGAAAGTGTGCAGTATTTATGAAATGGTTTAAACTCGAAGCCAAATATCCAACCACTGAGAAGGCCTAGAGTTTTCAACGTAAATGAAACTATCTGCACGAGATACAAAACAGTCTCTCATTTAATCAAAAATCTCACATGGCGACTCAACAGTTAAAAGATTAACATTGCTATCAGTTACGGTAACAGCGGCAAAAATTTCAAAAGTCAACACCTATACTATCAACAGCAGGGAATAAGTCTCCTCAAGAACACATAAAATGGAACATATATATTCTTGATTTAAATTTTTAGATGATATTTTGGTATATATAGCAGGAAAATCGTCCACATGACAGCTTCGAAGTGACTGAAAGGTAGCACGAAGACAGGCGAAGGGAGAAAGAGAGAGGGAAAGAAGCAACAAACGCAAACGTGTTATGGTTAGTTTCATACTAATTATTACTATTTTACAAAGATATAAACTAATACCATAAGTAGACGTAATAAAACGATATACAAACATTATACTGATCGTAAAATATATTATATGAACTCTTATTATCAGTATAGAAGTAGGATAACTCAAAGTATGCAGTTTTTCCAGGTCTCATTACTATAACCAGAAGCCTTAACTTTTGTGCCTCATCACCGATTTCTAACGATACAGATGTCTAGCTAGTCATATCACCGACTTGACTAATGAATTCAAATCTTCATACCTAGTTTAAAGGATGTTGGCAGTCCACAATTTTTAGAGGCAAACAGTAGCATTGTCTCTATTAAGTTAGCCTAAAAATCAGGTCTGTAGCAAGTGGAACATGGAATCGTTTCATTACTAACTTCCATTCCGCATAAAATGAAACACTCATAACACTTAACTGTTTGGAAGAGCTACCGTCCCCCGCTCCAGTCGCCCACCTCTTACTTGCAATAATAAAGTTATCAAGTTATAAAGTGTTTAAGTCGATGAATAATGGTCATAACGATCAAGTTTCTTTGGTTTGTTGATTTTTCGGGCTTTTTTTATGCGGATTTTGAAGTTGTATCGGTTTTCTGTAAATGTTACGAACTCGCTGTCACTTTGTTGTGATGAGTTTAAAACGTAACTTTGTGATCATTCAGTTTGGTTAATTAGATTGATTTGGCTTTGTAGTTATGCGAATTTCTATGAAACATATCTCTCGGACGGAAGGAAATGTTTTTTAGACGGTTTAGGTGAAGGGTGGAAAAACTTTTCCCAGGTCTTTAGTGTCTTCTTATTCAGCTACACTCCCTCTTTTCGGATTTGTAATAATATTTCACTGAATCGTTTGAGAACAGATACCAGAAACAAGGATGACTGAGGGAAGGGAGAGAGAGAAGCAACCAGCTAAGGCAAAACTGTTGTAGTCAGTTTCAAACTAATAATTACTAGTTTACAAAGCTATAAACTTATACTTTAAGTATAAGTAATAAAAATAGATGTGTTTCATGGAAACTCGCTTAACTAAACGAAACTAACCTAAACTGGCGGTGTATAATTTGTGTCACAGGTCGCAATTATTGGTTTGAAACTGACTACAGCAATTTTGTCTTTGCTGGTTGTTTCTCTCTCTCACCTTTGTTTCTGCTACTTATTCTAGATCAGTGCAGTGAATTATTATAACGGATCCAGGAGGAGAGAGTGTAGCTGAATAATTAAGACACTAAGACCTATCAAAAGCTTTGCCAACGTTCACCTATAAACCGTTTACAAAAAACGTTTTCTTCCATACGAGACATATGTTTCATAGAAAATCGCATAACTCCAAACCGAAATTAACCTAATCAATCAAACCCAGTGATTACACAGAAATGCTTTCACAAACAAACCAGTACAACTTCAAAACTCGCATTAAAAAAGGAACAACTATTTACAATCAAAACCGTCGGACTAATATTTTGCGACTTTCGGCAGTAAATATGAGTCGCACAAAAGGAAACCTCGTTCGTGTCATCATAATAATCAAATAATAATGCGTTTTAAAAAGGGAAATTATTTATCTAGGGAAGTATTTTAGCGTTTTAGCTACCTATTTAGAAAATTTGGAGAGACAGTTTTACTGTTTTACAACTTAAAAAGGGGCTTCTTCTTTTCATGAAGAAAGAAAGAAAAAGGACGAAGACAAAATTATGAGTCGGATCAAATATAACATGGCGATGAAAACATAAATCATGTGCTAAAGAAAACATGATGAAAAGACGCGACCCGAAAAGGAAACAAAAGAAAACCCATTTTCGGCACGATTGCAATAAAACAATTTCCATTTCCTTTCTTTTCCTTTTTCCTGCCCTTTACTCGACCATAATTTATTGGTCCTTTCATTTCTCTCTCTCTCTCTGTGTTTGTGACATCGATATATAAAGCTACCAATAAAATTATAAAATGTTTTCTTTTTTTAAATTTAAGAAAAACTTTTTTCTTCTTTCTTTCTTGTCGACTTAGAAGGTAAAAACTCCTGACGTTTGTCCCAAAATGTATTCAGGTTGTGCCTGACTGAAATTTTGTTTTGGGGGCTAGCCCCGATGTGTCGTAAATATTAAAAACTGTAGCAAACCTTTTGGGTCGGTGATTTGGAAGATGTTAGTTAAATTATTAATCAAATTTTGTGGGAGATATGATATAGTGTAAAGGAGGATGATGTTAGGTTTGGAGCTTTCTCGGCATGAGGCGAGGAAAGAAGGATCATCGCCAATATTAGCGCTGCAGCTCTGTGTGGGCCTTGGCTTTCTGCAGGAGTGTCCTCCATTCCACCGTATTCGTTGCGCATCTCCTCCAGTTTTGGATTTGAAGCGCTTGGACGTCTTCCCAGCCTCAATTTGAGGCGGCCTACCCGTCTGGTTTCTTCTGACTTCCCATTAAAAATCCCGTGGATTACTCTGTGTAATGATGTGGCCTATCCATTTCAACCTCCTAACCTATCGAGCGGAGCCCATTATTGATACTAGACTCAGAGGACATCATCAAAGGTTTGATAGACTCCCAGGAGATATGACAAGTCTTTCAGAACTTCTGTCGACGAATGTTAGAAACCAAAGAGGATGATTAACGCGCTAGACAGGGACGACCAAGGACAAGAACAGAATAATAATTCTACTTCTCCTTTCTTTTTACAGATAATAAAGACAACACTAAAGAACCAAAACAACGCCAAATCCGAGGACTTCTAGAACCTCAACACAGGCAGGTCTTTTAAAACCTAAACCGTAGCATAGGTAAGTCAAAAAATGAAAAAGTTTAACCCTTTGTACCCAAACACACCTGTAAGGTTTCTTTTTAGCTCTTCTTAATTACTGGAAGATGTTGGATGATCTACAGTGTAACTAACAAGTCTACATTTCAAAAACCACAAACTCTGGGAACAAAACTATCCACCACCGAAGAACAATCTAATTCCAGTTCTGTTAAAGAACCTGAAAGGCTTCCGAGTGATCAAAGAACAAAAGCGGAGAAAAGAGAATTTACAAAAAGATAATTAAGTTTGTCTTTTCAATATTCCATACAAACCCATCTTCCGAACAAAAAAAGAAAAACCTTAAAACCTTGGCAGGTATGCCAACGCCCTTGATAGTTTACGTTTTTGGGGTACCTCAATAAAAATGTTTATTACTCCGATAAAGTAATCATCAAATTATATCAGCGATGATCGTTTTAAAACAAAATTTATTTTTCCAAATCAGGTACCTGAAAATTGAGGTGCAATACGCGAAAGATTGCCTCCTTCTCCTCTCCCCCAACCAGGTTTAGAATTGTCTTTTAGCTAAAGGTGCTCTAGAACCAAAGGAAGCTGGCTATCTGGAGATACTTTTACTCTTCCGACGGGAGTTGTTGCCGGAAGGAAATGAAGCCCAACAGGATGAATCCATTTTTGTCCACTGTTAACAGTCTTTTACAGGTTTTTGAGTTGATTATTCAGTCAGTAAAGAAGTAAATGAAGTGCAACGTGAGTCTTTTAGGTACGATGGAAGTGTTAGAGGTTGTCTGACTGACTTTATCGGTTCGAGTTTTGTTTACATTAAGACAGCTCGGGATTTTGTAAAAATTGTTTATCAAATGTTGTACTGTAAGCGATTTCTGTTTTTATACAAAAGTAAGATGTCCGTTGGTCTGATTAGAGTTGGTAGGAGTGTTGGTTCATGATTACTACAGTAGAAGTTGATCGGACCATTTGTACTGCTTCAATTAGCGCCGTATCTTGTGCTTAAACCAAATGTCAGAGGATAATAGCACGATTTGGCATTAGCATCCTCCAGGTGAGGATGATACCTCAGAAGGCACGCTCCAAAACTGCAAAAGTTGGAACTAAATCTAAGAGAACACGAAATTTCTCCCTGACACTTCCCAGTTGATGAAAAACTACGGTACACTCTGTAGTTCGTAACAGTTAGTTTTGTAGGATCGTACAAAATCTTACCCCCCATTCACAAATATACAAAACTTACAGTTTACAGAGGCCCTTATACTTGAACATATTGTGGACTGGCCGGGAAGGAAAGAAGACAGAAAGAAGTGGAGTGTAGGTGTTGAGGAAGCAGGTCAGGATTAGAGGAATGGTTGAGGGCGTCCAAGAAACTTGAGATCATTTTGAACTGCCAGGAGACAGTGTTTTACTTTTGCTAATATTAATTCTTTAGTATAATTTGGGTGTTGACAAAAGACACTACAACTTATTTAATTTTGTAGTACTTGTTTCCCAACGTTGATTGATATTTGATTCAGAAGCCCCTACGCATATACGAGGACCTTAAAGCTGGTTAAAGATTGTATACCAAGACAAGTCATTGTGGGCTGGCTAGGATTGACAGACGACAGTAAGAAGTGTTGGATTGTTTTATTACTCGTAGTTGTTTAATATTTATTACCAGTTGGTAGAAAACACTACAGTATATATAGTATTTCTTTATGATCTTGATTCGTTGATTCCGAAAACTTGCTTGAAGTCGGTTCACAAGCCCCGAAACACAAAAACCTTACAAATGGCCTACAACTTATAGAAATTACGTGAGGCCCTTCTACTAAGAAATATCAGTGGAAACTGTCCAAGAGTGGAAGACATTACAGTATATTTAGTTTTGCAGCATGTCTTGCCTGATGTAGGTTAATAGTTATGTAAACTTGAAGTCGGTTCATATAATCTCGTACAGAAATACATAAAAACTTAGAGCTGGTGACAACTTATACAAATTGTGTAAGGCTATTATACTAAGACATATTGTGTACTAGCCAAGAAGGAAAGAAGACAAGTAAAAGTGGATTTTAGAGGTGTTGAGGAACCACGTCAGGACTAAAAAAATGGTTGAGGGTGTCCGTTTCATACCAAACATTTGTATAAAATGGCCCTAAATTTTTAATTTTACTAAAATTAATATTTACCTTTAAGTCAAATAAATAAATACTATTATAAATATATTATCAAATTTTTGTTTATAGTTTCAGGTGATGGAAATCAAGAGGAAGATTGATTGTCTTAGCCAATTATGGGCTCATGTTTGGTAGGCTTGATGGGCGACGGAAAACCGGAAAAGATGTAAGTTGAAGGTTTGGCTGAAAGAAAATTGAAAAACCGTTCTTACCTTTCAAATTGTCCATTTTTTGAGCTTTGTCCGAAACCGGAGAATCTCTTTCGTCCCTCTCATCCGGACTATCCATGATTTTATTCCTCGCGTGCGTTATTAAATCCGTTTGCGTGTAAATCGGTGGCAAAACATCGACGACGACCGTTCCGGAGTTGGTCGACGGATTGCCGAAATCTCGAAAATTCGGAAATTGCACCGAAGGGAACTGAACCCGCGAAACTGCTTCCTCCGATTTGCTAAATCCGTCCATCGACATTTTCTTTTGTTATTTGAATATTTGTTTTTAACGATCCAACCGTCTACTAAATAAAATGTCCACCGTTCCTCTGATTATTCCCTTAACACAGATAACAAGATGAAACTTAAAAAAAATCCGAATTTCAGCAGGAAGGTCCTCAAAACCAAAATCTCGACTTCCGACGAATTCGCTCGCGTCTTCGGAAATGAAATGAAATTAGTGATTTACTTCGGAAAAAAAAAGTCGGAAGAGAGAGAAAAAAAAAACGAAAAATAATTTAATTAATTTTCAGTTGTCAACCCTGTGAACTGTGTGTCGGAAGTGACCGCTTATACATACCTTACGAAAAGGACGCGTAATTTTGTGCTTAAGCTGAAGGAACACCATTAAACCTGTGCGAAGACGTCTGAATTATTTCGCCCATTATTAACTTAAGGTTGAGTCACACCCCCACCTAGTTCCCCGTTTCTTTAAGCGGGTTGAACGCAACTTCAATGAAAGCTAATAAAATTATACGGGAGATGTCAATTCTAGAAGGGCGTAAGTGCGTTTTACGCTTTGAAAAAAACGAATTTTTAGCGGGTTTTCCAGGTTTTTTGGACCAAATCCTGCTGGAATAATGAATGTTGCCTGATAAAGATTAAGACAAAGAGTTTTGTTAACTCTAAATGTCTTAGATTTCATTTTAAAGGAGAATATTGAGATGCAAAAAAAACAAAAGATGATCGGTTGGACAATTTCGTGTGTTTGAATTTGTCGTGGAAGAAGACGTTCCCGAATGAAAGATGAGGATTTTTAAAATGTCTTTTATCATATATAATGTAGATTAATCACATGGAATATTACAAATTACACTTTCAATATAAATTACTAAATAATAATAAATATAAACAAACTTTGTATAAAATAAAACTAATTCGAAATACTAGTCAGCCATGTTTGTTCTTAAAAAACGTTAAGCATTTAGTTCGAACAAAAACAAACTTAAACAAATACCATAGACATGAATTTAATTTAATTTTAATGTCTTTTAATTGTTCAGTTGTTTCTAACTTCAATTTGAACAAATCCTTTCTAATCCATTTCTGCTGGGAAATTTCCAGTTTGTTCTCTTTTGTTCCAAGTCAGTTAATAAGGGAACCTTTTACTCAAGTCAGTTATTTTAAATCGATTTCATTTTGGATTTTAAATGCGTGTGGTTGTTGGTTCAATTTATAATTCTAAGGTAGCGGCGGGATCAGAATTCTAAAAAGACGAAGCGACTGTTTGGTTGCTATTGGAAGCTTTCGACTTTGTATGAGGAGTTGCGTGGCTGCTTTTCCATGGAATCTAGTTCTAGCCGATATTGGAAATTTTCATTGGTTCAAATTTGGATTTAATTTAACTTATCCAAGATAAATATCTGGATGGTTTAAGAAAAACAAATCATCTCCTTCGCCTCGAAAATAGGAAACGAAAGGGTGGTTTAATTAAAAGATTTTTTTGGTTGAAAGTTATTGCTAACAGACGAGCCATCTTTCATCTATTCGGACACTAATGTTTTGATTACAGGAAAGGCTAACTGTTTTAAAGTGGGTTTAAGAAGTAACCTGGACGTGCCTAACATGAAAGTCAGATGAAAGTAGCTTAGTCTATTAGAGGCGATCACAACCTGAAGGTTTGAGGAGGAACACGTGCTAGAAATGACAAAGCTTTTCTTCGTAGTATAAAAATAGCGTCTTCATATGTTCCTCATTCTAGCCATTGAACGTTACGTGGTTTTGATCCGGAGACAGGGATTTCGCTGCTGGGCGTGGCCTCTCCTATCTAGATCAGGGATCAGCAACTGTTTTTTTGAACGTCGGGCCATTTTCCAAGGAAAATCTTTAACCTTGTCTTACAGTTAATGTTTTATGATTTAGTCTGTAACTTTGGAGCACAGAAACTTGGAACGGGCCACGGGTTGACCATCCCTGTCGGCTTCCTTTCCTCCTCCGGGAATGATTTTCTTAGAAACGTAAAATCATGAGCTTAACCTGCTTTTTTGGTTCCCTAAAACCCAAATTCTGTTTCTTCTTCCATCTGATAAAAATAATTTAACGGGGTTATGTGAAGGCCATGGAGGACAAGTTTTGGAAAAATTGGTCTATACAGTCTGTACAGAAGTCGAGACATTTTCTATACATGACTCTGGTTTAGGTTTTGTTTTAGAAATTTAATTTGGAAATGGTTTTTGAGTTGGTACGAGAAACCTGGATGAACCTGGTTCTGGGCCTGGCTGTTTCCTAAACATCAGCCTTTAATGTTACTGTGTTTAGGTGAAGGAGGTGTACTTCAACTACTGGAGACATTTTGATTCATCAGAACAAATATTTGAGGGGTGTGAGTGCCACTTTTATTCTTGGTAGTCTGGTTTAGAGGAAAATACTGTAACTCTGTTGTAATATATACTAGTTTATCTATATCTGTTAATAGATTTTGTAACGACTTCAAGTTCTCCAATAGTTTTGGGACTGATTACCATCTTTCCACATTCTGCCCTTCAGCTAGTCAACACTGCTAACTTATCCGGTTAAATCAAGTTCTTATTATATAAATTTCGTCGATTATTGTTGACTGGGAATGGAGAATCAGCAGTAGATTCCTGAATTTGATTGATTTCCTTCTCCTCCTTCATCATCCAAACGATTTGAAGGAAGAAAGACACAAAAGAAGTAACTTTGCCGTAACTGTCTACAATTGTGACATAAGATTTCCAATTTTACCAACTTGACTTTGTTATGTTTTTAAATCTTATTACAGGAAATCACTTCAGCTCAACAATACTGACAAAAGAAAGAAAAGGGAAAGTGAAAACACCGAGGAAACGAGTAGTGATGGTACAAAAAAGGCCCAACAGGAAAAACGAAGATCCACAAAGCTGAAAACCTCAAAAAGCTTTTCTTCCTCTTTTTTAGGTAGATCGGAGGTAGATACGGAAGTTCTTCCTTTTTTGGTACCTTCTGTATCCGGTATTTCGATATACTATATCACCTGATTTCATTACTTTTCTTACAATTCGAAATAGCGCAAATGACTGTTGTCAAACGGAAACGAAATGAGGGAAATAATATATCGGATATCGGAAACCGGATGTAGATGGAAGAAACAGCTAGAATGTCATCGGAACTCGAAATACTGGAAATGGCTGATTTAAAAGAAAAACAGCGAAAGTGCCATCGGATAACAAAATGCTGGAAAAGGTCCTAAAGTAAAGAAGAAAACTTCCATTTCCGGTGTTTCGTTATCCGTCGGCAATTTCCCGGTTTGTCTTTTAAATCAGCCGTTTCCAGTATTTCGAGTTCCGATGACATTCTGTCCGTTTCTTCCATCTCGCTTGGCACCGTCTACATCCGGTTTTTCGATATCCGATGGCATTTCCCTCGTTTCGTTTTTCCGTTTTACAACAACCAGTCGTCCTACTTCGAGTTTCGAAGACAGTTACGTCGTCTTGTTGTCACTGACATTGGTAGCACTGCTTATTCTTGGAAGGAAGGATTTTTCATTCCTCAGAATGGTGAGTCGAGACAGAGATGACATAATCCTGGATTCGTTTCTTGCTTTCAGATGAACCCTGCTGTGAAGTCTCCTTCAGTCAGGCCTCTGTCACCACTACAGAGACAGTTACCGCGTTTAAACTCGACCTTCACTCAAGAAGACACTAACAACATTCAAGTTTCTACCGTTCGACGAGTTGTTGACTTGATAGTTCAGGTAATAAATCTTTTGTTCTGTAGATACAGCTTTAAATCCTGTTGGGAAACGTCTAACCATATTGTCTTCTTTTAGCATATACCTGCCCAACTGACAGCTCGATTAACACAGCCAACACCGGACATGGAGGTTTGGACGTCGCACGTTACTCTTTCCATTACTCACCTTTGTTGGAGGCTTTTCTCACCGAACCTAGGCCTACGGACATTTGGAGACACGGAACACCTTTCTGATCATCTCGGTCGTTTTTGTGACAGAATCCAGCAGTCTCAAAGCTATGAGAAAGTCGCATGCTCAGCATAAGACATGGAAGGGTTGTGACTGCTAATACTATCAGACACTACTTTGATGGACACTACCTTCATAAATTTATTGATCAATGTCACTAAAATAATTTTTCACTTCAATTCAGATGCTTCTTATTTACCTTATTCATCCTAAAAGTTATGTCATCTCGAAATAAGAGACATGGCTGAAATTTAGAAACTCTTGAAAATCCATATGTGCATCCGGATTTATTCGGATAAAACCAGGTATCCGGTCCGGGTTCCAAGGGTGCCATACGACCAGGTTCCCCGGATTTATTCGCGAAAAACCGGGGTATTCGGTCCGGGTGGATCCACTAGGGTGCCATACGACCAGGTTCCCCGGATTTATTCGCGAAAAACCAGGGTATCCGGTCCGGATGGATCCACAAGGGTGCCATACGACCAGGTTCCCGGATTTATTCGCGAAAAACCAGGGTATCCGGTCCGGGTGGATCCACTAGGGTGCCATACGACCAGGTTCCCGGATTTATTCGAAAACCAGGGTATTCGGTCCGGGTGGATTCACTAGGGTGCCATACGGCCAGGTTCCCCGGATTTATTCGCGAAAAACCAGGGTATTCGGTCCGGGTGGATCCACTAGGGGCCATACGACCAGGTTCCCGGATTTATTCGCGAAAAACCAGGGTATCCGGTCCGGGTGGATCCACTAGGGTGCCATACGACCAGGTTCCCCGGATTTATTCGCGAAAAACCAGGGTATCCGGTCCGGGTGGATCCACTAGGGTGCCATACGACCAGGTTCCCGGATTTATTGCTAAAAACCAGGTATCCGGTCCGATGGATCTAGGGTGCCATACGACCAGTTCCCGGATTTATTCGCGAAAAACCAGGTATCCGGTCCGGATGGTTCACTAGGTGCCATACGACCAGGTTCCCGGATTTATTCGCAAAAACCAGGGTATCCGGTCCGGATGGTTCCACAAGGGTGCCATACGACCAGGTTCCCCGGATTTATTCGCGAAAACCAGGTATCCGGTCCGATGGATTCACTAGGTGCCATACGACCAGGTTCCCGGATTTATTCGCGAAAACCAGGTATCCGGTCCGGATGGATCACTAGGTGCCATACGACCAGGTTCCCCGGATTTATTCGCGAAAAACCAGGTATCCGGTCCGGGTGGATCCACTAGGGTGCCATACGACCAGGTTCCCGGATTTATTCGCGAAAAACCAGGGTATCCGGTCCGGATGGATCCACTAGGGTGCCATACGACCAGGTTCCCGGATTTATTCGCGAAAAACCTGGGTATCCGGTCCGGGTGGATCCACTAGGGTGCCATACGACCAGGTTCCCCGGATTTATTCGCGAAAAACCAGGGTATCCGGTCCGGTGGATCCACTAGGGTGCCATACGACCAGGTTCCCCGGATTTATTCGCTAAAAACCAGGGTATCCGGTCCGGGTGGATCCACTAGGGTGCCATACGACCAGGTTCCCCGGATTTATTCGCGAAAAACCAGGGTATCCGGTCCGGATGGATCCACAAGGGTGCCATACTGATGAGATTTCCGGTAATTTTCGAGTAAAAACTGGGTTTTTTGCGGTTTTTTTGAGATTCAATAGGAAAATACGATTAAGTTTATTGAAATGGTATCTCGAAAAAGTCTTAAAGGTTAAAATTTAGGAAAGGTGTGACGGGTTTTGACAAACTTAATTCGTCTAGTGTATTCGTGCCATACTTATGAAGTGATGGTTTAATACTTAAGCGGTTTAGACTCGAGATCCAACTTCTTTCCACTGAAGTTGAGTGTAGTTTGACTTCCTACTGATTCGTGTAAAACAGCGGTGAACTGTCAAGTAAGCAGTGGGCAAGCAATGACCCAGACTTGCTCTTTCTCTTGTAAACGCCTCACGCGACCTAAACTTCACCAAAGGTTTGTTTTTCTTCAATCCATACCACCCTCCAAAGCATACTAATGTCGAATCTTAGAGAAACGCCAACAGATAAGCATGATTAAAAAAACTCAAGTACAGACCACCCACTCTCATTCACTAGCATCTATTACGAGAGGAAATTTCATTCAGAAACAAAAAGCTCAGGGCAGCCAACATAATGACACAACTATTACGATAATATTAATAATAATAACAACAACGATAAGGACTTGAAAAAAGGTTTTCTGTCGAGGATACATTAGGCCACGACCACCATTAGGGTTGGTGGCGGCGAAGGTGGGGGTGCGGGTGGAAGAAGACGCGAGAGATAAACGAAAGTGTTTGAACGTGGAACCTAAGGACTCGAAATCCTCAATGAAATATTAAGGCATCTGCCGATAATTTATTTTGACACTCTATAGATAATTAAAAGGGAAATTATGACACAAAGGAACCGTTAGACAAGCCGGAAGTCGGAAGTGATTTTAAAACTGGAGGAGGCGGTGGTGGTGGTGGTGGAGGAGGAGGGGGCTGTCGGAGTAAATTGTTGTGGCGCCATAATTAATAAGAGAAGTAAAAAAGCGTTCGGATGAAAGGAGAAGAGTTTAGGCGTTCGTCTTTTTACCTTTTTTTATCATATTTCCTAAATGAAACTTTTTTGTTCCTGTTCTTGTTCCGGAGTTGTTCTTGAATGATGATCACAGTCTTTTAAATTTGTTATGTCTCTGAGTTTGTTCTTGTTCTTTCCTTTCGCGGGTCTGAGATTGCTTTTCTGGATGATGTGCAACACGAGTTTTATACTATTTAGGCGCTCTTTCAGACCTCTCGTACAAGTTGAATCCATGAGCCCTCCTCTGTGGAAGGAAGTTTAGTTTTGATAGAGGAAACCGTTTCATAAATACTGCACACTTTCTATGAGATTTATCTGCAAAAATATGAGCGTGGATTATTTATAAAATAAATCCTTCGAGAAACTGTGCAATATTTATGAAATAAACAATACACTAGCACTAGTGTGTGCAGTAATTATGAAATAAAATATCCAATAGAGTGTGCAATATTTGTAAAATGAGCTGCCCAAGAATTTGTGAAATACGAATGAACTGAACACTGCAGGAGTGTGTGCAATATTTATGAAACAAATACTCCAGGAGTATGTGAATTTTTATGAAATGGCGTTGAGCTTCTTTCTTCTAAAGATGCCTTTAGCTGTGAATGAAGAAACCCGTACGAGACAAGAGAAAATTTTATCTGAGTAAAGTAACAACCTAAAGTTTAAAATTACGAACATTATTTATCTACACAGATAAAAACTAAGAGAGGATTAAAGAGAAGAGAGAATACACTAGAGAAGAAGAAGTCGAGAATAACAACAAAAAGAGTTATCCTGAAATGAATACTGTAAGAATGTGTGCATTATTTATGAAATGAAATGTTCAACAGAGTGTGCAATATTTATGAAAAGGTGTTGAACTAATTTCCACTAAAGATGCCTTTGGACGTAAAAGAAAACGTCATCAACGTGAGCTGGGGCTATTGGGGTCCGGTTTTTCCTGCGGAAGAAAAGAAAAGAAAAATCTGAGTGAAAATGGTTTTTTTTTTCGTTCCACTCTCTCTCTCTCTCTCTCTCTCTGTATTCTTTCGGGCCCAAAAAATAAAGATCCCACTTTTCCGTTTATTCTCTGAGGAGTAATTGAGCAGGAAGGAGTGATAAAACCCAGGATAATATTGTTTCATTCGGGCTTTCAACCGTTTCTCCCCGTTCGCCACCTCATTCTACTTACCACCTTTTTACAGCCCACCGCCTCCTCTTACATCCGAAAAACCGCCACCGCCCTCCACTCTCTACTTCTTTCCATATCCTCCCCTTTTCTCCTCCTGGATACGTTGACAGGTTCAGTGGCGGATTAAACTTTGTGTGTTTTCCCTCTCGTTTCACAATTACTCTTTTCTCTTCGACTTCTTCTTCTCTGGTGTCTTCATCTGAATTTTTTGTTCTTCTCTTTTATCCTCTTTTAGTTTTTATCTGTCTAGATAATTTTTAATGTTTGTAATTTGAAACTTTTGGCTATTACGCCGCTGAGATAAAATTTTTCTCTTGTCTCGTACGGGCTTCTTCATTCACAGCTAAAGGCATCTTTAGAAGAAAGGAGCTCAACGCCATTTCATAAATATTGCACACCTTCCTGTAGTATTTATGTCATAAATATTGCACATTTTCTCGAAGGATTTATTTTATAAATAATCCACGCTCATATTTTTGCAGGTAAATCTCATAGAAAGTGTGCAGTATTTATGAAACGGTTTCCCTTATCGAAACTAAACTTCCTTTCACTGAGAAGGATTCATTGTTTCCACTTGAAGGACACGTCCGGCTAATCTAAAAGAGATTAAAACTTGTGTTGAGTAACATCCAAAGATTAACACCAGTAACACTGCTAACAGCCGTGAAAACGTTAAAACTAAGCCTAGATAATTGTTAGTAGATAATAGAAACTGAAAGTCAGAGAGTCGTCGTAGTTATAAAAGGTTTTTTGCTGGAAAATTAGATATTAAGAGTAGAAATTCGGGTATAAAACGAAAGTTCTTCGGAAAGAGGTTTTGGAAAAGCGCTTTAATTGTTATACCATTCATTCCTTTAGGCACGATGATGGTTCTTTCGTCACTCATTTTCGGTTGGTTCAACTCCAATTCCTCGTCTCGTCTTTTTGTCTTCCACTTGTCAGCACTGAACTCTTTTCGATTGACTAATTGGATAGCGAAAGGTAGACGTAACAGTTACCTAGTACTAACTCTGTTACCCTTAAAAGACTTAAACATCCGAAGGAGACATGTAGAAACCAACCCGACAGGAGCAATCTTCTCACCCCCTGGCCTCACCTATCCTATTTACCTTCAAGGATGGGATTCCCGTGTTCTTATCGTCTATCTTGTCAGTCGGGTGGGTTAAGATGAGGTGTTACTGTTGGTTTGAGGAGAAGGGATATTAGTTCCGGTTCTTTTTCTTACAAGCAGCTCATGATACTGTCAGCAACAGACTAGATAAGCCACATCTCTACAGCAAAATTATGATTGTCTCAAACCTAAAAAACATCGACCGAGAAGACCCACAACAGAACCAAGAACGATTGATAAGCGACTTGAGTCATGGGTCCTGGGTCAAAAGCTTCCAACTCATGTCATGTATCGTTAAGACAAAGGAAAGAATGAGCGGGAGACGAGGAGGAGGAAGAAGACGAAGAAGAAGGAGATGGAAAAAGGGTTTAAAGGCCATAAATCAAGTTATTGGAAATTTCTTCCTCGTGAAGATGAAGCTGCGGTCCTGACTCATCCGATTCTCATTCGCAGATATCTCTCGCCGAGTTATCTCCTACCCAGAAGCGAATTATCTTTTTGCCCATCCAGATTTCATCTCTTCATCGCCATGTTATTACCTCGACCTTTTTCTTCTATACAGCACGTCGTTTATCGCGACACTTTCTCCAGACCCTTGGAACCTGCCCTGATTCCTTTCTTCTTGGTTTTGATTCTTTGTCGTCTGCTTGATGTTCTTCTGGTTTTCTTCCTTTCAGGTTTTTATTCTGTCAAGATTTCCTGCGTTTCTTGCTGAACTCATACAGAAATGCTGAAATTGTATGTCAGATGTGTCTGGTTCAGCTCTGATTGTCAACTAACCTAATGCTAACGTCTTTTCCATTGCTGACTTCTTTCCGATTGGTCCATCGTTAACTTTTCCCTGGTAGATTGATTCAGCTGAAATTGCGCATCTGGTTCGGTTTTGTCAGCTGAAAGGTTATGTTGCTGAATGTTCTGACAAAAGTACCTATAGAAAGAAGGTTTCCAAGCAAACATAACCTCTCTTTCTCTCTGTTCAAATTCTAAGCCAGCACAATCATCTAACTCAATCAGACTAAGGACGTCTTTTCATTTCTGACAATTCTGACTAGCGTATTCTTTTGCTTGATAGATGATGAAATGACCAAAGCGGCTTCTCTCTCTCTTTCTGCTCTGTCTGTCGTTAAGAGTTCTCACCACATCATCACATCCCTATTTAACTTGGTCACTGCCATGATCGTCATGTAGGCGTCACAGGAGGTGTACTAATGCCATTTGCAGGGTAGACACAGAAGTATATGTACGTCCTCATCAAATTAAAAACACAAACCGATCACATTTATAGACTGCTCACACCAGCTGACAAAAGCAAGCAGAAACAAAACTAAAACCATTCCAATCAAATTTTAGGCAGCTGACGAGTTTATATTTCCTGTTGTTGCTGTTACTGTTCACCTCTCCGAGAGTCTGCATTGATTTTAAGAGAACAAAGAAAATTCTTCATCAAATGTGGGCCGTGATTTTACCTCGTGTTGCCGTATCTATCCCAAAAGTTCCTGAAATGACTTGATTAAATAAATGAAAAAGGTTTGTTCCAACCGCTTTCAGAAATCTCTCAAGTTCTGTCTGTCGAACGCCATCGACTTCCTCCGAAAAGCTAATAATTCCGGGAACTTTCGGGACAGAGCTTGGTAGACGTGAAGCCGATAGTATCAAAATGGAAGAGAAGAGATGTGGAGGAAGCGAGTCGCACAAATCGACGGAACATGTACACGAAAGAAATTTTTACAGGAGAAAGCGAGCCAATAGGAGAACAGAAGTGGAGAAAGAGGAGGACGAGGATGAAGGAAGGAATGGAGGAAAGGAAGAGGAGGAAGGGAGGCAGGGAGGGGAAAAGGAAAGAATCGATATTAAGATAACTCCTCAGGGATGGGGATCCCGAGATTTTGCTTTTAAAAAATACAGATTTCAATTGGAAAAGAGAATCGAGTGATTGTGCGTTGCTCTTGCAATATTTATTTTTTAATTTTCCTTTTTTCCCTCCCCGCACCCAACAGCCCCTAACCTCCTCTCTCACCCCCTATCCCTCCATTCCTTTCTCCGATTCCTTTCTCGGGGATTTGTCGCATCATTTCCAGGTCCTCAAAAAACTCTTTTTCCCATTTCCTCTCTCTCTCTCCAGAATGATATTGTTTTCGATTTCCCTTGAAACCCCCTCTCCCCTTCCCTCTTCTCTCCCCGCTTTCCTCTTGATTTTCGGTCCTTTCACTCCTTGAAATTGATGTTTCCAAGCAAAAAATTTTGGCCTCGGCAAATAAGGTTTGTGTTCAAATTTTTTGACGTAGACATAAATCCATGTTTTTACTAAGGACATTTTCTTTTCGAAAATTTGAGGACAAGTATTTGAGGGGAATTTGAAGGAGATAAGGAGGAGGGGTAGAACGAGGGGCAGTTGCGATTTTGTAGAAACCATCTTCAAGGCAGAAAAATCAAAATTTAGCCAATGACTCTGTTTTCTTGGAGAAATGATTCCTTTCATCATTTAATGGGATTTAAATCATAAAAGATTTTTATTTTCTGAGGAAGAACAAAGAAAAGATAGGAGAAAGATGGACAAGGGAGGAAGAAGAAGAGTGAAATGAGAAAAAGGAAGAAGGTAAAAGGAAAAAAGAAGAATTAAGGGAACTGAAAACAGAAGCAAAAGCAAGAGAGAGGAAGATGAGCGAGAAAAAAACAAGGAAAGAGACGTAGAGAGAGATGAGAAGAAATGAGAAGGAGAACGAAGAATAAAGAAGAAAGATAGTCAAGAAGGAAAGAGGGAGGTAAGTGAAAAAATGAAGAGCAAGAAAGAAGAAAAAGAAAGAAAAGGAGGAAAGTTCTTTTCCACTTCTGTCCAAAGAGCAGGTGTCCAACATCTCTTCAAGAAGTGATAATCAACCCACCCCCACCCCCACCCTTTCTCCTTCTTCTAGTAATTCGACTTCCCTCTGTCCTCGAAATATTCCAATGAGGAACACAGGACAGCTGACATGGAAATCAATTTCCATGAGACTCCCCTTCCGCATGTACATAGAAAGAGAGAATCAGAGAGGTAGAAAGGGAGGAAGAGGGCCCCAAACGGGGTGGAATTTTATTAAATAAAGATAAAAAGAGGAAGAAGGCAGGGGGTGGAAAAGGGGTGAAACGGGAGGAGAGTGGATGAAAAGCGGCAGAAGCTGCAACTACATAAAATATAATGCCAGCTATTTAGAAGAGAAATAAATTATCAATAATTGATGAGAGGTAGCAGATGCTGTGTCTTAACACATTTCCATCCTTCTCTGCGATGTTTTTTCCCTCCCCCGCACCTCCGCCTCATCTCCCATCACCCCTCATCCGCACCTCCATCTCGAGGGATCTCTCAACTCCATTAATATTTGTAAATTGGCTCAAGGAATTCATTAATCAAACCATTTATATATCAATAATGTTAATATGACTTCCATCTTAAAGTCTTCTCGCCCTTCTGGACGGTTGTTTTGAGCTGTAGGAAGAGGAGGAAGGGAATGCGCGAAAGGGGGTTGAAAACAAAGAACCCTCTCCCAGATAAAGATTTATGACTGTTAATAGGCTCAAAGACAACTGAAGCTGTTGTGGATTGTCCATACGAAACCTGAGCCTGTTGGGAGCCTGTACTTGGACTTTCCAAATGGCGATCATGTCAAGTGAGTCCCGTTATAGTCTTCCCCTGTGAAAATCTTTCCGGAAAATGTCGGATGAAAAGTTAAAAGTAGGCCTACAATAGAAAAGTTTTCGAGTCGGATGTTAGCTGGCTGGCATAATAAGTTATGATTAGTCGAGGGAAAGGTTGGGATGAGGCAATTTTCACGGGAAGATTTCGAATGAGGAGAAGGAGGAGGAAGAGAGAGATGAGAGGGAGGGAGGGAGAGCGAAGAAAGGTATAAAGAGGAGATAAAGTTTTGAAATTAATGTAATCATCTCGCGCTTTTCATTTCTCTTGGGGATCATCAACTACTATTATCTTTAATAATTGAGAAGAGCAAAACTCCAAGAACTTCTCATCTTTGGGCTCAAAACTAACTCGGATATTTTTGCTGGCAGATTTAACTGAAAGCTTTTAGCTAAAAAGGTTAGGTTGGGCAGAGGCGTTACAAGCACATTGTCGACAGGACAACAGAATCTCGATTGGATTCAAACAATATAGATGAGGACAAACGTGACTGTTAGCAACGTTTGGGACATGGATCAACACCAGTCCATTATGTATGATAGTTTCAAGTAAACAGTCAGGTCTTGTTTTACGCGAATTGTTTTTGAGCCATTTCAACGAAAACTTTTTGAACCAATTGTATCAATTTTGTTATTAGCAAATTTGTTTTACTGTTTGTTATTGACTGATTTGTACCAGTATTGTTTGAACCGCCATTGTATCAGTTTTGATCGGGTTATAATTGAACTTACTCTTAGGTTTCGTAAGTCTTAGCCTCATAAAGATTTTGAACACTTGGAGAAACAACACGCGTAAAACAAGACCTCAGAGCATATGCATCCTACTTATTACGTTAGTGGTTCAGTCAGCACAAAAGTTACAGGTAGCCGGGTTTCTAAAATCATGATAAAATCTCTTTTTGTTATTTCCATCTTCAAGTTATCTTCCTTTAGTTATTAAAATATGCGGATATGGGGTATAACTAAACACACATTTAGCTTTTGTCTTACCCGCTACTCACAAAATCGCCTAATCTATAGACCATATACTGTATATGCAATGTTACACGTGTTCTATTTGTATATTTACAAACATGTAAAGAAATTTGTCGTCAGTTTGATGAAAATTACGATTTTTTTTAACGCGATTGTGAGCTCATTATGCGAGTTTTTGAATTTTCAGTAAAACAAAACAGTTACAACTAGACAGTTAGACAGTTAGTCTAAGTAACAATGGAATGAGAACATGAAGACACAACCACCATAGAATGAGGCATATTTACAGTTTTAGAAACCCTGCTACCAGACACCTTAATAAGCGAACCACTAACGCAGTAAGTGGTACATCGAATTCCTATACAATCAGGTTTTGTTTTACGCGTGTTGTTTTCCCACTTAACAAAATCGGTATAAATGACTTTCAAAAATACAAATTACAAACAAAATTGACATAATGACGTTCAAAAGCTTTTTGTTAAAATGCTGGAAACACGATCCGCGTAAAACAAGACCTAACTCTATATGTGAGACTACTTAATACGCTGGTGGTTCGCCATATATAAAACGTGATCGAAAACGCTTTTTTGACTTGTTGCTTAAGACAATGAAATTTAACATTTCTGTAACGTGACAAACCGATACAGTAATCGATACCAATAATTAAACGGAAACAAAATCTAAATTTCTTTACGAACCATAAAAGCAAGATGACGGACTTCTGGTAATCCGCGAGCCACAGTCTGCTTTCTCAGCCAATGGTATCAGAATCATAGCCAGACAACCTCAACACAAAACCTGAAAATTATTTCAAAAAATGATTCAAAAGACAATTATAGATCAAGAGAAAAGATTAGTGACGTCATCAAATCAAAGATGAGAACTGAGAGGAGCACAGATCCCAACCCAGCCCCAATCTTATTTCCAATTAATCACAAAAACTATTTTCCCAATCGGATACAAAATGGAAAATGACAAAAAGTTTCTTTCCGATACAAATTTCCTTTTATTAATAAATATAAAACGAGAAAATAGTCTTTAATCAAAAAGAAACATTACAATCCATAAAAATCTTATTTAAAAACATAAACAAACATGAAAACATAAAAACATTAAAACAAAGTCTCTTGTTCATGAACCGATCCAAACTCATTCTCATAAAATTCCTTTTGCGAGATAATCTCCTTCGATTATATACTGAATTTATTGTATAGTCTCTAAAAGCTGTTCGTAAAGCTCTATTCACACTGTTGCTGCTACTGTTAGTCTTACTGTTAGCGTGAGTAACATCAAAAGCGAACTCATCATCCTAATCCGTGAAATCATTTTTAATTCAGTTTTAGTTTTGAAATTTTTGTGCTAACCATTTCGCTACTACTTCAAAAATTTTGTAACTAAAAAGAGTAAAGACTATCAGGACCGTAAATAGGGGTAGAAAGAGACTACCATGTCGAGTAGTGTTTGCATGAGTACTATCAGAACCTCTCTTCATCATATCTAACCTGTAAAATCAGTTTTAGTTTCAAAAATTTCTGTACTTAATCATTCTATTAAACTAAAAGGAACAAAAGTAGAGCATCAGGGCCGTAAATAGGAATAAAAAGAGTCTACCAAGTTGAATCCAGGACAAAATTCTAAAAGAAACGAGAATCCGTGAAACCGAAATCCGGGGAAATCTCCGTTGGGGCATCAGACGCTTCGGAAGCGGAACTTGTGGACAGGTTGTGTACTCCTTCGAGAAACTCTTCGACTTGGAGAGTGGTGGAGAGGTCAGGTAGTTGATCGCTGATATCTGATCTTCGCTGATGGTTACCGTCGTTTCCCTCGAAATGGATACAGTCGGGGTAAGGCTGGCGACAAATATAGCAAATTGTAGCTCCGCAAGGACAAACCATTTTGTTACTACCTTCCTCTTTGACAAATTCCTTTTTGCAGTGGTAACAAGTTCTGGAAAAGGTTTCTGATTAGGTTCCAAATCCACTTCCGGTTTGGAGATTTGAGTGCTTTTTAATACTTACGGGTGAATATGATCGATTGTCTCGTCTACCATCACTGTTTTCTCCAATTCGAATCTTTCCAATTCGTGGCATTTCAAGGGAATGTGATTGAGTTGTTTACAGTACCTGAAAAGATCCAGGTTTCCAATCACCTCATACACTAAATCAAAACCAATCATATAGGAAGACAAGTCTGTACCTGCAAGTCTCTTTCATACAGCTCATATTGAGACACTTCAAAACGGTCATCTGAGGTGACATAATCGTGACGTAATAGCAAAACGGACAGTGGACGAGGTCTTCAATGTCTGCAGGTTTGATTTCTTCAAGTTGGATTCTTCTGATCACCGTAGCAATCATCTCAGGACCAAGAACACGCTGTAAGAGAAGGGGTGTGAAAGATTTAGGAGTTGTGACGTAGATTCAGGTTCTCAAAGGTCCGTCTTTCTTACCTGAAGGTTTTCTATAGCGAATTTCTCATTGCACTTGAGTAAGCACTTCAATTCAAAGTTTTCATTCCTCATTTCCGTTTCCACATTCCTGGAACAGAGGGATCCGGAAATCAAAATTTAATTATTAATTAATCGTGTTAAGGGTTGGGGGTTGAGGGTGAGTCTACTTGTTAAAACCAAGATGAGAATTATGCAGGAGGAACACCCACTTGGTTACGCAATCCTTGCAAAAAACATGTTGAGCTGAACAATTTACGACTTCATCCCAGAACAAATTGGACCGGGAACAGAAATCGCATTCGAAGAAAGCTTTACACTTCTGTGCTTCTCTGAATCTTTTAAATTTTTCAGCTTCCACTTTCTTCATGTGAGCTTTGATCTCCTTTTCGTTTTCAATGAAGGCGACCTGCGGATGAATAAAGAGATGATAATTAGGTGTGGTGGAATGCTGTTGGTCCATTGTTATGGTTCAAACTCACCTCTTGCAGGAATTGGAGATCAAACTTGGTCGGTTTATTCGCATCGCATTCGAACCTAGACCTGTTCGTTACTCTCATTTTCAAATTTTGATTCTTCTTACTGAGTTCCTTGTGCGTCAGGTACAGACTGTACTCGTTCTTGACGAGAGAATCTTGAATGACCTGAGCGTAGTGTTTCTTGAATTTGTTTTTTAGGTAATGGAGACTGTGTTCGGCGTACCTGACGCAGTTGTGCTTCTCCACTTTAAGGAAATAGTCCCAGGGATCAGGTATGATCTTGAGGAAATTTTCAACAGAGAAATTTGTCGTGAACTTGTTCTGAAGGTTTACCGACTCCAACTTCCTTAGGTAGTCAGCTTTAGTCGGGAGTTCGTCCGTCTTCTCCTTGATGACGAGGAAATCGATCGTTTCCGGAAGGGAACCTTGTTTCGCAGCACATTGCGATCTCAAATACTCAGGATCAACATTCGGGAACATGGATTCCAGAGTGGCTGTCACATCATCCAGATGACTATCCGGAGGCTGTTGACTAGTTTCACCTGCCGCTTTCTTCACAACTCTCGGTTTCGAAGGAGTTTTCTTCTTCTCTGGTTTAGCAACGACAGACTTTCTCTCCTTCTTCTTCTCCTCACCCACCCCTAGTAAGTCGTTCATGGAGCAATGACGCTTTGGTTTCATCGACGATCGAGTTTTTCTCTTATCCTCCGATTTCGGTCTTTCTTCATCCAAGTCCTTTTTCGGTCTCTCCTTTTCTGACGACCGGGACAATCTCTGACTGACTTTCTTTCCATCTTCTGCTTTTGTCATTGTGTAGATTTCTGTTCTCGCATCTTCATAAATGATTATCTTCTGAATGATTTGACTTTCTCTCTTTCCACTTGTGGGAGATAGACTTGGTTTTGTTGATTTCCGTGCGACAGGTTTCGGCTGCGGGATTTCTAAATATCTCGGCTCTTCTTCGAAGGTGTTTAGGGGTTTGAGTGGCTCTCTGCTCCCAGTTTTCCGTACTCCTTTCTTTGATGTCTTCTCGTTTTGAGTGTCTTTACTACCTTCTGATTTGCGATTTTGGTTTTGGTTTTGGTTTTAGGTTCGGCGACTTTTTTGTCGTTTTCTTTCGCGAATTTGTCTTCCATTTTGCCTTTGTTTGATAATCTAGTAAGCGACGCCATTTTTATTTTTATTATTTTGTCTTTCCTGTTTTCCTCTCACCGCTTTTCTTTCTTCTTTGTCTTAACTGAAAGAAACAAACCCTTTTATTCAATAATTAAATACCATGAATGTTTGATTTTTTTTTATAGTTTACAGACTGCTGACTTGCAATCTGAGTTGATGACCGTCTTCTGCTTTTGGTAAAAGTTCTTAACAGCCATGGTTTGGTTTTCTTGTCCAACTTGTTTGTCTTTCTTCTTGTCGAACTTCTTCCTCCCTCCAGATGGATTTGAATTCTTCTTTGAGACTTCTATCTCATTGCCTCCTTCATTACGGCATACCGCCTCTTCAAATTTTCAATATCCAAAATGTGTCAAATTTTATATTTACTTACCAAACAGAACTGAAATTCTTAAAGTTTTCTAGCGCCATTATTGTCACCGCAATCGCAAAAATTATTTAAAAAGCTTTTACACAAAAAATTTCTGTAGCGTCATGAAACTTGACTTTTTCTAAAATATTCACGTATAATTGTGCTTTCAATAATTACGCCTTTTCCAGTTATGCAGGGGCGGACTAAGGCTTAGGAAAACTAGGCACGTAATTTTTCAGGCCAGAAAATTAACTTTAAAACCAAACTACCAAATGGAATGTCTCATGACTGAAATATAGGTCAGGAATTACAATGCTACCTAGTGCTCGCTTTAGCTTTACTCTGCTACTGCAATTATGTCATGTATGACTAAAAATTTGAGTGTGGGATTCCAGTCATGATTTAAATGTGCTGGTAATTGAATACTCTCTAAAATTCCATTTTGGGCTTATAAAATAGTCACAATTTACTCATTTCCACCATTTTTATCGACACGTGTGCTATGACGTCATCTGGGGATAACTCATAGCCGTCCTAGAACAATAACAAGACCTGTAGCCTATTGCAGTTTTAAAAGGAATCCATGGCCAACCAATCTAATTCATCTAAACACGCTTCTCTTAGTCAAACCTCCCTTGGTCTAGCTTCCCTTTGACTTCTTCCAAACCGTTTCTGCGGCTAAGACGCTGGTCTTCTCCCCAGACATGACCTCTCAAATCTATTCCAAAAAACTACATTTAGTCTCACGAGTCCAAAAATATTTTGAAACCACTGATATACATGAATCAAGTGAAAAACAAATAAAAGACATAAATGTGAATTGAAAAGTCCTAATTATGACGACATAAAAAATAATATTAATAACAATGACTAAACTAAGTAATTATTAAGAACATTAATTATATAATAAACTCATGAACAAAATAAATGAGCGAGGAACAAAAACAGAAAGGGCAAATTGTGTCAGAGAGCTGAAAAATTTTTGAATATACAAACACAATGTCGACTAATAAAAAATTAAAAATAAAAATAAATTCGACTCACCTTTTGAACCACCTCTCACACACACATTATTTATTAATTATTTAATTTATTTATTATGAATATGCACAGATATAAAAACATAAAATTAAGTTTAAAAAAAAATTTAGACAGACAGACAAGAAGGAGTTCGTTTTAAAAGTGACGCGAAATCTTGAGCAAAGGAATATTCAGGCAGCGACCTGAATCGCGGATGTTTGTCGCTGTCATGAGCATTTCACTATTTCGCACTCGTCCTTGAGTAACAATTTTTAGGCTCGATGCAATTTGTGGAAAATTTGTTAATTCATTTCGCTTAAATATTTAAAAAATTTAATTGGATATACTAGTCGGACATTTTCTTGTCCTCCTTACTCCTCAAATTTCCGTCACTCAATTTATGTAAGTCTCGACTGTATGCCAGAATTATTTTTCCTTCTTCGTACAACACAACTTTCAACGAATTTATTTATCTACGTGTTCTTTGTACTGTATATGTTCCACTTTGTCAGTATTATGTTGAAATAAATTACAAAGAGAACGTCTCCACTTTCAAGTTTATCATTTTAACGTATTATATGGACCGAAGAGTAATAAACTGTCCCGGTAAAAGTGATAAATCGGACGAATGTATATATTAGGCCTACCGGAAAGTTCTGTCCGATAATGTTACATCAAGTTTGGCACACGTTTTGACGCTCTTTTGATTCTCTCATTTTACCAAATATACAGTATACAGACCGATCTAGGAAATGAACAAAAATTGAAGATGATTCATGTTTCATGTTTACGGTGAATTTCATAACAACACGGTCATGTCAACTTTTTAATTATCCACCTCCTCAACAAAGATTGAAGATCATCATGGCGATGGCTACTTTTGAGGCGGTTGCTCGTAACATTGAGGCAGAGTCCATGTGAAGCCATTTTCAGCCACGAGGTCTTTCTTCTTTTTTGCTTTTCCTTCTCCTAGAGCACTTCCATATCCTTGACCACTGGCGTAGAACTTCTCTGTTCTTGACCTTGTCGGTCAAGGAAGCAGTCGGCGGTAGAGCCATCTCAAACGCCTTCTTCTCCAGCATTTTGGTTAGCGTCCAACCCTCACTGCCACACAAAAGCACAGGGATGACATAACAGCAGAGGATCCGGATTCTTGCCTTGAGTATGAGTTCCTAATGTCACAGCAGATTTTTCATATTGACAAAAACGATGTCAAAATTAAAAGTTTATCCTCGGAGCACATTTGGTGCCATCAAGAAAAGAAAATCATATCGATAGTATACAATCATTTACGTAAGTAGATAATAGTAAAGCAAAAGACGGATTTGTGTTGTTATTGATAACAAGAAGCACAAAAATGGAACAAAAAAAGGTTTCATCCCTCTTCCTCTACCTCCCCGTCCGTTCAATTAAAAATCAAAACTTTTTTTTGTAACATTTTCTTTCTTCGTTTTTCTTTTTATTTTAAGGAAAAGAACGCCGCCGCTCTTATTAGAACCGTAAAGACCATAAATAATAAAAAGTTAGAAGAAAGGTTGGAAGGTCTCATAAACTCATGACAATTTGAAACGGTAGCCTTAAAAGCGTATTGGCGCAATAAAACTTTTTTTCTTTTTAAAAAGAAATTGTCCTCTTTCTTGTCTTGTCCTCCTTTTTCATTTTTTCTCTCTCTCCCTCTCCTTTTCTTCTTTTTTTTCGTGCACGATTATCATAAAAATAAGCGATGTTTATGATAGAACAATAAATAACATTCTTTCCCCCTTTCAAAAATTTATTTATTTTTTTTCCAAACTGAAATGGTTGCCAAAATATGAAAAAACTCTTCTCCCATAGACGGTTGGAATCAGATCCGTGGACATAAATCAATGGAAAATCTGACTCGAGAAGGCGGTAGGCATGGAGAAAAAGGAGAGACGGCGTCTCAACGTCCGATTTCAAATAACTTTTTATCAGAAAATTATGACTGTCATTATTGTTATTTATTATGCTTAATATATGTATTAATATATTTAAATAAAATGTTTTTATATTCTTGTTGGATCTTAGCCATTGCCCTGATTAATTTCTTTTATTTTTCCAGTTATTAATAAATTGAATAACGTCATTTAATTTAATTTTTATTTATTTTTGGGAAAGAGACTATTATTGTTTTATCTTTTTCATTTACTTTTAATATATTTATTATGTGTATGTTTAACACTTATGTTGTAATATCTTCTTATCTGTTTTACATATTCACGTTATAGTATATCTTAAACTTATTTTTATCTTTCGGACTCAAATCAACTTATTTATTGAGCTTATTGTATTAATATTTATATATTGTCTTTTTTCCGTCGTTCTTTTGTCTGCACTTTTAGTTTTCTAATCTTAAGTTAGTACAGTGCTACGAAACTTCATAATCATTATTTCCTTTTTCTAACTCGATATTATTGGTCGGCGATCGATTTTAAAACAGGTTCCAAGATGCAACAAGCATCCTAAGGGATGTTGGATGACTGATGTTTTCACAGCACCTTACGGAGGATGTGTGCTTGTTTGTCCACTTAGCGCTATGTCCTGTACGGCCCAATCTTTTGCTTGGCCAGGTATTTCTGCCAAGTTACTGGGGAGACTGAAGGGTGCAAGGCCTAGCGCACCAACCACCACGGGTATAATTTCTGTTTTCACTACCCACATCCGTCGCACCTCAATTTCCAGGCTCTTGTACTTTAGGCACTTCTCCGCTTCCTTTGGAATTATATTGAGGTCATTGGGGGCAAGCCTTCTTAGTCAGTCCTTAATTATTATTATTGTTTAATCATCTATGGATTTGTTTCTGTGCAATATTCTTCCATACTATTTAGAGTTATAGTTGAGTTTTAATCACGTTTTTAACCCTTTCTCGGGTATAACAGGATACGGTTGAAGAATCTAAACTTCCGACTACAACTTCTAAGTCTAGCACATAACCATTACACCACAGACATCCCATATCTTCTGAAGATGTTAGCAGACAATAAGTGAACGAAACGTTTCCGTTAGTGCAGTGTTTAAACAGTCATAGCGTGTGTCTTGAATTTTTTAACATTATAAACAGTATATTATCCCCCCCCAAGTATTATAATATAATTCTTTTATCGAAATTTCGTTTAAATGTGTGAGTTTAAAAATAAAAATAAAGTGTATAACTTCTTATTTTATAGAAGAATAAAAATATACTGACGAAGAAAGACATTATTTCTGTTGAGTTAAGTATTGAAACTCTATCATGGATATACTAAAAACTGCCAAAAAGTGTTGTTTAAAACAGTACATAATTTTGAAAAAAGATATTATCACTAAATAATGTTCTTATATGTGTTATATGTATAAGGCAGTTTGTATATTTCTATAAAAAAAATTTAAAAACGGCAGTAGTGATTATGACTTAGCTGATTGTTGTGAATTGAAGGGACGCTGTTGTTACAGAAATTCAAAATGATAACTCAAAACGGCAGAGATAGATTTAAGTCTTGTCGTGACGTTAACAAGATAGTTGATATCAGTAGATTCACAGTACCTGAAAGAACAAATAAAATTGAACGATAACTGAGTGCTAGACGGATGCACTTAATACAGGACACCCTGCCCTGAAACCTGCCTTTGTAGTGTGAACCAACAAGGGCCAACATCACGACGGGGAACCTGCTAAACATTCGCTTTACGGATATTCAAAATCGAAAGGAAAATTTGAACGGTAGCCCCAACGAAACATAAACAGAGCTGTCAAAAACATGTCGAGAAGAATAGCCGTCAAGCGTTTTGTGTGAGAATCGGCAAAGGGAGCTCGGGTCAAAGGAAAGAAGAAAGCGAAAACTTGTCATCGAGGATATCCATGAGGGTTGATTGGGAACGGTCGAAGAAGGCACCATAATATTGAACCTATTTTGTCACAACAAACAAAACGAGAATGGTGGAGGAAGGAAAGAAGGTTGTGACAATAACAATAAATAAAAAACTGTAACCATTATCATCGCTTTTCCATAATTGTCAGTCATGTCAGTCAATTGAATTTATTTAAAAGGAGTTTATGGCCTCGTTTGACTACCGTAGACTTTTCAAAAATTTTGTTTTTGTCTTTTTCTCGAACCACTTTCTATGACGACGACCGTTCCGTGACATTTTGTCTTTTCTTCTTCCCATCTCTCGCATACTGATTTCAGTGACCTTTCAAGGTTTTTTTCACTTGTTTGTTGTCAGTCAACATGTGTTCTTTTGCAAAACATGTGGTTCCGCTCTTCCACGCTCTTTTTTCTACAATTTTCGACACTCTCACCAGGATTCAGAACAATAACTCAAGCTAGTGGTTTTTAGTTGGAAACATTGGCTGTCATTCATTTTACCTTTTTCAAAGCTTTTCACTCTTCTAGATTAAAATGTTTTGTGGCTTGTATTCGAAGCATGAATTTTTGGATCTTTCCAGAAGATGTCTTCGGATAGCTGTCGACTAAGTAAACGTAATGCGGGATTTTGAAAGCAGCAATCTGAAAACAAGTTGGTACGGTTATCAGTCTGTTGGAGGAACTGATGAGAATCAAGGCCAAATTCGTGATCTGAGACATTGTTGTTTACTGCTTCCGATTTTATACAAGGTGCAAAAACATTTAGTTGAAGAGTAGTCTAGTAAACCGCATTTTACACCCATCGAAACGATGGTTTGTTCACTTTTAACAATTTTCCTGTTAACTAATATATCTTTCAACCAACCTTTCCTTTGCAAAACTCCTTCACATCTGTTTCTGACAACTTAGAACCTTGTTGAAGGCGTATACAAGCACAAACTTGTTCTCCTAATCTCTTGTCAGGCAATCCAACCACCTGGACTTCTAGGATTTCCGGGTGTGTGCTTAAAAACTCCTCCACTTCAGCCGGAAATATATTTTCTCCTCCTCGTATGATCATGTCTTTGATTCGGCCTACTATCTTTCCGTAGCCGTTTTTGCTTAGCGTGAACTGGTCTCTAGAATGAAAGAAAAAGTAAGAAACAGATTTTGGGAAGTCAGGGAAGGAGGATTCTCCATTCTTCAAAGCCTACCGACGAAACATTCGAATAAACTCACCCTGTTCGAAGCCAGTGTTCCGGTGTTAACGTTTCCTTCGTCTTCTTCTCCTCGTTCCAGTAGCCTTTCATATTGCAGTAACCACGAACCCACAATTCTCCAGGAGTGTCCCACGGCACAACCTTTCCTTTGTCATCGACTACCTTTGCCTCCGTATGATCCATGATGTATCCGACCGTCGTCAACACATCTTCCTTATTATCTGTTGGCTTTGACATGAAAGTCACAGGTCCTGTTTCTGTGAGTCCGTACACAGACTGAAAGAACAAGATCCTTTGGTTACGTATAAAATTATCACACACAACCCTCAACCCTTATTTAAACGCAAATCCTTACTGAAACTCTTTTCACTCCCAGTTTTTCTATCATATCATTGAATAATGAAGATGAAGCATAAGCTCCTCCGCAGATGGCGAGCTCTGGCGTTTCGACTTTTAAATTTTTTTCAGTTACGATATTTATGACGTCCACGTACATAGTAGGTGTTCCCAACAGAATGGTACATCTCTCTTTCAAGATGGCCTAAAAAGTTTTAGTTTTTTTAAATATTCTATCACTTTCATGTCTCGAGGAACCATGTCCAAAACTCACCTCAACGGCTTTGGAAGGACTGAAAGCACGTTCCGGTCCGATTAATGTGGCACCACTGTGAAGACAGTTCAAAACGCCAATAACACTGCCCATTGCATGGAAAAGTGGGCCCATTAGAAGCATAACATGATCCTAAACAATCATAAAAAACACCCATCGAATCATACCCGCTCATTCCAAACTAGGATTTGAATATAATTTTATACTAAACGCTCACATTCTGATGAAACTGCTGTCTGCTGGACATAAATAAAGAATTATTGACGACGTTATGATGACTCAAAACCGCTCCTTTTGGTGAACCTGTAGTCCCCTAAAACAAACAAAACTATACAAACACGAATCGCTAACAAACAAACAACCAAAAACTCGTTATCCCTTACGGAAGTGAATTGAATATTGTAAGCATCGTCCGGGTCCATTTCTTCAGTGATTTCCCTTAGTATCTTTCGAGAGGTTTCGGTACCGCTCTTTGCGATCGTGTTGTAGGGTATTGTTCCTCTGAAAACATAAGAAAGAAATGAGCGGAGAGTTTGGCTTTGGATTGGCCATCACTGAACACCGTATACCTACGGGATTTTCGAGTCTGAAATGAATACGACGGTTTCTAAAGATGGAAGGTTTTTGCTTTTTAAAGTTCCTGGTTTTGATTTTGTGATTTCCGGTTCGATTTCTTCCAGAATTTTTAAATAATTCTGATCTCTGAACGACTCGGCTGCGATAAGCATTTTCACGCCCACGGCGTTGAGACAGTGTTTCATTTCTCTAGCCAGGTAGGATGGGTTTAAGTAGACCTGAAATTATATAAGGGACAGAAGTCCGGGTTTGTCTGAAAGAATTTAAATCTTTCTTCGGTTACATTATGTAAATTATTAACATTTCTTTCCTCGTTAAATTATTTATCTACAATACTTTTAATTAGGTCTACCGGAAAGTTCTGTCCGATAATGTTATATCAAATTAAGACACGTTTCTGTCTATTCATTTGACGTTTCTCTGGTCCTCTCGTTTTATCACCGAATATATACAGAGTGACCTAGCAATTGAACTAAAACGACGATGATTGAAGTTAGTATTAATGTTAGAACGGATTAGCTGATTGACAGATTTGAAGTTCATTTAAGCCAGTATAGTTGTGCACGAACACCAATAGCAAATAAATGATACAGAAAGAGCGAATAATTCGTCCAAGGTGTTGGATAAAGTTTGTGGTCTTAAAGTTGGATACAGTTTCTCATGAAACTTGCTGAAGATGGTTCGAAAAATGTCAACTAGATGATTTTGAAATTTCTGATGAGCCTCGCTCTGAACAGCAGTCTATAATCGATGACGATACTGTAAATATACTATTAGAGTAAAACCTTTTTTACCAACATCGTACATTGCAGATAGAAATAAGTCAAATAATGATGGCAATCATATTATTCAGTAAATATTATGTAAGGTATGATACATTTATACTTTTGTATTATTCTAAAAACAAACAGAACTTTCCGGTGGACCTCATATATACTGTACTATCTTGACTTTATTTATATCTATTTAGTTATCATGCCAATTTGTTTATTTGGAGCAGATTATTGTTATCGTCGTCATTTGTCAGATGATTTATCGATTGTATGTGTTTCCATTGTCCAATGACAGTGTATTGAACATACACATACTGTGTAAATTTTAATTGGCTGTTTTTAATTTACTAACTTGAGGTAACGGTATATTTTCTTGAAACTTGTGTAGGAAACAGTTTTTCTTGGCTTTTCACCCAGGTATACAAAAAAAATATTATCATTATGTTCGTATTAGATTAAAAGTAGGCGGTGAGAATTTAAGAGAACTTAAAATGAAGAAAGCTCTTCACTTCTCCACATTATTAATACGTCCAATTTTAAAGTCGCCATAAAAAAGTAGATGAATAGAAAATAGACTAAAGGGTTCATTAATATAACCAGATGGTAGGTATTAAGTGAAAAGAGAAGACACGCTAATACATAACTTA
The DNA here is from genome assembly GCA_016920875.1 of Columbicola columbae. Lineage (NCBI taxonomy): Eukaryota > Metazoa > Arthropoda > Insecta > Psocodea > Philopteridae > Columbicola > Columbicola columbae. The sequence continues at coordinate 15,161,838 of JADMLL010000006.1, read as the reverse complement.
CAGATATGACCCCAGCTTTGGCGAGTGCAAAGGACGTGACGTACCATTCCATCGAGTTTGGCGACCACAGTCCAACTCTGTCTCCTTTCGAGATACCCAATTCGAGAATTCCAGCAGCGAAGTCATCAGCCTGGAATTTGAATTAATAACTTAAAGATCGAAGCTTTTATTTTTTTTGTGACAGGTTTTCTCGATTGATAGGCACTTCCTAATTAAACCCCTTCTCATTATCAGTTTATGGCCTTATGTGCCCTTATCACTCTCACTCCTATACCAATTAGTTTTATTGTGTTCTCTTCCTGGTCTCCGATTTACACGATATCACACTTCCGCTTCCTGTCTTTAAATCCCCACAAATGCCCACGACTGTATGAGAACTAGGCCGTCTTCCTCCCCCTATAAAAAGCAATTTGCTGTCACCTTTTGTTTGACCTCCTCGAACGTCAGCCTTTGATCCTGATAAACGGAAACGTAAGCAGTTTTATTTCCAAAACGCTCCGCAGTTTCATCCAAAAGCTTCCCGACTGTCTTGTACACAAGGTGATCGTTACAAGTCGCATGGAAATAAGACAAAAATCGCTTATTTTCCAAAGGTTTTGTCACCCCCGCGACAAGTTTAAAGTGAATGCGAAAAAATTTAAACATTATTCGAACCGGAAGCGAATCTATTTCCGCTTACAAAAAACAAACGAAAGTCTCTTCAGACGTCTTCCATAACGAGATGTGTAAGAAAAAGGAAGAGAAGCTAGTGTTGGCGAGAACACCCGCGATCCCATCCGACCTTCACCGAGATCCAAAGGGAACTGATAACGTTATAAGCATTGCTCTCGATTGTTGATAAGAGAAACAGTCTGGCTAATTTGATACGATTCCATCAATTTTATTAAACAATGTCCTTCAAATATGTTTTTGTGGCCGCCGAATGATTCCCGAATTCTAGCGACTACCTGCTCAGTTCTGGACAGTACGGATTGAGAAGATTCGGGAATAATTCGAATTAAGCCACTTAATGTTGTCGCGCTTGGAGCTTCTTCATTCTTGTCCTGGTGTTAGCGAAGTTGAAGTTGAATTTGATGAAGTTGGTCGAAGTCGAATATTAGGTTTCAGACTGAAGCTACTTACGAATTGAGGTTGAGAAGATGAATTTTAAATGAAGTCCTTCTAGAAACAGTGTTTTCCATTTAGACAAACGCCAAGAACCCGCCAATCATAAAATAAAAGCATTTCCGGAAAATTAGAAACCAAAAACCGAACTTTGATAATGTTCAAAATCGTTGGTAGCTCTTCTTTGAATCACTGGTGGTATGTCACGCCATTTTGGTTAATACACAAAATGTACTGTGCACACTGTAGACGCTGATCTCAAAGTGATAAGAGCGTCAAAATTGTTTCAACCCCACAACACTGACCCAAATGGCGTGACAGTACAGAAACAAGGGTAACTAATGAAGACATGGTTACAATAAAAATAAATAAATAAATATCCAACTAACAATTTATAATAAATCTAAGAAAAAGTGCAAAAAAGAGTGTGTTGCATTTTATATTAGAACGTATAAAAACAAACATTTCATTTCGTTTACAGGAATCATCATAAATAAATTCAACGTATCGTAAACCTGAAATGATAACTTTATTCTTAAACGAGTCAGTTAAACAAATAATTAAAGCACCGCAGGACCAAGAAGGAATCGGTGTTGAGGGTTTTAGGACAGTCTTTGAATTGGTTAGAGGTAGTAATGAGGAGGAGGGCGTTGGTTTAACTCATAAAGAGAAATGTCTAAGAGTATCAAAGATTGTGGGGGGTAATAGTAAAAATATGATAAACACAGTCTCAAGGGATTTATTATAATATATCTCTATCTGATCTGAGATTTGGAAAAAATAAATTGAGCTTGAATCTGTCAAATCTGATTCTAAATCAAATTGCTGGTTAGTGAAGTATTTTATGATATTGTTAGACCATATTAGTTTTAAAGCCGTCCCGCCAAGTAGACAAAAACTTTTAAGATCAGACCAAAAAATTGAAGTGAAGATGAGAATGAATACAATGAATGCTTCTTATTAGCGTTTTCACTATCAGCGGCACAGTTCCTGTATTTGGCGTATATTTATGGAATATACCCCCGAAAATAAGGAACTTTTGGCGACCAAATACGGAGACCGGACAAATATTTCGATCAGAGTTTTACTCCGGAACGAAACAAGTCGCCGCAGAGTTCGGAATCGGACAAGTTGAAACACGATTCAACTTATTTCCGACAGGCTGTGAATACGCGGAATCCTGCGATCCTGTGGTCATTCGAATCTTCTAGAAAGAGCCACAATATGAATACAACCGATTACGTTAGTCGGTTCAGTACCAACACTCGGTAACGGCTCAAACAATTAAGGAGTGATCGCGCGGATTCAAATACCATTGTATATATTATTATTTCAATATATTTCAATTGTTAGTTCGTAATCCAATCATTCAGCTAACCACCTCATCCCGACAGAACTATTACTGTAATGTGCTTGCCAGCGAGCTCTAGTCCATAATATGATAAATGAAGCTGCCTGACGCAAGCCAACATTCACTCAATCAAACGAGGCATCAGGCCTGAGTTTTGGGTTAAACTGCTCGATTAGATCAAAATTCAAAACGAAAATTTTGTTGTGTTCGCTTACAGGACCAAACAATTTTGGATGAGTTTAAAATTTTAGCGATCTTGTGTTAGTTTCAGTTTTGGCTAATCACTGTCGATTATTTCAAAGATATGAACTTTACTAAAGTGGTCACTATCTGAGTCCTGAGAATCTTCATCCAACATCTAATGAATGAATAAATTCAAATTTTTCAAAGAGTGAAAATCCAGGCTTTAAACCAAAAATCTTTTTTATAAGCTAAACACAATAACTCTCACAAGGTCTCAAAAATGATTAAAAGACAAAAGTAAAAGAAAAAATGAGCTTAAATACAGGCAGACACTCGCGTTATGACTTCCAATTAAAAACCTTTCTACGATCTATCAATAAGGGAATCAATAAATATATAAATTTGAACAAATATTTATAAATCATTTATTCGTACTGTATATAAGTACAGGGTGTGTAATAATTAACAAAAGAAATATTTTTAAGAACACGTGCACTTAAATAAGAAAATTGGCGGATTCGGTTTCCATTTAGAATAACACAAGCACGTGCAATGAGCTGGCGGCGAAGATTTTAATCATAAATCGAGAACCACCTGTATTTCAATATGTACAGACACAAAATTTTACATACAACCCTCCTATAACGCGGTATTTTACACAAACGGAAATGACTCCTCACTCACACGCTTTTTAATAATTTTATTACAAATGATACGCATACATTAGGACGGCCGAACGAATACTTTTAACCCTCTGAACCCTAATTTTTGTTTTAAAAATCCTCTGATGGTATTAGACACTAATAATGTAACGTTTTTAACGACGCATCGTTGATTCAGATTACAAGTTTCAAACACTGGCTTGATATCAGAGAAAATACTCAGACAGTTACTAGACATGTAAAGCGAATTGTTAAGAAGTAAAATAATGACAACCCTCCTCACAAATTTATAGAGTTCAAAGGATCAATTGTTAAAATTTGAATTTTTTTAACAAGTTAAAAGTTAAAACAAGTCTTTAAAAAAAGGAACAGAAGTTATAAGAAAATATAGCTTTTGTTTAATCCAGTAGCCCACATACACAGCTAGTAGCCGTGGAGACTTCCAAGAACCTCAATTACAACCCAAAATGGCTGACAGTTGTGTTAAGAGATAGCCAATCAACTGACTTGGTTACTAAGTAACTGCGGATTTTGTAAAAAGATTGTTATTGAAAAACCGCAGCCATTTAGAGCCACAGTTTTATAAACTTACAACAATAATTTGTTTGGGTTTTCATAAATAAAATACATAAAATTGCCATTCTGGTTTTCAAAAATGAGTATTTAAGGCTACACTATGTGTTATAACAATAAAAGGCTAATGGGTTAATCTTATAACCAACAAAAAAAAAAAAACAAAACTCATTAAACAAATTCATCACCAAAAGCATTCCGTTATAGTTTATGGGATTTCACTTCTCTCACACATTCCATACAGTATACACTAGCACCTCATATAAAACCTTCTTTCTTATAGCCATCCCATAGGAATCTAACCACCGCGTTTACAGAAGGGTTAACTGTACAACGACTCATTCAAGAGCAATACTTCCCCGCCTCGAAACTCAAACCACGTTAAATTATCCCACATTCACAATCACCGGCTCATATACTAACGAAAAAAAAATCTTTTTTAAATAAAAATATAAATCTATTAAATATTTTGATCTAAGACTTTATATATAATTCCTGTGTTCACTATTGTAATAACTAAAAAAAAAGCTCGACGAGCTTTAACTATAACAAAAAAGGAATATGTATAAATTGTATAAAAAAACATTAAATTGTGAAATATTAACTAAACCCATGATTTTTTATGTATATATAATAAAAATTAAGATTCTCAAGTTTTTTAGGAGAATAAATAGCAAAAAAAAAGAAGAAAAGAGTAATAAATAACTTTTCTGGATATTTAAGCTTTTCGACAAAAAAAACGTAAAATTAAATAAAATACTTTTTAAAAAAACATTTCCTCTAAATTTTTACGCAATATTTCATGTTTCCCTTCCTTTTTTACAAAAGTAAAAAGCTTTTTTTTGTACAATAGAAAAAAGATATTTTCTTAATATAAAAGAAAAACACGAAAAACTTTGGAATTTCCATGCTCACGAATGAATTATTCCACATACCTCCACCTCTATCTCATTCCCTCAACCAAGCAGCACTTAATTATCTCGAGATTCCGTATAAAATTATGAATTCCACGATCCCACATTTAAAAAATTTGAATTCTCGTTCTAGAATACGTCAACATTCAACGGTCACCGCTAGGTGGCGTCATTCTCGAAAAACAATCGAATCTCGAATTACGTAATCGCATTTCCGGAAGTTGAGGGGGAATCGAAAGAGGGGGAAGGTGTGAATGGCGTTTATTCAATACAACTTTCGCGAATTTAGCCGTTTAAATGCATCTTTTTAATACTGAAAAGGTGAGAAAAAATTGATTTAATTAAACGAAATTAAATTTTTGAGCGTGTCGAGTCGTACGACTGCATTTGGGAATAAAAATTAGTATAAATACTGAAATATATTTTTTGTTTTTGACAAAACTAACCGTTTTTCGATTCTACTTTAAAACTGATTTTTTAAAATTTATTTATTTTATTTTTTTTAATGTTTTAAATATTAAATCTAATAACTGACACGTCACTGCAACGTGATTGTGATTTATCTTCCCAAGAGTATGTTGGAATGAAAATTTAACTAACTCCTCCGCAGGCAAACAAATCCAAATAATCCGCTCTCTCCCATGAAAGAAAAAAATTCTCTCACGTCGATGCCAAGACTCTAAGAGAATGTTTTACACCAACTCGGCTAAGCAACCTAAACCGAAATAATTTAAATAAAAACCCTAAACTAGTGCTTTTAATTTTAAATAACCGGAAATCGTACCAACATCACCCGCTTTTACTAAATTTCCGGTATCAAATACTCAAAAGTTAATGCATCACTTTACCGCCCTCTCGCAATTGAGCACAAGTCAACACAAACAAAAGCAGCAAAAAAAACATCAAATCACAATATTTCAACATTAAAGGTTTTCGAACACGAAAGCATTCCCTAATCAGGTTGCTATCAAAGATCTCTTGGATCCGAACAGAGATGGCATGAAAAAAACATGCAAGGCATTACTAAAACGCTTAACATAAGCAATGGGGTACGGTTTCTCATCATCTAAGGTCAATGAAAAAAAAACAAAATGAAGAATAAAACCAGTTCTCGACTCCTAAGGAGCGCGTTTACAATTAACGAACTTCATTTTGAAAGACTGACAGAGCTTTTATAACAGTCTAAAAACACGAAGAAAAAAACTGTGCACGGAAGTCAAATTTTAATAAATGTCCAGTTTGATTATCTCGCAGTGAACGTCATAAGATCTACTTATACAATATTGAGTTCTGTTTTTTTCTAATCCAAACATTTTCCCTTACGATTAAAACGAAAAAGAAAGCTCCCATTGGCAAAAGTTTCAATTTCCACACAGAAAAGCTTGCTTTCTTGTTGTAAAACATACGAATTATTTTTTTTAATGGAAGAGAAACGAGCGTGACTATAAATATCCGTTTCTGCACATATCTAATACCAAACGCGATTCACTTAAACATCACATTTCACAATTTTTAACATAATCTAATTAGTATGTCTGTACTTTTTTTAATTCCAGTCGTCTAAAAATCCTTTTTTTTATGAATTCGTTAGATATTCTGTGGCTTAAACCCAGGAGTCACCTCCTGCAGGTGGACGGGAGTCTGCTGCAGGTCTTCTTTCGTCGTACTGCCAATGTTCGCCTTCGTACTGTGGCGTTCCTGCCGTTCCTCCTTCACCACCTCCTCCTCCTTCGTACTGACGATTTTTTTTCTTCTCTCGATTTACTTGAGCGTATAGAGGTTCCCCAGATTTTGTGTGCTGAAACCAGTCATTAAATCATTAAAACCTAGAAAGTGTTGTTTTGTGAAAAATTTTTTATGACACTCACGGCGACGGGACCCGGAGGAAATATTCTAACGCCTCCTGCTGGAGGAACTACTTCTCCTTCACCCATGGTGCCCATGGCTAACTCATCACCTTCGCCCTGGAAAAGTAAATTCACGATTAAAAAGACAAGTACAAGGACTGGAGGATTCTTCAATCAAATCACTCATAAACCTGAAGACCAAGGACATACCCTAGCCGTTCTATATCCGGAAGGCCCAGCGTGAGGTCGAGTTATAGTTCTATCCTCGTATCTTGTCCCTCCTTGGCTTGCCATTGGTCTATTTAATGTACTATTTACATTGTTCGGCGAGTTGGGGCCAGCATTTCTCGCAGCAACTAAAGTTCAAAAACAAAATTAACGTGTCAAGTCTTCAATTATAAATTTAATAATCAAAGGATGTCTTAAACAACTTCCGCCATCCAAATGGTGAAATTTCAAAACAAACCAAGTACCGTCCATTTTTTACTCTAAACAAATTTATTGAGAGTAATGAAAGAATTTAACCTGTTTTAGAAACAAAGTCTGCTTCCTTCCACCCGTGTTTCTTGTACACTTCCCTCAGTTCTGCGTGCTGCCACATCGTGAACAAAACTTGACCGGCAAACTTAACAACTCTGGCCGTGTATTTCTGTCTTTGCCTAGTAATTGACATTAGACGTTCTACGCCGCCAACTTCGAGTAACGACCTGTAAAACAGTAAGTGGCCAATTAGGATTCTGCTTCTTCATCATTTTTCTCCTCAAAACCTCCCCTCCTCTTCCTCCACTCACCTGGAAAATTCTGCATTTTTCTTAATTACTTCGTTGAGTGTTGCTAGGACAGCTGCTATCGTATCGTCAGAAGTTCCTTGATCGTGTTGCGGGCTACCCGACGGTAGTTTCTGAACCAAATCCCTCATTGCATATTTTCCTAAAATGATATCGCCACATTGACTTAACTCATTCCACTAAAAGTGAGGCTCTCACTTCTCCTTTCTTCCCTTTTTCTACTTCACAATTACCTATCAGTTCTTTATTGCGTTGGTCAATAGCTAAATTTCTAAGAGCCGTTGCTACCGCGCAAACGACACGATCCACCTCCATTCTGAGTAATTCGACGAGGATGGGAAGACCTTTTTCCTTTCGAACAGCTGCCCTGATTTCAATCGAAGGCTGCCAGTAACAAGCAGCCAAATTTTGGAGTGCTCCTGCTGCCGCCTCCAACGTTTCCGGATTTGAACAACTTTGAAGTAATTGTAAATATGATTGTACAACCTGAAACAGCAAAAATGATTCCCTTTTTAATAAAATTTCCATCGAAACGAATGCGTATTGACACCGCTCTCACTAAAGACCCAAACTCCGACTATACGCCAGCTTCCTTACCTCAGGTTGCCATATGAGATCCATTCCCTTTACGGGTTCGTTTCCTCTTTGAGTTCTTGTCACCTGCTTGGGATCCGAAGGTCCTGTCGTTCCAGTTCCAGCCACGTTGTTTTCTTTCTTTTTCTTGCTCGCACCAAAACAACCAAGATTTTCACCTACCAAGAAATCATTGCAATGAAGTCCTGACAGCATTTAAAAAAAGAGAGAGACAAAGATAAAAGATCAATTCATCTATAATTCCTCTACAACATCTCCAGTAGTTAAGCCAAATTCTAGTAGTTACCAGTGAAAATTCAAAAAACTGAAATCATCAACTTTTTAAAACGCATCAAATACAATAAAACTACACACTACACAGACAAAATTACAACAACCAATAAACAGAATTAAAGTAACGTTTCAGAAAGGTTACCTTTTTGCTGAACGGGTTGTTTCGCAGTCTGCTGTGACGGAAAAGGTTGTTTGTCGTAATTCTCGTCCTCGACTTCTTGACATCTGTATGACAGGTTCCTCAAGATGCAAACGCAATTTTCCATGCTTTTGTTTCCTATATTTGACTTCTCGATTGCACATCTCATTACATACATTAGGGAATCCACCAGACCCTCGCATTCTCGAAGCTTTCTTCTCGCATACTCTCCAGCCGAACTTACATTTCTGAACAAAAACCAATTAATTTTAGGCAGAACAACAAAAACAAAACATTCCTACCTCGCTTTGGTCACCCCTGACATTCAAAAAGCTTACTTGTATAGGAAACAAAAACCTCAAATATCCAATAAACGTTTTCAAAACATAAACAAGCCACCCACATAACAATAGTCATTCATAAAGCTTATTTGTTTCCTTCCTTCTCTCCCTGCTCTCCTCCCCAAACCCCTCCCAAATTATTTCTCACTATTTACCAACAAGAACAACACACAATAAACGCATAAAATTCACCTTAAAACACCTGACGCATTACGAAACATTGTCGACCAACACGTGTCCCCCGGCGAAGTTGGATCCCAACCGGAATGTGGAATTATTATGTGATTAACTATAACTGTCAAACCGTCGTCGATGATCGATCTCTTCAAATCCTGTAATTAACAACGGAAACGAATTAGGAGGATGAGATGTCTGGGGGAATGGGTTGGGGGTGGGTTGAGGCGGCGCCAAAACTCACCTCGCAGGAAGAAAGATTCCAAAGGACTCCGGTCACCAATTCCTTCACCTCGGCGTCGTTTGTCTTGCGAAGGAGAGCTATCAGAGCTGGAATCCCACCCGCGTTCTTGATAACTCTTTTGTTTTCGTCGTTCTGTCTCCCGTACGACAAATTCCTAAAATCGAAATGATTCAAACAATTAGGTCAAAGTTATGCTAGTGACCAGCGGAAGTTTTTATAATTCTCTTTAGGAAAAGGAAATCAATGACATCGTGAGAGGATTTACTTTGAATATCTCACACCATACGGGAGAGGAAACGGTTACAGGTTCCACAACATCGAGAGGTCATTAGGTCAATATTCAACCGGACAAACTATCTTCTTGTATTTCCACCACCACTGTAAAGGTCAAAACCAAAAACTTCAATGACATCGTGTGTCCATCTCTTTCTAAAACATTTCAACAATCAAAACCTACCTCAAAGCCCCGCAAGCATTTCGGCAAACGTCCGGACTCTCGTTCGAGAGGAGTTTGACGAGGGGCGGAATCCCTCCCAGTGAACGAGTTTTTTGCTTGTTCGGATCGTCCATGTAGCACAGATGCTGGAGGTAGGCAGCCGCGTTTGCTTTTATGACGTTGTTCGAATTGGAAAGAAACCCGATTACTTCCGCTAGATTAGGATCTCTCCACCTCAGGTGATGCTTGTCATCGGCGGCGGGTGCGACGAGAGGGAAGCCAACTCTTTCTTCGAACGCCCTCGCTTCCCCGCCATTCGTTCCGTAAGTCTGACCATAAGTAGATGGCGCGTAGCCGTATTGCTTAGCTGCCTCTCCTGAAACAAAGGAGACGAAAATAAAAATTAAAAAATTGGTTCCTTATTCCCAAGCAGACGACCTCAAAAAGAAAAATTTTGAATAAAGCAAACAAAACCAAATTCACTAAATTCTCTGAATGGTTCCCTTGACGTCAAATCGTTTATGTTCATGTGTCGTGCCCCGACCCCTTAAAATTCTTTTTCGCCATGATTTATGTCAAATATTTCCGTCTTTTGTAACCTTATTTACTTCCTATCTTCTCCCTTTATGACGTCCATAAACTCTCAACATCATTTCCCTCTTTCCTTTCTCTTTGTAATGATATTCCTCACAAGTTTCTGAGGAAGAATCAAAGACACACACACCAAACCGTCTGGTGTATTTTTAGCTTTGTTGTTTGATATTTCACTTAATCAATTTAGTCGATATATCACAACAACTTTAAACATACTTTAAATTTTAGTTTATGGGTTATAAAAAAGTGTTGCTTCATACAAAAGCACTGAAAACCATTTTTTATGTTTAACTAAGAAATAACTGTGACACTTCAAATCGTCATCTATTAGGAATCAATTTGCTAAATATGATAGAAATTGTTTCATAAAACTAGAAGATAAACTTCTACATATACAGAAACAAACACAAATATTCCCTTGAATGTATATACAGAGCCATAGGTGTATGGCACACTTTCGGAGCCTGAACGTAAGCAAAAAACGGTCAATTAGACTTGAGCTAGAACATCGGTACAACAAACACTGACTGAGTGTCCATGGTAAGAAGACACCAATGCAGTTGGTCTTGTGTCTTTGTAGAAAAAGAGTGATAAGAAGGAAAAGTATACGTAAAGTATACGGTTGATTAAGAGATCATTCTATATAGAAGTATTAATATAAATTAGTGAAACGAAAAATATCTGCATGTATTTGTTGTATTCATTCATAAATTTGTTCAGATTTGAGCTTTTTGTGGCTTTTATCAGTATGTTAAATTTTTGGCTATTACGCCACACGGAGCCAAATTTTTGGAAAGATAACAGAGCTTGTCCAGATGGTCCGCTCTAGTTGAAAACATTAAACATCTTGAGGGGAAAAATTTTAGTTTCGACAGTCGAAGCAGTTTCACAAATATTGCACACTCCCTCGGTGCACTCATTTCATAAATACTGCACACTATATGAAAGAATCACGTAATATATAAATTGTTGGACTCGAGACTAAACTTTCTTCAACTAAGAATGCCTTCAGCTAGAAAAGACGAAAAGTCTGGACAAGCTAAAAGAAAATTCTTTCACCCAACTGTGGTGACCAAGACAACACACTCAGGTTTGAAACAAACAAGTCAAAAAGATATGCAAAAACATGCAAGACACCCCTAAGACTTGCCAGAAAGAATCTCCCCAAACCATTTAAATAAAGGTGCAAACGACCAACTGCACAGTACAATGAAACGAATCGGCACAGTAACTCGAGGGCTATCGGAACGACCGCGCTATTTTTTGTATATTCTTGTAAATATTGTCCTATCATCTACATCATATATTAATTTCTCTGTTTCATTACTACACCTAATTCCGACAGAACAAAAAATTACACATTTGAGGGGCGTGATAGCCAAAAATTTAACATTACAAACACATAAATAATTTTTTTTTGTTGTACATTCAATGTATTGCAAAGTCCAAAAACCATCCAACAAATAATTTTTTGTAAATCTAAATATACATACATACAAAAAACAGATTAAATTTTCCTAGCAATTTTACACCAGATAATGTGATAACGTTTAATAAAAAAAAAAATTCAACTTACCCTGCGGCAACTGGCTTGGATCACCACTCATATTCCAAGTATTCGTCATGGGATCTGAAATGTGAAACAGAAAACCTTCAAATTAACTATCATTTTCGAAAGAATTTAATTTATTAATCATTTTATTAATCGTATTAATCGAGGTTTGGAGTCAATTCAAACCTATCCACAACTATACTCATTAATCGAACACAATAAGAGACAGTGAACATCTTCACAACTACGAAAAATTCGCAATCACATTAACTAAAATGAAAAAATAAAACGCGAGACACCATCATCGACGCAGCCATCACACAAAAAAAATTTTGTTCGTGTATATTGTATAATGCGTATCCATTAAAAAAATTAATTACCGGAGGTGTGATGTAATAATGAGTTCTAAAATATCATCCTCTTTCCCCCGTCCCCCAAGACTCATGAATGTACTTCTAAATCCATGTTTTCGAAACCAGAAAATTAATTTTTAATAATTTGAACTAAATAAATAAAACTAGTTTGATGGTTAACAAAAAAAAACTGAAAACCACTTTTAAAATCATTAAAGCGAGGACGACGATGAAACTTTATCGGAGATTCCTTTGATTCGTTAGCAATCTATTAGCAGCAAAGGGAAATTAGAATGTTCTTGCGAAAACAAAAAAAAAATCATTGTAAACGTAACCGCTTTCTTTACTGGCTCTATTAAACCTATCAAGTTTAATATTTTTCAATCCGACTCACAAAACCACTTATTCAAAACAAATATCGCGAATGAATCCTGGATTCGCTCTAAAAACACTTTTCTAAGATGCAGGAGTGCAGTTTCGGTACACAAGAAGAGTCATGATATAACCCGGCAAGACACAAATACAGCCTACGATAAAATATCCGCGCCCAACAGCATACACTGGGCTATGCCTCCCAGAAGAACGTCACCAAGAGGCTTTGAGACGTAGTAGGAAGACTAGAGCTAGATTCAAACAGAGATGTTTCATAATGCAAACCAATTAAAAAATTTTAGGGCATGCCAGCTTATATACAATAGTTTCACAGTACAGACACAAACATAACACTAACTGTTGCCGTTTTAAAATTAAACAACTGGACGTTTCATCCACCTAACCAGTGAAGACATCTTCAGAAAACTGAGGAGCTGCTGCCACTTAACTTTGCTTTTATACAGTTTGAGATAAAAATTTCCCTGTTGCAGACGACAAAATGGCACCATTTGTAAATACTTTGGTGTTTGAGTCTGTTCTATTATCAAGCAATTAACAGGGGGTTCATACCCAAAAAAGACGTCAGCAGAAAAGCTAATTTGAGTGTCTTCTGTCTACATCCCAATCCTGATCTACAGCACATAATCCTGGACCTTCAAACAAAACATTTAAGCAGATTCCATACAGCAGAAAAGAGATATCCCCAGAAAATAGAGAACAAAACGAGAAGAGATAGGGTATGCAATCAAACCATCAGAGGAGCGCTCAACGTGAGCTCAATGGAAAAGAACATCGAAGCAGTTAAGATGGTTTGGCCACGCTGTCGAGGTACCCAAAACAGCCTAAGAAACACGAAAGGAAGGTACAAGACAACGGCTAAAATGGGAGGATAACGTCCAAAACCACATGCGGGAAAGAGGAGTCACCCTAAACAATGACAGAGACCGAAAAGGTTGGAATCACTTATGCAACTCCTCGACACCGTGAAGTAGAAGAGGACAAGATAAAGATGAATATGTGCTATAAAGCTTTAAGCGCGGAATTTGACTCCAAAATTTTAAACTGTTTTGCACTAAGGCATTTAACCGCGAAAGCCCAAAATAAAAGAAATACTTTATGCTTGAAGTTTAAGTAACAAGCATCATGACGTCCGATATAAATGAAATACAAGAAACTTGAAGTCATTCAAGAAAAATATCTCAAATGGAGTTAGTTTGAGCGGTGTCAGGTTACATACTACTTGAACAAACTAAAGGAGACAAAACCAAAACAGAAACAGGCAAACGAGAAATTACTTTTGAGACAAAAATTGGAAAAACAGAAAGAACCCTGGCGGGAAATCAGAAAGAGGAGTAGAAAGTACCTTCAGTTTCAGTGCATAAATCAGGAGAGTCGTGAACGGAGCACAAATAACCGCAATACTAAAACCAATACACATAGGTCTTAAAATCAAAGTATAATCCAGCCTAAGTGACAAAGATGGAACTCGGAATCCTTACAGCATATACTCAAGATACAAAAGTGTGCGAAACTGTGTATCAGTGCAAATATTTAACTTTATACACAAAATGTGATAAACGTGTTAATTATTTTTATAAGATAAATGTAACATCCAAATAAAAATATTTTACGGAAAAATGCCTGAAATTTGGCTGGCGGAACCAGTGAAAATTTATTAGATTTAAAAATCATTCAACGAATCTCTGAATAAATGATTAAGTTGAAGTGAATTAAAATATGGTGCAAACCAATGAAAAGATTGAAGAAGCACAACGTGACACATTTGACAGTGTTCATATTAAGGTAAATGAGCAGTATAACCCACCAAGAAGGGTAGTTTTGGCAGTACGTTGAACTGTTATGATATGGACCACCCCGATTGGAAAGTCCCATGTGGCTGGTGAATGAGGATTCGGCCGAGCGAAAGACCTGGGTCCATGATTGCTGACAAAGGACTATTCATTTTCTTTAAATAATAAGAAATTCGGGAATCCAGAGTCAGTCTGAGCCAGTACATCGGTGTCACTTAGTTATCAGGGAACATGGACATCTTAAAGTCTTTAATCATAGTATTAGTAATAGGTATGTAGTGATTTATACTTAATTCATTATATTATGTATTTAGTTCTATGTCTTTTTAAATTATTTTCGGAAAGTCGCATGTGTAAAATCCCCCACAATATAACAACTATTCCTCTAAGGAAGAATATTATGGTATTAGAACAAGATATTTTAAGCAAATTATCAGAATGGAAAAGTGCGAGGCAAGAAGAATCAGAAAGAGGGAAGAAATGCTAAAAACAGATACAGAAAAAGATGTGAAGAAATTTTACAGTTCAGAAAAAAACTTCTAAACCACAATAAAAATGAAATCTTTTGCTCAATGTTATGTCACTGTTAAGCACAAAAACCAAAAAACTCAGAGTTATCTAACAGTTTATACCCACAAGAAATGAAACTGCGAGACTCATTCACGAGAAACTGATTTTTAGCTTTTTTTCCTGGGGGACAAAAGCTCTGATATAACAATTACCGTATATTTCATGTGGAACGGACACTCCCGGCGACGGCGTGATTCTATAATGATCCGAATGTGGCGGCATCAAACTCGCATCGAACTCATCATATCCGGCTGGATATCCACCAGGTTTCCTTAGATAATCGTGAGGTATAGGTTGCTGCGGTGGAGATTCACTTGGACTAGGAGTTGCAGCCGGATGGTCTGGATAATTGTAACTGGGATTTGGATATGGATAAGTATTTTGGCCAGAGTAGTGTTCGTATTCTTGATATCCTACAAAACAAAAAAGAACGATTGTAATTTTTTTTGTTATTAAAAACCCAGGGCACGGTCTACCTAGTTTCTATTTGTCTTCGAGTGAATGAATCAAATGCTTTCTACAATTAGAAGCGCGTGATCATCGATCCAACTGAGGAAGACCGCTCGACGTTCATTTAATTCGAAGGACGTGTTCTTCTCCCAAAACTTATTTGTTCGTGTCGGTATTTAATTAAATTTATTAACTCATTTAAACAAGATTCAAACACAGACTTTCAGTAACCAGAAACAATAGTTTACCTGGACTAGGACGATAAGATTCGACATTTGGATACTCCTGCGACCCGAGACGATCGAATTCGCCATAAGGAAGGTCTTGGTATTGTCCACCAGGCACGGGAGCTGCCTCTGAGTATAGAGCTTGATCGGTGTCCACGCGATGAACTTCTCTCAAAACCTTAGTCACCGTGGTAACCTGAATGTAAAAACAATGTCATAAGCGACCGGATATACCAAACATCCTTTCCGAACGTTTAGAAAAACTAGAAAATTCAAGTTCACCTGTTGCGTGGTTTGTTGCTTTTGAGAGCGAACGACCTGAGGTGCCTCCCCAGCCAAGGACAAATGAGACGAGGCAGGAGAGTTATCTGGATGGCCGTTGGATGGATGAGTGTGCGATAATCCGTGGCCGTGATAAGGCATGTCCACCGGATAAGAACTTGGCTGCTCCATGTCGCCTTGACCACTGAAAAACAGAAAAAAACTTTTTCTTAACAATACCAAACCCATGAGAACACTTCGAAATCTCACAAAAAGCTTTCCCCTAGCCTTCTACCAACAAAAATAAACTCACGTAAAATCGAACGACTACCGAAAAATGTCTTTTTTTGTTCCTTCGAGAATTTCTTGGGTATTGTCTTACGTTCACTGGTTTTGTCTTATCAATTTCGAGTTCTCTCTCTCAAAACCAGCGTCCTGAATTTCATCAAAACAAACAAACTTAATATGCACGCATACGTGACATTATTTCCACGACTTTCATACTGATGGATATTTTTATACTCACGCGTATTGTGGCATTTCAGCCCCTTTTTCTTGAGCAACTCGCCTGCAAAAGACAAAAGAAAATAAAAAAATTTTATTTTCACCGGAAGGATGCAGTTAAAAAAAAATGTCACAAAATTACAGGCTACCCAACGGAATTTCTTTCCTGTCTCCCTCTCTCTCTCTATAATTTCCGCGTTGATTAATACCGGACGTTTGATCAAACTGGAGAAAACGCCCAAATTGATTTTTTCTATTTTATTTGTTATTCGGTCGAAAAGCACCATAATCGACCTTTTGGCCTGTCCTTGAATCGACTAATCGCTTTACCTTTTATTTATTTTATCTCAAATGAAACGGTTTTGGAAATTTTTTTTAACTACAACGCAAACTAAAATCGCTTCGAGCATTCTGACTGTGATAAAAACTGTGACGATAGGAGGCAATGAGATAACTTTCAAAACAGCCAAGAATAGACCGACTAAATGAAACTTTTACGAAAGAAACATTTTACTATCTCCCACAACGACCTAAAAGAATTTTGAAGCCCCTTGAATTGAATTCCTCAAGCAGATAAATCCCTCACAAAAGAGAGATCAGGGAATGATTTAGGGGTGTTGGGTGTTGTGTTGTTGAATAACTCACGGAGCTATCAAAGCCATGAAACGAACCAAAAATTAAGCAAGCAAGCTGTGTTTTCTCTTACCTTTGAGTGACTTCTGTGTGTGTAATGCTGTGCTCCTGCCTTTGCTCAACTCTCCTATTCACCAGTCTATTTCCCGAAAGCATAGTAAAAATGCAAATAATCATGTGTTAATAAGATGCATGTTAAATTGAAGCCTTTATGTTAGTTTTGAGCATGATTGAAGTGTGATTCAGTTAAAAATGTTAATAGAATACACAACAGTGTGAGAAGAGTCTATTAGGTTAATTTCCCCAAAACTATCACACCAACCAATTAAAACTATAAACTTAATTTTTTAAATAATTTAATTAAATTTTATTTTGTATTAATTTCAAAAATTAATTCATAAACCTTGCTAAAAAAGAGAGGATTTGATGTTTAAATATTAGCTAAAAGTGTCAAATTTGCATGTTTTTGCATTAAAGAATGTTGCTAACAAAAGAATTTAAGAAATTTAATCTGTAAACAATGTCTCAGTGACCTGAAATCTTTTCCTCTAAATGGTATTTCAATTCCTTCTTCCCAAGGGAACCATAAATATTTATGAATCATTCAAGAGTATGATAGTTCTTTTAACAACAAAGATTATTCAGTGCAGTTTGATATTAATGCTAAATTATGCATAACTATGAGCAAATGTCAATCGTCAAAGTTTAACAGAATGAAAATGGCAGTTAGTTTGACTTAAAACAACTCTGTTAATAATATTCAAAATGTTTCCCAAACAGTTTCTCATTCATCAGATAACCTTGAAATCATTTTTATAAATAATTTTAAATAATTGTTAATGAATTTAATGAATAAAAATAAAATGAGCACTGATTCAACAAAAGAAGTAGAGCCAAAACCTTATTAAGAAAACAAAAATTATTTTAATTGTTCACAAATTGCTTTTTTTAGAGTTTTCTCAACAATTGAATTGTTATAAAATTGCATATGAGATTTAAAAAAACATTTGAATTCAATGTAAAGATCAATTTTGAAATCAAAATTACACTTAAAATTATGGCCATGATCGCATTTCGGGTATTTCGAACATGAAAAACATTTTTTAAAAAAAGGTTGCAATTAAACTATATAATTTTTAAGGCTTCTAATTTCAGAAAGTAATGGAGGACAGAAATTTGAGTAATGTAAGCAAATTTTTGTGTTATTTATTACCAAAAAACCTTCAGAAGTTTTTATTATTGTTAAATAAAACCACAGACAAAATGAATCCTTGTGAATTAAGAAAGTTAAAAAATTACTTTGTGTTGGTTTGTAAACATTAAATTTAGTTTTCTGTAAGCAAATACCACAGCTCAGTACCATACAGAAGCTAAACAAGAGACATTTAACCATTTCAACTATTTAATTTTATCATTATTTTGATTAGGATTATTATTATTATCACAATTTTACACATTATTTATATAAAATAAGACAAATATTTACTTACAAGCATGTATCCACCAGCCGGTTAGAAGTCATACTTGAAAAGTTTGTGTGAATTTAGTTGTAAATAAAGACATAGTCCCTTTTTTCCTTTTCCTCAATTTATGTGGTTTTCATCCAGCTAAATGTGTATCACACAGCATGAAGCCAATTCAACATTATTAAAGAAACAAGCACATTTGTGGTGTTGACACAAAACATCCAATATATGATTCACTTTTTGTTTTACTAACACGGTACAACTTCACCAAGGCACTACTGTACTATATAAAACGTTGAACCGTTCAAGAATTAAGATAAAAAGGAGGCACAGAATAGGCTAAAACCATCGATGCCACACGTCAAAGGCGAGAAATTGACAAATACCGTTGGACAGATGAAGTTTTAAAGTGTGAAAAATAACCAACTCAACAACCTCCTGTATTCTACTTATCAGTAATGTTTATAAAAATCGAGGGTTGGGCAACACGAAACAATTCACTTCTTGAATTGATTTAAAAAAATGGCCGCCCTCTCTAATGTTTTATTTCATTCTCGAACTTTACACTACAACCTGTCAACTGTTCAAGTATTTTATTCTCACTGATCATTTATAAACAAAATCTCCGCTTTGTTTACCTAGTCTTTATTATGATTTAACCACGATTAACGTAAATTGTACAAACTTTCGTGTAATGTCGTACGTTTAAAGCCTTCAATCACTCCCATTTGCAAAGCATTCCGGGTAATTCCGAAGCTTCCTTCGATATATCTAAACGTGTGTTCGTAAAGCAAACAACATTATTCACGTAGTCGAATCTCGAACGAACATTTCCGCCATTTCAATATATCGAGTTTAAGAGAAAACGAACACATGCCATTGTTATATGAATTTTAGGAGCGTTGTTGGAACAGAGGGTAAAGAAATTGTTTTTCTTTTTAAAGTCATTTTAATCTTGTTATTATGTATTTCAGTATATCCCAAACTTAATCGTAATCTATAGAAATAAAAACTATGCGTCGTAATTTCAAAAAAAATCCTACGGTCAGAATTAATTTGCCAAAAAAAGATCATCAATACATAAAAAATGTCAAATTGTTATTTTATCACGTAATGCAACAATCGCTTTATGATATTTAAATCCAAAGCAAAATGAATTTTGAATAAAATATTCATCTACTATCTCGACTACACTGTAAAGGAGTTTTGTCACCAAAAAAACTTCATAAAATTCATTTTACTTTTCATAATAATTTAAACTATCCTAATTATTTGAGAATTTTTTTATTCATTGCTTTAAACTTGAGCTACAATGAAAATTATATTCCAGTATGAGTTATCTTAGCTTCCCAAAAATACCATAAAAAATTATTTGCATCTGTTCCTATAGAAGTATCCCTTTATATAAGTTTCTCCAACTACAAATTCTTTTTATACTTCAATTTAACCTTTGTGTTATTTTCGGGTACTTTTGAAGCTTAATTAAAAATAATTAAGCCTAAACTTTCAAGTAATCAGCTCCAGTGAAAAATAAAGTACTAAAGTAGTTGTTCATTTAAAAACCAAACCTTGATGCTTATGTTTCAGAAATGTTTTCTCTATGAGAATGTAAAAAGTCTTTTCATCATTCTCTTTGCTCAAAACTATTGCAAACACTCAAAACTGGTCCCTTCGTTAAAACTACCATCTTGGTATGGAAGATTGTGAGAACTGTACTGAAGCGTTTCCTAAAATAGAGAAAAACAGAAAATTGTTTAAAGATCCAACTTTTAGAGTTTTTATTTGGAGTTACAAATTCAGCGTTTCCACCCTTGAGGTCAAGTTAATAAGACTGAATCATTATAATTTTGTATACAGGATGGACCATTTAAATATGTCCAGTCGAATTTTTCCGAAACAATGGCAGCTAGCGAAAAATGTTTCAGACAAAAGTTGCTTTGTTGTAAGGAGGAAGATTATAAAGACCTCTACATACGTAGGGTTTTTGTTATCAAAAATTATACTTGACCTTGATTTGACCTTGAAGTCGATCTTGAAAAATAACTCTTTCGAAAACTTTCCCTGAAATATTTTTGACTAAATATTCCAAATAGTAGATTATTCAATGTCCATATGATGCAACATAATTTTGGTCGACTTTATGTTCAACTTTTTCTTAATCTTTCCACCCGCATGACCAGGCTAGGGTGAGGTTTAGTGGAAAATGGTTCAGGGAAAATTTTCCTCAGTTTCGAAGGAGTTACCTTGAAGGCCATGAAGGTCAAGTTCAATGTTAAATCAAGGTCATTTATGATTTTATTAAATAAAAACCTTCATTTCGGATTGCAAATTCAGAAAAGTAATTTCGGTAACGTCCAATTCGTCTAAACATGATACTTTATATTTATTTTCACGATTAATCAGTTGCTGATATAATAAAAACTAACCAAAAAATGACATTGGTTTCACCTTGAAGACGTCATTCAAGATCTTGCAACCGAGCAACTTTGACTAAAAAAAATTTTGCTAAAACTCCTTTAGCCTCCAACAAAATTCGACTGGAGTGATTAAAATGGGCCACCCTGTATATAAATAGACTATAAATATTTACCTGGCAATAAATACCCGCTGAATATTCCACGCATTCCTGTTCGCAACTATTAAAACTTGAAAGTGGTATATTGTTAGAAAACGAATCAGGATGGCAATATTTCCCTCCGAAATTTTCCCTTACTTGTTGGTATTCCTGAAAAGGAAGATTTCTTTTTAACATCTACAAGAAATGTATAAAAAACAAAAGAGTTTGTTAACTCAGCGGGAAGACAAAACAACTTACACACTGCTCGCTAAAGAAACTACAGTCACTTTGTGGAATGTTAGCTTTTGTTAGTGGGAAATCAGATCCGTTAGCAAAAAAAGAGAAGTTATTGCTTTGAAAATCTTCTTGATCGACTCCTAAAGATCCCTCTGGAAGTATAAGAGTGGTAAACGTTAATAATACTGATAAAACCCGAGATACTGTATATATATCTCAGTAAATATATTACCCGGTATGTTAGCAATCGACCGTAAATTAGTCGTGGTGTCGAATAGATCGAAACAGTTGCTGTCGTACTCGTTCCAGTTCGAATCCAAATTGGGTAGAACATCGAGGGTAACATTTTTTAACAGATATTTGGTCACGTCTTCCGAGTGAAGCATTTCTACTAGGTAGTGCATGTATTCGTCAAACATGGTTTGAATTAAGTGAAACGAACCTGAAGTCGGAAAAAAATTTTGAGTTATAGTTTTTGGTCACCCCTCCGAGGATTTCGGTAAAACTTACCAAATGATGCAGCCGAATGAATGGTCATATCTCTTGAGATTAGAGACTCCATGACGTGCCAGAGCAAGATAAACGTTCTGGCCACTTTCCTAAGAGGGATCTTCTTCCTTTCGGCCGTCTCCACTATGGCACTGTGAACTAAACCTTCGACTTTTTGAGTGAAGTCTTCTATCGCCGCCTGGCGTTCGATTAGTTGTTGGAAGTTTTTCCAGTCTAAGAATCAAGATATAAACAATATTCCTTTGTGTTTATATTAAAATGTATAACTTTGTGATACAGTTACAATTTTGTGAGTGGAATGACCCATCCGGACAAAACAAGGGTTAAATTTTTAGAAAAAAAACTTTGAGGAGTGGGTTTGACTAAATGGATCATTATGGAAGGAGAAATGGGGAGCCTTCTTTGACGATACAGTCATACCAGTACAGTTTAGGGTTATAAATGAATCATTTCGTTTTTAGTCTTTAGAAACCAGACTATTTGTTCAAAAGATTTTTCTTACACCTGTTTTTTGAACTCAGAAGCAAGAACCTTCTAAGGCTTCTCCAAAGTAGCTAACAAGGGATGTAAACCGCACAAAATAAGTCTACAATGTTTATAGATTCTCACCAAAAACAGTAAAACACAAATCGAGTTTTGCCAACTGTATAACGAATTGAAAGTTTGTAATGTACACATGAAAGTGTGAGTGTTTTACGACGGATTATACAGACTAATCAAAAGAGAAAAGCCACAGAACAAAAGTTTATATACAGTTAAGTATAAGGGGCTTTTGAAAACAGACCCTGTACACAGCTAAGATGTTGAGATTTGCTGGATCTCCTACTTCTGTTCGCACTGAGAAACCATCGCGGGCGTCTTTCCAGAAGTAACTCCTCTTCCGAATCTGCTTTGGGATTGTTTTTCTTCGCCTCCCTACCTCTTTGCTCATGTACTAAAGGGCATCATACACAAATTAGGGTAGCACATACCCTCATTCCTGCCAGTACCAAGCCCCTAAATTTGCCTTCGTGCACGTTGATCTCCTCCTAGCAGTGTTTCAACTGCGAATACGAGCACACGAACAAGGTAAAAGAAGATCGGTCTTTAATCCACTTAGATCAGTTCTGTTTCGCATTGTATGAGTCACATCCCCTGATGTCTGATAATCAGAGTCCGTTTCCAATTAAATGATGACAAAGGAGAGGGCTAGTTCACAATTATTCCTGTCACAACCCTTCGAGAGATTACTAAAAACAGGAGGAGAATTAAAACACCTGTTGATGATTTCAAGGGTTGTTTGGGTATACCAGAATGGAGGCACCAGAAACACTATCACAAAATTTCTACCGAACCATAATCAAATCCTAACGAGAATGTGACACTCTAACACCTAATCGCCCTCTGACATTTTGTCATTCGGTCATCAATCACGGGAAAAAATTCTTTGAAGAAAATCATAACTCACAGGTATCGATGTATTTAATGGTTTCGATATGGTCGTTGGAGTGCTCCGCGAAGAGTAAAGCCTGTTTCGTGATTGGTCCTAAATTGATCCTCTTCCAATCTTTATTTATGTGATTCATCATTTCGCAGTTGTTAAGAACCTTTTGAGCTGTGTGTGTGAGCTGATAGAGAACCATTTGTCGTCTGAGTGTAGTGCAAAATCTCTTCCCTACTGTTAAAATCAAAACATAATAAACGTACAGTATATTCTAGTATATAAAAATCCTAAATCTCAGACATAAATGTATATATAAAAAGTTTACGTTTCAATTTGATGGTTTTCAAATTTGCGGGAACATCAGTCAGTGCCGAATTAATCCAATTTTCTAATTTGTCAGCAAAGTCACGAATCATGTGAATTAAATTCTCCGAACATCTCTGTAAAAGATTAATAATTACAGTTAACGAGGTTCCATTATTACAGACTCGGATTTAAGTGTTAATTAAGGACCGTAATAAGCCGTGATCTTGTTGCTTTGTAATCAATCGTCGACCATTAGTACACAAAAACAAAAAAAATCAGTTTGAAGTGATTACCTTAAGAACACTTGGCATTAGGACGTTACTAATCGTTCTGTACAGTATAGAATCACAAACTCCTACCATGTTAACCACGGTATTGGTGTTGAGTAAGTCACTTAAATGGGAAGGAACTCCTTGCCAAAAGTGTTCCAGGAACTGATAAGCCTGGAATTAAAGACAAAAAATATTTTTAGTGACGAAAGGTTTTTTTGGTTGACTTGGGGTGTTTTTAAATTTTGAGGTTGTTACCATTTATGCTGGTAGAATTGGTAATGAAAATTTTTCGGGTGTTACGCCTCTCAAGTCAAATTTTTTGAGGACACTAGTGGAATTTTAAGTGGTAGATTTGCATCATATTGCACACAGACTCTTTTCACTTCTAGGTTGAAGACATCCTCAGTGGAATGAAGAGTCGAGCAAGAGAGAAATGGATTTAAAAGTATTGCAGACATAGAGAACTCACAGAAGAATTGACACACTTCTAGAGAATTCACTTTATCTGCAAAATTGCAACTTATCTTTTGAAAGGTTTTAGCTTTTACAGGCATACAGAAAAGAAAGATGGGAAAAAAATTCTGTCTTACTGATAAAGATTTGACTTAAGCGACGTAACAGTCATAACATTAACACTACCGACACCAGTGGCATAGAGTTACTTGGTGTGATATACTGTAGTAAGAAATCCAGAAGTACTCACATCATCCAGCGTCCCTCTAACAATGGTGTCGAATATTCTCTGGCAATGAGTATGATACATAATAATAAAGGAAGTAACTTTTTCTTGTGACACATGAGGCGGAAATGAAATTTCCTTCATGTTGGGAAATTGAGGCCACACTTTAAGAGTTCCCTTATTTTTCGATAGTGTGATTGCGGTACCCTAATCAAAAAGAAAAACAAAAATCAGCATTACAAAGAACAAACCCACAAAAACACAAAGAACAATGAAAAGAGAAATGAAGAAAGTCTTCAGAATAAGTAAGATTAGGAGTGACACCATAGAACAGTGATTCTCAACCTTTTTCGGTCACGGCACACTTTTAATAATTTTTAAAACTTTCCGACGCACTAACAATTAGATAAATTGCAAGAACATGGTTAATTAACTGTTATATCTATAATACGATATATTTTATAAAAATAGCAGACGATAATTACTTTTAATGGAGTGAAACAGCAATTAAATGCGCAGACAGTAAAATTGATTCTCCGAAAATCTCCTCCGTTATTTTACTGTATGCATCCGTCAAATTTGGCGACGCCTTCAAGAATCTCGCGGCACAAAGGGTGAGAGTCACTGCCATAAAATTTGAATCAGAGACATATAAAAGCAATTAAAATCCTAAAATAGAAATAACCGGTCACATAATAGATAGGCAGAGAAAACATGAACCACGATAGTCAGACTATGCGTGCCAATGAAAACTAGAAGAAAACGAAGGCAAACATATGCAGTAGATAAAAAGATAAGTTAGAGGAAATAGCGGCATCAGAAGACCAGGAATTAAGAAGAATATTGGGTTCTGGTTTTGTAGTTTGGTTTATCTAAAATTAGTCAAAAATTTTTTGTACTTAACACTAAATCTACCAGACCGGTCAATCGACCGTTTATATGTAGTTGGAGTAGAAAATTTTCGAAAACACAATTCTGGACTTATTAGTCATAATTTGCTAGCTCCCACCAATTTATAGACACGAGTACTCTGATGTTAGTTAGCCAGCAGTTAATTAAGGTGTATAGACTTCAAAATCCAGTATAGTCTTGGTAGTACAAAATCCTGAGGCCTATTACTGTTTTATGTAATTTGTGAACGACTGTAACACTGATACAAGAATCTTTCACTGAGATTCTCTGAGAAACTAAAGATCCTCGGATCGAATGTCAAATACGGACGGGGGATGTAACCCGCAGGATCCAGTCTACAGTGAACAAGTTCCTAAAAGTGGTCGAAAGTGTAGGGTGATCCAATCTCATCTTCAACGAAGAACTATGGCTCTGAACACAACAGAAGCCCCTGAGGATGCAAATAAGAGGGAGAAAATGGAGGTGGATTGGGTGCACTCTTCGTTGAGGATAGGATCAGATCCCGAAACAAGCCCTCACAAGGAGGCCGAAGAAGAGGAAGACCAAGGAAGACGTGGAGACAAGCAGTCGATGAGGAGCTGGCTGCAGCAAAGAAAACAGCTCTCAACCGAGTAGCCCTTATAGATGTTCTCTGCGCCCCTGAGGCGTAAAAGAACCTATTATACATGACACTCTAGTGGGTAAGAACTACAAATAAGATAGAAAGTATATAGTCTCAGAATGAAACCGAAAAATCATGTAAGAAAAGATACTGTAACAACAACAAGACGAAAAATGTCTGTCTAAAATGCAAACAGCCCACTATAGAAGAAAGGAGAAGATAAAGTCAGTAAAAAAGGCTACAATCAAGAAAGATAGGTTTTCAAATAAAGAATAACTATTAATATATATAATTAACTACCACCACCTACATCCTCAGGCGGTAGAATTAGTGTTCAAAAACCAAAATTGTACACTACTAATCGTTACAAACCGAATAAATAAAATAATATAATAAAAACTAACGAGAACGTGGATGATTTTTGCTTTTTTCGATCTCCGACTCGAAACACAACTGAAACCAAAAGAAAAGAACAAAATTATAAACTTACGTTCCTCTCCAAAGGTTTTTTCCCATCGGTGCTGATTTAAAGAAAAAAAAAAGAATTTGAAAAGTTAGAAACGTTCGTTCCTGATGTGAAATCAAGCTTCAGGGCTGGGCAAACTACTACCCGCGAATCTTATCTCCCTCGTTTTCGTTTCATCAGGTCTTTGTAGAAGTTTTCAAGCCATACCAAACATGACCCACAGACAATCGGAAGAAATTTCAACTTGTGTTCAGTATAAATAATATACATATCTGGTGACGAGACTCTTTTAAGCAGGTTCTTGATTTTTATATTATAAATAATCTTATAATTATTATTTAGTTTATTATACTTTAAAGTTTTTCATCTTTTGGGTATAACAGGATACGGGAGGAGGATTGAACTCAAAACTATAGCTACTATAGTCAAGTACTGTACTTTAATCACTACACCACGCCTTCCAGTGATTATAATGATTACAGTATAATTGTATGTCTTAGAATTATATCTTTACAAAATTCTTTCAATTTGTAGAGATATAATTTGTTCAATCATCAAATATACATTACTTGATCAATTTGTGCATGAATTTGTTTCAAAAATATAGCACACTTCTGCAAGGAATTCATTTCCTAACTATTGTACATTTAGCTAGGAATCTGTTCCATAAATATTGCACACGCTTGCGGGAAACCTATTTCTTCATATCGCAGACTCTGTTCACCAATGTTTCAAGTGCAAAGGGTTAATTAACTTTGTCTAAAATATAATTTTTAGTTTATACTGTCATAATAAGGTATATTTTCCTGTTTATGAGGCTCCTGAAGTCCAGCTACCATTCCCAAGCTGAGTACACACAGACTCTTAAGCCCTTACATCACACATACTGATTGTGAGAAACCAAAAAAGAAAAAAAACTTAAAAAAGCAGAGTAAACAGAAGAAGTGAGCAGAAAGAAGTGCTACGCCGTTACAAGCTTCAGCAAACCATGTTACAGCTCATAAATTAAGATTAAAAAACTCAAATTTGAGTATTTTCCGATGAGCTTTTAAAATTCGGCTTAGTGCCCCCTGTAAGTTCAAAAATCTTTGGAACAAAAGTTTAGACCAAAACCCCGAATTTATGTTGGTGAAAGATAACAAACTTCAAACTTGAGGTCATCTTACCAGTTAAAGCTCATTTTCGAAAAAGCGATGTCGTAATAAGGCGAAGTGTCTTTAATTGCTATACCATAATAGTGATATCGAGACTGGCCTCTCGTTCCCAATCTCCTCGTCGTCAGTGATGGGAAAGCTTGTCGTATGATCTGGAACAGGAATACTCGTGAGTAGAGCTCTCGGTCATATATACAGTATGTATTGAGAATATGATACATAAATAATGAGAAGCTCACTTTTCCAAAACTGGCCGAATTCAGGGGGTTCATGGCGTTCGATTTGCAGAAATGAACATAGTGCGAGTAAAGAGTGTTCCTCGGTATGCAAATCCCTTCAGCAAGCTCATAGTTCTTTCCCAACCATAAGAGTGTTGCTGGAGTTGAATGAGGTTTGATTTCTGTTGGTGTTATGTTGTTTCTGTTATCTGAAAATTTAAATCCTGTATAGTTAATATTATTTTCGACCAACTGGGGTTCCCGAATATCTTACGTCATAGTTTAGCTTATGTTGAACTATTCTCAACTACAATAATGACAAAGAAACATAAATTCTTAAACTCCTAAAACTTTAAATTAAATAAATACTAAAACAATAGCTAAATAAATAAGCAAAGCAAATAAGTAGATAAATAAAATTTACAGAACAATATCAGTCATTCCCAAGTAAAACTGTAACTCTGTATACTCCATAGGTTCCAAATAAGTACCCCGTTACCTCAAACACTTTGTATTAGTCAATTGCTGATCATAAATATGCAACTAGATACTATAAATTGGGGATGGGGGGCAATATGCAGCTCTATGAAGGATTATTTGTGGCTCTAAATAAGTGAACCCAAGTTCCATTTCCAGTATAATTATGACCCAAAAGCATCTGGAAAATTAGAATTAAAAGAAATGCAAAATCAAGTTCTGTGTAAAATATAAGCGATAATATTGATAGTATCTTTCGCAATTGTTTCCCATAATGTATATACACATATAACATTTTAGAGTTTATCACAAACCATCATATACACTCTTAATGAAATCCCGATGATGCTAACAGCTTAAAGTTAGCGAAACGTTGGACATTTTTCTTCTTCTCGGTTGAGACGGGTAGTGATCTGCGCGTTTTTTACTGTTTTGAGTGCTGTGCGTTTTTGCAGGGACAGTGACGCGGTTAGTGATAAACTCAAAGATTTTAAATGTGTATGTACAAATGCGTGTCGTCGATTACAGCGAGATCTCGATTTTCGAATATAATTAATGTGTGCGAATGTTGAATATTCGACGGTAGAGAAATGTAAAAAAATATGAACCACGTATTGTGTTTTAAAGTATTTATTTATCAATATGTATACATAATGAAGCTAAAAAGAGGTTAAGCCCTTTCGGGTGTTTCCTTTATGCATTTGTCAAGAGTTAGTTGAAGACTGACAAATGCTGAGACTGTTTTGACCTCTTGATTCGATCACAGAGGATTCAAAAATTGAATTTTAAAGTGTGCGAAAGTCGACGACCGACGGTTCAATTTTGAGAATTTGTACATGAATCGAAGTAGGCCTATCCCAAATTAAAAAAAGGCTGCTTATCGAATTTCTCCAATATTCGGAACAACCTACTAATGTGAATCATATTATTCCACTTTAAAATTGGTGAAACGCAAACACCGATTAGTATAAACTAACCGGCATCACAAAAGATCAGTGGGAAGTACCTCGCCAATTTTTCACCAAATTTGAAAGAATTATCAAGAGAAGTCAAATAAATGTGTTTCATTTTTAATATTAATATTTAAATCCAATATTTTGTGCTTTTAATTACATGTTTTCAATAAATATAATTTCAGTAAGAAAATTTTCTAATAGCTTTTCTCCATAACTTTTATATAGAGCCTACGTATTTAATTGCGGCTCACGAAAAATTTCAAATTTTGAAAAATGGCTCGAACTATTCAAGAGCTTGGCCATTCCTGATCTAAAAATTCAGTGATAAATGATGATAGTAACAACAATCTCCCAGCAAATAAATTCACATAATAAATAAATACGAAATGAAATACAATGGAACCTCTCGTAACGAATGCGACTCATAGCGAGAAATTTAACGAGCAACAAAAATTGCAAAAAAAATGTCTCTCATAACGAGCAATTCTTGCAAAATGAACGACACGTACATAGGGAATCCCGCGACAGGTAGAGAAAAACTCCGAACTCCGAACCTGGGCAGATTCGAAGTTAAATCTTTCTCTACCTGTCTTATTTTCTTCACTACCGCCCAAAATTCTTTCGTTTCCACTTTCACATATTTTTAAACTTCTTAGATTCCTTTCCTTTTCTTTTCCTTTCTTTCCAAATCATCCCTTCCATCTCAAATTCGGTTCAAACTTTTGCAATTAGGACACGGGTTTTGATATGAGGGATTAGTTCATAAAGCAACAATTTCCTGAAATAAGAGAAAAGGTGAAAGCAAAGTGGAAAGGGATGTTTCGTACATTGAGAAGCATCATCCTAATTGAGACAGTAGTATTGCTCCACGAAATTCTTCAATGATAATGCAGAATCACATTTTCCGCGAATTTTGAAGCGTCGGCAAACACAAATGACTCTAGACTGCATTGTAGTAAAAAGAAATTAGGTACATAACCAAGAAAATATGATCAATCTCATATTTTGCCAACAATTTTTATGTATTTTTTGTTTAATAAATGCTAAACATAAATTTCTTCGGGGCTTTTGGATTGGCATGAAACGCATTTTCCTATTTTACATGGTCTTATATGGAAAAAATTGTTTCGCACAACGACTATAACTCCGGAACGAATTAAACTCGTTACGAGAGGTTCCGCTGTATAAATATAAATAAATCTGACATACCTTGAAATTTAAATTCTTTCAAAATAATTTGAATCTTAGAACAAGAAATGGGTACTTTGTCCTCGGGCTCGAAATTATTCGCAAATTCGTCGATCGTTTGTTGACAGAACATGGCCGCGGTAACCCTGTGCATGTCAACCTGTTCTCCGCTTTCTTCAATTTCTGATAAATCACCATCTCCGTCACAATGAACCGAATTATTATTATTATTATTATTGTTATTGGCTATAAACTGAAACATTTCTTATCAGTACAATGATTTCAAACGATAGTAATAATTTTTATAAAACAAAAAATATCTCAACACCACGACGTCGATGTAACAGTCTAAAAATGAAAGAAATCATTTTATTCTTCATTGAATCATGATGGATGAGATTGTTTATACTATTCGCGATTAATATATCAAAAGGTTTGTTAGTTTTTTAGTTAGACTAGGACAGGGAAAAAAGTTCAAAGTGAAAGCTCCAGACATTTTGGATCGAATTTCATAACACGACCGAAAGGAAAGGTAAAACCGGAAGTTGAAATTATATATTGTCTGTAAGATCTTTTAAGTATTGGTTTACATAACTATAGCATCTTTTTAGCTATTCTTTTAATTTATCTATCTTATTTCAGTCTTAATCACATTTAATTTTTCTATTCACAATCGAAAACACTTCCGGTTGTAGATATTTCCACAAGACAGAAACACAAAAATTTTATTTTTATATCGGAACAATAGAAACACAAAAATAAATTCAGAGCTTATCTAATATAGATAAACCGAGTGTTCACACTTTAAAATAAAATTTCATTCGTTTGTTATAAATTTCGATACACACCGACGCGAAAACCGTTCGCGTTTTCCTTTTTTCCAAATTGACGATTTTATTTCTTCCGACAGATAAAATTCGAGAAGAATTTAAAGAGATTTTCGAAAAGTAAACTAAATCTTGCAAGAGGATAATCGCGAACCAAAAAAAGGAGAAAACAACAAAGATCACGTAGCAATGGATAATGCAATGCAGGATTTTCTTATTGTGTCGGCCATGTTCAATCTCGGGAAAAAGGAAAATTAAGAGCGATGATTCGCTGAATTTGGATTCAGCCAATTGCAGAAGAGTATCTCACTGCCAAGGGTTTTCCAAGCAGATTCTCTCCGCCTCTCATATATAGTAGATGTCATTGAAATTTTATTGTTCTCGCTAATTTGTAACTACGTACGAGTCCACGGATATATGCTGACTTCATATTCTTCCTGTTGGAAAGCTTTACACCGTCCTTGGTATATTTCGTTCATTTTTTATTTGACAAAAAAATTTGTTTTCATTTGGAGATGAGGCGAAGTTATTTCGCTGACCGGAAACACTTTAATTCTTTTATGGGGGCGTAAAAGTAATCAAAATTTTTTGTTGTCGACGAAAACCGCAAAGCAAACTAGACACAGTAATAATTTCAGTAATTTTCAAACAGTTTGTTCAGACCTGAGACCAATTCAACGGGATTGGCATCTGAATTCATTCATTTTTGATACCTGAATTTACCAGAAGAGTTTATAACTTTGTTGTAAGGTGAGCCATCCGGACAAAAAGCAAAGAAGTTTCTAGAAAAAAGGGTAAATTCACACAATAGGATGGCCGGATGAGTTATTCGAAAACAACTCTGTTGTAAACCTTTCTTAGGACATAAATACCTTTCAATTTGATTCAAAAATACATTCCAACTTTTGGAGTTAGTTGAATTGTTCTTTCGCCTTTCCTGATTTTCATCACCGTTTTGAATGAAAGCAGAAGAGTCAACCTAGTTGCAGGATTTCCTCCGTTCGGCAGTCCGAATGTCAATTGTTCGATTTCCATCTTAAAAAAGTCCTTCGGTATTTCACTGAAAACTTCTTCACCGTTCAATTTCACTTGTACAACTTGTCTACTATTCTACCTCTTAAGATATGCTCTAGGGATGTGAAAAGGTGATAATCTGGTGAATAGGGTTGGTCAAGTAAAAGTTCTCGCTCTCTACTGACTAACAATTAACTAACACTAGGTAGTGCTATTATGACGAGAATTTAATTCCCCGAATTTTATGATCTAAATACTGTTTAAGCTAACACCCATACACACCAGAGAGTACATGCTTTGAAGTCAGGCTGATACCTTTTCAAATTCCATAAACAGGAAGGCCTGGTGTCACGGTGAAAGTACTCGACCTTAAAGTTAATATTATGAGTTCAAATTCTTCTCCCAATAAACGTTTAACAACTTTAGAGACAAAGACTGACACTTTTCAGGGGAAGATTGTAAAAATTTTCATTCGTTTTAAATCTAGCTCTAGTCTAACAGACTAGGAGGACAGAAG
The DNA here is from genome assembly GCA_016920875.1 of Columbicola columbae. Taxonomy (NCBI): domain Eukaryota; kingdom Metazoa; phylum Arthropoda; class Insecta; order Psocodea; family Philopteridae; genus Columbicola; species Columbicola columbae. The sequence goes on along the minus strand of JADMLL010000006.1, from coordinate 15,129,108 downwards.
TTTCCGGTAGGTCACTTCATTTACTGCAAACAAATAACATGTGAAGTACATTGCACTTCATGTCTCTGTCAGTTTAAAAATTCGGCAAAGTTGCTGTCGCCAGAAACAACTTGGTACAGGGTGTAGTTAAGTTTTTTCTAGCGACTGCAACTTGCCGAATTTAGATGTTAGTATTAATCAAGAACGGATTGATTGATTGACAGATATGAAGTCCATTTAAGCCACTGTATCCTGTACGAATTCCAATAAGAAAGTAATGATACAGAAGGAGTGGATAATCTGTCCAAGGTGTGCATGAGGGGTACAGTTTCCCATAAAACTTACCGAAGATAGTTCGAGGAATTTCATCTAGGTGATTTTGACCTTTCTGAAGCGCCTAGTTCTGGGCGGCCATCTTTAATCCACGACGATACTGTCAAGATCATGTTAAAGTAAAATCATTTTTGATAACATCGGTCAATGCCGATACAAATAAATCATAAATGATGATGATAATAATATTATTCAATAAAGATTATTTAAAATATAATATATTTATACCTTCTCATTATTATAAAACGGACAGAACTTTCCGGTAGATCTAATATACAGTATAATTCCCGGCAATTATTCAGAATCACCAACTAAGCTTGGTAAATGTGAAAAATGACTAAATATTCATCGTATCTACCGGCTAATTTGTAGAATATCCAAATTGTCATGGGGAACTTAACAAAATTTTGCTCAGATTATACTTTCGTATTAGTCTAAAAACGGACAGAATTTTCCAGTAGACCTAATTTATAACTTTTGGCTATAATGCCGCGTCAAATTTTTTGAAAAGATAAAAGAATTTCCTCTAACCCTTTTCAGATGCTTCGTCTTCTTTCACATCTAAAGGCATCTTCAGTGTTTAGAGTATTGGTTTCCACTGAAGGTCGAAAGGGGGTAAGAGAACCAAGGTTTGGCAGGTATAAGGAAGGACTGGAAAAGGACCAGAAAGAATTTGCGCGAAGAACTTTATTGTTAATCAAGGCTGATTAGCCAAAAGTTTCATATTAACATCACCAATAATCACAGATAAAAAGATGTCTACAGACAATGACTCATTATCACGGTCAGAAAACTAATGAAAAGTCGGAGCTTTGTAAATTGAAACACGGATTTAAGCCTCTCTTATTAAAAATGTCCGAGCGTAACAAACAAAGGTCTGACGACCGTCGCTGACTTGTTCCAGAGGAAAGGTAATAACAGGGAGAATTCATATTAGCAATATTAGAAGGAATACTGAAGTGGAAATAATCAGACGGGAGGGGGCCCCACAATTAAACGATACATAATCCGTGATCTCACCTGCAGTTGGAAACAATGACTCATCCGCCATCCTTGGGCTCTTTTCATCTTTTTTCTTTCCCCATTGTTACCAAGTCACCCCATATTTTCATCCACCAGAAAATCTTCATCCTAATTAAGTGCATCAAATTAGTTCTTTCGCTTCGGATTTTATTTTATTTTTTAATTAAGGATCTCAAATTTGGTTTATTTTTATTTTTGGTTTCTTATATTAAATTGTTTCCGTTATTTTTGAAATTTAATAAGGTCATCAACTTCATGTCGTTAAATAATTTGTTGGAAGTGTCCCACTTTCCTTACTCTCGTACTAAACCTTGAACTCATTGTCCTTCAGCTTAGATCTGGACTGTTATTCTTTCCTCATGTATCGGCTTTACAACTTGATTTTCATCCAGCTCTGCCTCAATTACTAAACCTTTCTTCTGCTTGAAGGTAGTACTGTTAAATTTGCCTCGAATCAAGTTTTTGGTGAGTTAAGAGGAGCTCTCTTGACTTGTCCCGATGTTTAGTTCAAAGCATGTTGAAAGTATCAGGCATCTCCAAAGAAAGTTTTGTTTCAACAGACAATGCCATAAGTATTGCACACTTTCATGGTGAATTGATTTCACAAATATTGCGCACTTTCTTGGTGAATCAGTTTCATAAATATTGCACAGTGTATTGAACAAAGCCAGGATGAGGACTTTTTAATAATCGGATAAAGTTAATAATTATTGTAAAATGATGTTGATACATTTATTCCTTTAATCTAAGCGTAGTGCTAATTTTACAATAAAGGTTCTGATCACTGCCACCGGTCACATTGTGCTTTAAACTCCCACATCATTTTCATTTTATTTCCTCTTTTCACTATTTCCGTTTAGACTGAATTCAAAATCTGCTTTTTATCCGCTCCTGTGGGCTGTGACATTAGTACTAACGTCTTTGGTATCACCACAAAATTGATGTTTTAAAACCAAAGGCGATGGAACAATCCATTTATGCTCGTTCAAAAAGGTGACAGTTTCTTACAGGTACTGATAAGAAAAGCACAAACTCTATTAACTGTCAGTTGGTTGACACAATTCGACTGTTTTAGATCAAAGTACTTAAAATCCTAAATACGTTCCTGATCAAATATCCGCCGTCAGGCTCTAACTTACCACCAAAAAGGGTTTCCTCTAAATACCAACCAGTTCCAGGGCCAACATCAGTGTAGTTAATGTCGAGAGCTTTGGTGCTATAACAAGTAGGTCTGCTGATCATGTATCTCCACCTTAGTGGTGATAGCTTAATACCATGAACTTAATACTACATGTGAGTAGAATGGACCCGAAGAAACTGATGAGTTGGATGTCCTACTACTAAAGAAGACAAGGTGACAAAGATAAGGATAACAGAGCGACTTCTTGAAAAAGAAAATGAAATCTTGACGAAATTGACTTCTTGAAGACAAGGTTTCTAGGAAAAACCCCCAAGTTGAAAACTCCCGAATATGGCCGAAACAGAAAAAAAGTAATAACTTCTTTGAGAACATATTGTTATGAAAATAGGATTTTTCATTAAAGTTCTGACGTCTCAAAATGGGGGAAATAAAACGTTAAAAGTTGAAAGAATCAGACAAAAAAGGGAAAAGGTAAAGAAGGAAACAGAAGTAAAAGAGAGGATGACTCCCGTCATATCGAATATAAGAACAAAGAAATTTTCAAAAAGGTCTCTAAACTCCGGAGGAAGAAGAAGGAAGAGGAAGAGGAAGAGGAAGAGAGAGAAGTATTGTAGGGTAAGATTGAGGGTGAAGATGGCTACAACTGTGCCGACAAACTTCCCTTTGTTAACGTTGATAATTCACGTTGGGTTTCCGACTTTGCCAATCATCACGCTCCAACGAGCCCTCGTTTCATTTTTTATTCCATCTCAAATAATAAACTCCGCCAGAATACAAAATCATTTCCTCGAACATAATGCAATTAATAATTCTGAAGGCTCTGGAAAATATCTGAAGTCCAGTAACAATGACATTTCTCAAGAAAATCAGTTTGATCAAAAACCATAACTATTACAGTCGAGCACTTTAATCACTACCAGGCTTCCCGTTGTTTATAATAATTATAATATAATTTATATATCTTAGAATTATATCTCTTAAGATAGAGATCTTCAAATCTGAAATCAGTTCGAAACTATGATTCATACTGAATCTTCAACAGTACCTGGAACCTGAAAATCGAGGCGGAACTACTTAATTTTCATAAATATTGCACATTCTAGACAGGAATCTACTTCATAAATACTGCAAACTTGTGCAGGAATTCATATTGCACACTCCTGTAAGGAATTTTTTTCATAAATGTTGCACACTTGAACTGGGAATCCATTCCATAAATACTGCACACTGGGCAGGAATCTATTTCATAAACACGGTACGCTCTGACCAGATTCATATTTTTAAAATTTTGCCCACGCTTGTAAGGAACCCAGTCCAAGAATCCCTTTCAAAAATACTGCACAAGGGCTCATTTCACAAAGAATGGACGAGCTTTCGCGGGGAAACATTATTTTTATATAAGGAAATACAAGAGGAGGGTAATTTTATAAAATTTCATAATTGACTTGAGTTGTTTTATGTAACTATAATTGTGTAAACAAGTTTGTAAAAAAAGGCGATTTATGTATTAATATAAAAATAGTTTCTAAACATGATTTATTGATTCATAAAACAAAACACTAGGTACGTGTTTCTCGAAGAGTTTAAAAGATAAAACCCGAGGATGATGTCTAGCAATACAAACCAAATCTTACCAACTCAGTAATCGACCTTTAGCAGTAGTTTTCTATACTTCTTATATAACAAATTAAAACTTTAAAAACAATTTATCGTTAACCTAATTAAACGTTTATAATCGCACTAAACGCTATTTTTATCTCTAGGACATCTTGACGAATGCCATAAGGGTGAGAACTTAACAATTATTACTTTAAAACGTATAGAAACTTAAAATTTTTTATTTGTATAAGAAATCTAAAGAAAACATCAACAAAGCAAACAAGTTACGAGTGTCTCTGGATAGCTTTTACAAAAGACTGGTCCCATGAAATTCAGCAAGTCCCTCAGCTGAAACTTCAAAGATGTTTTGATGGCTAACACAAATTGATTAGTCCATTGTTTAAGTTGATGAATACTTTCCAAGGACAGTTGTGCATACAATGAGAAGGTATCTATTCTTGGGGTTATTTAGAGCCCTAATAACTCAAGTATACACCCTTCAACAAACAGTACTTCAATCAAATATTTAAAAAGTCTACATTTGATTTAAACAAATTAAAATTTTGTGATGATTTATACAGCTCATTGCCTTGTTACCTTTATCCCTGACCTCATCAAAACACCATAACAGAAATTATAGTGAATCCCATCCGGGAAAATCTTCGTCGACGCCATTATTTTTAAACTCATTCACATTTCTACTTGGTAAAGTCTTACAGAAGAAATTTATGCAAGTTTCAATTTCGTTATCAATGTCTTTAACCTCTTTACTAGTTACATCCCTGCTACCAATGTTGGTGTTATTTAAACTAGTGGATGGCCTTTTATTTTCTTTAAACTCAACATCATTATCACACTTATCAGAGTTCTCTACTCTTTTTCTCCCGCTACTGCCTTTATGATTCTTTTCCCAAGGAGGAGGAGCCTGATCCTTGATTCTTTCCATTCTAAATCTGTAGATTCGATGGCCAGTTTTTCCTACGTCCTCCCAATACTCAACGACCCGGTATAAACCTATTTAAACAGTATGTATCATCAATGGAGGATGTTTGAATATCCGCCTCTAATAATTAAAATAAAGTTGAGCAAAGCTTACCGTCGTATCTGTATCCCCACTCGGGAGCGAAAACACTTGGGGATTTATAACCTCTTATAACACGAATGGGTAATTTGCTATCTATACTTTTTACCAGACTGAGATTGGTTCCTTCTAGTTGTTGGTCTTTTGTTTGGGGTGCTACACGCAGATTTTTGGGTTTTGTTGAAGTTCCTTTCAGATCTCGACCCCCAGCTCCGGTGTAAATGAATGAATCGCCTTCATCAACATCTTCCTGTTAAATCAAGTACAAGATTTTAGCTAATTACTTTCTCTTTTATTTTGAAGTGTAGAGTTTCCAAGAAATGTAAAAACGGTTACTAATAATTTAATGCATTTTAGATGTTAGTTACTTTGAGCTTCAGAGTTAGAGAGATGATAAAATGTAATCCAAATTATTTCAAAAATGTTTTGGACCATGACAACCAATTGTACTCAATCATAGATATTATACTAACAAATAACAACACTAAAACAACATTCAAGAAGTTAGTTTCCATGGCACTTTTGAAACTTAAAATTATACACATTAATCACTAGGTTATACAAATCACCAACTGTTAGGGCTGTTGCCATCATCAGGACATAATCAAGACTGAGTGGGAAACCAAGTGAAAAAACAAGAGAAGACAAAGGGTATGAAATTGAGAAAAAGTGAGGGGTTATTGAACTTTAAAGAGAAGCAGGTAAAGAAGGATGAAATCTGAAAATAAAAGGAAGAGAAGAAGGAAGTTTTCAATGCTATTCTATGCAGATTAGCAACAACTGAAACAATATTGTTAACTGTTACTCAAAATACATACTGGATAACCTCCTGACAATGCAATTGAATAAGCTCCATCTGGACCACCATGAATTCCAGCCACAGTTGGTCGATGTACTCCATACTGTGAACATTCCATTCTTGTATCCCAGTGGTGACCCACTTCAACCCCAGCAATTGGTCCATAGTCATTTGGTGGACGAACAAATGGAGTTTTTGAAATTTCTTCTTTGTGAACTATACTGTCTTCCTTGTACTAGTAAGACAAAATTACAAGTTTTGAATCAATAAATTATTTGAAACTATTTATTTAAAAAAAAAGCTTCACTTTTGACTGGGCTTGTTAATTCTTAAATCTTGTGTGATTATTCTTAATTAAAACTTACATCAACACTTGGTGAGTTCTGAAGCCTTGCAGATCTTCTGATTGCTATCGGTGAATTTTGAGACAAACTAGTTCTGGGTTTCGGTTCAGACCTCCTTCTATTAACATGTGTTCCATTATCTTTACTTTTATAATTATCTACTAGTGGTAGATTTAAATCTGGAAATTCTTCCTAAAATAAAGAGAAACAAATATACTTGTTACAAGTCAACTGATGTCATTTAAAAGCTTGAACTAAGGCTTTAAATAAAACATCTACCATTAATTACTACCATTATCAATATCTATCATTCATTTATATTTAAAACTCTTACATTTATTTGTCAAATGCTTTAGGTTAAAACCAGAAAAACATCAAAAGTTTAGTTAAGGTTCAATACAATAAATTTTATATTAATTTCTCTGCTCTGCATATTAATCGGTTATCTATTACTTCGGTTACACCTACCACTACTAAAACTACTTTGCCCAGTATTTAAACAGCTGAAAAGTCTTGAGCAAAATTAAGAACTTTAAAAAATGAATAAACAGTATAAGTCACCTTCTGTTGCTTATTTATCTCCTGCAGAATTCTCAGTCGCTGTTCTTTCACTTTAAGTATTTCAGCTACAACTGGATTACTCGTGTCATAATTCTCTCGAATGTTGTTTAAGTCCACTGAGAGCGGAAGTGAAGAAATAACACTCATACTGACAAAAATGTTAAAACACAAGACTAAAAAAAATCAGTATCAAGGCTAGAATACGCGGTTAAAAACCCCAGTAGTGCCAACGTAATCTCTTGAGTTTAGTTCAACGGTTCTTTAGTTTCTTTCCTTACCTGTTTGAAGAAGGCAGTGGTTTGGCGATCTTTTAAACATTCTTTTTGAGTGTCCGTTGGAACATTTGGAGAAGTTTAATCATAACCGCTGAATCAGTCAATAAATTTATGCAAAAGTGCATATTTTGAAGCAAGAAAATTTTTACTTAATTGTTCACTGTTCTTTAAAAAAAAGAAGCATGAAGTTGCCTTTCAGGAGTCCGATTAAATTATTCAACGCGCTCTGGTACAATTTGGTCGTTAACTATGAGGTGATGAATGATTCCTTCTCTTCGATTACCGCTTGTAACTGCTTTAATGCAGGCTGGCCATTCGCCCAAAGTAAAATGGGTTTCCGTTCCATTGTCAACAAATTCACCCTGATATACACGAAAATTTTAAGAGAAATTAGTGAAGATTTATATAAAATGAAATGATGTTTCAATACTAAATTTCCACCAACCGCCACGTCTAACTTTTCGCCGTTCGCCCAAATATCCAAAGTATCTTTCTCTAGAACTACTCTGTAGGTGTCGTCATCAAAGTGAACTATCCATGTTTTAAGCGCTTTAGACTGAATTTCAGCAAACGTGTTAAAGTTTTTCCCATTGACAGTCAGTGTGTAAGAGTATGAAAATCCGCCGACAGGATCAACCTAAATCAATAAATAATTTTATCTTTTTGTGTTGAAATTTGAAGAGAATAATTGGATGAGAAATAGATGAAGCTAGAATGAATTCAAAAAAATTTTTACCTACTTTGATTTAGGACCAACAGAATTATTGGGTTTGAGAAAAATTCTTTGAAAATGACTATTCAATACACAAAAGTTTTGTTTGAATAGTTAAAAATATAGTACACTTTCCTAAGTAATCCGTTTCATAAATATTGCACACTTGCCAGGAATCAGTTTTATAAATAATTCACAAGCTTTAAAAACAATAAAAAGTCAAAGCTTCTAGTTGCTCGATCGTTCACGTAAAAAAGGCCTCGAGTGCAAATGGATAATAAATAAACAGAAAATGTACTAAATCTAATAATAAATAAATAAATAAACAGAGCCGAAAATTGCAGACATACAGTACATTTATCGAATAAGTTTGTGTATTCCATCGTCTACTTTGTTCTAACTATTCCCGCTGTTTCTTATTCAGAACTATAGGCTATTATTTCCTTCTTCTAGATAACTACCATTTGTATCCAAGTACAAGACATCAAGAAATTGTTGTAGCTTGAAAAGCGGGTTTTGTCCAGACGCATTATACAGTATAAAAAGAAATTACCCTAATTACGCATTTAGCATTTCCGACAGTGAAAATTTCGCTTCCGACCAATTTAAACATCCAGTCTCTTTTTATCAACACATTTCCATCAACCCTGACCACTCTCTTTCCCGTCGTCGTACCATGTTCAAATTCAATTCTGTGCAGTCCATCGCTAAGTGGAACATCCCAAAAGGCGACCAAATCAGAAGAAGCCATCGTTTAAATCACCAAATAATTTCCCTGTCTCGTTGTGAACGTTACAAAGCGAAACATTTCCAAATGTTTGGACAACTGCTGCTAAGCAACTGAAGTGAAAAATTTGGGAGGGAAGGAGCCGTGGTCGGGTGTTTTTCTATTCCCACAGCGCAGCCGGAGTCAAAAATTAATAATTCATTCAAGGCGGGAGGGAAATCATTATGGAATTGAAAATAATGAGCTGTTTAATAAAATATGAATCGATTTTTGCATTATAATAAAGAAAGTGAATCAAAATTTACAAAGGAACAAAAAAATTATCCGAAGTCAAACATTTCGCAAGACTGCTACCAGGAGAAGAAGAAAAAGTCGAAGGGAAAACCCAAAAGACTTTAGTTCGTTAATTTTCAATCAAAAAATTTCACACCGTTGTAATCTAAATATTTAAACAATTGTAGGTTGAAAGATTCATTATGATAGAATATATTCATAGCCTCCATTTTTGTTTTGTCGTTATCATACGTCAACAACATGTTTGTACTTTCCCAGAGATTAAAAAAGCAAATAAACTGAGTAATTGATCTTCCATGAAGGAAATACTTTTAAAACAATTCCCTGAATTACTTTTTATCTTTTTGTTCTTTTCCTTGCGGGTTGAAGGAATTCGTTTCCTTTACTCCCCTTCCCCTTCCTCTACCTCATCACCCACTGTCCTCTTTTGAGGGCAGCTGATTTTCCCAAGTATCTTTGCTGATAAAAAAAAAAAATTCCGGAGCGATCAGGAGGTTAAATTGGTATCTATAGCACTAAAGTGTTATCTGACTATAATACGTAATGGAAATGAAGCAGGTATCTAGTTGTACCTGGAAGATACTTTGGATTTTATGACTTGTAAGCGAATCGTTCGTCTTGGGGTAATGACTGAGGGCAAGTTTAGACCTGTTATGATGGTTCTCTGGTACTGAGAGGCTTAGATCGAATAGATTATATATCTATTCAACTGTGTCTTAAATTTCATGCCGTTTGCTTGAGTAGATGCAAAATTTTGAATTTCTCATCCCTAATGGAAAGAAGTTCAGTCTCAACTTGAAATTATTAGACATTGATGGAGAACTTATATCATAAATATTGCACACCCACGAGGGAAATCATTTCATAATTATTGCACACTTTCGTAGAAAATTTATTTTATAAATAATGCACACTCTCATGAAAGATTCATTTCAAAAATACAGCTCACTTTCTTGGAGTACTTCCTTATTTTATACAAGCAGCATACTCTTCTTAGGATAGGACACTGGGATAGTATGGTTATTTAGTGTCTTTAAGGACCCCCAAGATATTCCGGTTTTGCCAAAGATATCACAATTCCTCACATCAAAAAAGGAACAAAATGGGTTGTAGCAGGAGGCGGTTGTACAAACCAAAACCTACGAACCTGAGAAAGGTTTAATTTTTGAATTCTTTCTAGGTCTGGGAAATCAAAACAGCTATTTACTAATTAGAATACTAAAAAAGCAAAAGAATCAAACCAAGTTTATACCTGCTTTGAAGATTCGCAGCGACTAAGACCTATGTCCAAGCACCATCCCGTTTACACGAATAGACGGACAACAGCGAGTTTTCCCCGACCTCAGAACCTTTTCAGGCATAACATGATTCCAACTGATAGCTGTTGACATCACCCACTTCTTCTAGAGATGATATAATAGAGATCCAACTGCAATTGGTTAGCTTCAAGAATATCCTTTAAAAATCTCAAAAATAGTAATCAAAAGAAACTGGTTTATAGTTTAACAGTTTAACATCAACAACAACCATAATCTATACTTACAATTTTAATCCTAAAAGTAGGCTAATGAATATAATATAAATATACATACCGGCATTGTGAAATCTGTCTCATCATCCATTTAGGAGATTGAAGTATTTATTCGGTAACTATAGTTTTGAATGAGTTTTTTAGACATTAGGGGAATACTGTTGACGTTGACCAGTTACTATAGATACGTTCCCCTAACGTAGTAATAATATATAAACAAGTAAAGAAGTTATTATTTTGTGTTAATGTGTAAAATGTTGGCGAGCAAGAGTATAATAAAACAAGAAGAAGAGTTTCTCAAACTTAATGCTGAAATAGATCAGCAAACGAAGAACTTGATGACCCAGGTTGACTTCATAAAAGTGAGTTATAAATTTCTTTCTCTTTCCTTCTTCCCTTATTTTAATTGATTATCCGTTAATTCCGACGCCTGTGGGTGTTACCAACACAACAAGGGATATTTATAGAGTAGATAACCTCGTGAAAATTACATAATTAGTTTCATGTTAATAATAGGTTTAGTCGCCATTTTGATGGACCAATTAAAATGCAATATTTTGTATGTAATTTATTTCTCATCCATAATGGGAAGAATTTCGGTCTTGACTTCAAACCATTTCTTAATTTTTGCACACTTTCACGGAAAATTTATTTCGTAAATATTGCACACTCTGGGGAGAACTTTTCGATTATGGCCCACATTGCTTCCAAAATTTTGCTGTCGTTTTCCTCTTCCGTGTTATCTTTTCTTCTTGTACTAAAGTTATCCTTCATTTTCTCTCTGTGGAATGTCTTCTATTGGTCCACCTCTCTCCTGTTTTCAATCTGGACTTTTCTTTGAAGTCCTGTGGGCTTTGTGTTTTCTCTCAAACCGGTAGCAAACCTGTGTCGTGGTTTGTTAAAAACTCCAAAAATTGAGTGTAAACGTTGCGGTAAAAGTGATAAATTAGGTGAATATATATTTAATTCTTGGCGATTATTCATAATAATCAACTAAGCGTGATAAATGTGACAAGTTATTGAGTATTAATCACATTTACCGGCTAGTTTATATAATCTCCAACTGATAATGGAATGTTAAATAAAAATTTGCTGAAATTCATGACTTCTGTCACTTCTTCATCTTATACGTAGATTCACCGCTTCCAATTCAAATGTTACTGTAACTAGTAAGGGCAGGTATTTGGTTGTTGTCAGGTCTTTTTCGACTTTTATTCAGCCGGTAAAAGTGACAAATATTAAGTAATTTGTCACATTTACGAAACTCAGTGAACGACCGCGAAAATTTAAGCAACAGGATAGCATTTACATGCTCGGGATTTTTAACCATAAAACCATTCAATTGACGGATTCTGGGTAAATCTAGTACTAACATAGTATAATTATGTATAATTGGTTTTGTTTGATTACACCAACACGTTCGTGACATTCGTTTATGTTTCTTTATGTCGTAACAACGCATTAAAACCTTGAAGGACTAAAACAATGTCTAAGCCTTAAAAACGATTTTTGATTATCAGATTACTACAGTAATCAATATTTCAACTTTTTTCTTGAATTCATTTTTCGTCAGCCCTTAAAATTTGCTAAAATTAATAAAATAACATTTTTAATTTAAAAGAAAATTTTAATATTATTTTAAAGCTTTTTTACTGTCTGAAAATATCTTTAAATAAAAAATTTATGAAGCTGAGTTGACTAACTATGTACACTCGTAACGGATTCGAATCGCGAATTTGAATTTGGAATTCGCGTTAAATGCAAAACATGAATTAGCCATACAGAGGTTCTAGAACTTTTCTCCACATTTTTCGTTCTTTCTGCTTGATGTTAGACGTCTGGTTTGTTAATATGTGAAAGAAGTGATTTGACTTTAGAGATTTATTCGATTTAGTCAAATATTCTTTTGCAAAAATGGTTTTGTTAATTGTTTTCAAAAATTTGTTATAAATGGCTTGATTAATAGTTTCAAAAGTTTTGATGTATTCTTTTTGGTTTTTACAAAATTAATTGTCATTATTACATTTTTAAGAAGGTAAATATTTTACGTAGCAATCATGTTTGAATCCATTAATAGATATTTTACCCGTGAACCTAATAAGCCTATTTAAAAACCAATAAACACTAAACAGTAGTCCTTGTATAAAATTTTTTAGTATTAGTACCTGTTAATGTAATAATAGTTGTTAGTTGTGAAGTTTATAAGTGCTTCCTGTTTGCATCTGTAATTTTTACACTTCATTTAAAGTTCTTGGTTATTAATTTGAGTCATTATAATCTGGTTTTACACCCTTAGGTGTACGTGGATGCAGAAGAGGACACAAACTCTCAAATGTTTCTTTGGTTCAAATACTTCACTCACTCTTTTATATCCAAAGAATGGAAAACAAAACTGACTTAACTCGTTTATATTATTACAGGAAATTCATTCAAATGCCAGCAATTTATATTCCAACTGGGAGAAAACTGGAATTACATTGTCAAACAGAAGCAAAGATACTGAAGATGAGAATCAGTATGATATTGCAGCTCTGTTTGATGACACTTATGATTTGAAAGATTGCTTAGCAAAAACACAAGCTGAAGTTGGCAATGAAATATCACCTGACAATGAAACTTTGGAAAAAGTCAAGAAAAAAGAAATTGGAGCTTTGGATGCAAAAAAGGACAAAATTAAAAGACACTCAGCACTCAGTCATTCTGCTAAGACTTCATCGTACACAATGAACACAACTGTTTTGGGCCAAGATTTGTTCTCAACAGGGCTGACAAGACATAAATCAGATGCAAAACTCAAACAGGGAATAGACAGCGAAGTGCTTCCTGAATCATTAAGAGGCATTGGTCAGGAAGGTATGATGAGATTCCTCTCTGCAAAAGTTAAACTTCTGACTGAACAAGTGAACACAATGCAGAGAGATGAAAAGCAGCATATAGAAAAAATAAAAGGTAACTTTTCTCAAAATTTAGTGTCATATTCTGTATTAGATTAAGAAATTTTAAAATTTAGTTTAAAATTTGAAGGAAAGGTACTAACTTTTTGTTATTAGAATTACAGTCAGCTCGAGACAAACTAACAGAAGAAAAAGAGAAGTTGTTGCAACAGGCAAATACAACTAAAAATTTGCTTGTAAAATGTGAACAGCAAACAAGTAATATTGTTCTTCAGTTGCAAACGACTCAAGCAGAAAATGGACATCTTAAAAAGGTAGAATTGAGTTGTGATCATGTTTTCTTTCCTTGGGTTTAACAGGATGTGGGAGGAGAAAATGGGTATAAAGCACTATGATCTATACTTGGCTCAAACAAGGAAATAAAAAACTTATAGCAAAAAAACTTACATTTAGTTTATATGTTTCATTTTGTAATTAAAGGAATTAGAATCACTTAAGAAAGAAGTCCGCCAGAGCAACCAAAATTGCAACGCCAACGAATTGAAGTTGAACAGAGCATTAGAGGAAGTGGAGAAACTCAAAGGAACTTTGCAACAAGTGAAACAAGATGAAAAAGAGTTAAAAGAATTTCACAGGAGGAAAACTGAAGATCTATCAACCACTGTAAAGCGGCTGGATAAACAGCGTGTCGAATTATTGAATGCATTCAAAAAGCAACTTCTCGTTATAAATAATTTGAAAAGGCAAAAGGTTAGTATAGCTAACTTTTTTTGGTTAATGTTATCTATTTAAAAACATTAAAAGCTTCACTTCACGCATAAAGATGCTACTGTTGGCGAAACGTTCTTTCAAAAATTTTTTTACAATGAATAATGGGTAATCAGTCTGACACTTTTTTTTACGCAGTTTTTAATATGCTTACGAAACTGTAAGTGGTTTATTATGGTTTTTGGGCACTACTACCCTTGATTAAGCTGAAAATTTTAACGTTTTTTTTAGGGATTAAGTGAAGTTTGCAAGCTCCTTAAGTGTGCTGAAGAGGATTTCAACAATTTCCTTGAATGCAACCCAAGAACTGTGGTAAATCAAGTAGATTTCATCAAAAACGGTAAAACTTGACCCAATATTTTAATAATTAATCTTGGTAAGCAATAAGCATGTGGGTGTTACTATGAGTATGAGACACTAATCACAAACATCAGTGAATAGTAAAGAAAAAGTAAAAGACATGAAATTCATTGGATTTCTGGAATTTTTTAAAATGAATTTAAAGGAAGCCTTTCCTAAAATTTTTTGAGTAAAAATTTATCTGTAGGGCGCCCTACTAATCACAAAGGGAGAAACGAAATGTATATTGTCTATTAGAATAAATCCTTAGTTTAAAGCACATGTATTTTTAATACGTTTTCCAATCAATACTATTACGGCTAGTATAGGCATAGGTATACTTGTAGAGCTTTTTTGTAATATTCATAATCAAACTATTGATATTATTATACATACTCTGAGTAAATGAGAAATCCCCAACGAGTATTCAGTTTTAATCATTAAACTCAACACCAAATTTTATCAGTGTACTATATACGAAACTAATTCCTAATTTTGTGATGAATATTCACAAAAGCGCCCCGAATATCAAGTTATTAAGAAGCTTTGAAAACCACTGGGTCGTTTTCTTTAGACAAATCTAAAGACAAGGTTAGTGTTTCATTTTTATTAACGTAATCTTATTTTGATTGGGATATGTACAATATATTTTTTTATTGGATTTTAGGTAGATTCTTATTTTTTACTGTCCAAAAATAAGAAACGAATTCACCTCAACAAGGGTAAATTTTATGGGACTATTATATTCCAAGGTTATGTAGATATTAGGTAACTAACTTTTTTTAAAGCAGGGGTTTCCAACAGCTTCACGCTTATGGGTGTATTATATAAGAGAGATTTTTTTACCCTGTAAAAGTTTAATATGGCCCGAACTTGTTATTCGGTTACACTATATATGATAATTTATAAGTAAATTAAAAAAAAAAGAAATTTATTTGTATAAAATACGTCCAGGGAAGGAATTGGCAACCTGCGGCTCTTTGAATGTGATGCTGCGCCTCTTTAGTTCCATACACAAATATTATTTATCAAATTTATAGTCGTGTTTGATATTTACTGCCGTCCGGTGGTGCGACACAACAAAATCTGCGCCGTCCTCAACGTGTTAAATAATATTTAAAAATATTTAATTTTTTAACTCGTCCATTTTGTTAGCATCCTTAGTACGAATCCTGAAGAAGATTCCAAGAAGTTAACCAGTCCGTCCATAAAGAGAGCAATTCCATGACAGTTTTCAAACAGTACTGTCGACGGATAGCTCTCTTGATAGTCCGAACTGAAAATCTCTAATCCTTCTGCTGTATTCCGAAAGTCCTGTTTAATGTTCCTGTCTGAAAAATTACCGCTACACTAATTCTAATATATTTAATATTAAGTAGTTGATTAGTACCATGTTCTTAAGGGCATAAATAAGTGGATTAGCCTAAATAAAAAATATTGATAGAAGAGAGAAGAGAAATATAAGCAATGTAAATCTTGAAATTCATTTCCGGTGGTTGACCGTTGATTTTTAATTTTTAATTTTTATATTAATTTAACTTAATCTTTTTAGCGGGTAGTGGTTAAGTACCAGACTAAGAAGTTATAGTCACGGGTTCAAATTCTTCTCCCATAAATACCCAAAAAGGGTGAAGAAAGGGTGAACAACTATAACTATATATTAATTTAATCTAATAATAATAAATTAATTGACTGATGTTAATTAAAATCTAATTGAACTTGTATTGGACAACTTATCTCCATTGATACAAAGTGATTATAGTTATGAATCAGCCAATTGCATTTTTTATATTGTTGGCTCATTCGTGATTCTTTAACCGCTCATAAAAATCGAAACATTAAACGAACTTATAGATTACTTTGTCAGTTTGCTTTTGCATTTATAGTAAAATTTGATTGATTACATTTTTACTAATTTTTAATGTGTGTTTTAGAAATTTTATGGTGTAAGCTTTGTAAATTTATTTATTTATATGGTTTTGTACTACATAGGCCTAATTTTTTATTATTATGCATAGTTAACTGCTAAGTTCGATACATGTAAATTGTCTAGCTTTTAGGGGATTTTTATCTAGGGAACAGACTTGTGTCTTAACTTCATGAATGAGATAAAGAATAAAGCTGAGAAAGGCCTAAATTTTTTTTATCCCCTACTAACTACCACATGTCTCCAACTTGAGACACCAAGTAGTTGTTAGGTCGATGTAGTGAGTTTGATTTGAGGAACAGATTATCGTCGTAGCTCCAGGGGCCATTGGGAAAAGAAAACAGAGAAGGAAAGAGAAGAGAATAGTGAGATAACAAAAGAGGAGAAAAAAGAAAAAGAAGAGAGAATGAGAGGAGACGGGAAAAAGAAAAGTTAAGAAAGGGAACATACAAGAGGTGAAGTAGAACAAAAAGAAAGAACAAAGGAGAGAAATAACAGGAGGAGTAGACAGATGGATAGTAGAAAGTCGATTGGATGGGTAAGGAGACAGGGTAGACTATACGGGTTGAGTCAAGTCATGAACCTAAAGGAAATGAAACAGTTATGAATAATTATCTGAAGAGGTGTAAACCCACAATTGTGAAATCTTCCTAGTTCTGGTTGACCTAAAAGGTGAGTTTTATTGCTGTCTATTTCATTTAAGGTTTACTTCAAAGTTTTAATTTTTATGGGCGTTTTAAGTTTAAGAAACAGTATCACATATAAAGATAACACCGATATCTTGAAATAAAACAAAATTGATCAAAAAATTACCTGTATAATATAATATAACATAATTTTCTGTATGTCGCTCGAAGGGCATTAAGAGTAAAGATACGTTACATGAATGATCTTTAAATTAAATCGGTCAATATTGGATCTTAAAAATAGAATAAATGATTGTGAACAGTCTAGGGTTGAATGTAAATATATATAGAGTATAAGAGTTAGGATGGCAGGAAGTTTAAAATTCTTTAGTTTCAAAATCGATTTGATTCGGGTGGATAGAAGCTGCAGAAAAGGTTATCGTATGGATTGGAAGTCGAGTAGGATAAAATAGACAGTTAAGTAATTAGATGGAGGAATAGTAGACAAATAAATAAATAGATACATTAGTGCGTAAGCTGAAAAAATAAGTTAGGTCCATAAATAGGATAAAATAAATACATAAAAAAACTAAATATACAAATTAATAAGATTTAGAGGAAAAATAACTAAATAAGATTATAATTAGTTCAACAAACTAATCGACCTCAGATTTGAAGCACTAATGAAAAATATTTAAATAGAAAAACAAAAGATTCGTAAAGACAAATTGTAACACAAGGTCCGCGACAGTTCCTTTCCCTTCTCCTCTGTAACTCACCTTAGTATAGGCAGTAACAAGCACTAACAATGGCAAACGCGAAATTGAAAAATCGCCATATGCACATACACACACGAAAGCGAATCAGAAAGTACATTTGGTGCTTAGGCTTGGTTCATTTTCGAATTGAAGAAACACGAGCAAGACTATTGCAAGTCTTACGACAAACATTATTATTAGAGTTTCTCCGCTAATTATGGTTAGGCCTTCGGTGTTGTTTCTCTAGTTTACCGTGTACAAACACAAAAGGATTTTCTAATTTCGAATCGCAGGATCCTATTGTTCATATTTATTTTTTACAATCCTTCACCAGATAAACTGTCATCATAACCTAAAGAATTTCTTTTTTTCAGATAGAGAGCCTCGAAAAGTGAACAGCTGAACAATATAATTGAAACACTTTTATCAGATTCCTAAAAGCTCTCACTGAAAGCACGACTATATCGTAGAGTTTGTAAGAACACCAAGGAAGAACCTGTGAACTAGTTTTTCATTCTCTAGTAGGGAATTGAGGACGGTTTTGCCATTCTTTCAGACAGGATTTTCGACCTGAATTCTTCTGAAATTCCCGATAAGAAATGAGTTTTGCATTTAAAACCTGATTTTATGGTATTTTTATCTTCAAAGTCATTTTTAACTGCCGTTGTTAAGAGAGAGAGAGAGAGCGAGAGAGCTTAAATGGAGTTCTGAGAAATTAGCTTCGTAATCGTTTGACTCAAGCTTACTCAACACGAGGCTTTCCAATCGGCAGAAGATTTATCATGGGTTTTAAAAATGACATGTGTATAAGAAAGTGTGAATCGTTCTTCTATGATGTTAAAAGCGAATAATTGGAAAACCTGAAGTCAAAAACAGCTCTGTTTGGTAGAAAAGGTTGAAGAGTGTTTGCGAAATCAAGAAACAGAAGTCTGTATAGCGAGAAGTTCACTTTAAAACAATTTTGTATATAAATTTTTTATATTTATACTGGAGTTTCAATCCGTCTTTCACCTTTCTTCAGATATAACAGGATACGGGAGGAGAATTTGAACTCGCGACTATAACTCTAGCCTGCACTCAACCACTACACCACAGACCTCCCGCTTTGATCATAAATTTATAAGCAAAGGAATTTTCCGATTGAACAGTCAACTTTTTGTTCATCCTAAAAATAAGAAGTTAGAAACCCAACAACTAAAGTGAGTTTCAGTCTTTGTATATTCTCATCAAGAAGAAAATACAATAATGACACCAACCCACGAACGTGATATAGAAATAAAAAACAAACAGCAGAGTAGGAACAATCACTTCCCCGTGTACAGTGTATTGGCAGTGAAGCGGTCCATTGACAAAGATCCTCTCAAGCACAACAATGACATAAAATAAACCTAAAGTAACGAGAAATAAGAAACAATCAAAGACACAAAACAGAAAATTGCAACATCGATATAGAAGATAAAATGAAAGGAAAGGAAGGAGATTTTTACGCAAAGTGGTAGGCCACAAAATTGTTAAAAGAAGAAGTCATTCAAACAGAAGTGAAGTCACAAGTAATTACAAATTTGCAATTTAAAAACAATATCCTAACTACAACATCGAAGAGGAATAAAAATCGTACATGATGAGATATGAAAAAAAATGTGGTTCCACACATGAATGAATTGTTTCTTTCCTTTAGACTGTCAGTTGTAGTGCATGTTAACTCATACTTAAAGTTAGTTAGTCAAGCTGAACGACATGAAAATTTTAACAAAAATATATTTTTTAGGTCAGTTACTATATTTTCCCAATGCTTATTCGCTAAATTTCTGTGAGATCACGACCGGAAATTATTTATG
This sequence comes from Columbicola columbae, assembly GCA_016920875.1. Lineage (NCBI taxonomy): Eukaryota > Metazoa > Arthropoda > Insecta > Psocodea > Philopteridae > Columbicola > Columbicola columbae. Next base: position 15,109,559 of record JADMLL010000006.1, on the reverse strand, counting down.
TTTTTTCCTTTAGAATGCCACTCCCTCTAAGTTGGATTTGGAAGCTTTACAATCTCATCCTTCTTCACTGTTTGTAACCGATCACCGAGGACTCCCACAAAATTTTCATTTCAAATTTTTTTTTTTATGCCATCACGAGACTTGAAACCCGTGCTATGTGGAACATTATTTAAAAACATATTTGTCACGATTACTAATAGCTTATAACTTCGTTATGGGTTTTCGCGTCGGTGCGGGTTTTTCTATGTACTTGGTGTAACCGCCAAGGTTTTCCAAACCTCAAAGGATTGAGTTTCGTTGTTTTTGGTATTTGTTGTAACTGGAGTAGAGTGAAGTTATTTTGGAGCGAACAAGAGAAATCACATACCCCGCTCTTCTTCTCAAGTGGAATGCGGTTTTTATTTCGTTTAATTAATATTTGACATGAATTGGGTGAAAATATACTGTCTTAAGCTATTATTAATCTTGTCTCACTGATAGAGAAACAAATGAGCATAAATGGCATTGTAGAAAATTACTGAAGAGGTAAAGAAGGACTAATAAACCAGGAAGTTGCCTCAAAGTGTTATGAGAAAGAGATCGACGTAGAAATACATGTATATTAGACAAATGAATTATACAGGAGTATACTGTACACTATTGAATAAGCAGTGTTAGTAGTGTGTTTCTTAATTTTTTGCACATTTTTTTTACTTAACTGTTATCTGTCTCTACATCAGATACTGGGTAGTTTTTGGTTAACCTTGTTAAAGGGTTTCATTTAAGGTACAGATCATCGGATATATGAAGACCAGAAAGAGGTGAAAATATAGTTGCAGTTGAGTTTTAATCCCGTTTTCACCTTTTGTGGGTATAACAGCATACGGGGAGGATTTGAACTCGCGACTATAACTTCTAAATCTGGCACTCAACAACTAAGCCACAGACCTCTCACAAAGTCAGGGAAAAGAGAAGATGAGAAGTAGAAGAGAAAAAGAAAGAGGAGGAAGAATACAAACAAGAATATATGAATTTCTAAAATTTAGGTCAAAGACTTTAGCTGAATTGGGTTCAGTTATAAACCTTGTCTAAAACAAGATATGGGAGACGACTAACTCTCAACTCTTACTTTTGCAAGTCTAATCCTTTGACCGTTCAACAGCATTCCTCTACGAAATTTAACTCAAATATATCTTCATTATATCATATGAAATGCTATGCCCGGTTCATTTTATAAATTTTAAAGACACATATTATTTAACGGCTATTATATTAATATTTGAAAAAAAAATTGTTTTTCAAAGCGATTTTGAGTCAAACCCTACTACCGCATAAAACAAATTTTGACTATATTTAATATGTACCATACCGAGAATTTGAGTTGACTTTTTAAAGAAAAAATTTAGCCTAACTGCATGCTTAGTGAGTGTTAATGACTCAGTATAGAATCAAATTGCACTCAAATATACTAAAACCGTGCAAATATTCTCAAATTTGTAGAGCTATGTGACATAAATTAGGCTCAAATTCAAATCTTGTGTGTATAGAACCGTAAAAAGAAATTTTTTTTATCGGATCCGAAAATTTTCGTTCCAGGGAGACTGTCCGTAAATAAAGTTCTAATGATACAGTTCATAAGCAATTAAATCAATTTCATATTAAAAGCTTGAAGGATATTTATTTAATAAAAGAACCGAAGAATAAATTTTAAATTTAATTAAAAATTTAAATTTATTATTTTCCAAATTTAAGCGAGCGCTGAATTTTTAAAAATTTTGCAAAGTTTTCACGGTACATCAATTGTCCGACAGTCGTAATATAAGAGCCTCTAATTATTTTATTCCAAATTTTTATCAAAATTGTAATACCAAGAAACGAAAAAAGCAAAAAAAAAATCAGGCGATATGAAAAATTATTTGCTCGGAAAATTTGATTTTCCTCCATCTCAACCGAATTTCCCGAAACCACGAAATGAAATCTTACCCGAGCAATTTAATTTACACGCCCCTTCGGGATTTTCCCCAAAATTACCTTCTCTACCGAAAATTAGGAAAATTATTCATCTTATAACAAGTAGAAGTAAGTCAAATTCGCATCTTACCATATGGTGTGACCCGACGGCAGCGAACTCACAGGAAACTTATGTGACACGTGGGATGATATCCGGTTTATTGTGTTGCAAACGTATTCACTCCCAGCCTATATCAAGCGGAAAATTATTTATTTATTTATTTTTAATTAAAACTACAAAAAAAATTTTTAATCGTTTATTTTAAAAAATTCTCACCTTTTTGCCGGATATGGAAATCCTGGTTTCCCGCGCCATTTTCTTTGAAATCACTTTTTTGGGTATCGATTTCCGGTTAAAACAAATTCGATTTTACTGATTCAGTTTCTGTTGAACACGTTATTTTTCACAATTTCACTTTTTTTTTGAAGAATTCAAATTTTACAGTTAATATTTTGAATTAATGGTTGGATTGATTTCTGACAGTCGTTTGTGATATAAAATGAAAAATGTCAGCGATTGAACGCGAGAGAGAGAGAGAGAGAATGAAAAAAAAAACTTTTAATTGTTTAACCGAAACACTAAGAATGAGTCTTGAAGTGGCGTTTAACCTGTATTTAAAACATTATTGTTATCGTACCACGTGATCTTTGTATGCATACCCTCAATGTGAATACCTGAGTACATATGCTGTGTATTTCTATAACGATTTCTGTATGATGTCCTTGTTTTTTTTCTTCTTTTTTTCTTTCTCTCTTTTTTTGTTCTTTTTGTTTTCCTCTCTCTCATTGAACTGTTTCGCTATTTCTTATTCTTTGAAAAGAGTTGAGGTTTTGTAATTTCCGATGAGTTTGATTTTATTTCCTGCCCCAGACATTTTTGCTAGTTTCTTTTGACAAATTCCGGGTTTTCAGGGAATTTGGTCGTTTATGGGTGCTTAGAATGTCGTTTATCATAAGGGAGAGAGGGGAAAAAGGAGAACATTAGAATTTGAATGCTACAATTACATACATCAGGAGAGTAGACAACCAAATGGTGTCCTTTCTGCTCAAAAAGAAGATCTTGGAGATATAGAATGAGTGAGGAAAATGTTATGTAAAATGTTTACTGTAAAAAAAGTTTCAAATTCTATCAGAGCATCATACAAAAGTTCAAACTGAAATCAGGAGCAAGATGCACAGAGGAAAACATCCCACAGCGAAAAAATGGCGCAAAGTAAAAGAAAGAATAATACCAATAAAGCGAAAGACGACAGCAAAAATATGCATCCAACTGAATTTCTTGTCTGTCAAAACTAAAGGAAATTAAGAAGAGAGAGAAACAGAGAAACAATGAAAGAGATGTTAAGAAAAAATATTTTTCCCCCATGCTAACTACCATGTGTCAAGCGAGACATTAAGTAATTGGTCTGCCCATAAAGGGACTGAATATCTAGGGAACAGGGCAATGTTTCAACCCAAAGGATAGCATAATAGGATGTGACTGGAGGTGCAGTCTAAAAAATGGGTTAAGAGACAGTCAAGAGGAAGAAATACTTTAAACTAACAAAAATAACAATAATTTCATTTAAATATTTGCATCCAACTGAAACGTGGTCATTTAGGTTGGTTAATAAAACTCTGACTAGGTTTGAGCACTTACTTTATGCTAACAAGAGCTTTTGAACTGAGGTTGAAGAATATTTTCCAAGTCATCACCAATAACTTTTTTATCACTAACTAACTTTATCACTCTAAATCTCAGAAAATTTTATTTTTAATACAAACGGATTCAATTTTCTGGATTCCACTTCCAAAATATTTTGAAGAACCTTATTAAACATAAGATATTACACCATCAGGAACACCTTAAAACCTCTCCCAGTTAAATTTTACTAAAATGTCAAATACAATATGGCGGAGAGCATTCCTCATCATTTTGCTATTTTACAAAAAATATGAGCAAACCTTTTTTTGCTATTGATTGGATTTATTTTAATCATTAATTAATTCTAATAATTCAAGTTATTAATTAGTGGTTGGTCATTTTATTTGTAAATATTAATTAACTATTCAAAAAATTAAAAATCGGTTTTGTCACTTGTTCAAATGAGTGTCGTAAAACTGGGAGGGAAACCGTTGAAAGGCAGGGAAAAATTTTCCCTCAGTTTCCGTTATCACGACTTCCCTTTCGTTAAAAAAGTTCGTTGATGGCGCCATTTTATTTTACCACTTGCTTTCGAAATAAGTTTTTAGTTTTGGACAAATTTCAATAACAAACTTATTTTAGTTAGTTTTGAGGCAGTGAATCATTAAAACGCCATTAGAATTTTATTATTTATTATGTTTTTACACATTACTCGTCAGTATCAGGGTTTGTTTTTAAATTTTAAGGTTTCTCAGGTTTTAAACCGTTACTTGTAACTCGAGTTCAAAAATTTTGCTTCTTTGTAATGTTTTGGGTATTAAACGAGCGATTCTTCTAATTTACCAAATTAGATTGTAGAAAAAAATATGAAGAATCACCAAGTTATTCATTAAGTAAAAATCTTGTTTTCAGACACGGGTAAGACATAAAAGTAGTTGTCTATTGCTTTTATCGCTTATGTTTCTCAGCATTTCTTTTAATTGCCGGCTCTCTTGATTTTCTTAATCATTCATTCTAAACCATAATTTGAACTCTTGGTAGTTTGCTTAAAATACTGGTATGCAGGATGTCAAAATGTAAAGTGTGTTATAGGTGCAGATTCTTTAAGGTTGCAGATTGTAGTCTGGTTTCATTTATAAAGGCTTCCGTTTACCCGTAGTTTTACAATCATCGCCTACGTTATGTACTAATTCTAGAAATGTTGAAGCTTTTGGGCCAGCTAATATTAATGACTGTGGACCTTCTTTTAAACATGCATCTGTGAAATAGATGGAATTAAGAATCCTGTGGTTTCCTGTAATATACAATTCATTCTAATGTCATTCATTCTTATGTCATTTTAACCAAAAGATTTGTTGTGTTGGAGTTGGACACCATCAGAAAACCTTTAACTGAGTTTTTTAGATAAATAAACCAAAATTTTTTTTCATTTTTCCTACAAATACCCTCTTTACTCAAAGGTTAAACCACAATTGGCTATTATGGTTTTCTAAACCAAGGGTTATTTAGTTCTTACCCTACCCAGTAGTAGTAGTTAGGAAAGAACAGATGGTTGATAGGTACTAGATGGAATAAGAGAAAGGTGATAGGAGAGAGCGCACTAATAGACACTTGTAGACGGAATACAGTACAAATTAATATACCTATTAAAGTTAAAGAAATGATGAAGTATAAATTATCACCTGTTTGACTGTTTATCAAGGACTTTAGTGTCCTGATTAGCAAACTATATGAGTTTATTAGTTCAAAATAAGGGAGGAATACCTATTTCGATTTTAATTTTTTGTTTAGAGACATAAACCACTCGACTCCACAACACTCTTCTCTCTGCCCTGTTTTCTACTCCTCTTTCGTGATTCTCACTCAAATCCGTTTACCAATTCCTAGGGCCAATCTGTTTCCTAGTTATTTGTCCCTTTAAAGCCAGGACAACTACTTGATGTCTCGGTTAGAGACAGGTGGTAGTTGACACGAGGTAAAAAAAAAGTTCTTGTTCACAAATAAATCATCACTCAATTAATACACCTATTAACAATATTCAAAGGTACCTTCGTTAGCCTAAAAAGTGTCGTTCATTATTTCAGGACCTCTATCTAGTTAAGAGTGTTTAAATGAGAACCATTTTTTTCAGACATGAGAACCGAAGTTTTTTTTTGGTTTTTGTTTTTAGTCCTCTCAAGTTAAAATTTCATTCTACACCTTATTACCCCAATTAAGCCTTCGCATTAAAAGAAGAAGAGAAGGAAAAAAATAGGTGCAATTAAAACGTATAAAATTATAAACAAAGTGAAGGAACATAATATCATCATAAATTTTGTCACAAAGGATAAACAAATTTGTTTGTTTACTTATCTGCCAGCAACATAATTACCACGAAAGTAACAGGTTTAAATTCTTAACTGTGATTCTTTGTAAGTACCTTAAATTATTGTCATCTTCGTCGCCGTTAAATTCAGTTTCATTTTCTTTCCTTACCGTTTATTTAAGCAGAGTAACGTTACGTAACAGGGAAAAAAATGAGTTCTGGGTGATGTAAAGCTATAAATAAAAAAGAAAAAAAAGTTTTATGACTTTTAAATGCATTACTCGTCAGGTAAAAGAAAAAAATTTTTAATTTTTTTTTTCTTTTTCAAGTCAAGGACTGAATATCGTGTAGCGGAACTTGAGTTCTAGAAAAGGAGGTGATAGTGGTGGTGGTGTGGAAAGTTGATGAGGAACGATGACGTTGATAACAGTTACAGGCGAACCTAAGCTCTCTGTCTCTGTCTGCCGTTGAGAAGACTTTGATACGACGCTCCAGAGACTTTGTAAGACTCTGACGCCCCGAATGAGGACTCACGTGAATTTATATTTCGATTATAACATTTTTTTTGTCTGTTTACCGTGCTCAATTGTTCTGACATGATTGTGACTTAATGACAAAACTCTTATCTGTCATTACTCGTCTGCTCAAGTCTAAAAGAAATTCATGTTTGTGAATATTATTACCGTTTCCTAATTATATTCTACGTCGCGTTCTCTCTTTTTCTTTTTTTTTGTTTAACGGCAGCAGTATTCATTCTTGATTACTTTTAATTGATTAATGATCGCATTTGTGATGCAAGCAGACTCGAAGCCTGAAAATTTTTTTTTTTAATTTTCTCTCAAGCACTATCCAAAATAAAATGTAATCTGATGCACCCAATTTGGATATTAATCTTCTCAGGAGTCTTGACAGAAATGGGGACTTTCTTTGATAAATGTCAGAATACACATAATCGAAAAGTATTAGGTCTACCAGAAAGTTCTGTCCGATAATATTACATCAAGTTTGGACACGTTTGCATATATTAATTTGACGCTTTTTTGGTTCTCTCGTTTTATCACTGACTGTATACACTGATGTAACAAATGACCAAAAATTGAAGATGACTCTTGGTAGTATTAATTAAGAACGGATTGGCTGATTGACAGATTTGAAGTTTACTCAAGACATTGTAGTTTTGTAAGAATTCCAGTAAGAAATAGTGCATAAGGATTGAAAACAGGAAACATGAAGATGTTGGATGAAGGTGCAGTTTCTCAGAATATACAGGAAGTGGTTCTAGAAATTTGGAGTAGGTGATTTAGAGCTTTCTGATGATTTTCACTCTGGGCGGCAGTTTTTTCTGGATGACGATACTGTCAGTATGATGTTAGAGTAAACAGAGGGTAGAGTAGAGAGACAGACAAACAGAGGAAGAAGAAGAGAAATAGATACACAGTGAGAGAAACGAAACAAAAAAAGGTTCAGATAGAATGAGAGAGAGAGAACTATGGAAGGTTAGCTAAAAATTCTGATAGAGGGGAACTTAAAGGCTAAAGAACCGGTTAGCATTTTTCTGATTCTGAATTTCTCAGCTTTCTTCCTTTCCCACTTCCCAAGCTAAACAAAATTTCTCAAAATTTGATGAAAATCCTCTGACTTGACCCGAAATGAAATCTGCGGTAATTGTTTGTGTGTTCCGGTTGATGCTGACGTAAATACAAGTCATTTCGTTATCTGTTTTTGATGTCATCATTTGAATAGGATATTATACATTTTATTTCCCCCTTCCCGTCCTATTCTGTCTTTGTCAGTTTTTGTTTAAGATCAATTTATAAATGATAGAACATTAAATATTAGCATAATAAGTAATAAAGAAGCTTTTTTGTGAAAAGGAGGCGGGGGAAGGAGAGATTTGTTTGTCATCCTCTTGACTTTATTTTTATTTTCGAATTAAAGTTGTTTTGTTTTTCCAAAATCGTTTTTTCATGAACGTTATGAGTTCGGTGGCCTTGTCGAAGCCTAATCAGTTTCGGAATCTTTGAATTTGATGTATGTTTAAATTTCTCAAATTAATGTTTCCCTTGCAAATTATAAAAAATAAATAATTTATTCCTTGAAGGCAGTTAAGTGAAATTTTCTAAGAGGAGTTATGGTTGTATTTGATCAACTAATTTCTTTTAACTCAAAACTCATGGTGACTTGGTAAGGAAATGATGGAGAACGAGAAATTTCTGAACAAGGAGAAACAAAGGAAAAAAAAGAAAAGAGATACAGTGAGAGAAAGGAAGTAAAAAAGGTTCAGACCAAGTCAAGACCAAAGAGAAAGAGAATGAAATCTAGGAGGTTTACCTACAGAATATATCGCAAATCTACATTAATATAGGGTTACACAGTCGTTCTTATCTCTCTGAGTCAAAGTGTTAAAAGGTTTTCAACACCTACGGAAATGACTCAAATGACAGCATTTTTGGTAAATGAACGCGCAGGTGAGTTCTCAACCGAAAAGAAGAATAACGTTCACATGATTGGAGTAGTGGTTGTTACAAATGACGATTTATGAAAACAACAAATAATATTATATTTGGCAAAGGAAGAACTCAAAGTATCAAATTCCTAAGAACTAAACCTAAAATAATGTTAATTAAGTTATTGGTTCATTATAGTTGGCAATTCTAGAATGGTGTTATAAGGTCGTGTAATGTAGTTGCCACGTGTGAAACAGTTTTTTGAACAGTATTTAGAGAGTTATTAATTAGGTTTTGCTATTAAAGAAGGTTTTGCTATGATGTCGATATGGGGGATTTGTTCTGAAGTATGACGTATCGTAAAGGGGCGGATTGAAAAGTAGGACAGAGAAGGAAGGAGAAAAGAATAATGATAAAACAAAAGAAAAGACGAAATAATGAGTGGAAAGGGAGAAGAAGAAAGAACGAGAGGTGAAGGGAAAAAGAAGAGTTAAGAAAGGGAAAATAGGTAGAAGTAGAACAGAAAGAAAGAATAGAGGTGAGGAATAATTGGAGAAGTAGACAAATAGATAGAAATTTGGTTGCATAGATAAGGAGACACGATAGACTAGATGCAACTAGGAGAAGAGTGCTGCTGAGTCAAGTGGTTTGTATCGTTTTAGACGTCGCTGGTTTCAAGGTTCGTCAAGGAGAGAGATAGCGGAAATAAGAAGTAGAAAGGAAATGTTTTTTAGCGGGACCAGGGAAATGTGATCATGTCCCAAGAAAATTTGGGAGGATAAGTTACCTGGGTAAGAGAAAATGATGAGCCATAACAAACCACACCCCCGGAACGCTGGAGTGCCGATACAAGACAACAGCTATCATTGTAGGGGTACTGATTCGTAAATGCCAGGTTCGTCCTTTATACCCAATCAAACTAAGAGGAGAGGTTTCAGACATTTTCCCAAATCAATACAGACAGCTTTGACATAGTCGTCAGTTACTTCAAACTTCACACACTTTTTCAAACATTGTTTTCAACGTTGCCATTTTTACCTGACATTTTTTAAAGGAAAATGTTATTCATTTTCCTTGATAAAACGGCAATGCGGCAGTGATATCGCAGTCATATTTCAGATCCGTCGGTCTGAATTGGGTATTAAAACTGAGGCTCGTGGAAATTTCTAGAAAAATAAAAATTTTATTTCACTTAAATTATTCATTTGGAACAAGTCTATGTACAATTAGGGCAATAAAGCTTTTCTTTTCGAAAATTATTCAAACAATACAAAAAGAAATTGTTCATAAAAAAATGTTTTGAAACAGCGTGGTGGAGAGGACGGGAGGGGCTCTGGGGGAGGAATGTCGCCGTTTTACCATTCATAAAATAAAAATAAAATATTTTATTTATCAAATTACACTTTGGAAGAGAATGCTGCAATCGATTTAATACATTCCTTTGTTTTATTCGTTATAGTAACTTTAAACTGGTTCTCTCATAAATTTTTATTTATTTATTTATTAATAATAATTTTAATTTACGATTTGTTATGTAATAGGTGACCTTCACGAGTCCGCACTACGTCGGAGGAAAATTAAAGAAAAGAATTCAGCAGAAGGGATGTGTCACTGATTGATTCCTTGGCTCGCTTATTGAATTCACCAATCCTTTCCTGAATGATTCTGGCCAGTATAAGGTTGCTAAAAGCCTTTGGAAGCAAAGTGTTTAAAAATTCTTTCGTCATTCATCTTAAATTGTTGATAGGTTACGGGACCAGAACGAGTAAAGACCCAGTCATACGCAAGGGTATCCATCGAATAGTCGATGAAAGTACATACTTAGGGGATTGGGAACAATTTAGCAACACGTGTCAACACGTGGAGCAGTGAGTTTCAAACCTTATAGGATACAGGTGATTAACCTGTTTTTAGAAGCAGCCAGTTGGTGACCCGGGTGCATGAGAGCATACACGACGCGAACACCAGTCCAGTTAATCGTTAATATGAAACAAACGCCACCACGAGTTAAAGTAACGATGATGACACTCGGAAATTCACGAGTTTATGAATGTGTAAACTAATAAATAAAACAAATAGATAATAATACGTAATGCACGAAAATGACACTCAATGCCGAGACTCACAGCCGAAGGGAAAATGACTTGATAATCTGTGTTACTCTTGTTTTTCTTTCTCATATATATTTTGGTCACAGGTATTTAGAAAGAGGATATATTTTGTCTTTCCTCTCCCTTCCTGTGCAAGAAATGGAATTCTCCCATCAGCCCCAAAAGCTTGATTTGAGTGATTTAATAGACAAAAGGTTAGCATCACTAATAGACAGTGTACGGGAAGTTTGGTTAAGAACCAAATAATATATTTGTACTTCCGCTTAATTCACACAAAAATTCGTCTCCTAGTTAACTACCACCTGCCTCCGAGTTCCAGACAACATGCAGTTAGTCCAGCTTCAAGGAGTTGTGTGTACGAAACAGGCCAGTGACTGGGGAAAGTCGACAATCTAAGATTACAGATAATTTTGCGGGCCAGGTGCGGTAGCTTGAACACACATCATCGTGTGACTTGTTGACATTCCGATTGGAAAACTGAATAGAATCCAAACAAACCAGATGCTAACTAAAAAAAAAGGAAAAAGTAAACAATCTTTTGTTTCTTTCAGAGAAATGTGTTTCCCTTCGATACGTGTTGGCGACATTCGTTAATAAATCATTCTTGTTTCGTTCGACATGAAGAATCGAGGCAAAAATAAATTTATTCTCTCTCTTCTAGTGTGAACCATTTTCGGGAAAGTCGTTAACTATAAAGGATTCGCACATAATTCGTCAAAGCTTAAAATTTTCCATTTGAAAATTAATAAATCCGAGCTAACAAGTAACAGTCTGTTTATGTCCTTTGTTACTCATACTGAATGTCTTTTCTTCTGTCTAATACAAGCCGCCATATTGCCTTGGAATCGTCTACGGAAACTTTCGAAAAAATCAGTGTACAAAACGTTTAAAAAAATTAAAACAAAAAGTCGGTTCTTTTACAAAATTTCTGAGCGTGTGTGTACAGAAAAACGTGCACAGCGATAAGATAAGAAATATGGGTCAAGGTTGAAAAAACTCCAAGACAGACACCTGAACACAGATTTCTTGAAAACGTTAATCTGAACCTAGAATAAAAAAGTTAAAGCTTGCTTTGCTGAGGCGCCCACATGGGTATGAACTTCAATATTTTGTTGGTTTTTGGGTTTTTAAAGTTTTTACTCCAGTCACATTTTGAGTATTTTAAATTCAATCTCTTGTTGGTCACTTTAAGACCAGTTATATGTTAGCTTTGAGTTAACGTTGAGGTTGAGTTAGCGTTCAAAATGATGTAATGGGTCAGGATATCTCTTCCGGTGGATCCTCGAGTGCGAGAGAAACTTTGCAGCATGATGCCTCTGCCTTCTGGGAGGAGATGATGTTGCTGAAAGAGTTCGAGAAAGATAGGGTAGCGGCACCCTTCGAGCTCGCACCCCGACTAACTTGGATGGGTTGGATGGGATAAAGCGACTTCAGAAGAGGCGATCTGGTGCGTGGGCCATCGGCCCAACAGACGTCCATCCAGAGGTTTTAGTCGGTGTAAATCCAACATAATCCCCCCTTCTTTCTCAAAAAAGAACACATACCTTCGAAAGGTTTCCTCTGGTACAAAAAAAAGCGTTCGGTTTTGCCTAAGCAAAACGCCGTTAAAATTGGCTGCAGCAAAGATTATCAACAGTAATAACAACATAACCCCTAGCTCGACGGTGTTATCAGACTGACAAGTCTAAAATCTGTGAAATCAGTTTAATAACAGCATGATCAATCACGAAAGCCGTAAAAATATTTAGAAATCATTGCTAGACGGCAAATTTATTTCAACTCTGTTTTCAGGACACCCAGTGTTTGCTGCAGCGGGTTTTGTTATGTTGAAGACATTGCTGAACTGCGATTTTAGAAGGGTGCCTTCTTTAATCGTTATTTAGGGTGGTTGTCTACTTATATGCACTAGCGGGTAGTTTATAAACAGTGCCAACTCAGACATTCAGCTCGACCAATCGCAAAATCGTGTATTAAACAAATTTTCGGTCTTTGATTGGTCAGATGAGTTTTATAACGATGTGATTCGTTATTAAATCAAACGTACAGACAATTTTACAACCTCAGGTTAATCCTGTATTTCACAGTTCAAAGCTCTCGATATGGAAGCTCAAGAACGAACATCAAAACATCATCTTGAAAAATAAAATTTGATGAGAAACCCTGTAAACCTCACCACCGACTTAGTGAAAATTAGTTGAATTCTTCAGAGAGTACCTTTCCTAAATTTCTTTTTAAAATATTAATAACTTTTCGCAACCCTTGACCCTATTCCTTCTCCTTCTTCTCGAGGGAATCATGTTTCAATTTTTCTTTTAAAGCTTCCCTTGGCAATTTCTTTCAGGTCCAACACCATGTTACACATACTCCTTCATTCATGCAGGGATCTCTGAACTTTTTTCGAAGCTACCTGAAAAGAAAGCCAGTAGTTGTTAGAGCAGAGGTGGCCAACCTGAGGCTTTTGAAGGATTATTTATGGCTCTCAATAAATACACACGACTTCTCTTTTCATTTTGTATGTCAATGTTTTAAAAAATCATTATGGTTGAGTATGTGAATCATATTATTCCACTTTAAAATTCGTGGAATCCAAGCACCGATCAGTATTAACTAACCAGCATCTCAAAGGATCATTGAGAAGTGCTCTCACCAATTATTCACCACATTTTAAAGAATTATCAAGAGAAGTGTAATAAACGTGTTTCATTTTTAATATCAATGTTTATATTCAATACATATATTATAATTTTATTAATATGTTTTTAATAAATATAATTTTTGTAAAAAAAAATTTCAAAATTTCAAAAATGTCTCGTACTGTCAAGGAGTTTGGCCACCCCTGTGTTAGAGAATCGTTCCAGGGAAAACAGAAAAGTTTTGGAATACAACACCTGGTACTATGGACCACCAACTAAGCATGAGGGTACCTTCTCCTGAGGGCAAGGGTTTATAGGAATTACTTGCCACAATTTTGACTCGCACAACTTCGAAACTACATTCGACTTTTCATACAAATAAATAAAACTAAGAAGAGTGAGTCTCAAAAAATTTTGTTTTACCCTTCGAAATTTCAAGGATTTCTAATGTCAAAACACTTTCCGTCATTCTTCCCTCCTATTCCTCCTTTCAGTCTTTTCAGCCTTTTCACTCTCTACTTGTCACGTCTTTCCCATTCCACAAGAAAATCGTTCCCACTCTCACTCAAACACGAAGAAAGTTGATTAGCAAACAGGACACGAGGACTAGAAGCGATCATGAGGCGATCGAAAGACGATCGACACAACAGAGAATTCTGTCTATTTTATTTACTTATTTAAACCAAAACAATTTTGATTATTTATCGCAAATAAATTTTTATTCAAAGTTTTCATTATTGTTCTTCACTAACGTTGGTTGTACCCCCTGCTTATGTAAATTCAACGCTGAAATTGGGTGCGATAGTTTTATTAATATTTATATACTGAAATTGGATTCTGAATCCAAAACTACTAGAGAAGAATTAAAAATAAAACTCATCAAAAATTTTGATTGAAGTCACAGTCTCAGGGGGCGACAGGAAAGAAATGATTTTGATAATTAACCTGATTTCAGCGGCCATTTTTTTCTCTCCTTTTCTTGCCAATACACTTGAGAAAATTCCAGGGAGCCTTTCAGTTTATCGAATTTCCCTCTCTCTTCTTTCCTTTCTTTCTTTCTCCAGTATAAAAACAATAAAAACCTTTCGAGACAAATCAGTCTTCTCTGGTCTCTTTGATCGAACATCCGTCGTTTGTCCTTTTTCCGGATTTGTGTCAATCTCACGAACAACCACCCGGTGAGTTTTCACTTTTTTTCCTTTTCAACTTGACTTTCCAACTCGGTTTGTGGTTTTTCTCTTTTTAGATTCCATCAGATTTGTGTTTTCTAAAACTTTACTAAAGGCTTTCAAAGATTTTCTCTTCGCTTTTGTTTTGTTTTCGGCAATATCTGACCACTTAGTTTCAATACTTCTTTCTGCTTTCACTTTTGTCTTTGGATTCTCTTCCTTTTCTCTGCTAGTTTTTATTTTAAATTTTTCCTGAATACCTGGCTTTTGGTTATTTTCTTTTTCAGAGGGTAGCACTGCTATAGCTGTCATGATTTTTGGTTTTTTTAAAACCTTTCTTTGTCTCCAAGAACCCCGTTATCATGTATTTGTCTTCAGGAAGTATTAGAAGTGACTGTTGGTCAGTATTCAAAACCCATTCTGCTCTTGCTATTTTTCTCTTCCTCACGTTCGCCATTTTGTAACTTTTCTGAACCTTTAAAGATGATAAAGAAACTTTGGAACAATTTTTTGGGGGATTTTTAGGTTTAGGTTGAGTCTGAAGATGTTGAAACTTTAAGATAGCTTAGGTTGAATTTTTGTTTTAATTTGTCATGTTGTTGCAATTTTAGATAAACTCAAGACAGACTTGACTGTATGACTATAAAACAAAAAGGCAGTGATTTGATTTTTCCAAAGCAGGGCGAACCTAGATACCTACTCAAGGTTCTACAAATAATTCGGGAGCGTTAATAATAAATTAGTGATTCCAAGCTTTAGAGAAAAATTTCCCCATAACTTTTCTAGCGTACCATGCGAATTCAAAAAAAAAATTCCAAATTTTTAAAAACAAGCGGAAGCACAAAACTGACAACTAAATTGATCACAATTAATTGTTAGCCCATACTTCTAGTGTTAAAAGTCACATCTCCGTCTTCACATTCAGGAACGACCGGCATTCATTTTATTAATCAGACCCTCTTCTCCGTTTTCAGTTAAAATGTTCTCGGCAACAACCATCCAACGGTCTAACACCATGTTGACATTCATCTTGGTGACTGTCGCTTTGTTTCTTCTATTTGACTCGGCCCAAGCCACCTTCAAGAAACCACCCTTCAATGGAAGCATCTTTGGGAAACGCGCCAATGGCATTACGGGTACGTCATTCAATTATTCTTATCAAACCTGAATAAATAGTCCGGCATTAATTGTTACTCTCACTCGTTCTGCAGATTACGAAGGAACAGGACGGACCTTATCGTCTCTGTGTGAAATAGCAGTGGAAGCTTGTTCCGTTTGGCTCCCTCAAATGGAGGCAGCAAAGAAATGAAAGGAAGGAGCCGGAACCTTGAATAAGAGCAGGCCGGAAATGCGCTTTTAGTATTCTGCACCTCGCTAATCGTTTTTGAATGAGTTTTGTGCCATTTTCTGCTTTTTAATTTTTGTTTCTCTCAATATATAGTTGGAAATATTAAAACCTCTTTTGATATTCACTTTCCTCACCTTCAATATGTTACTCACTACTGACGGTATACATGCTAAACAAAACTGAACTGTTCTTTCTTAATTAAAACTTTGATTTTAAGATCACAATTCCTCCCAGAAAACTTGGTCGTAACTATTATTACTCGTCAATCGAAGCCACCAGTGATGGTTAACCTTTTTGAGATCTGAGTCAAACTTAGCTGAGAATTTTGTTTAAACACTAGAAAATGAGTCAGTGGACTAGTCACAGCACCGGGCAACGAGAAAGAGAGGTGTGTAGTAGAAAGGATGAAGAAACAAAAACCTTGACAGTCTCCTCCTTTGAAGGATGAGGATTTCCTGTTAGACTATTTACTAGAAAAGTTTAAAGTTTTATTTTTGCCTCACAATTATTACTTCTTCAGCATTTTATAAACCAAAAAAGTTGGTCAGCAGGGCATTTAACAAGTCCTCCTGGGTCTGTTTCTAACCCACGGCTTACACGCCCGCCATCATTCTGTTCATGGTTTATTGATTAAAAATTTTTTGCTAACATCGTTGTAAACTTCATTAAAATTTGTTGGATTTTTCTTAAAGCACTTTCATTAAATCTGTTTTCATGGGTAGATTAAGGCCTAGGCAATCTAGGCACATAATTTTTGGGGCCCGGAATTGCAGTGTTACCAGAGGTCCGCTTCAGCTTTAGTCCGCTACTGTATGTTTTTTAAATAATATTTTTAACAACAATCTTCAACCTCAGAAAGTCCCTCAACAATCCAAAAATCACAACCATACTTTTCAAAGAAAATATGAGATGGGTTTTAAGTAAGAAAATTAAAACTTAAGATTTGTTAGAAAGACGGGCAATAAGACGTGGTTAAGATTAGAACATGCTCATAACTTCACAAAAGATCAAAAAGTCAAAGGAAGATTTTCAAAAGAAAAAGAAAATCGACAAATTTGGCTAAGACACATTTATTTGTTTTATTGAGAAGAGACCCGGTTGAGATTTTAAATTCCCGAGTAAATTATGCATTCCCTGTTAACCCGAAAGGACAATAACCTTTCATTTATTTTAAATTCAGATTATAATTCGGCCCTATCAACACATCTCTACAGAATGTCTCATATTAAGATGCTTAAAATTATATTTACTTTCTGGCTTTTGTCAAAATTTCATTTTTTAAAGTATGCGTCCTCAACCTTAGGTCCACGGACACCATACACACCGTTTACGTGTTCCCGTCGCTAAAAAACACTATAAAAAACTATTATTTTATAAATATTAATTTAGTTTATCAAATTTCTTATAAATGATTGCATTTTGTTGTAATCAATTTGTAGGAAATACGACAATAAGAGCCTATCACTCGCCCGCCAAGTGAGATCTTTTACGAACTGTTGGAATGAGTACCGTTAAAACAGACAAATTACAGACTAAATTAATGATGGTTGGGACGAATCGGAAGTGGTGCGGATAATTAATTATTATAATTATAAATTGTCATATATTACATTATATATTGACACTTGTTTAGTTTCACGTAAATATTCCAGTAAATGGCGGTAATTTTTTTTATACTGTTTCCTCCTTAATCCTCGATTAGACAAAATCAACACACAACCACGCCAGAGGGGACGGTCTCAATGGCAGAAGAGAAACAGTTTCAATC
Source organism: Columbicola columbae (assembly GCA_016920875.1). Taxonomy (NCBI): domain Eukaryota; kingdom Metazoa; phylum Arthropoda; class Insecta; order Psocodea; family Philopteridae; genus Columbicola; species Columbicola columbae. The sequence goes on along the minus strand of JADMLL010000006.1, from coordinate 15,092,165 downwards.
CGACCCAACAGAAAAGAGGGCGGAAGAACTTGCCCACCAAACAACTGCTGTCTTATAGTAAAAGGGGTAAACTACAAATACTATGGAAACCATCCTGACAGAAATGAGAACCTACTCGTAGGACAAAATAATAACACAGACAAAATGTACCATATTATAGTTGTATGTCTACTCTTAACAATAGCCAAATATACATTTAGAATAAAACAATAAAAGATGTAAAAGATGACGATCGTCTGGCTGGTATTATGAGTTTTTAAGTTCAAGAAAGTTGGACTCATGATTTAAAGGAAATAAGTTCATCACTGAAGAAAGACTGCACTCATCTTTCAACAGGAAGCACTTCAAAATATAAAAAAAAAGGAACACACTGTACATTAGTGAGTGTTGTAATTGTTTTAAGATCAATAAATCTCTTCTGTTTCAATTATAAGGGTTTTGATTAATATATATAAAGGAAGGGAGTAATTAATGGGTCTCAATCACATGTAATTAGAAGCGGAAATGGAGATTTTCAGCACTCACCTTTTGGCGGGTAAGTTTATAAAAAGCTTTTCTATCCGTAAGTATATAAGGAGTCATAGAATAGTCCTTTTTTAGTACTTGAGTTATTTTTGTAGCTTTGGTCATCGCCGGCATTGTTGTTTGCTATGCCAAACCCCCCGTTCCTGAGGATATTGGCACTAATTTCTTTCTAAAGGCATCAAAGAGCGTTCCAAGGATCGGCAGAAGAACCCTGGAGTATGAGAATTATTTCCTGAAGGTATGTTTTGGAATTTTTGGGCATTAGTCCAGCCAAATGAAACCTAATGATGTGATTGATTTTGAATGATTTGTTTAAAGGCCTCCAAGAGCATTCCTAGGATAGGACGACGAACTTTAAGCTCATCCGCCGATGGTGCAAATGAAGAAGGATGGATTTCAAAAATGTTACAAGATCCCACGAAGAGATCGTTGTTCGAAAAGTATTTCAAAGAAAGCGGTGAGTTTTTTGTTCTTCAATCTGACAACTAATTGTTGGAATTGTTGTGGAGTCATTTTAGTCTAAAACCATTCGCATCCTCGTCAACGGTCTTTGGTTTGTTCCAAATTGTGTTGCCCGGGTGGATCTGGTGGTTCCCAGAAACTAGCGATTTTTTGACATACTCCTCCAAACTAGCGGACCACTTCATTTCCTCCCAATGTCTCTTCATCATTATTATACTTCTTGTCCCTTTTTCTTTCTTTCAATTTTGAAACTCTTTTCTTCCTTCTTATCTCCTTCTTCAAGTCACACAACATCACCGTACAGACATTTCTTAAATCCTGGAACTCTAACGCTGGTCCGTTCACCAAATAAAATTCCTCATCACTGGACCTACAGCTATTAATATCTCCCATTAAAGACAGGTGGTAGTAAAGAAAAAAATTAATGTTTGAAACTTTCAGAACAACCCGTTTGGAGCGATTTAGAAAAGTTATATCAGGACTACCCGGCTGCATTTCATGGTGACGAACAATATCCTCAGATAGGACCGGAACCTAAACCAGATAAATATTGGCCAAGAGCAAAGAAGGATGAAGAAATACTGGAAGAACAACCTCAAACTCCAAACAAATAAATTAAAATTATTAATATTTACATGGGTGTTGGGAATAAGGTAAAAAAAAGTTTGACGAGCACAAAACTAATTAACTTATTAGAATTATTTAATGAAAATAAAATTGAATTTGGACATGTCACACACGTGGTAACTAGTTTTATAAAAAAAACATTTAACCTGAAAAACCGTTATTTTTATTTGAGGAAATTAATTTCACCAATAGTATCAGGTGACCAAGGTCCCTCATCCCATTTTCAAAACGTTATGTCTGTCATGAAAAACACCCTATGAAGTGTTCCTCTTGATCACCTCATAAGAAAAAAATTAATAAAAGGTTGCTTTTGATAAGCAACAAAAATTTTTCATTTTTATGTAAGATTAAAAAACCCAATTTTATGGGATATTGTTTAGTCTTCATGGTTCACCAAGGGGGGTCAACATCTTTTTCAATATTCATTCTCCTTAATATTTTATGTAAAGGCCACTTATCATTACATTACTCTCATTTACAAGAAAAAACTTACTGCACTAACCTTAACACAGTTACTTTGTTAGCTGACCCATGAAAGAATTCCTCCAGTTACTGTAATCGTCTACTGAATCCAGTTTCCAATACAAGCAGGAGGATTTGATGAAACAATGAATTAATGTGTGCAAGTTTTTGAGGTACAAAAAAGAAATAGAGGCCAAGAAGAAATATTGGTCTTTACTCAAGCTGTGGGTTAAAATTTTAAAGAATTTTTTATAAGGATAAAAAGTTGGGTTAGGAAAGTTGGTTAAAACTTCAATGTTTTGTAGAAGTTTCAGTGGAATGATGGACTACTGTCAAACTAATCACATTAATATTAATAAAAAAACCGACACAAAAATTTAAAAAACGAAAATAACTTGTGTCTTCAAAAGACAATATTTTAATAAAAATATTGACTATTTTAATCAATTAAAATTTAATAAAAGACTATTTTAAAAACACTGTCACCCCAAATTCTGTCACTTACGATGAAAACATGTCTATTTTAGCCTATATAAATCGTAAAAATACTAATCTAAAGGCAAAATAAAAAACAAATTCAAACTATGTTCCGTTTTTGTCCGTTACTACGCCACAGCCTTCTAAGAACGTGATACGTTGTGAGTTTTGAAATTTTTTCCTCGAAGATTTTGCACTCCCTCGAACCCAAGATTTAATTTTAAAAAATTTGATGTATTTTCAAGGAAATTATGGTTTAATCAGGTTCAAATAATGGGAATTCAGTCAATATTTCGGCTTTGTTACCCGATATAAGAACAGTGTGTTCGAATTGCGCCGTTCGAGCGTTGTCTGCAGTCACAGCCGTCCAACCGTCTTCGAGAATTATTATCTCCTGATCTCCTTGAGTTAGAACGGGTTCGATGGTGAAAGTCATTCCGCTTTTCATTTTTCCCGGATATTCATTATCTGCGAGGCACGTTTAAACATCAGGGCATTGAAGGAAAGGTTTGGTTAATTTTTTCAAAAAGTACATGACAAGATGAAAGTTGAAAATTTGAAATAAATTTTAGAGTCAACTCACAGCAATGATAGATATCCGGTGGACCGTGAAAATAATTTCCTATACCATGGCCCGTGAAACAAGGCACAACATTGTAACCAAATTTCCTAGCTGTTTCACTGATAACCTGACCAATTGAACAAAAGTACTCTCCGTCACAGCATATAGAAATGGCATCTTTTAAACATTGTTCAGTAGCTTCAATAAGATGAAGACCTTTATCATCAACATTTCCAACTGGATATGTGGCAGAACAATCACCATGATATCCATCTACAAAAACCTGTAAGAAAGATTAAAGTATGTCAACAATTTAAACTTAAAAATCTGCATAAGAAATCTGATGGCAATTTTTTGTATTCACTCATATTTACTTACAGTCACATCAATATTGATTATATCTCCATCAGAAAGAGGTCGATCATCAGGTATTCCATGGCAAGCTACATTATTTACTGAAGTACAAACAGATTTAGGAAAACCTTTGAACCCTAAAGGTGATGGATAGACATTATTCTCAATACAGAGATTATGAACAATTTTATCAATTTGATCAGTTGTCATTCCAACCTACAAGAAGAACAAAGTTATTTCATGACTCTGTTAACAAATTGCACCAATTCAATTCAAAATTATCAGAGACAAAATAAAATACCATTAAATGTTTTGATGCCATTTCTAAGATATATCTGGCTATTGAGCAACTTTTATGCATTTTTCTAATTTGCTCTGAATTTTTGATTTCAGGTTCCTTTGGGGTTCTTTCTTCAAACATACTATCTGTAGCATAACCAGGAGCTAAAATGCTGTTTGGAACAGTGAGTATTTCTGACACATAAGCAGGTTTAACAATGTTGTAAATTCCAAAATCTTTTCTGAAATTCCAAATTTTAAAAAATGTCATTCTCATACTAATAACAATTTGATAGCCTTGAACAGTCAAAGAACAACTTTTAAGATTAAGCTATTGATACCCACTTTTCTGATAATTTGTCTTTACAACTAGAAAATTGCTTTCGTAATTTTCGAATTCCAGAAGTTTGAAATAATCTCAGCTGTCTCCTAATAATATCATTGCTTGCTATTTTTCCCACACTAAATTTTAACATTTTTGTTTTTAATGTTGGAATAGTAAAATTTGAAATAATTTCTCCCAATTTATTTATTTGATAAAATGTCTATAACCCAAAATGAAAAGATAATAATGGCAATTAAATTATCCTGGTGGCCAATTCATTTGTCTACCACCCAAGACATGCAAATGTAAATGATAAACACTCTGACTTCCATGAACTCCATTATTAATAACAACTCGAAAACCTTCTTTCAGTCTTTCATTGGCCAAATTCTTAGCTACGAGAAGAAGCTTTCCCAAGACTTGTTTATCTGTGTCTTGAGCTTTTTCGAGCATAGAAATCCTTCTTTTGGGTATCACCAAAAAATGTACTGGAGCCTGGGGGTTGACATCGTTAAAGGCGAGACAATCTTCATCTTCGTATAGAATATCCGCTTTTATTTCTTTGCTGATAATTTTATCAAATATGGTCGGGCCACCTGAGTCGCGTGCTTTTTTAGCTTTTTCAACTTCGCTACTTTGACTTTGATTCGTACACGAAGTCACTGAAATATTCCGTAAGTTAAGTCTATTAATACTTTTTAAGTTATTTTCAAAAATATTTGAGTTCGTATGAAAAGGATTATAATTATAAACTTTTCTTAGTTTCAAGAAGTACTGAAGCATTTTTATAAACAAGCAGAAGTCAAGTAGAAGGTTATACGTATAGCCAACATGACGGGAGTAAAAAATTCTTTAAATTCCGATACTGAATGTTATCTTTTTCTATGGTTTAGTTCTCAATTAGAATGTCAAATTCACTTTGATAAATCATACTCAATAATTAAAAGTATAAACATATTGCAAATGTCACTGTCACATTCATAGCCCATATATCCAAATTTGATTACTTTACAGGGGCTTATTTGCTCAATTACTCTGCTTCAGTTACATCATTTTATATATTTTTACTATTACATTTATATGATATTTGAGTTATATTCCAGAGAAAGGGTTCCCAATTTTTAATTTTACAGACACGACAGTGGCCACAGAACATATTGTGTGCTCGCCAAGCCGAAAACTATAAAAATTCATTTCTCACTCAAGTAAATTCAATTTTGAAATTTCTTCTATATTATTATACTATATCGCACACTAATCAAATTATGAGAATTATCTCTGGATTCATCTTTGGTCCACTAAAAAAATTAATGGTGGTCGCCATCTGGCTGGTGTTACAAAATAGAGTTTCAAATGCAAAAGAGGAATAGCCCCTGAGATGTAAAACTGATTACTAAAACATTTTATAATGGTTCTGATAAATTTACTATGCTTTTATATAGTGAAAAATTCTATTTCTTCCCCAATAAATAAAAATAATGGCCGCCATCTGATCGGTATTATAGAATATCCAAAAAGTTCTTAGATTTCCAGTCTAGAGATCAACAATTGTCTAAACCTAATCTACTATATCTGGCAGAGCCCCTAGTATGTAGTATAAAGATAATAGTAGTCAATCGGTGTAAAAAGTCTAATTAAATTTCAGCATGGTAATCATGTATCGTCACCAAACTCGACTACTCCCTAAATTCGAACCTTTCTCACCAAACTTAATGAATAGTTAGGTTTTCACCTTTTTCCATAAAATTTCCAAATTTTGAAAACTAGTTTTAACTAGTAGAACATTCTCTCAGTTCTTGTCTAAATTAGTTGCCTCAACTTCTAGGTCACTAATAAACTATCTCACCAGTCATTACTATTGCAAATGTAGTTTTTACCAAACTGTAATTAATACTCTGGTAATTAGAGGGGAGGTGTGTGATGTGTTGGTGATGTGCCAGACGAAGAAGTCATAGTTGTGGCTTCAAATCGTGTTCCCGTACCCTCTTATACCCCCCGTCCAAAAAAAATTAAAAAAGGGATACAACATAAATTACTTAATGGCTCCCCGTTCTTATTTTATGAAAAGATAACGAATCAAATGATAATCTGATTATTTTATTTTGAATAAACTTACACAATTATTTCGTTACATAAAATACAACAATAGCATTTCTTACAACATATAGATCCTAATATAATGTATACAATATTTATCATTCGTTTCTTTGGGATGGGTAATTTAACAACCTCAGCAATGCTACCGAAATAAACTTGCTTACAAATTGTCTATGATACTAATAAGGGAGAATTTTTTTAAATTAAATCTGAATAAAATATCTTTTCTGTGTAAAAAAAATTATCATGGATCTGAAAACATTTGTTTAAAAAGTTGTTAACAAATTAAAACGGTTGTTTAAAAGGAATTTCATTTCAAGAATGATTTTTTGAAACATTAAAACAATTAATACAATTTTTACAACTTTAAAAAAAAATATTAACATTTTTATACCTATAAACATAGAAAGTTCTTTTTAAAAAAATTAAAAAAAAAAGTTTTAACAGCTACATTGATACCACTTAATGTATACAAGAATATATTGGTTTATGACCGCTAATTGAAATTCAAGGGCGGCTATACTATTTGGCTCACTAACTTTCAGAATAACTTTTACATATTTTAAAATTCCCTGATAATTATCATCAACTGAACATTTCTATTTTACAGAAAAAAACAAACAAACAGCAAAATCTTTTTGTCCGTCATTATCACAGTAAAAAAAATTTTTTTAACGTCATTTGGCACACGATTTATTTAAAACACAACGATTGTAAAATGAGGGAATAAACCAAAATCGAATTTGAGACCATTACTTGCTTTGTAATTTTGAATTACTACCCGAATTGATTAGGGTGGGGGTCGGCAACCTTTTGAGTTGGAAGAGTCAAAAAATTACAATTTACAACATTTCAAAGTTTTTAAAGAGTCATAAAATTTTTTTGCCACAATAAAGAGCCGCACTCGTATAATTGAAGTCTTTTGGTAAAAAAACGAATCTATTTATTCACATACAAGTAGTGTTTTTTCACAACAAATTTTACACTATAAATGGTATATTTATATAAATTATGTTTGCACATGGAACTAAAAAGCCACAGCTTCACGTCCAAAGAGCAGCAGGTTGCCGATCCCTGGATTAGTTTACCATTTCTGATTCTAACCTCATGATCAATCAACCATAGTTTTACTTGACACTTTGTTGACCGTTCACAAGTTAATTCGTGTTTGCACTTTTAACAAGAATAACCTTTACTGGAAGTAGCCAATTAATGGTTAAAAATAAAGTCACACTAACGCATAGCACTTCTCTTAATCCTAAATCATTCATCTTTTATTAAAACTATATCACCACTTCTTACAAAAAAACTAATTAATGGAGTAAAGAAAAAACTCAGCAAGAACGTGTACAGAATGCTTTTCAAAAGGAAAGTGCAGTCAAACCAGACATATTTGGAAAATCAGTTACGCATCCATTTTTCATCCAGTTTTAGTTACAACAAAAAAATTCATTTCGATTCATTACATAAAATTTAAATAAAGTGTATTGCTGTTTACTAACATTATTCAATTTAAAATTCAGTTATGAAATGACCTGAAGTCGACTTTGGAGAAAAATTGCCGGTCAACAATGTGTTAAGTCAAAATAATAAAAAAAAGCATGGAACCTCCCAAAAAATTTAGGGTGTAAAGCCCTACAGACTCAGGGTAACAAACCAATTCTACAACCCTTTTAAAATGAGTTATTGATAAAAATATATTACTTAATAATATTATTATACGTTCACTAATACTTTCTAACGGCGAATTTTTCGCTTTGCAGTAAAAGTTATTTTGGAATAGACTTATATTAAAACAAAAAATTCCAAATTGCATTACGAACGGAATGATTTGTTTTTTTTTATTAATAAAATATTTCATCATGACTTCACGATTATACAAATAAAATGTCTGCCATCGCTCAATTAAGATGATTGATCACCATCAAAAGTTTCATGATTTTATCTTAATCTAAATAATTCATTCCATTCACTTAAAAAAACAATAAAATACAAAACGAAAGCATTGCTTTTTTAAATTAAGTCGGAAATTATAATTAAAATCTAATTTTAATAAGCGATCATAATACGTCTTAAAAGAGAGTAAACTAAAAAGTTTAAAATTAAGTTGTTAGAGCATTTTGCATTTGGCAAAGCCGATATCCCACGAACACATGAGATTTCCTTTTGTGAAGTTATTGGTTTAACTTTCGAGCCCTAACTCTATTTATTTAAGCCTGCCATTAATATAATATGCAGTGATATAAACCGCGAAAAATGCGGATACACTAATTGAAAATCAATTTTTCATTTAGTATGAATTCAAAAATTTTGTCAGACTCGCTTTACCAATGATGGGTTGTCTCAATTAAAAGATTATTTAAACTTATTGGTATTATGTGTAGTATAACTAACAAAGTTCTCAAAAAATCAAGAGTAGTTCAAGTTTAATATAAACTGTTATTGGGTAAGTAGAATAGACCTTAACTCTGTACTGATTTGGTCCGTTCTACCGGAAAATTAAAATTCGAATAGAGAAAAGCTAAAACGTCATATCACTTAAAGCCAGTTCTTAAAGATCGAATAAGAGTTTAGATTCGACTACATATTCTTTGAGAACCAAAAAATACGTAGTGAAGAAAAAAAATATTTTAAAAGAAACCCTGTCATTAAGTTCTTGGTGAAAGCTTGATAGCATTTACGCCGCTCGCCAAGTCCTCTTCAGCTCTCAAATTTGGATAAAATCGGCTAGGTCCTTCACTTCTAGACGAACTCACGGCAGGTTCTTCAGTGGGACTTACGTAATATGGATTGAACGGAGTATTGGTATAACTAGGGGTTGGAGAGTAAGGAGGCGGTGGTTCGGTCATTTGGTCTGTCGGGGAAGTAGGAGTGTTTGGCTGATTGGCAGCTTTAAAACGTCTAACAGTACGTTCTGTTCTTTCTAAGATTTCCCTAGCACCCACCATATCATCAAATCTAACTTCGTGAATGTCCTGAAATGGAAAATTTAAAAATAAATTAACGCTCAAAATCAAATTAAATTAGATTTTAATTCACATACCTCATCTCCCACATCTGGCAACTTTTTAACAATCTCTTTTTTGAGCTTCAAAAATGCACATACACTTATGCGCAAGAGTTAAATAAGCCTCTGACATCTTCAGGAGTCCACTTTTGATGCGCATTAGTTTCACAACTTCATTTTCCTTAGCTTTCTCTATTGCTAAAAATGTAAAAAAGGGAGTTTGTTTAATACTTATTAATAAAAAAACCTGAGAGTGCAATAAAATAAATGTTACACCTTTCTTATTTATGTTATTTGAAAATTCGAGACTCTTCGAATATATCGAAATCACATCAAAATTTTTATTGTAATGTAGGATTCAAAAGATTTAACCAAGAATTTTAAATTGTGATTTACAGTTACAACTTTCTTACCTTCAGAATAAGCTATTTCCTTCTCCCGCACACATTCAGCAAGTTTTTCCTCAGCAGCTCTCTTAGCTTCAGCATTTTGTTTTTTTTCAGCTTTTGCCACTTTTTTCTTGGCTTTCTCTTCCTGTACTTCGTAATTAGCAAATTTGTTTCTTAAAGCATCTGTTGTTTTCTCCCCTTCAAGAATCATCTCAAAATTGTGTTTGTATTCACCAACACTAGCTTAAAACAGTAAATAAAATTTTTATGTTAATTATTTTCTCACCCAAACAAATCAACAATTACATGTTGTTTAGTGCTTTATTTCAGACAGGACAAAGAGTTTCAAAAACTTGACTAAAAATAAGCTGGATTTTCAAGTCAGGGATAGGAAATGATCAAGTTTTGAATTTCTTTAATATTTGATTTTTGGGTGTAACAGGATATAAGAAGAGGATTTGAACTATAATTTCTTAGTTTGGCACTTAATCACTACACAATGGACCTCCCACAATTTCTTTTATTTTAAGAATTAAAATGATATCAAAGAATTTTTCATTTCACTCTTTAGCAAAAATTTTCAAGATACCTGCAAATGAGTTCTGTGCATCATGCCAAAGTATACCTAATTGTGAAATGCAAAGAAACAATTCTTGCAAAGATTTGTTTTGCTCATATGTAGTCCATTTTAATAAGTCCTCAATTATTGTACGATGTGAGTCTTTAATAGCCTTCACTTGAGATTTCATTGTTTTGATATCTGATATTATCATATTTAACTCCTGGTAGCCTGTACCTAATGATAATAATAATGCCCCACTCCTGAAAAGGAAAATTGTTTTTGTTAATTGTTACAACACTTCTTTCCTAAATATATTGTAAATCTCAACAGAAAGTCTATATATTACAAGATTATATTTTTAATATATAACTTAAAAACTGATCTTCGTAACTGCAACTGACTCAAATTTAGTTTTTAAAACAAACTTTACCTTCTAAGTTTACTAGTTGCTTTTTCCATTGTTTTTTTTTCACTTCCCAAGTCACTGCTTCAGTCCACTTTTAAAATTGTTATATCTGGAATACAGCCCCTCCTGAAAAGAACATAACAATAGGATTTAGGTGTTAATAACATAAATTTTCCATCGCTAACATTCATGCGCTGCGTATATAATAGAAATTAACATTTTTTTAAAGGGCTTAGTGAAGTAAAATTTTTTAAATCGATTGATTTAACGACTTCTAGAGTTTGATAATTTCTGACGAATTAATAAGGATCATTTATTAGAGCTGAAAGTTTATTTAATCAAATAAAGATAATTATTTCATCTCTGAATGAAGTCATCTGGGGACTTGGCGCGTCAAATTTTGAATTCGTGTTTAGTAAGACGTATAAACCAGAATAGGTCTCAAGAAATTTTGATACTATGCAAAAAACCATCCCAAGCAAAATATTAACAATAAACAGCCAAAAGTAAAGGTAATACCTGCCAAATAAATTTTTTCCTCAACTTAAAATGTTTGCTATTTCGCAGCACATGCGTGCCAACTTCTAAACAATTATCTAAATTTTGTTTTCGTTTTTTACTGAAATAAATATAAACTTCATCTGCAACGTAGTCTAAATAAAATTTTTGTTCAAATATATTTATAATAAAACGTAATTTTTTGTCATACTAACAAAGTCATTTATTATCATTTGTATTTGCGTTGTGAAAAAAAAAAATTTTTATTTTTATATAGATCATTAAAATGTTGGCAAAACTGACGAATACGTTGATTCTCATCTTTAGTACAGGCGTCATGCATTACATTTCAAATATATTTTGTGTCTTTCTGTAATAAATTTCTTTGTTGTTTAATAGTTTTATGTAAATTAATTGTAGTTTGAAATACAACTGTATTAAACTTCACCAGGTTTATTTTTGTATTGATGAATATTGAGCTTTTTCTGTCTAGTGACTGACTAGTTGCTAAACTAAAGCACAGTCATCTAAGAAATATAAAATGGCGGACGTTTCTATCATCTACATAGTGATGTATTTTACAGCTAAACGTTGAAAAAAGGCTATTTTCTATAAGGTAAAAACGATTTAAAAACGTTCTTAAGGTTTTTTAGTATAAAATTGTCGTGCAATAAGGTGAATTAAACCTTTAGAAGTGCCGTAACAAAACAATGGAAGTTTTCAATTTTCTTGCAATTAAAGATGTTTTAAGAATTCGATTTTTTGGTTTTGTTTTGTCGTCAGTTTTCGAAAAGTGGTGTTTTTCATTAATAGTTTTAAATTGTGACAAAATGCATGTGTAATCATATGAAATGGTGCTAATAAGTCCAATATTACGGTTTTGTATTGTTAGATATCCAAATTGCCGTTCAATAATTTCTTTTCATTTGAAATGTGCTCATTATTTTTCACGATGCTACTTTTAATTACATCATATGTTTTATTTTATTCACTTTTGCGAATCGGAGTTGTAAAAATAATTAAAATGTTTATGGCCATTGTGTTTTTATCAATTACATTGCGCATTTGTCTTAAATTAAGCAAATAGGGTGAACATGTATTGGCATTAGAAAAGGTCATTTAGTCTTAAAATTGATCAATTTGTTATGCTTATTCAGAAGGCAATTCCTTTATAAAACCAAAATATGTATCAAAAATTTAAATAATAGTTTCCATAAGTCTTACACCATTATGTGTAACAGTCACTTTTCATATTTGTTAACTGTGAAATATGCATATTCAAATCAGGTCAACAAAATTTTTGTGTTAAATTGGCTTCAAATCTTAATTGTAAAAACTGTGAATTGTTAAATAAGCCTGAGTAGTTTCATTTATGAAGTTCATTCAAGTTTTATCTTTATAATCTTGATTCTAAAACATTGTGTTTATATATTTCGAATATCAGATTATTGATTTTTTATCAATTGGCAATATATTTAAATTTGTATTGTTTTTTTTGCAGAAACAACTATGATTTTGCTATTATTCAAAGAAAAATGAAGATAGACATTAATAAAATTAAAAAGGGTACTTCCGAAGTAGTAAGTGTTTATTTAAATTTATTTTTGTTTTATAAATTATAATCGATTTTTAATTTTCATTAAATTAGGGTGATTTAGTAACCTTGGGGGTTTATACTGTGGTGGAGACACAACTTTCATTGTAATGATATTATTTAAAAATATAGGAATTTACCATTTTCATGAATTCTCTTCTTACAAATGAATTGTATAGTATTGATTGAAAGAAAACGAGGAGATTTTAATTGAATTCTGTTTGCTAAATAAGGCTGTTATCATAGTAATTTGGTTCTACATTTGGGTTTTTCCTAAGCTAAATGAACTTGGAGAGTTTTGGAATTTTATTATATATATACTAAGAACTTACAATTTGAAATGAAATTTAAAAAACTTTAAATTGAGCATTTCAATGAGGGTGAGATTAAATTTTGCTTTAATTCATCAAAATCTTATTTCAGCCACCTGAATGTCAGGCTATAATACAAAAGCTAAAAACATGTTACCAAGATAACAACAATGAAAATTTATTACAAGAACTACAGCAAACAACTTCTTGGACTTATGGAAAATGTGAATTGTTCCATTGGGTTGATGTACTCAATATTTTTGATGATATATTGGAGCATGGCGCTCGCCGCATTACTCCCGGACTTTGGAGTTTGGCGGCCGACACCTACAACAAAAAGGTATTTCAATCATTTTTTCATTACACAATTTTGCCTATACACATATCATGAGTATTTGAAATGTTTGAGGCTTGTTAAGTAAATACAATAAAGTTGAAGAACGTAATGACGTTTAATGCGTTGCCTTGGAAAGCATTTAGTACAACAAAGCAAACCTTCATTTAGTTCAATGATTTTGTTATTAATATTCGGATAAATTTTTAAAATTTCAGTCAAGAGATCTTCTCCTGGAGGTTCTGAGGTTTACAACCTTACTAATCGAACATTCATTCAGTCGACATTTGTACAATTCTATGGAACATTTATTGGTGTTGATGGGTTCCAGTAACTTGGAAATTTTGAATGGAGTTCTTAATTTGCTTTACATGTTTAGCAAGAGAAGCAACTTCATCCCTCGACTACACCAAGATTCAAAATCACCATTGCTTAAGTACCTCATGTACTTGGCAGAGGTAAGCAAGAATGACCAACCTTCCTGTGTACAGTTTATCAGTTCTTACATGTAGTTGAGTGAAAGTGATTGATTTTTCGCTTTTTTTCTTCCAGAGTTGGGGAGGTCGAGAAAACGGGTTCGGTTTGGCTTCTTGCTGTCAGGAAGTTCTCAAACCGGTAAGATAAGATTTAATTTTTGTTTTTGTAGTTTATTTTAATTGTAACGTCCGAAATTAAAATGACATCTTTTTGTTTCAAGGAATTACGAGAATCTGCTACAACATTACATTTTGAATACTACGATGACGCTCCAACTCACAAAAACAAAGTAACGACTATACATATTGAAAATATAGACAAAATAGATAAGAGTTTATCCAGTATTATGGATGAATTGATAGAAACCTATAATGTAATTGAAAGCCAGAGGGTGAGTATATTCTTTGATGTGTTATGTGAAAATTAGTGTTGACATATAGCACTTTTATTTATTTGTTCTACTTCTTGGAAAGTGCTAAAAATGGAATCGATAATGTCTCAATTTCACTTTCAGATGGTGCTTTTTACGCAGCTGAGATTGGCTCATGGTTTTCCTTGTTACCATCGAAGGTTACTGTGTGTTCAAGCTAGGTTGCAGGCAATCTCGGTTCTGGCTTACTCAAATGGACTTCAAGATAACACGCATCAAGCAGTTCTTTACAACGGTCTATTAGAAGAACTAGTAGAGCTTTTGGAGTTATCGGCTCCCGAATTAGTCGATATTAGAGCTGCTGCGCTTAGGACATTAACTTCAGTCATACACCTTGACAGGAATCCTCACTTTCCAAAGTAAGAGTTTTGTTTTTTGTCTTGAAGAACCTTTGTTTAAAACGTTACAGAACTTCGTGTAAATTAATATTTATTATTTTTTTACGCAGAAAACCCGGACCACGACTACTAACCATAATAGATGTCACCGGGGCTGCTAATTATCACGGTCAGCTTCCGTCTATGGTGAGAACCTGTATTGCGTCATTAACAGGAACTCAACCTCACGAGCAGGCTAGAGTCTACGGTGCACAGTTACAGTCTTTTCCGTTGCCTCTAGCTACTGCCCTGTTTAGTTTTTTGTATCACTTGGCCAGTTACGAAGCGGGTGGTGAAGCCCTCGTGTCATGTGGTATGATGGAAAGTTTACTTAAGGTCATCAATTGGCCTGGAGAAAATTTGGATCAAATCACGGTGAGTATATTATTCGTTTTGTGAAAATTCGAACTAGTTTCCAACTAAAGTAGAACTTTTTCCTCATATAAATTTTGTTTTGATTTATTATTTTAGTTTGTGACCCGGGCTGTAAGAGTCATTGATCTAATCGCAAACATCGACATGACATCGTTTCAAGCACATCAAGGGCTTAACAGTTTTATCAACAGATTGGAACTGGAAGTAAATATTTGTCGGAAGGAACAACCCTTCGAAATAAAGATTCCAAAAGAAACAGGTGAACCTATGCATGACTCTGATGCTGAAACCCCTGGACCGTCCCTTTCTTCTGCTGAGAACAATGCTAATGTATGGAGGAATCGCGAGGAAAATACCTTACCAACAGTAAACGAATCCAATGAGAATCAAATGTTGGAAGAACCGAGCAATTCTTCTGCTGCGGATAATGAAGAAGGCGTCCGATGGACCCAACCAGATTTCTCGAGCTCTAGTCCTAGTCAGAATTCAACAAGACCAACAACATCTGCTTCAGAAATTGAGGGGGGACAGGCATCTGCGTCGACTTCTCAAGAAGCAGAAACTGATGTGAGTTACTCTCGTGTAAATTTTATTTATTTGTTAAACTATTTCTTTATATTAGAGTTATTGACACGTGTTAATTTGCAGGTTACTATGGCCGAAGACCAAGAAAAGGATGAAACTTGGGCGCCCAAAATAATCAAGATATTTTCGACTCCTGAACAGAATGCTGAGTCCGCGATGGAGGTCGACGAAGAAAATACTTCAAGTGAGTAATGAAAACAATTTGCGTTGTTATTATTTTACGTAATAAAAGAGTCATCCGAGCAAAACTTGTAAATATTTTTAACAGTTTTAATGAGTGAATCACTTTTATTATTTTTTTTAGAAGAAGAACCGTCGGCGCCAGTTTCTACTGCCAACGACACAGTCGTAAATGAACCTCAACCGGGAACTTCGGCATCTACTTCCCAATATTCTAACGATCTTTTTGAGCGGACTTCAAAAGTCAAAGAATCCGTCGATTACAGTGGGAATCGGTGGCAAGATGCGAAAACCGGAAAGACATGTCTCCCTGAAAGAGCGGGATTGATAAAATCCATATTGAATTTCCTGAAGAAAGCTATACAAGATCAGGCTTTTAGCGAATCAATGAGGACTGTAATGGAAGGAAGTTTACCGTCTTCCTTAAAACACGTCATAAGTAACTCCGATTACTATGGCCCTTACTTGTTTCTACTAGCTACCGATGTTGTGACTGTTTACATATTTCAAGAGCCGTCTCTTCTCTCAACTTTGCAAGACAACTACTTGACTGATGTTGTTCTTCAAGCTATGCTAGTCAAAGAGGTAGGTTCAACTACCTCAACTAAGTTCAAAACACTAGCCGGTGTTTCTTTATGTTTCTCCCTGGATAAATTCTTACGTCTCGTTTGAATTTTTTTTAAGGTTCCAGCAACTAGAGAAGTCTTGGCATCGCTACCAAATGTTATCAGCGCTCTGTGCTTAAATTCAAGAGGCTTAGCACAGTTTAAACAGTTCCATTCTTTCGATCACTTATGTGAAATATTCGTTCATCCTTTGTATTTACCGGCAATGAGGAGGAGGAGGAGTAACGATCCGTTAGGAGACACAGCGACAACACTTGGCAATGCTATGGATGCGCTAATGCGTCATCACCCAGATTTAAAAACTGAAGCAATGAAGGCCGTAATTAATGTAAGTATATGTTAAAATATTTTAAATTGTAGATCAGTCACCGGAGTGCTATCAGAATTTGAATTAGTTTTTGAATGACTATAATAGAATATTTTAGTCACATAGTATACAGTAGTAACGCTTGTTTTTAATTACAGCTGTTAGATGAAATATATGTATATGGTACAAGTCCTCAATACACGTGTGAAAGTTACACAAGCAAAAAGACATCAACTAGTCCTGATCCACCCGCGACCAGCAATAATGACGGAGGAGGATCAAGTGATGAAGAAGAAGATGAGGAGAAGGATGCACCTTCTACATCATATTACGTTCGAGCCGACGCCACACAAGGAAAACCACACACACCTATTCCTCTCATAGATTACATTCACAATGTTGTAAGTGTTCTTTCATGTGTCAACAAGCTTTACTGGAATTTGAGACTATCAGTTTGAAAGTTTTAATATAATCTTTGGTTGCTTTTTCAGATGAAATTCGTAGACGCTATTCTCAGTAACAATTCTACCGAAGATCACTGTAAGGAATTTGTTGCTCTAGGAGGTTTGAAATATACAGTTAAGCTTTTGTCGATGCCGAATCTGCCGGCAGATTATGCTGTAACTCCAGCAGCTCAAGCTGTGGCAAATGTTTGCAAATCTATTCTTGTAAGTTTGTTTAAGTGTTTTCTATATATTACACACTAAACAAATCCGTGAGTTGAAAAGCCTGACAGCAGCAATCATTTTTGTTTTTTAGAGTTTGGCTCGTGAACCGAAAGTTTTAGAAGAGGGATTAAAAGAACTTCAACAAGTGTTGACGCGTTTGGAACCTTTAACTGATCATTCATCCGGGAAATGCGTGCTTTTACACGAGTTGGCCATGGTTCCGGATCTGGATAACGCTTTGTACTCTTATACTGCGACTCCTTTACTTCATTCCATGGCTGCCACCCATGGTTTTGTCATTATGTTCGTGCACGTTTGCCGAACGGGACAGTCAGAAATGCGAAATACTTCCATTTATACGTGGGGTTCTGCTCTCGGACTTGACATTTTACACAAATTATCGAAATTGTATACATCTTTGGTGTGGGAAAGCACTTTACTTTTGGCTTTGTGCAGCGATGACGTAATACCATCTGATTGCGATTTCGGTCAGCAAGATTTGAATCTTCTTTTGCCGCAAAAAGAAGGACGAGTAAGTTATAGCGAAATTTCTCTAACTAGAAAAGTTATTTATTATCCGTTTTACAAAGACACCGTGTAACTTTTTTTTTGTTGTAGTTAATTCGAACAACAACGGAGGCCATGAATACCATGAAAGTAGAATCGCCATCGCCTTCCGAAGTCGGTGAGGGAACTTCATTTATGTCCTCGACAAAATCAAAAGCCACTCGCATCGCTCCTACTCCAGAACAATTAAAACATCTAAAATTGCTGTTGAGAGCCGCTTCGAGACTCGGAAGAGCTCTCGCAGAATTATTCGGACTTCTCGTCAAGCTGTGCGTGGGTTCTCCCAAAAGACGAGTCACGTTTCAACAGCAGACTTTCTCCTATCCAGCATTGGGAGCAACCGATGTTGCTAAAGCCATGTCGGATCTGTTGGCGAGAGGACTGAATTGGAATTTGGTTCCCCCGGCGCCTTTAGAGAAATTCAAGTTGGTGTTCGTTTACTATCAGTCAGTCGATTGTTGTTTAATTTTTTTCTTTAGAGTGGTATTTATAATTTTTTTGGTTTCAGATTGACTTACCTGATTTGTTCAGTCGGATTCACATCTCCGATGCTGTTTGATGATAAGAAACAGCCCTATCACATGATTATGCATTATTTCGTCGAAGGTGAAAACGATGGTAGTTCTTCAGGACTCATGGCATTTTTCGAGTAAGTTTTTCTTTCCTGTAGGAAAAAATTCAAATTTCATTGAACTGTTAGTGTTGAGTGAAGCAAATCGAAAGGTTTGGGATGTTAATAAATGTTGTGTTGTTTAGTTCAATGTATCACGCTCTGGCTGGAGACGGGTCTACAGAAGGCGAGAAAGAAACTGGAAAGAAGGAATTCCCCGAGGGAACGGGAGAGTTTTTGGACGCGTGGCTCATGCTCTTGGAAAAGATGACCAATCCGAAAATGATATTAGATTCGCCGAACGTGTTCGTTCAGGAGCACAAAGTGGAAAATGCTCCAGTTCTAGAATTTTGTCCATACCGATATCTGGTGAAGATTCACAGAATGGCATTTAACGCCATCATGGAAATGTGGTGCAGGAAACCTTTGAAAGGTTACGGTTTCCGAATGACTGACAGCATGCTTCGCATTCTCAAACACATTCTCGTCGGAGAGAAAATCTTGCAAGAGCGTTTGGAAGAAGCTTCTGTGAAGCAAATCAGCTTGACAACTTATGGAGACCACATCAGGGGCGGAGCCGGCTACGGGAATCAATTTTCCAATTCTCCCCTCGACGGAAGCTTTCCGTTTCAAGGTTTTAGTAGTAGCACTCCGAATCCCCACGTACAAGTTAACGAAGCTCTCATCACGCAACTCTGCGATATGGGCTTCTCTAGAGATGCAGCGATTGAAGCTTTGTCTCAGTCACGAAGCATAGAAATGGCCATCGGTTATTTAGTCGAGAACAACAGGACGTCTTATGAGGTATCTCTTTGTTTTTGATTTAAATAAAAAATTTTGATGCTAAGTTTAGAGATTAATTCTCATAATCTCTTTCAATTTAGGAAGCTTTACGGGACATCGAACAAGATTTGTCAGAAGTGTTCGGCGCTTCGTCGATTGAAGTGTCGAACTCAGTTTTACCTAGAGAAGGAAGTTCTTCAGGAAGTCAAGCAAATCCTGGTAATTTAGAAATTAACTTGCTAATCTGAAACTGTAGGTCAGTGTTTTCCAAACTTTAATTTTTCACAGCTTGGAAATATTTGATCACTTGGCACTTCTTCTATTTTATAAAATACTACAGCCTAAGGCGCCTCCCCTTAGACTAGTCAATGCCTCCCTAGGAAGGCGCGCCTGCCAGTTTGGAAAATGCTGCTGTATATGTTGAAATCTTTAATTATGATGTCACCTTGAAGTTAATCTTTTGTTGATGTTGCCCTAAACAATATTTTTATTTTGTTTTATAGGACAAAGTATGTCTCAAGGAGATAGTAATAAAGTGAGGAAGAAGTGGAGATGCGAAATGCCACTTGCAGAACGCGAAGCCGAGGTAAATGTTTTTGGTGCCATTTTTCAAAGAACTTAACTTTCAGCCATCACTTATCTAATTATTTGTGTAAAGTATATTAGTGCAACATTCTTACGTACGGAATTGTTTGGTTTTACAGATGATGAACGAGATTAAAAAATATCAACTTTCTCAAGACACCATGAATAAATTTACCGAAAACGCTTTGACTCAGTGTCTCGAAGTTTTAGAGAACCTTCCAGAAACAGTATACCGAGTGTGTGACTTGCTCATGGTAATAAGTGATAGAAATGGATTTTCTTGGTGCGAAAACATGTTGGATGTCTTATGCAAAGACGTAAGTTGTTATTAAAGTAAAACGAAATCCTTTGTTTTTTTAAATGAGACAATCATTCAACATATTGTGGGTTTGTAGATTTCCACTCAAGTGATCGATATGCTTAAAGAAATGGAAAATGAGGCTTCGATTACTTTAGATAAGGTTCAGCAAGTTTTAGTCGATTCTGATAATGCCAAAAAGGTTTCGGTTCGACTTCATCTATTGACTCTCTTATTTGATGTGAGTAAAGTTTTGACATTTTGTTGTTAAAGTTTTGCTTGTGTTGGGGATTTTGGTTTATTCTGCTCGTTTTCATGTTACAGGATTTACGATTTGCTTGTGTTCGAGCTATGTCTCACACGTGTCTCGTTTGCTTTTTGATAAAATTACTGGAAACATTCGGTAAACATTCTGATGCAAGCGGACATCTCGTTCAGTCGAATTCATTGCTGACTCCGAAGTGGGTAGCTCCGCTTGTTCTGTTGTTGGACTTGTACGAAAAGACAGCGGTTTATACGCAAAGAATGCACGAAATGCATAAAGTGAGTGCGGTAGCTTTTGAGCACCAATGACTTCCCTTTTGTTTTCTTTGCATCTTTCTTATTTTGAGTTTTTTTTATTTTAGGTTTGTACCGGAGTATGGAAGTGGTTTCAGATAAAAACAGGAAAATGGACAGTTTACACAGCGCAGAACAACAAACTTATTAACCTCGCTTATTGGAGCGGAGCACCTGGTTGCCGCGTTACCGTGGGAGAGACACGGAGGAAGTACCACATAAATTTTAACACGTTGTTACAGGTGTGTTGTTAGGTTATTGAAAAGAATTTCGTTTTCAACTGTATCATTCCACCTTTTAAAAGTTTTTATCATCATTAACAATCGCACAGTCTAACTTGTATCGTTTGGTTTTAGATCAATGAAGACACTAACCGAGGATCACCAATTACCATGGTTTTGAAACAGGGTGATCAGGAAGGTCTCGCTGCCGAAATGACCGGAAACGACACTGAAAAGGAAAAAAATAAAGAACATGAGTCGATATATAATCAGGCTCACAACAGATCTCAGCATCCTATACCATCAATAAATGAATCCAATCGATTCACAATCATGGAGTAAGAATACGTTTTATTTCTATCTGTGAATTTTTATTGACCACAACGTGGATTTTATTTACATTAAATTTTACTTTGCTTGCAGGGCTTGCGTTAAATTAATGCAAATCCCGGTGGATGCAGATGCTCTTCACGCCTTAATGAGGCTCACACTTCGATTAACACGAGACTATACTTTGGCCAAGTTCTTTTCCCAAAAAGGAGGGGTAACTGCGCTTCTCAATCTAGAACAGGATTCGAATTTTATCGGTTTCAGCAGTTTGGCCACTTTAATTCTCAGACATGTCATGGAGGATCCGATAACTTTGCGAACTGCACTTGAACGGGTAAGATGGTAATCTATTGGTTATACAAATTGAACTTGAGATTAGCCAACTTTATTTATAACTTGGCTTTGAAATTGTTTGCTACAGACAATCCGTGGGAGGATATCAACCGAAATCCAGCCATTCTTTAGAGAATTATTATTCATGATGAGACATTCAGAAGCTGGGATATGTAGAAATCCTGAGATTTATTTTGAAGTCGCTCAGAAAAATCTTCAAATTGAGTACTGTAAGTCCTTTTGAATGTTTTTTATTTCCCTCCAAATTGGTTTAATATTATACTAGAAAGGTAATCAGTGTTAATCGTGTTTTTTTTGTATTTAAAGGTGATAGTTATGAAGGTCGTTATATTTTGAAGTATGTTCGTAAAAACGAACGTGGAGCTACTGAAGAACCGACAATTGAAAACACAGCCGTATCTCTCATTCGAACGCTACTAAATCAACTCGTTGTTCCTGACGAATACCTCTTGAAGTCATATTCTGAAGCGAGTGAGTTTCTTTTTTGTATCATTTGTACGGTTAGTTTTCGGTTTGTTATTGGTTATATAATGTAATGTTTCGTGGGATTTTTTAAGGTGTGACCAACGTCAACATAAATGCAAAAGAAACGACAACAGTACATTCTCAAAATAAATTCTTCTCGACGGATTTGGATGCGATTACATCCGTTTTGAACAACAAGAAACCCGTGGATAACAAAGAAAAAGAGAAAAAGGAATTCCCGGAAGAGAAGAAGTCGAAGAAATTACTTTCGAAATCTGCTATATTGGCCGTTTTGACAGATGCCGTCAAGTCTTACATGGGATTTTCAAAATTAATAATGGATCACGTGTACGAAGCCGATCCCGAGAATCCAGTCTTGACGGAAGACATGACAGCGGTTCGGTTTATTTTGGAAAAATTTGTCTTACTTCCCGGAGTTGACAAGGAGTCTTTGGAAATTGCTGCCGAAGCTCGAGTGCTTCTGGGTGCTGTCGGTGCTTGCAATCACTCAGCTGGTGTTCAATCGGCTTTAGTGATGGAGGTTAGTGTGTGGGTTGGTGTATTATTATTTGGGGAGGTTTTGAGGATATTGTCATGAAACAATTTTAATTTCATGTTTTAGGTTAAGAATTGTATTCAAAGAATCGTGAGCTCTCATTATGAAGACACAAAGAAGAAGTATACAGACGTTTCATGCATTCTCAGTCTCATTTCGGACATGATGGTTATGTGTCCACCCGTAAACTGGTTGTCTATAGTGAACAATTCATTCATCAAAATGAAAAACAAGTAGGTCGAAGTTATATGCATAAGAATTTCATTCGTTTTGATTTGACGTATCGACGTATGTGATTATCGTTTCATTTAACCTTTGTAGCGTCGCTCATCTGTCGAACATATCAAAATTGTTCACAAGAAAAGGTCTAATAAATGAATTGGCTAGATTGCCTCACAACTTAGACCTCTCCAACCCAAACTTCGTTTTGGCCATGAATGCAGCTTTGAAACCTTTAGAAACTCTTACGAAATTGGCCAACGATCGAGGTAATCGAAATCACGGCGGTGACTCTTCCTACAAGAGCGGAGGAAGGCAAAACGCGTCGAACAGAACCACCCCAAGAAGTCGGTACGTGACCTTTCGTTAACCTTTCAATTAGTTTTGTTTTTGATTAAGAATGAATTTGACTGACGTGTTGAAATTTCATCAATTACGTAAATTAATTTTTTTTTTTAGATCCAACTTTAACGAATAGCTCGGGAACTACCTCCGGAAATACGAACGCTCAAGGCGAAGAAACAAACGAAGATACGGAGAATACGGAAAACGATTTGTCAGCTGCAGCTGAAAGCCTTGAACCCGTGTCAGATAGTCAAGTGAATGATGACATAACTGATATTGGAGAAATAGTTTTGGAAGATCAAAACATGGATAGGTAATATAGTTTATCACGTGTTAGTGCTGATTTTCTTGTTTTGTTGTCTTTTTTGTGTGCTAATCTGAGTTTTTTTTACAGTAGAGACGCTGACAGAGGTAGTTCCATGCATATGGAAGATATCGTTATTCCTCAGGATCGTGAAACAGTTGAGGTAAAGTTGATTAGCAATCAGAAGAAGGGTTAACGTTTTAATTAAACTCTAGTTGTTATGGTAATGAAAATTTTTAATTTTTGTACAGAATGACGATTTGTCGAATCCCATGACTCTGCAAACTGCACTAATGCAGATGACATCAGAGGTAAGTTACTATATTTCTGGTGATGTAAATATATTTTCTATTTCACGATTCATAAGCAAAAAACAAATTTTCTTTTAGATGGTTCATGGTTTGATAACGGAATTACAACCCTTCAACCAGGAACAACTCACCGATCCTGATGATCCCGATAATCTGGAAGAGGATCAATACGGAGATGAACAAATGGAGGAAGATAATAACGAAGTCGACGAAGGAGGTTATAATAACGAAAACGACGATCCGGACGACGATTTTCTCATGGATACCACGATTTTCAATCGTCCAGAGCACATAGTCAACGATTTGTTGTTCGTACAGTATCCGAGCAACGAGAGCGAAACCCTGGGTACATTTAACGAGTTGTACAGTGATGATTCTTCGCTGAGACCGGAAGAATCAGGTAATATTACTCGGGAAGGAATTATTAAATGTGGGGAGTTGATTTTGAATGCAAATTTGGATTGGGGGCTTATGTATTATTTTTAATAGGACAAAATTATGGGCCTTTGACTTTTTGCATAAATAATGAAGTCTCTTGAAATTGTTTTGATCACGAAAGGGGACTTTGTGGATATTCAAAGATCGAATGAAAATTGTTTCCTCTGTAATAATAATGGCCGAGTTCATTATTGAGTTCGGTATTGGGGGGAGCGGGAAATAATTTTAAATGTTTTTTTTTTGCTTTGATTTCTAATAAATGAAACGCGGGATTTGAGTTTGTGATTTTATTCGTTTGGTATTAATTTTAATTGATTTTTTTTTACAGTGTTGCAGAATCCGCCTCCTATCTATCATCCCCTTCTGGTTCGTAGAAACCGAGAAGATTCGGTTCCGTTGCGAAATATCCGAAGTCGACCACGACGATATCAGTTCCTTCAGTTGAATCCTCAGTCAAGGAGTTTGTCTAATCGGCCAGATATCTTGCAGAAGTATGTGATACTCGTGAATAAAATAAATTTTCTGTAGTTTTTGAATGACTACCAAGCGTCTGCAGAAATATATGAAACATGGTGTCTAGTTAGAACAGGCAAAATTTGTGACGTGACATTTGGGAATTTCTCTTACTTTTTATTTTGTTTTTAGTTTGTTGTTTTCTCAAAGACGACACCGATCGGCGGATTATAGACAGGGAGATCAAGATGGTCACGGTTCAGGGAATCATCACTTCCGAAACAGTAATCTCGTTTTGATGGAAAATGGTTTCGGAATGCTCACCCGTCCCGACGAAGATAATATTGATTTACTGGTGAGTTTTTAATTTTAACTCAGCATTATGAATGGCAGTTAAACCTGTCGAACAGCTGCTGCCGAGTCCGGATCGCTGCAGCTTAGGAATACTCTGTTAAAAAGTAAAGTATTTTGTAACGACATTTTTATTTACTTTGTTGTTATATTCTTTTCAAGGATCAGTC
This sequence comes from Columbicola columbae, assembly GCA_016920875.1. Taxonomy (NCBI): domain Eukaryota; kingdom Metazoa; phylum Arthropoda; class Insecta; order Psocodea; family Philopteridae; genus Columbicola; species Columbicola columbae. The sequence continues at coordinate 15,066,951 of JADMLL010000006.1, read as the reverse complement.
AATGGAATACTACTTTGGTCAACATCTATCTTCAAACGTACAAAGCGTTTGTTATGCTCGCTGGGCGAGTGAGATGAAGATTCTCGATGCGGATTCAGCTGCAATGGCAGCAACCGTATTAAGTTATCGTTTGAGAGGAGTTTTAGAAGTAAACAGAGAGGATCTGAAAGCGAAACAAACAAGTAAGAAATAGATAGATTTATATTGAGTATACGCATAAAAGTGATTTGTTACAAATAATATGAGTAATCACACAAAAAATGTTTCTCTTAGGTTCTCATGCTATGGATGTCAGTTCGCCTCCTAATAATTCCGAAAATAAATCTGTTGAAATGACGGATGCCGCTCAACAGAATAATGAGAATAGTGTGGATGGAATAACACAGTTGGCAACTCAGCCAGCAGGTTTGTTTTGTTTTTCATTTTAATTAGTTTATTCAAAAGATAAAAGGACAAAATTGATGTAGTAATTTACTTGTAGATGAAAATGTGGATTCGGGAAGGACTGAAGATGCTGCATCGAATCAAGAAAACACTCGTCTGGCGGAGGAGTCATCATCACCGTCGGCTAATAGAGCCGCCGAAGAATCGAACATCGTGGAATCAGAACAGCTGGCCGAAACCGGTGGCGATTCTAATCTTCGTGATGCATTCACGTCGTATTTCATGTTTGATGATGACGAAAGAGTAGAGCCTGGTATGTATAATTCGCTTTTAATGTTTCTTTGCATACACTCATCCCTTGAGAGGTCTAAAATAAATTTTTCTTCTACAGCTTTTCCCATATATGGAACGAATGAAGAGATGGCTGATGATGAAGATGGTACCGAGACTAGAGATAATTTCGATTTGAATTCTGCTTCTCAGGTTTGTTTATTTATTTGGTGTCAGCTGTAATGACAGTGTGCTAAAGAAAACATTTAACGACTGGAGTTTTCATTTCAGGAAACAGAAAATGATTTACCATTTCTGGGATGGGATAGTCATCCACGCGCGGATGATGGTTTGCCCTTGAGACGCATCCCAGGTTCTATCAGTATAGTTCCTACTCTTGTCCCGCCTGCTGTGTATCCTTTGCGTATGTATTTTTCGATATTCCTGGGAGTAACACATCAGTTGATGACAAGCTTAATTTTAATTTTTTTTTCTTTTGTAGTGTCTTCACCGCAGCCATTCCAGGAAGTGGATAATTCGTTAGAAATTTCATCAAACGTTACTCAAGCTGATGAATCCTCTAATAATGCATCGTCAGCTACGAACGCGAATAGTCCGAGCAGTCTTTCCGGAGCTACTTCAGCTCAAAATACCAATTCCAATTCAGAGACTAATCAAGAAACCGAGAATGAGACGGAAAATACTGAATCTACATCCAGTAGACAAACAAATATGTTTCCGGTAAATATTGTTGATGTGTCATTAAAGTGAATGCGGTTACTAATTTGAGTATTGAACTTCATTCTAACAAAATATGATCTTTCTTTTAGGATTTTCTTCCTTCCATTTTTGGTCAAAGTACCGAAAACCAAGAAACTTCTACGACTTCCGAACCTCAGCCTCCGCCGGCTGCGTCTGAAAATGATAACGCGACCACCGGAGCCCCAGAAAGTGAAGCTGCTGCAGGTAGTTCTGGTACTTCTAATGCTGCAAACGCTAATGAGGTGAGTACACCAATCTGTAACATGAAAAATAGCATAACGGACACTTAGTGAGGAGTCCAGATATGTGTTTGATTATTTTTGGAGTAGCCGGAATTTTTGCTACAAAGTAATGGCTGTTTTTTCCTTTTAGAATGCTTCACCGGTTCCGTTAGATCCTGAAGAAATGATTCAACTTTATCCGAACGGGCGGGCAACGTATCGGGGGATCTCGATTCCTGCTGGTTTAGATCCCTCGTTCTTGGCTGCTTTGCCATCAGAAATGCGTGAAGAAGTATTTTCGAATCATTTGAGACAACAAAGTCTACAGAGAGCAGGTAAGTTAATTGAGGAGTGACAAGATTTTGGAATGTTTTTGTAAAAGAATGGCTAAGCTAGATAGAACTGGGGTTTGTTAAGAGCTCTAAGTTTAGACAGATTATGCTTGGAAAGCATTCTGTATTTTTGTTCTCTCTTTTAGAATCTGCTCGAGATTCAACTCCTCCTTCTTCATCCAACACGGATGAAGTGAATCCAGAATTCCTTGCTGCTCTTCCTCTGAACATCCAAGAGGAAGTTTTAGCTCAACAGCGACAGGAGAGACAGAGACAAGTCGCTGCTAATACAAACCATAATGATCCTTTCGATGCTGCTGCTTTCTTCCAGAATTTGCCGTCTTCGTTAAGGCAATCGGTATGTTTCTTGGGAACTACTTTGAAGTCGGAAACAATTATGCTGGGAAGTTTTCTTAATCCAAATAAATTTTTTTAAAAATAGATTTTGGCCGATATGGAAGAATCTCAAATTTCGGTTTTGCCTCCTGATTTGGCTGCCGAAGCGCAAAACTTGCGAAGAGAACAAGACGCTCGTAACAGACAGTATTTCCAGGAGAGAGAACGGATTTTAAATCACAACACGTTGTCTTCTATTTTACGAGGTACCGGGCCAAGAGCCACGCGAGTGACCATCCGTCAAATGAGAAGTCAGTGGGGTATTCCATCCATAAGTCGAGGAAGTGATACAGCCGACATGGAGCCCAATTTCGAGTAATTTGTTGTTTTTGTTATTAAAACGTTTTGTGGACTTTTAAGTGTTTTGGATGGAAGTTGTTACAAATTTGACGTTTTATTTTTTAGGTCAAGTGGTAGACAGTTATTAGATCAAGAAGCAGTGAGCACGCTGCTCGTTTTGTTATTTGTGCAAGATTTCCGTTTGAATATCAGTCGTTTGCACAGAGTGATCAGGAATCTGTGTTGTCATCCACCTACTAGGGACTTCGTCCGAAGGGTAATGTTTTATTATTTTTATCAAACATCTGTGCCGACGATTATTGATTAATGATTCGATAATATAATTGGATATATTTTAATTTGTAGACGTTAATATCCATCATGGAAAAATGTAACGAAAGCAGATCGAATGCAACAAACGTGGTCTCGAGGCAGTCAAGTCCAAAAAGGAAGATGCCACGATCATCTCATTACGTTTCGCAGTCGACGAAAGGAACTGATTCAGAATTGACAAACCAGTCCGTGGATCCCGAGCCGACTTGGCTTAATCTAAGCATGGATGCTGCTTTGGGTTGTCGAGCAAACGTGTTTCAAGTTCAGTTAAAACGTTACGGGAAAAGGAGTCTGGATAATTATCTGGCTCATAGCGTTTCCATTCATCCTCAAGCGGCTCCCATCGTGTTCAGGTATGTCAAAACCAAAAAAATGGTTTTTGATGTTATGGATGGTTGGAAAAGTGCCTGATTCAATTCGTTTCCCGTTACAGAAATGCGATGGATCTTCTTTATACATTAACTAAAGTGTTTATAAATGAGTCTATACCGAAAAAGCCAAAGGATAGCGATAAAATAGAAGATGCTTCTGCTAGTAAGAAACCCATTAACACCGCTTTCTGGGATATATTAGTTCGTTTAGAGAATCTTAATAGCGGTAAATATTCGAAGAAAGGAAAGAGTGCTCTGAAGTAAGTGTTATAGTGTTTTGTTTTTAGTTGTAAGGAGGTGTTTTGTGGTTGATCATTATGATTGGCACGGAATTGTTATTTTCTCGTTTAGAAATCAAACATCAACACCGTTTAACGATGTAGAGCCGAGATCATCTTCCTTTGATAAGTCATTAATGGGTCATTTAGTCACAATGCTAACTTATCCTTTAGTCAAAGCTAGCACGCAACTCACGGATAAACTTTTGCACATTTTAAATTTGGTGTCGGAGGGCTTCACCGAGGTAAGACCAAATATCCTTCAATTGTAATTAATCAGTGTGGAGTTATTAGTTATTAATGATTTGGTTTCGTTCATATAGCTGGATGAAGAGGAAGCCGTTCCTGTCACTGAAGAACACCTTAAAATAATAGTGAATGTTTTAACGTCGAACGGCTGTTCCGAAAACGGTTTGGAACAAGCCACTAATCTCCTGATTAATTGGATGAGCAACTGTCCCGATCCGACACGACTCACCAGTTTGAAATTGTTAATCTCAGGCGCTCAAGAAGTGGCCGCGTTGGTTAAACAGCATATCGAGGCTCTTTTGAATGAACTGAAAGAGGCGAACGCGAAAGCAAGGTCTGATGAATTGGAAGTGGAAATGAAGGAGAGTCACAGGAAGGGACAGATTCAAGACAGGTACATAAATGTTGGAATGAAATTTCTGTGTCCCAGCTCCGTTTCCGATTTCTTTGATATTAACACTTTGGAACTTTTCAGGTTTACCAAAAAAAGTGTCGTCATAACCGCTCCGAGCAAAGTCAAAGGAGGTTTTGACATTCAACTTCCTGCCATGCAACCTTTGATATCGAAAACTTCGAGTCAGTCGTTTTTCTTGCGAATCCTCAAAGTGATAATACAACTTCGAGAGGTTTTAGTCATCAAGAGAAATATAGAAACAGGTTTGTGCTGTACTGTTAAGTGACTAAATTGCAAAAGTTTTGTTTCCTCGTGAGTTATGACTATTTTCGTATTTATAGCTCGACGTAAAAAAGACAAAGATAAAAAATCTGCGGGAACCGGCGGTCAATCCAATTCCAATGCGACAACTGAACAGAATGCAACTCCTCGCAGACGCTTGGTTACCATAACTGGAGTCCTCGACCCAGATGATAACTCACTGATTTCATTATACAACGCAAGTAAGTGGATTAAAAAGAGAAAATTCTGTTGTAGGGAGAGTAGTTAAGTATTAGGGAATCACAATTTTGTTTCTTGTTTCGCAGATGATGGTAACGATGATGGTGCCCGCTCAGCTGCCAGTTCTATGAGCGTTGATCTCGAGCTCTTCGACAACAATGGCCAACCTGCCGATAATACTTCCGACAGAGAAGAAGTGAATGATCAAACCGTTGTCGATAATAACGCCGACTCGAATGAAACGGCCGCAAGTGACTCGATACCTAAACCAGCCGATTCGGATGCCACAATGGAAACGGACGCCGAAAAGGATTCTCAAGGAACAAAAGGTAAAATTGTTTACTGGGAGGAAGGTTGTCTACATAATCCTCGCTTGCATTTTAGTGTATACTGATCGAAGGAAGGTTCTGTGCTAATTTTATTCGAGTATTAGATGACTGATGATGTTCTGTATCTCCTTTTATGATTGAAATGTAAATGCAAATGATTTTCTTTATCATTTTACTGATTCAAAGTGTCGATGCAAGCTTTTTGAAAAGAGAGCATCTATGCTTCATCATTGTCATTGTTTCAAACCGTTTTTGATGCGACTACATCAACTTCAAAATAAAAGTTTTAAGTTTCACGGACTAAAAATTGCATAAACTTCTTCAACATAACGGAGGTTGGAAATTTAACTTTTAAATGTTGTAGCCAGTGGTGGGAAATATTTTTAAGTGTTCGTAATTTACATATTCAAATTTGTCGAATTCATGACGAGGTGTTTTAACACTTAAGTGACAACCTAAACTCATACAATTGGATTCTCCCACGGTGTAGAGGTGTGTGATGAACATTTCGAAAATATTTGTCACAAGCTGTCATTAACTGGGGCTTGGAATTAAGTCAGGACATGGCTTAAGAGTTTTTGTCATGTGTCACTCATGACATCCGCGACCATCATCGTTGAATATTCATAATAAGCATCCCTGGAAAAGTTTGAAGAGTTGTAGAGTCTTATTTGTCAGGGTTTTCTTTGTTATTTTACAATTACAGATTGTCGTGAAGGATGATGTTTTTGGTTTGGTTAGAATTTTTGAGTCTTAATCATTCGATTCTTTTGGAGTTTTGATGATGGTGATTTATTTTCAAGAGATAGTTTTATTATTTTTATGTACATATATATACAGGGTGGGTCATTTTAATCTCCCCAGTCGAATTTCTCGGAAACTATGGCGGTTAGCGAAAAATTTTTGCAGGGTTGGTCGGTTGTAACCGATAGGGCTTTTCACCTACAGCAGAAAAGCTCTATCAGCAAGAGCCAAACGAGGCACTAATGCGCCGTGATCCGCCCTGAAGCCCCCTACGCATCCGAGTGCCTGCCACTGAAACTAAGAAGACTTCTAGAAGCCCTGGAAACTAAGAAAAGAAAATGCTTCGCAAAATCCTGGACCCAGTCAAGGAAAGCTGGGACTACAGAAGAAGACATAGCGCTGAGTTATACACGTACCTCCCCGGGATCTCAGATGTCATGAGGAAGAGAAGGATAACCTTCTACGGACATCTAACCAGACTGGATCCAGAAAGACTGACAAATAAGATCTTCCAGTACTTCGTAAAGAAAAAGATGAAACCGACGAGATTCCTGGAAACCGAGAGAGATCTTGAAGAACTGGGTATCACGCGGCAAGACCTCGATACATAAGAAACTGGAACCTCAGAGGTTCCGCCCGAGAACCAAATTGAAGGCTGGGGGAACGTGGTCCGAGGAGAGGAAGAAGGAACTTAGCAGGAAAATGAAGGAATACTGGAGAAAGCGCAAAGAGGAAAGTGACCGAAACAAAAAAAACCGGGGCCTGTACTAAACGTTTCGTGGAAGAGCCACATCTGGCTTCGGAGCCGCACTTTGCCGATTACTGGTTTATGTTCACTTATTTGTTAATTATGATTTTATTCTATAAGTGTATTCTAAATTTATTTATTGGCACATTTATTTATGTATTAATATTTAAAAATTTATTTACTTCTTTATGTCTTTCATTTATTTTTGTTTTTATTTATTTATTTATTTATTTACTTATTCCATTACTTGTTACACATTTAATTCATTTATATATTTACTTATTCTTATTTCCTAATAATTTATTAATTTTTTATTTATTGGTTTCTTTTTATTTATTTATTTATTATCTACCATTTATTTTAGTATACACAAATTTATTGACAAAATATTTATTTTTTAGTTATTTGGGTAGACTTTTATTTATTCTTATTTGTTTTTGTATGATTAGATCAGTTTTATAACAATAATGACAATAATATAATAATATATTGATATATATTTTCAGGTGGTGAAGAAAAGGAAACGACCACGTTCCAGATCCCGTCGCTGACGAAACAGTTGCAGTTGGACGACCTCTGGATCATTCTTAGCGAATGTTTGACCGAACTGGAGAAGACGCCCGATCACCATGCAGCTCTCATACTTCAGGTTAGAAAGGAAAAAAATTTTTTTTTAAACGCGATACAATCAAAGTAAAGAAAAAGAAAAAATAGTCTGACTGGAAAAATGGGCTGCTTGAAACTAAAAAAAGTCAAAAAAGAAGGATTTACTCATTTTTTCCCGTTTTTAGAGGCGTTGGGTTTTGGTCGCAGCACAAATTTAACCCCAAAAAGGCACAGATAAAGAAAAATGAGCAAATCAATCGATCAATCCCCGTGTGAAAACTTATTGGAACGGGTTGGAATTGTGGCAAATGTTAGGTTGGATGCTGGGCCCAAAAAAAAGCAGCAGAGATACAAAGAAACGTATTGACAAGATTGACAGAAGACAAAGAAAATTTGCAAATATAATTATAACTGGCATTTTTTTGGTGGGACTAATTTTTTCCTTTTTGACACTTTTAGGCGGTTAGGTTAATTGTCTTGGAAAGGTGGAGCTCGTAAATGGTTTCCACGAATCTCAGGGCCCTCACTTTTGTCGAATGCTTAGTCAGAACGGTGTTAATCGAATTCGCATTTTCGATTTCTTTTGTTTAAACAATTTCTATGTCTCTAATTGAGGGAAAATATTTTTGTGGGGGTTCTGAAGGCAAACCGCATTATTTCAAACATAAATTCTGTGAAAAGCGAGTAATTATCACAAAAACAATTTGTCTTAGTGTTGTCATCGTCTGACTCATTTGTGAATTAATTTTTTTTTTCATTTTCAGCCCGCGGTAGAAGCTTTCTTCCTGGTTCATTCAACAGCGATCAGCGAGTGCAAAGCTTTGGCTGATGCCGGCGTCACGACCACTGTTCCAACTCTACCACGACGCGCCCGTGGTGACGGTCCTCTTCCTCTCATGCCCATATTCCCGGGTTTCGATTTCGGAGTGAGTAACATATTGGAGAGGTCGCAACCGTCTTCAAACGTTCTAGTCTCTGTTGCCGCTCCAAGTGTTCCATCTTCGAGTATTCAAGGGAATTCACAACAGTCGCGAACCAGACAGAATAATTCTTTCGGTCACATAATCACCGAATACAGACGATTCGTACAGGTAAGGAATGAGAAGACTGGTATTGGATTTTTTATTGTCTGTTTTGGGAATCTAATAATTGTTTGGTGTGTTAGGCGTTGGGTGTTGCCAACCGCGGACCGCTCTCAGTCGATGTCGACTCGGAAAATCCATCCGACTCGTCAGCCGGTCATTCCCAGCATTCGGATTTGGATTCGACTTCTCTCGCGGCGTTCTTCAAACAAACGGAAAATTCACCTTTGTTGGATCCTTTCAAATTTTTGAGGTTTGCTGGTGAGTACAGGGAAAAGGCTTGCAAGTTATCAGGACAGAGAATATCTAGAAATGTTGTTAACACTGTAATTGTTTGTACAGAACTTCACCGAGCCGTTTTGAATCAAATTCTGAGACAGTCGACGATTCATCTTCCCGACGGTCCGTTTGCCATACTCGTGAACTTCACGCGGGTTCTCGATTTTGACGTTAAGAGGAAATACTTCCGGCAGGAACTGGAGAAAATGCACGATGGTTCAAGAAGGGGAGATGAGACTGCAGTGAACGTCAACAGGAGTCACGTTTTTGAGGAGTCTTTCAGGGAACTTCATAGGAAATCGCCGGAAGAATGGAAGAATAAATTCTACGTCGTTTTTGAAAGTATGTCTAACACAAGTTGATTCTATAAATGAAGTTTTGGAAACATGTCGAGGTTCTATCAGACAGCAAAGTGGAATGGGATGTTAAAATTGTTTGATTTTGATTTTCAGGTGAAGAGGGGCAAGATGCAGGCGGGCTTCTCAGGGAGTGGTACATGATTATATCACGGGAGATATTTAATCCCGATTACGCTTTGTTCACCGTTTCTCCGGGTGATAGAGTCACATACACCATCAATCCTTCCTCTCATTGTAATCCAAATCACTTGCTCTACTTCAAATTTGTAGGAAGATTAATAGGTAAGATTGTGTATCAGATCGACATCACTCCAAATACTATTCAAATAATAAATTTTTAACTCCAGGTCTCATGATTGTTTTTGTGTCTTGTTTTTCAGCTAAAGCCATTTACGATTCAAAATATTTAGAATGTTACTTCACAAGATCCTTTTACAAGCACATACTTGGAATACCCGTGAAATATCAGGACATGGAGAGCGAAGATCCGGAATTCTACGAGGGTCTGGTCTATCTGAAGAACCACAAGGTTTCGGAATTAGGAAACGATTTGACTTTTACGACAGATGTTCAAGAATTCGGTGTGACGGAATCGAGAGAGTTAAAACCGAACGGTGCCAATATTCCTGTCACTGACGAAAATAAAATGGATTACATACATCTCGTCTGCCAAATGAAAATGACGGGTGCTATCCGTAAACAGTAAGGATTTGATTTTTAAATGTGTTCATGGATGAAGCTTACTCGAGCTTTTGGCAAGGGTGTCATTAATAACTTTGTTTTTCCTCTTTCAGGCTTGATGCTTTCTTAGAAGGATTTTATGAAATTATTCCTAAACATTTAATATCTATATTTAATGAACAAGAATTAGAACTTCTTATTTCCGGATTACCGAACATAGATATAGACGATCTCAAGAATAATACGGAGTATAATAAATATTCGAGGAATTCCATTCAGGTTAGTGGATCGAAGAGTGAGCGAATGGCCTCGGAACAAATGCTTTCTGTGAAAATCGCTTACAGTTTTATGGATTTATTACAAAAAGTTGCTGGGTCCTTAAAGATGCCAAGGGGATTTGTAATATTCTCATGAAACTGTATCTGTTTTTTACAATTGATAGCGACCACAAGGGTTTTAATAACATTGCGAAGACATTTTTTTTTTTGAATGTGGTGAAACCCTGGCTTAACTTTTGGTTGTTTCTTTTAGATTGTTTGGTTCTGGAGAGCCTTACGTGAAATGGACAGTCAAGATCAAGCCAAATTTTTGCAGTTCGTCACTGGAACTTCCAAAGTACCGCTGCAGGGATTCTCCGCTTTAGAAGGAATGAATGGAATTCAAAAGTTTCAAATTCACCGCGATGATAGATCCACCGATAGACTTCCTAGTGCTCACACCTGGTTAGTTTTGTTCACGTTTTACTATTAGAGTGGGAAAGAAAGAAGGAAGGGTTTGAAATGAAGATTCCTCGATCGTGCTACCGGTCTGGGTAGCAAAACTTAATCGCATCATCATTGCTAAATTTATTTCCTCTCATTTTTATATATTACACAATTGCCAAATTCCATGTCAAAAATATTCCACACAATATCCTCAAGAACTTAATTGTTACATATTACACACATTACAGAGATCTTATTTCATAATTATTGCACACTGAGCAAGATTTCCTTTCGAAAACATTACACAGTTTTGTCAATATTCCCATTTCAAAAATATTGCACGGTTCGAGAAACATTTCACTTGATAAATACTGCACACTGAACAAGATTTCATTTCATAAATATTGCGCGGTTTTGTAAAAATCGCACATTGTGAAGGTTTCAGTTACAATAATATTTCAGCCACTATCCTCAAGATAAGACGTCAGTCTTTCCAGCTCGATTCTAATTAGTGTTTTGTGTCTTGTCTGTTTCAGTTTCAACCAGCTCGATCTTCCAGCTTACGAAACGTACACGAAGTTAAAAAATAATCTTCTTAAAGCTATTCACGAGTGTAGCGAAGGCTTTGGATTTGTGTAAGAAAAGTTTTCCCTGCACATCACCCTGTATTTTTTTTGAATGGAAAAAAGACTGATAAATAGATACTTGCTAAGTAAATTTATGTAAATTTATAATTTCGATGATACAGTTGAAGGTAGCAAAGGTGTTTTTATCCGACGTGAATAAAATGCCTTTCAATTAGCATAGAAAATATTAATTTTTAATTTATTAATAAGATTTTTTTCTTTTACTATTAATTAAAAACAAACAAAAAAAAATTTTTTTTTTATTCATCTTGATTGTGGTTTACTATTCTTAGTGATCTTATCACGAGTGTCTGTTTTGTTTTTTTTTTCTGATCGCTGTCCTCGTTACATCCGGAATGTATCAATCGGAGATTTATGTGACGTAATCGGTTTTTAAAAACAGAAGAAAAACAGAAATCCATCTTTAATTAGATCGTTTCTTGGTTATAAGAAGGCCGCGGATCGATATATCGGTCTATTATACTGGATCGAAAAATGGGAGTTTGCAAACACAACGTGGATTTGTCTATGAGGAGGAGGAGGTGGTGGTTGTTGGTTGTTTACTTTCCGAAATTGATTTTGTCGATCGTCAGGTCAGGGATGCTGTCAAGGTGTGACTGTTAACTAGAATCATTCTCTGTCTTTCTCTTATGTAGGAAAAATTTGTCAACGTTCTATGTAATAAGATTTTATAAATAATTGAAGATTTTTAGTGAATTCTTTGCCAAATAAATAAATAAATAAAAAGGATCATCTTGTAGTTGTAATTCGATTAAGGTTAATTAAATAGTGAGACATGAGAGAAATCGGTTGTTAAGTTCTTAAAGAAGGAGTAAATTTATTATGAGTTTAAAAACTAGATGAGGTGGGAATATAAAAGAAAATTGATTTTTCTTTCATGATATAAATATATAAATATATATAAATAAATATTCTTATTAAGTAAACGATTGATTTTGGTTTTTCTTTTTTCTCGTGAGTTCGACGCAACGCTAATAAAATTTCCGCACCACCTGTAGTGTGTCGAAAAAATTTTTTGAGCCGTTTATTTTGAAAGTGGTCCAAACCCAGAGTTGAGTAAGACAATTATGAGTTGTGCGATTTTAGTATTAATTGGTAGGATTAAAAGATAAAAAAAAAATGTTTCTTAGATCACATTTAAAATAAACTGGATCATTTGTAGTGTTGCGTTTATTTTGAAAATGGTCCAGATCCAAAATTAAAAAAAGACAATTATGAGTTGTGTGTGTTCAGTATAAATTGGTAGATTAGTCTGAGAGGATATAATGAAAAACAAAAAAGGTTTCTTAGACCACATTTAAAACAAACTGGATCATTTGTAAAGTGTTGCGTACGTGCTTTTTGGGTTTAAGTCGGAGAGTATTAGAAACAAAATTTTTGCCAATGAACTATGTAAATTTAATTTATTTTTAAAATCTATTAATAACAAATAAATTTATGGTTACCTTATTTTTTATTCTCTTTCGAATGGGCATCACACACATACATCACGCACACGATACTGCAGCGACGTGGCCACCCTGACAAATTATATTTTGAAGGGGGTTGGGGGTGTGTTTCAGGAGGGATGGTTTGTTTGATTAACTCCAATTTGTGTGCCAGGATGATTTTGTTTGGTTTAACCCGTCCCTTCACCCCCTTCATCCCCCTTTAAACGATTTTTCTTCTTTTCTTGTTGGAAACGCCTTTCGTTCACTGTCTTGTATATTGTTATACTCAAACTTTTTGATAAGCGAGAGAATTTTATTTCCTCGGAGGAGGAGTATATAAATGTGTGATGAATGTTTAATTAGGATGAGATAGTAGTTACGAAGTTGCTCGTAACAGGGTCAAAGGTCACCGGATTCAGATAGTTTTAATTGTTTTACTTGGAAATTAAGTTTTTGGTGTCACTCAAAACAAAAACATCACTTTGTTTTAATTGGCTGTTACTTTATATTAACTTGAGCAAGTTCTCAACCGTGTCTGTGTTTTCTTGAAACCACACTTTAGTGGATTCATTTGTTTTTTAATGTAAAAAAAATCAGCCATCTTGAATTGTTTTTGTTTCTTTCTATCATTCACATGAGAAAGTATGAATTTCTCCTCTATTCAAAATTTGGGCACATCAGGAGAGTTCTTACTTTTGAAATCTAAAAAAGAGTGGCATTGAAGAGAAGAACTCTAAGTAACTTCTCTTCAGCATATAAAACCAGAGTTTTTGATTGTTGATGCGGGCCGCAGGTTGTTAACCCCTGTTGCAGACCACCAGCCTCCGGTCCACAGATAATGTCATGTGTGCCCACTGCATTAAAAATTGTATCACACAAATTTTTAAGACTAATTTCAAAAATACTGCACACTATCAAAAGAAATTTTTTTTCATAAATATTGCACAATTAAAAAATCTAGAGACCTTGTCACAACTTTATTTCATCATAAATTTTATGATATACTCTAGTCAAATGTAGGGTTATACTACAATGTGTCTGTTCCTATTGTTCTAAATGTTGTTTCTTTGCGCACTACACTACCACAGAATAGTTAAAGATAACGGATACCGTCTGCTTTCGGGCATGTTAGTACATTTTATTACTGTATGTGTATTGTTAACAGTATCCAAGTATAACATTAAAAAGAAATGGCCGCCATCTTGTCGGTGAATTAGAAAAGTCAAAAGCTGAGGACTGCTGCTATAGACATATCAGTCGTGTTTGGATAGTTTTTAAAAGGATTACGCATCTTGCTGTATAGGGAATCTGCAAGCTTTCGTGGGTGTGTACAAAATAGTCCAGAAATTAGAAGTACCATAAAGTACTTTCACTAAATCTGGGTTCCATTTTGTTTAAACAGAACTGAGGAACCTTATCAATGATTACAATAGTGAGAACAAGTAACAGTTAAGAAAAACAGTTCAAATGTTTTTGAGTAATAAGGTTCTGAAGTGGGTTGAAGCAGAGGCTGTTTATTAGTATTTTTACCATTTTGTCAAGGTTTCTGGGTGGTTATCCAGTAGATAATGGATATCACCCTTCTGAGTACTCAATACAATTATGGAAGTATCCTAGATTGGAAATTTAAGAACTGTAGGAAGAAACAGATACCCGAGTAGGTGATAATTAGGAGGATGGAAATAAAAAGGGGGTTGCTGAAGTTTTTTAGGACTACAAAAGAATTTAGATCAAAAGTGTGGAGGAGGATAGTGCATTCATATAGGAGGTCATCCAGTTAGCGCGGTCGAAAACTTCCAAAAGATTTTGCCTTGCTTACCCCGAAAGGGAGTAACATGAATGGTAAGTACGTAGCTTAGGAGCAACTTTTTCACTCGTCCATTTGTTAAAAAAATCAAACTCACCTATAGTAAGGTGTAGTCGGAGCAAATCACTTAAGAACACTTCGGACCGATGCAAAGTTAGCGCATGCGCACTGCCATAGCAGATGTTCGTTGTCTTTAAAGCCAGATATTTGTACAGTGGAGTGTGGAGACTGGATTGTGTGAATAACATTTTCTTTTTTGGTTCTTTTCCTCGGTTTTTTTTAATTATCTTAAAAAAAGATAAGTGTTAAATATAATTTAATTATCTTTGCTCTCCGTAAAAACTACTGTTATTTTCACGTTTCTTCGATTCGATTTTTTTTTTTAATTTAAATAACACAAATGTGGATTCGTTCTCAAAAGTATAGCCGCGACTTTGTGACGCCCGGGCCGATGAATTCATAATAATTTATGAAAAAAATGGTTTCGTACTATTTCCTAGCAAATGGATAAAACTAACTTTGATATTAAATAATTAAAACCGATTCAATAAAAGAGAAATAGTGTCGAACGAGTGCTTATGTCGGAATGTATAATGTTAAGTACGACCCCGACGCCATCTTGGCTTCTTCTGTTTTACATATTTAAAAAAAAAATTCTTTACCAGTGTTAATCAATGAAATATAACAATTAATTTATTTATATGTAAATTTATCTGTGGCAAATTTTAGTTTATTTTTAATTTTTCTTTTAAATAAGTGATGTGAGGGTTAATGCCTTAAACAAAATTCCTTGGATTATCCACTGGATTTTTTTTTATCTTTTACCTCTTTGTTTGGTCATCACACTTTGACGGTGAGTGAATTAATTTTTAATTTTTCTTTTTATTATCGCATCCCGATTTGGTTGTTTTTTTATCGAACGTTTTATATTAAATTATGCGAGTGTTAAAACATGAAAAAACAAAAACTGTTAGTAATAAAGGGGAAAAACAAGAGCAATTTGCATTTTCCGAAGGTGCCTTCTGTTGTTTAAGGTTATAAAAGCAGGTGTGAATAATTTCGGTTTTTTTATAAGGAAAGTATTTTTTAAGGGAAAACTTGGTTTTTTAAACAATTTTTGTAACGGGGTTAAAGGCATTTATGAAAATTTAACCCATTATCTACCAAAACGCTGGCATATTTTCTTTTTCTTGTGGAAAGTAACCTCAAACTCCATGAAATATATCTGCTCTCGTCTAAATCATTATAAGAGATTGTTTTTAATTGAATTTTAGGTCCTTTACCCTTTTTCTTTTATTTATTACATAAGTCAAACTTTTTATTAGATATTGTGTCATTTATACTCTATAATTTCTTTTTACTTTATATATCCACGCGGATAAGTTATAATTTTAAAGGGGAGAACGTCGGTGATTAAAAATTGTCTAACGAGCCAGCAAATGACACCGGAATTGGAAAAACCGGAAAAGGGAAATTTAATGTCGCATTCTAGTCGTTTTATTTTACCTCCGTCTTTTTAATTTATATAAATTCATTTATTTAATTTTTTACGATTTGGACTTAAAAGCACTGGTAGAATGTGGTAGGTCAGATTGTTGAAGGGAAAATGACACAAAGTTCTCAGACGCCTGCTGCGTCTTCCATACTTCATGTGACTACCGCACATTTTCAAGGTTCGTTTGTCTGCAGTAAAAATAGTCGTTAAAAAAATAAAGAAAAGGAAGAACGAAACAAAAAAAAGTTGTTTTTCCTTTTTGTTTTTTTAGAACTTTTTCGAAATTAGTTTGCCGGGAAAAATCATAAAAAAATAAAGTCGGAATGTTGAACCTATTTCCGTTTTTGTCGTTCCCGAATGGCTAGACGGTTGGCTTCGTCATGCCATAAAAGTGACATCATCGAGTTCGATAGTCGACAGTCATCTCGAAATCTCGAATGAATTTGTTCTCTCTCTCAATTTCCAACATGTGTGACATGGATATTGTTAAAGTATAATATTACACAACTATTAACTGTGTAAACAAATTAGGTTTAACAGAGGTGGTCGATGGAGTTGGGGTTGTTGTTGTTGTGTTGGCGATCCTGATTAATTTTCGTTTTTTTTTTTGACATTTTCTCACTATTCTTGCTACCATTTATTAAATTTTAGAACGCTGAAATTGATAGGATATCACTAATAGGTCTTAGAATGTGTTTTTGGACTCAGAAACTTAGAAATGGCTACTTTTTAGGAGGCAAATTATTATTTATACTGAAAATTTATATATGGATCCATTTATTGTTTGTTAGTATCAAACAGTTTCATCAAAGACTAGTTATCATCTGTCGAAAATCTCAGACATGTCTTAAAACCCTAAAACTAATCTAAATATATCAAGGATCTGGTATGAGACGTCAGACAGTGTCTTTCTATACAATCAGGATCAAGCAACATTCCTTCTGGCCAGTGGCTATTCTCTATAGCACAATCCCTTACTGTATGGTTTAATTTCCTAGTGGACACAACAGCTTCAGTTACCATTCTGGTTTAAATTACACACCACTTTTCTCTACCGGTACTGTATAAATGGTCTAGACACCCCCAAAACTTTTTATTCGTTTTTCACTTTCATCTAATTCTACACCTCCGAAGACTCAAGTTACCGTTTCGTGAAGGATTTCAGACACGTTTTTAACACTTCGAAACTGACAGGATATCACTAATTGGTTCTAGAAAATTGGATACCAGGGAGGATCTTCTTTCATGGAGAAGTTTGAAGGTTCTTTTGTGTTGATTGCGTTACCCCCCGAAGAATCTGTGGCTTCACAGATGTTCCTTTACACTATTTCTTGACATCTTAGGGAGAAATTTATGCCAATAATTCACTGTACGATTCAGTTTTTTAGTCACCATCACAACTTCAGCTACTTATTACACTGGTTTAAAATTTTCATCTAGCCATACTGTATGTAGACAACTCAGGGCTATTTTCGGTTATTTGGCAAATAATAAGAGGAACAGACAAATTTTTTTTAGTTTGCTTCATTCATCCTGGCTCAAAATTGATTACTTCTTTAAGATGAGATATATTTTCGTTTCAGAACCTTCGAAACCTAAAAATAATTTTCGGTACTTACGTATTAACGCCACCGCAGCAGAAGTTGCGCCAATTCGCCATAAATATATTGCAAATTGAAACTAAGTCATCAAAATCTGTAAATTTGGAGCTGTAGGCAGCATTTTTAAATTTTTAAATAAAAAATGGCGACTTATTTAAAAGTTAACTCCGTGGTCCTTTAAAAACATGATGGAATTTTAGAAATTTAAATTTTTTTGAATTTGTATCAAGATTTACTGATATCGTTTAGAAATGAAAAAAACGCCAAATCTGTAGCTGCGGCGGCGTTGATACGTAAGTACCCAATTTTCAAACTGTGTGTAATGGTGTCTTTTTGAATAGTGTTTGAGAGGATATAAAACAAAAAAAAATCTCTGACTTCGAGTCTCACTTACATTACAAACGCGGTTATTAATCAATTAAAAACAATCTCTGCTCATACTGTATAAATGATGTAGACACTCCCAAATATCTTGTTTGTCAGGAGTGTAGGTCTCTAAGAGCTCAACGAACCTTTTTCACTTCATCGATAATGTCGCAGAAACTTAAAATTATTTTCTTCCATCATCTTTCATTACCTTGCTAATTGTACACCCCCGAAGAATCGAGTTACCATTTCTCGAAGAATTCTCATACGGGTTTTTCGACCCGAAGAAACTGGGAAGATATCAGTAATAGATTTCAGAAAACGGGATATCAGACACAAATCAGCTAAATGGACGGTGTGGTTTTAGAGGAAGAGAGAGAGAGAGAGCGTTAAAAAAAATTCAAAATGGCTACACATGGCAGGCATAAGTTTTTATTTTATGTCTGTCATAATAAATAATTCGTCGGTATACTTGGGCCTCTTTTTATTCCTTCACGCGCAAGTTTCCCAAGTACTTTTGTGAAAATGACACCTTACTGCATTATTCCGAGGCATTAGTATAATCGACTTTCTTTACTTAAAATAACACCGAAATTTCTGAAGTAAGAAAATTATGCCCCCGGGACAGGAACTCTAAAAAGGTTTATGAATATTATATTAAGGAATTTATACGCCCCAAAGCAAGGAGGAGGTCTTTTGTAGTTAATCGGCAGAATATCGAGTATAAAAGTCAGTGCTAAAAAGGGCTGACATGGATGGTGGATGACCTTTTTGAGGAATTGTCACCCGGAGTTGGTGGGTCGTATACCTGCGAGCCTGAATCGAAGCCACCCCTTCGCATATTTCTGTTGAAGTTTTGAAGGAATGGGGTTTGGTTGTTGTTTTTTGTTTTGTATTGTTTCTCTCTGCTTTTGTTTCGCCGGAAGTTGTGTCGAGTCGTGTTGGAGATAAATCTCTGGACGTCTTGAATCATCGGAAAATTGTAGACAATTGAATTAAATTAGTATAGATTTAGGGACTAAATAAATGGATTAAACACACGCCTCGTGTTCGGGAATGAACTTGACGACGTGCTTTCAGTAAATTTCCTTCTCTAAAATGTTTCTTTTTTTTTTTATTTTCTTGTTCTTTTTCTCATCGTGCTTCTTCCCATTTAACGCCGTTTCCGTTTCCTTTTTTTTCCTTCCCTGTTTCCTTTTTGCTTACAGCTTGTATTTCGATTTTTCTTTTTTTTCTTCTGAATCGGAAAAGATTTTCTTTTCCATGAGTTTATCAGTGTGATTCGTTCACCTAGAGGACAAGTCAACTTGTTGCGTTTTTTAAGGTTTGTAGCCCTGTCCAAAAAAAAGTTACCAACTTGGTTTGGGTTGATGGGTATGACAAAAATTTTTTTGGCACCTGTTGGTTTTTGTATTGGATTTTGCTAAAAGTTTGTCCCATTTGAAAGAAAGGCGAAACAACAAGTGTATATATATACAGTAGCAATTTGCTCCGCAGTTTTTCTCCGTCTTTCAAGTAAATTTGAAAATTATGTTTTGCCAGAACTATTTCAGGTTTTCAGTGGTTTCCAGTGGTTTCGATCCAAGTCTTGAAAATTTTTTAAAGACCGGGAGTAGGTGGAAATTTAAAAGTGTGAGGACGGGCTAAAACAAGTTCCAACAACTTTTTATAACCTGTTTTCTCCCATTGTTCTCTTTTGAGGACAGGAGCCATAAAAATGGAATCAGGTGAAAGAATTTAGATTCCTTGACACTCTGTAGTTGTTTGGCTGTAGTATGGGTACCTTGTTATAGTTGGATGTTGTGACTTGACAGCGAATTTATGTCTTCTGTACGTTCAATATATTCAGTGCCGGAAAATCCGCACCAACAGTTTGGACTATTCGATATTTTTTTGTTTTAATTCTCGTTTTCCGTTTGGAGTAACCAGATACGTTCAAGTCGGAATCGGTTAGATGTCCAACATGTGGCCTAGAGGTAAAATACCATTACCCAAGCGAATTGGGCGCTTCATCGCGATATGAAAATGTAATTAGAGATAATGGTGCGGTGTGAAGTTGAAACCTCGATGGTAATCGGAGTCTCAAAAAAATAAATGCCAAATATGAAGGTTATATCGATCGAAGCCAACTTCAAATTTGCGTACGAAACCGGAGTGACATACTAATTGATGCCGTAGTAACCGGAATCAACTTTTTTTCTATCTCTCTCTCTCTTTTTTATAATAACATAATTCTAAGTCAAGATTCGTAACTTGTCTTACGAAGGTTGAAATAAATTGCTGCATATGGGCAAACGTATGCGTTTTTAATGTAAATTTCTCCCTTTACTCAAACCGAAGCAAAACACCTTTTTGGTAAATGGATGGCGGGGAGTGAGCGAGCGAGCGAGTGAGTGAGTGGAGGCATCGACGTGAAGTAATCCAACGGACAATGAACATTTAAGATGGGCCGGACCGGTCTGCTGGCCTGCAGGGTTACCAGGAAACCCGGCAACCTCGCCATCCTTGAGGAGAAGGTCGTAAATCTTGACGGACTGTTGTCAGAAGAGTTGGGAGGGGAGGGACTGGGAAGGGATAAACGCGATCAAAATATTTTTGAAATTATCGAATCGGTCATTAAGCTAGCTTACTAGCTTCGGATGGAAATTGATAAAAATCATGACGTGAATAATCGAAGGCTTGGTAAACAGAATATGAAAATGATATTCAAAAGTGTTTCAGTTGCTTATTTTGAAAATGGCGTCGGGCCTGAGAGATGGAGAGTGGGAAAAAGTTTTTAAAGGAAACAAAAATTGTTTAGAAGTCTTTATGCCGATGATTTATTGGGTTTGATGTTTTTATGACTCCGATGGTTGGTGTGTGTGTGTTGTGTGTCTGTATTAAGTCGTACAGGAGGAAAAGGCAGGGTCGGTAACATTGAAAACTATTCACTGGAAGACATTTTAGTTAAAGGTTTTTGAAGATGATTTAGTCGTCGAACAAAGCCTTTTCTTTTTCTCTCACTTCCCGAAATTTTGTTTTATTTTGTTCTTTTCGCGTTGACAGTCTAACGGGGGTTTTTGTCAAAAATAGCGGGTGAAAGCGGGTCGGTTCTATTCTTGACCGAAACAATTGTTAGGTTTTCTGACAGTTGGGTGATTCAGAAACAAACCCCCGTCCTCTTCTTGTCAGGCTTTTGATTTTTGTGACGAAAATATTTTCTTAGAATTTGTACGAGAGGACTTTGAACTCTTAATATTTATGGTAATGGACTGGGAGGTGGAGGGTGGTGGTGGAGAGAATCAAACATTGTAGTGTTACCGTTTCTTTTGTCATCAAATATTTGTTATGAGGTCTTGTGTCAATTCCGGTTGAATCACCCAAGACGCCAGAAGCTACAGCCTAAGCCAAATAAGTCGTCTAAATGTGTTTTTGGGTTGGTCTCATTCTTGTTCGATTTGTAATTTTCAGTTCCTGATTTCTGGGCTGTTGTATCTGATAATTCAAGATTTGAGAACAATCTTTATAAAAGAATTAAAATACATTTGGGACAAGAACCGCGTTTGCTTATAACTGGATATGACGAAATCGTCATGGAAATCTCAGTGACATAATAGTGCCACAGTGACGAATGATTCCAACTTTGGGTATCTCCCCTGTCTTAACATCAACTTCGACGTGTGATAACTTGTCAATATGAAGGTCTCCAGTTTGTGACGAAAACAAAAATTTCTTTCGTGATTAACGGGTTAAAAAACACAAAACTCACATAAACGCGTTTTCCACAAATACTAAATAAATATATAATATATAAGCTCCAAGTGATTATCTATCCTCATTTTACCGTAAAAATATTTAAGGGTGTACAACAGGGTTGTGGAATTTTTTTATCTTGGGGAGTTTATAAAGTTGGAGAAAGTGTTTTGATTCGAGATAAGGCTTTAAAAATTCGATAAATGATGTGATTGTTAAGATCGAACTCCAGACGCGAGGACTACCAACTTTTAGGAGTCGCTGACAAAGTGCCGCCATCGGCCGTAAACAGTTTAAGCGGTTTTTCGTTTTCCGTTTTTAACGAGTGACGGAAAAGCAATTTTTTTCCTTCTTTTAATGCTGAATTTTAGTGGTCTTTTCACTTTAGAAACTTATAAACAGATCTTTCGAATAACTTTTAAAAGTGAATTGGTTAAGTTTAATATTGAAACGAATAAATTGATGCGTTAATTCTCAGCGATCCGTTTATAGAACACTTAGGGGATTTTATTACCATTTGGACTTGGTATGACGTGTATTTATTTATTTCACTTTGTCTGTGCTCGAGGAGAAGATAAAAATTTGGTTTTGTACAAGGGAACGATTGTTGTGAGTGATGAGGAACTTTGCTGACACTCATTCACTTGGTTATTTAAAAAAAAGGAAAAGAATCACTTTCCCCTCGATTCCCATGATGGCCGATGCTTATTTTGTGCCCTACATGGAAAGATTACTTTTTTTCGGTGGGTCGACCTTCATTTCTAGGAGATGCCCATCACTTTAATGAATTATTAATTCATTAAATTAATAAGTAATAATTAACACTTATAGGACTTCTTTTTTGTGTGTGCGTAAGGAGAGGAAGGTCATTTGTCTGGGTGTTGTGTCATGTGTGTGTTGGCAGTAAGTCAATACGGTTTGGGAGATTTCGGTACGTGATTTTGGGTGGTCCTCGTTCTAAATAAGTATGACAGACAGGAGATGATGATGATGGCGATGGCGGCGGTGGTGGTTAGCATTGATGCTGTGGGTTATTCAGACAAGTCGCCACGATTTGGATGGAATCATCGTAGAGTCAGACTCAAGAATGTCGGTGTGGTTAAGTAAACCTCGATCCCTCGATTTTGAGGTTGAAGAAATGGAGATGTTTTTTGAGGGTTATCTGCACCCATGTTTTGAGGGTTAATATTTGCATTTGAAATGTTTTTTATATTTTATCTAGAAGATGGATAGAGGAGAGATGATGAGTTGTTTCAAATTCGAACCTCGTTTTATGCGTTAGGTGCGTGAAATGTGTTATGGTATCGCATTATTTTAATACAAGGAGTTAAAATTAATGTAAAACCGTATTAAAAAAATCTTCAGGGATTTTTTTAAGAGCTTAAAATGCACTTATACTTAATTCGTTTTGTTTTATTCCTAAGTAAGTGAGGTTTCAGTGTTGCAGAGATTCTCTTTGCCTCCTCCTTTGGTAACATTATCTCAGAGAAGGAAAATGCTATCCAGTTCCTTTCTATCGAAAACCTTAAAGACTACTGTCCTTCTTCTATTCGATATTGGGGTAGGCTAGATAGTGGTTCTATCCTCCTCTTTATCTTTCATCTATCACGTATCAGTCTTACAGTTTGTGCGCTGCCGATTTATGAATATCTCCTTTTGATCCTTAAACCCTATCTCAACGTTATCCTCTAGTTTATTTCATAAATAATGCACAAATTATTGTTGTCCTTTTGTTTCGGTCGTCTTCGAACTTCGTTTTTCTTTTCTCTTCCTCGTGAATGAGTCTTCTCCTTTCGATCGATCAGCTTTTATTTTAAGTCTTCTCTGCAAACCTGGTTCTTGTTTTTTCTTTTTCAAAGTGTCACGCTGTTGTAAGTTTTTCTGTCTTCTAGAACCGCGCCGGTATTGTTTTCTTCTTTAAGGTTAGTTGAATATCCTGTTGGTCAGTCATTTCGGGTCTTATGCTCTCAAGTTCGACGAAGAACATCCTTCTGTTCTTCATGGCTATTAGTATATCTAATACCATATTTAGTTCTTGCACAGAATCGAAAGTGTGTGTGTAAAAAACACTTTTGGGAAGTCTTAACTCTGAATCAGCATTTCGGTATAAGAACCACGGAAGCGTTTTTTGTTTCGTATAATTTATGTTTCAGAGAATAAAAATTTAAATATGGTATGTACTAGTCGAGTTAGAAATTCGCAATTGGAATGATTCGTCATTCGAATGATTATTAAAAAGTTGGCATTGTAGTGTTGTAATCATTCCACGTATCTGATGATGAATAAGGGTAGAGAGTCCATCGATTTCATATTCTCACGTGTTTCCCGCAATCAACATTCAAAAGTTGAATCCAGAGGTTAAAGTTTCCGATAATTAAAGAAGAAAGAGAGAGAGAGAGAAGAAAGAAATTGCAGAAGGAATCTTGAAATTCGTGTTTTGATGTCTCACAAAAGAAAACAAGGGTTCATTTTTTTTAGTGTATGTGTATGTGTGTAGTTTTGAAGGACCCAGGCGTTGTTGAAGGCCTAATCCATTTACTTTTTTTGGAATTTGTCACTCAGACTAATTATGCCCGGGGCAAATGTTCCGTTAATTTAACCCGAACATTCTTCTCGAACGTTTAATATTCTTCGTAACAAAAGAAATTGCCTGGCGAGCCCGTTTTGATTTTTTTGTTGAATAGTTGTAGTTGTTGTTGGAAGGGGTTTGGAAATTTATAATTCGTCAGGTCGCGCGCGAAAGATGTTGTCGGATGTAAAAGAAGAAGAAGAAGATGAGTTGTAAATTAAAAACAAGAAATGTTTTCGTTTTCCTCAAATTTTCCAAAACATTGACTCGTAAAATATGTACGTTAGGCTGGGCGATATCTTTTGAATGCATTCAATCATCAATATTATGCCCGGAGGCAACACCTCACAAAGAATCTGGCTTTCTCGGTTTGGGACCCTTTGTCTTTTGGTTGTCATCCAAAAGCTGATTTCTTCTTTTCCTTCTTCCTTTTCCTTATTTCTTTGCTTTTTTCCCCCGATCACCACTCCCTTACCGGTTTTCTTTTGACGTTTTCAAAGATGGAGGAGGAAGATGAGGAAATCCGAAAAATTGTTTGATTTTCTTGTTTGTCTTCGTCTTCTTTTTCATGTTTCTTCCTCTTTTTCTTATCTCGTTTGTATCTTTCGATCGACACCTGGATTCTCAGGTCGTTTTTTTTTCTCGCGGATATTTATGTTATTGTTGAGTCAGAGTATAAAGTTGTAAATTGTCCGAAAAAAATTTTTTTCTTTTTGAGGGGGCTAAGGGGTATGGGGAGGAGATGGAAATTGTTGTTTTCGTTTTAGTGAACAGAAAGTTCATTAACTTTTAAATTATTTGAGCGCCCACCTAGGCGCAATGATTTTTTTTTCACTAGTTACTGAGATCTCTTATCTGTTTCGGTGCCACAGCCCTGGCCCCGTTTAATTCTTCGGCCTTCAATTCTTCACACCCTTTCCATCCTTTTGCATCATCTAAATGGAGTATACTGTGTCTTGGTTTGGCGGGTCTTCCAAGAACTCATCTCGAGTCGCATCAGTGTCGAGTATGAGGGTCTCGTAATTTTGGGGCCCTTACATGCTCTTTTCGTGTTCATTATTTTTATTTAATTTTTTTTGTCGAAGGCCGCTTTTATTTCGGGTTCGTTCTTTTTTTTCTTTTACATGCCATTAAGGTGGATTCGAATCAAGAAATTAGAAAGTAGATTGGAATGGAAAATTAACCGGGATAAGATTCGCGGCCAAATAGGCACCTTTCAGACATTTTATTTCACCTTGAGAAGCGTTCGAGGCTTGGAGTTCCCCCGCCGTCTACTTCTTCTCTACTCTCTCTCTGTGTCCCTCTCTCTCTTCTCTTCATCTCTCCTCTATCTCTCTTGCTCTGAAAACTGTAATTGCTTAGTGCTATCCAATACTTTTGTCTAAGGGTCTCAGGTGCTGGAATGGCCATATTATGCTATTAAACAACCGTTGTTAATTGCATTACCCAGAAATGTTTCAAAATTCTTTTTTTCGAAATGAAAGTATGCAGTTAATGATGGCATCGTGAAGATGGACCGAAGAAAAGATAGACGGAGAGGAAAGGGGAGAGGAGGGAAGTAGAAGGGATTCTCATCTGATTTTTTTTTTATTTCTTTCTACTTTATCCCGGGATTTTATTGTTGGGATTCTCTCCGCTTGGCCGGTGATTATCTTTTGTCGTCATCGGATTCGGGATTTATAAGAATTGTCTTGGAGATTCGCCTTTGTAAAAAAGTGACACGTATAAGGTAGAAACAAAGTCAAAGGCCACGGTTTGCACCCTTTAGTGTATTTGAAAACATCAAGAAAAGAAAGAAAAGAAGAAGAAAAAGAAGTTGATGCGCTGGGTCAAAAATTGGTTGGGCTAAGAGGCATAGATGTTGGAGGAGAGAGAGAGAGAGAGATGGAAGGAGTGCATTTACCTCTTTCAAGTAAGATTTAAAAATTTGAAAGGTGCTATCCATTGCACTGGATTCTCCTTCTTTACAATATTAAGAGGTCGTTCGATGCGTTTGTTCAAACTAAGCGTTCCTCGATAAATTAAAAAAAGAGAGGAGGAGAAAAAAAAGAAGAAAGAGTGTGTGTGAGAGAGAGAGAGAGAGAAACACGATAGAGAAAAGCATCGCAAGGTTTTAATCAACGATCAGGATTCAGGTTTTTTCTTTGATTTTATTCATAAGGTAAGCATGTTCTTGGGAGTAAAATGCCACTTCATTTCCCATGAATCGAGCCTGAGTTTCGTTCGAAAACGCGTTACGTCCACGTTCCTCCGAAGAGAGAGAGAGAAAAAGAGAGACAGAGAGAGAGGTCTAAGAAGGTGTCCGAGTGGTAATTTCAAGACTCATTTCCTTTTCTTTCTTTTTTGTTGTTGTTGTTGTTACCTGGTTTGGAAGAACTCTCTCATAAAACAATCGTCAGCTATTTTTGCTTTTGTCCAAATCCAACGAGTTTGGATGGGAGTAGGAGATGGGCCTGGAGGAAGGGAGGGGGTTGAAGGATGGGAGGGGGCATGAGAGCATGAAGTAAACTTTTAAAAAAGTCAGAATCAGCACGATAACCATACAAATCGTCGTTTTTATGCGGTCATGAATGAGCCGAATATTTTTCATATTTAATAAAAAGTGGTTTTTCATGTTTTTAAAGTTATCGAATAGTTCCATACGCCGGATCGTAAAAATAGAAATTAATTAAACATCAATTTTTACATCTATCTCCATTCATATTCTCTCCTGTCTTGTCTCCTCCCCCTCTCCGCACTCCATCCCGGTTCCTTTTTTTTGTGTGTGTGCGTGTGTTAAAGGGAATGTCATCCGAAGATGGTGTCCCGAAAATGCGTTCGCAAACAAAAGACTTTTTGTTTTTAAATGGGAAGGAGTGGTAACGGGGAGGTGGTGGAGGGGGAGGGGAAGAAGGAGGCTGTGTTTTCTAAATGTATTATTTGCAAACGTTAAAACGCCTCGCGCATTGTTCAAACACTTTGCCCGGACACTTGATTAGTGTCGGTATTAAAAAGAGAGAGAGAGAGAGAAAAGTGGGAAACAATGAACACTAAAATTTTATTTTCGTAAAGGTAGATTGATTTTTCACGAGAAATTATTGATCATTATGATATAAATATAGGGAATGAGGGAGGCGAGATTGGGAGGGAGGAGAAGTTTTTTGGATTTTGAATCGAAAGATGATGGAAATGAAGCAAAGATAGTGAAGATAAAGGTTCGTGTGATTTGATTCGTCTTAGGTTTGTTGGGTTTTGAAATATTAAGTAAAAAATTTTTATACTTATAGGTTTATAATATTGTTGAGTGATGGAACTTGATGACTTTTCTTAAGAATCGTATTTAATGCATTGTTTCAAAGTTTCCTTTTGTCCAACTTGTTTTGTTTGAGAGAATAACGAGTAACCTGCCTTAACAACCGCCCAAAAGAGGGGGTATATATACTCTCTTTTTATAGAGGAGCATATATACTATATATTATGTACAATTTACAGTATATATGATGTATACAGTGAATATAGTTCAGTTTTAATCTCGTTTCCCACCCTTTTTAGGTATGCAGGATACGGGAGGAGGATTTGAGCTAACGACTATAACTCCTCAGTTTGACACTTTATCACTAAACCATACACCTTCTGCTATATTAATATATATTCTAAGTAAAAGTATGGCTTTATTTTGTTAGAAAATCAGACATTTTGATAAAAGAGGTTCATAGTTCTGTTTAGTTCAGAAATGGTGTGTATGATCAATGTATCGAGAGTTTCTGCGCCACGTTTTTTGACAAAACTGTATATAAATCGGAATAGAGAGCTCTTATACCTAGCATGGCGCATATAACCATTTACAACAATTATAAACTCCTGTTGGAAACAATAAAATTTGACAATAGTCGGGAATGTGGGATAGAGATGACGAACCAAACCGCGAGAAAGTAATATTAATAGTAAAATGATAATCTCGATGATGGCTTTTGCAAGTTTTTCGCAGCGCTCATGAGCTAGTTAGAATAAACTCTTGTCCTATATAAAGAGGTAACTACAGAAAGGATTTCCAGACAAGAATTTGTATTTCATTTAGTCGAAGAGTTTAAACTTGCACAAGAGTTAGAACAAGAAGGCACCCAGAAAATGCTAAAACCAGCGGGACAGAACGATTTTGTAGAGAAGACAAGAGTAAACATACAGTATTAGATATAAATAAGGAAAATATTTGTTTAGGAGTATAAGTAAGCAATCATTATTTAGAAAAAAAAAGTTTTATTCAATCACCAAATCATAATAAACAGAAAACGAGGCGCCAATCGACCCCGTTGCGGTTGGAAAAGGCATGCATGTATTAAATCTTTTTAGGGTTAAGGTACGAGCTCGAAAATTTTTTCTTCTTTTCTTCGGTAACGAGAGTTCTTCTACCGGTTTAGAATGACGTAGGCGAAAATTAAGTGAGGAGTGTAGAGAGAGGAGAAATCCGATCAACGGGGAAATGAAATTGTAGTGGTTTCCGATGTAGGTTTTTTTTCTCTTGTTTTTCGGGTCGTTAATGACCTTAATTAAAGCTTATCTCCTGTCGGCGTTGCTTAGCTCTCGGACATCAGTATCGTCGAGTCCTGGGGGTATAAAAACCTGAGCTGGCATAATTTCGAATTGGTACGTAAATCCCGGGAAGAATGGGATCCTAAACGGTCACGGTCGATTAGGATTCTGTGAGGAAGTTTTTTTTGTCTCGTGTTTTCTTTTTTCTCTCTTTTTTTTGTTGTTTCGTTTTCCTTTAATCCTGGAGAAAATCGAGAAAGGGATTCCAGGGAATTCGTGTCCTCGAACCTTTCCTGAGGCTTGGCCGCTGGATAAAATCCGGTCTTTCTCAATTTCTGGGAATGGTAAATCCCGACCGTCAGGGTCTGACTCGATTGGGATTCTCTCTCTCTCTCTCTCTTTCTTTCTTTTCTAGTCTGAGAAAATAATCTTTCACCGCTCATCTTCCTAGATTCCGTGAGATTTTGCAGATTTCCTCAATGGTCGTGTCTTCATCGTGGCGATTTTCCCGTGGAGAGTTTTATCTTCATCTCTCTCCTTAAAAGGTTAAATTCTTTTTTTCTCTTCCTGTTGAAAGAGTTGAAATGACAAATTTAATTTTCCTTCTTTTGGCTACTACTAGTAGTCATTCCAACACGCAAGATGTTATTTCCAGTCCTGACTTGTGTGCCATCACGACGATCGGGTCAGAGATTTGGAACGGTTGTGTCTTTTATCTTTTAACGAAATTTCTGTCTGCTTTATTGTCATTCTGAGTGACTCAGATTAAGTAGAATTAGCATCCGTATCGTTCCAAATCTCTTAACTCAGCCGTAGTAGATAGCCCACAAGTTAAGACTATGAATAACTTGGCGAAACTTCCGTGAAAGCCTATATAGTATGATTTTGAAAGATGTCGGTCATTCTTGGTTGGACTCGTTATTTATTTATCTTCTGGTTTCTGATTTTCAACAAGGCTAACATCAAATGAATTTCTGTGTGTGTGTGTTTGTTGGAAAGAGAGACAAGAGAAAAATGGGGAGAAATGACAAATCTCTGGCAAAAATCAGAAATAGATTTCTTGTAAATAGATAAGAGGGAGAGATTAGGCAAGAGAAGCGATGTTTAATGCGTTTTTCTTTCACTTTTCAACGCTTCCATGTTTTTGTGGCGAAAATATGTTTTTTTTTCCCAACCATTTACACATCAGTGATCAATTCTTTCAATAACAAACTCGTGCCAATTCATTTCACCGAAAGGAAAAAAAAAGATGAAAACGTTTGATGTTGTAATTTACCGATGCCATTCAAATGAGTTGTCGGTCGTTATTTGCTTTCAGATGGTCGTAAAGTCTTGTCTTTGTTTAAAATAAATAAAACAAAAAAGCTGACGAAGCTCCAACGCCTAAAGCTCCGCGTTTTGAGTCCTCTCTTCATGAAAAAGACATTAAAATTTAACATTTTATCGATTGCAGCTCACCGAGGGAATTGTTCCAGGCTTTGAGTTTACGGTCATCTTATATGCGACTAATGAATTAATTTAATTAATTAGCGTTCTAACAGGTTTTTACTCCTCTCTTCCCGGAGAGAGACAGAGTGGGGGGGTGGAGAGGAAGAGAGGTATGGAAGCTTCGTCCTCCTTATCTTCTACGCTTGACGACGTTCAATTAAGCACTAAGCGTGAAAGGGACCTTACGGTTAAACCACAATTGAATTTTAGGCGAATGTTTCCGGAGGCCCGAAACAGTATAGGAACATCCCCAGCACTAAAGTCTGCTTTCGTGAAACTATTTATTAATAAAATACTTTTAGAGTCTAAATTATAAGCTCTTGTTTATGAAACAGTTATGTTGGCTGCTTTGTAAATGTGCTGTCGTGTGTGTAAATCACGTTATCTGTATGCCTGCCGGAAGGGGTGCCCTTGGTAGAAAAAGGCGGAAGATGGAATTAGCCGAAAGGAACCCGACCTCTGGGGTGGTAGGTCAACGGCTAACGGGCATGGTCACTCTCGAAAAATGACTGTGCATCATTAAAAGATATGTCAGGGACACGATAACAAAGAATATCTTTCTGGGAATGTCTTCATTAGGTGAAATCCTTGGGGAATGGGTCGGTGGTTCAGATTTAAATTATTCGAGGTGGGTGGAGGGAAGTCCGGTTTCATGTTCGTACTGTATCTGACAGATTATGCGTTTTGAAGTATACAATTTGAAACAGTTTCCATCCAAGATATTGATTATTTCTTTAGCTCCTCTTGATTCGTATACGTATTGTAGTTGCCTGTTGTATAAAGCACTAGAGATGTTAGCTTTAGTGTTTCTAACTGTTCGGACGATTCTTCTGAACCTCACTAGGTTCACCTGTTTCTACTTGTTTCATAATTTTTTTCGTTAATAATTCTTTAATATCGTATTAATATAAATCTATAATCTCTGTATTTCGATAGCCAAGTTCTGCTACCATGTTAAGAAAATATTAATAGTTATATCTAAAACGTTTTATTTAATTTAAATTTATATTTTTAAAATACATAAGTAAAATAAGGAATATTGTATTATTACAAACAGCTAGAATTCAGAATAAAATTTGGAAATACAAAAGATGTTGTTTGTGGGAGTAGCTCCAATACTGGCTGTTGATTTTTGGCTCCTTCTTTTTTCCATTTTTTAATTCGAGAACAAAGAATGTGGTGAGTCGTAATATGTATAATATAAATATAAATTTAATTAATTATTTATTTAATTTAATTATACATATAAAGTGAAAAATTTAACGACTCAAGCGACATGTAACAACTCGCAGGCAATTCCTCCTAGCAGAAGACAATTCAAAGTCATCATAACCAAAACTGCATGAGGGTAGAATGTGTTTTGAGGTGGAATATGGTTTTTCGAAATTAAAAAAAAAAGTTTTATTGTACGGGGAAGAGTTAACAATAAAATTGGGAATCATATTAGAACAAGGATCGACGATGCCGAAAGTTGCGAGAGAATCCCAAAAACAGTTTTTCAATTTGAAAGCTGTTGGCTTGTTGATTTTTAAAGTGGTGCTTCGTTCGATTCGAAAGCTTTTATTTTTTTATTTTAGAAAACAAAGCCAGGAAAAAAGAGGACGAATGGTTCAATTAGAGCCCCAGTCGTCGGATTGTTGTGATTCATTTTCCACAGAACAAAGGTGGGAAATCCAGAGTTGATAATATGGTTTTTTAAGCGAGGGTAGTGTTGGTTAAGGGAGGTTGGGGGTGGAGGAGGTGGAGACAGGCTCTGGGAGGGATGAGAAAAGAGGATGCCCAAAGTCATAATTTAAAAAACCGGGAGTAGATAAAAAAAAAATAAATAAATTTTTTGACCAATCCTCAAGTGAGCTTCTTTCAGCGCCCCCGAAATTATTCAAAAATATCGAATTAACTCGAAAAAACCGTTTTTAAATTCCGAAGGTCGTTTATTACCTCTCACGAATTTATTTATAATTTTTTTTTTGGAGGTAATTTAAAAACTAATTTGTTTTCCCCGAGTCTGAAAAGGGCATTGGTGAGCAGTGCAAAATTAAATTGTTAGAATTTTTACTAGTTATGTAATAACTTTTTTTTTGTTGGGCTGTGTGTGTTATAAGTGCACAATGGAACTTCTGGCATCCCCGTTAAAATTATAATTCTCATAAGAGAATGGATGAGGGCGAGGAGGTAGTCTGGGGGTGGTTGGTGTGAAGAGGGTTGGATTTTGAATCATCGAAAGGGAGTTTTAATGGTCTCAAGTTCCACTATAACAAAGAAAGATCATTTTGATGAAAGAGCTTAGATGCACCCTAATATAATATAAGTTCTCACATGCGTGTGTTGTTATACTGTAGGGGTAGTGGGAGGGATGGAGGAGAGAATGGGTTTGGAAATATATATGTGCGATTCATTTCTTTCTTTTTTAATTTAAGAGTGTGAGCTGGGGTCGGAGGTGGTGGAGAGTTTGGGGGCAATTTGATGAAAGCCATATGATATGAATTATCGAAGCCTGTTTTCCAATCAAGTTTTTGCTCTTTATCGGTTTTTGGTGTTTTGGGGAAGGGTGGTGTCGGAAGGAAACCTGATCGAAAATGGGAGTCTTGCGCAAGAGATCGTTTTGTTTTTTGCGTGTTGCGGGAAGTGAACTGTTTTTTGGGATTTAAATACCGGAAAGTTCTGTTCGATAATATTACATCAAGTTTAAACACGTTTGTGTATATTCATTTGACGCTTTTTTGGTTCTCTCGGTTTATAACCTATACAGTTTACATACCGGCCTGGCAAATGAGCTAAAACGAATATGATTCATGTTAGTGTTAACTAAGAACTCATAGACAGATTTGAAGATCATTTAAACCACTGTATCTTGTATGAATTCCAATAAGAAAGAAATGATACAGCAGTGTATAATCTGTCCAAGGTGTGGGATGAAAATACAGTTTCTTATAAAACTTGCAGAAGATGGTTGGAGACATTTCAACCAGGTGATTTTGACCTTTCTGATAAGCCTCACTCTTTTTAATGAACTACGGTACTGTCAAGCTCATGTTAGTGCAAACCTTTTTTCGAAAACACCAGACATTGCTAATATAAATAAGCCATTAATAATAATGGTAACTATATTATTTAATATAGATTATTTAAAGTATAATATATTTTTATCGTACTTTTACTATCCTAAAAAACGAACAGAAGTTTCCGATAAACCTAATATACTCCAAAGGCTAAGCGAAAGAGTGGAAAAGTATTATACCGTACTATTAAAAGTATTAAGGAATACCGTATTATTAAAATAAATATTTTATAGTGATTTAATATATATTCCTGTACGATGTGGGTTTAGTATCATTATTATTATTAAATTATCTATGTATACATGTTAGTTAGAATGATAGTAAACAGCATGGTAACGTAATTATGTTTCAATCTGATGAGCCTAACTCTGGGCACCCATCTTTATTCGACGACGATACTGTCAAGATCTTGTTACAGCAAAATCCTTTTTTGACAACATCGGACATTACCGATATAAATAAGTCGTTAATAAAGATGACAGTTATATTATTCGATTAAGATTATTTAAGGTATGATACTATTATACTTTCATATCCTAAAAGCGGATAGAATGTTTTGGTAGATCTATATTTAGCACATACATCCGCCTCCCTTTTTTGCTCTTTTTGCTTTTAATAAATGATTTTTGTTTTTGCGCGTTTAAAAAGTTTTGCGAAGTTATTTCATTAAAAAAGGGTTGTTTTTAAGGAAATTTAAGAAACGTTGAAAGTTACTTGCTTTATACGAACAAGGTATTTCATCTTGCGTTCGGGATTTGTTTAATGAAATGTATAATTGAATGTCATTTCAGTACGACCATGTGAGGAAGTATCCCTATATACAATTTTTTTCTAAAATGAAGTTTTTTTAATTATTGTTTTGGAAATGTTATTTAAACTTATTCGTTGAAAAAAGTTTCAACCCTGATCCTGTGTTGCGATCTTCTCTTTAACTATCCCATTCATTCCGGTTAAAATTTGTATTTGACCTTTTTCAAAATTTTGGAAAAATTTTCTCTTACGTTTTGCCCTTTTCATCTGAAGGTCTACTTATTTAGCTGTTTTCGACTTATGGTTTTAGTCAATAATGGCCAAAAATTTAATATCAGTAATGGTAACAACCACGAAAATCTCAGAACTCGGAACATTGAATAGTTCAAAGAAAATTTCTTGATTGTTCTATTATTAACCTAAATCTTGTGGTATTTGGCTGTCTTAGAGCTCAGTTTCAGTTCACCACTAAAGATGCCAGCAGGTATACGTTGGCGGAACGTTTGGTTCGGTTTTTGGCAGGCGTGTTTTACCGTGTTTTGAGTGAATATTGCGTGATTGGTTTTCACTTTTTTTGTTTCTTTTTTATGAGGTTTCTAATAAACTCAAAGAAATCTGTAACAGTGGTTAAAATGTTATGGTAAATGTTGTTCAGATCTGAAAACGGGGTGGTGGCCGCATTAAACAATCGCCAATTGTGTTGGCTACGTGTACATGTATAGCTGCCACTGTATAATAATACTTTGTGGATTCGATGGTGATGCCAGGTCGAGATATATTTCGCATTTCCTTGCAACAGCCACGGTCATCAGTTTCAAATGTTCAAAGTTCTGTATCCTAGTTTGGTTTCTGTTTATGTTTCAATAAGGAACAATAAAGACAATAAGAATTTATTTGTGTACACTTGCAAATTATAAACATGAGAACAATAACCCTTTTGAAATAAACAAAGGGCGCCTTTTTTCGTTTATTGCTGAATTTTGGCAAAATAGCAACAATATTTTAAAGACCACAAAGCTTTTTTCCTCAATTCTCCGGTATAAAATCGGAGTTTTCTCAAAGCTCACTTCTTTCCTTCCATTCGCATTTAACATTAATCGATGTAAGGGACAACTGACAGAGAATTGTGACTGTTCATCCTCCTCCCGTGTCAGATCTTTGTTTTAAAAATGAACCTTCGCATTTACATAGTAACTACTCCAAGTAATTAATCAAATAATCTATTATTAATAACTTTCGGAAACTTTTTTAATGGCATTTTGAATTTGTTTTAGAGATACGCGAATTTGGTAAATTAGAGAACTTCTATACTGGTGGTGCAGAATCATTTTATCACGTCCCGCATAAGTCGAGATGGCTTTGTTTTTGGGAAGTTTGTGGTGTAGTGGTCAAGCGCCAGATTAAGAAGTTATAGTGCCGAGTTCAAATTCTCCTCTTGTGTCCTGTTGTGCCAAAAAAGGGTGAAAAACGGGATTAAAACTATAGCTATAATTTTTTTTGGTAGGTTTTTAGTTGTGCGTTTTTTTAAGAAAGCTCGCATGTCTCCAGGTGTTATTTTCAAAGATGTTTCATCTCTCATTGGATCTCTCTGCAGAGATTTGTATGGCCAAGTTGGTTCTTTGTTTTAAAACAGCCTTTCCACTCAGATAATATCCGCTTCTAAGTAGTTAAGCAAACAATATATTTTTAATAACTTTCTGCGACTTACTTTTAAGGTTGCTTGTATAACTTAGAGTGTTTTGGAGCTACGTGAATTTGATTTTATTTGTTTGGGGTGAGATATCACGTTCTGTAATGAGATTTTGAGTGTATAGGATGTTGTCTGTTTCTCGCATAAAACAAAATCTGATTGCGTTTTAGTTTTGCTGTTAAACTTGGGTGTGGACTGGCACATAACTGCACACCAGATCCGCCGTCGTCATCATCGTCATCGTC
This sequence comes from Columbicola columbae, assembly GCA_016920875.1. NCBI lineage: Eukaryota > Metazoa > Arthropoda > Insecta > Psocodea > Philopteridae > Columbicola > Columbicola columbae. The sequence continues at coordinate 15,031,261 of JADMLL010000006.1, read as the reverse complement.
GTTTCGTCTTTTTCAAATTGTTTTGTTATTTTCCTTTTGTCAGAGTTTAAAGGCTCATTAAAGAAAATGCCTCCTTTTTATTACCAGTCATATAATTCAGTATATGAATCATTGAAGGAGTGGGAAAGAAAGAATTTAATCAGTCATTACTTTTGAGTCAGTCTTTACTTTGGCCAGACGCGAATTTCGCTTTCTCCACTTGATTCTCGCTCTTTGTAGTACTTTTTGTCTTGTAGTGCGATTATCATTATTATTATTTTTCAATCGACGTCATTCAAATATTTTAACTTTTCCCTCCTCGAGTCGACTACTGGACAAAGAGAAAGGAGGAGGAGGTGGATAAGGTTAGCGAGAATGATGGTTCTTGAAGTATTTATCTATAGTTGTTGGACACGAGATGAATTTTCTCCGGAGAGTTCGATTAAATTTGGCCAACCGGAAATAGGTTGAGGAGGAAGATGGAGGATTGGATGGGTGAAAGGAGAAGGATTTCACGGTTCATATTCTCAAAATTGATGAAAAGTTTTTTCGGTTTCTTCGACGGGAAATGATGGAAAGCGTGTGCGCGTTTCGAAATGCTCTAAATCGAATTATAAGTCAGGGGAAAAGATTCACGTAGACGGAGACAATCGTATTTGGGAAATGGTTTGAAAAAAAAAAAAGTTAGTTGGAATCGAAAATTTGGGAAACGTGAGATTTGGTCATCAACCTCTAGGACAGCTTAAAAAACGTTGTGAGTGGTTGATATATGCAGACAACGGCACCCAAAAAAAAAGATTAAAATGAGAAGGAAAAGAGGTAAATTAGATTTGAGTAATGCAATATAAGGATCTAGAATATATTTCGGCCGTGAAAATCTCAAGTTATAAATTTGAACAAAACGAGTTATAATAAAATATTTGTCGGTTTAGCAAGGTTAGAATTGAATGTTTCTCTCTCTCTCTCTGAAAAGTTTGAGCAGGGAGCAAGAGAGTTACAAAATTCTTTTAATATATTATGAGCGTACAGTAAGTCTCATGTGTACATAAAAAAGGAAGAAAGGAAATACCTGGTGGACAGGTAATAGAAGAATACTGGTTCAGAGCAAACATGGACGCAAGAATAATAAAAATTTATACCTCAAACATTGCGGATTTTTGACAGTTTGTCTTCATCCTCTCCTCCCCGTGTCTTGTGGTCCCCTTTACTTATTTTTATTGTTTGAAGTTTGGAGATGGCGACATATAAATTTAAAGGATCAGATTTTTGGTTTTTATTCGCGTTGGGTTTATTTGACAGTCTAGGTTTTTGTGGGCTATAACGTGGCGTTAATAATTGGAGGAGGTTGGTTGTATGAGTGTGCCTCCTGGTAGAGTATTAAATGACTCAAATGGAATTGGATGTGTTGGCGAAATGGATTCCTTCACGTTTTTTTTAAGAATTGTTCTCTAAAAGCGAGCACTATGCCCTAAACGAAGGCTATAATTGTCGAAATATATGTACGAGTAGACAGTCGATTGATTCATTTTCTCCTTCGAAAATAACATCTGTTAGATTGTATATGAATGTCTGTTCATGTAGAAGAAGCAGTGGTTGGACGAAGTTGTTGGTGTTGCGGCGGCTTTTGTTGAGATGAGATTTTCCCACGGCGCCCTGCGTCTGAATGAAAGTGTGAACAATTAAAAGGGAACCGGCGCCCCCGGAGAGTTCTGGCGCACATTTGGGAAGTTGTGCATTAGGATAATCTATATCTGTTTAAATAGAGGAATTGTGAATGTTCTAAATCAGGGGTGTACATTTCTCTGACCCGCGAGATTCGTTATACTTTTACAAAATATTAGGTCTAGTGGAAAGGTCTGTTTGATAATGTTAAATCAAGTTTGGAGACGTTTCCGTACATTTGTTTGACGTTTTGTTGATTATCGCGTTTTATAACTTATACAGTGTACGTAATGACGTAGCAAATGAACTAAAACAGATATGATTGGTGTAACTAAGAACGGATTCACTAATTGACAGATTTGAAGTATATTCAAGCCAGTGTATTTTGTACGAATTCAAATAAGAAACAAATGATACAGAATGGGTAGATAATCTGTTCAAGGTGTTGGATGAAGGTACAGTTTCTAATAAAACATGTAGAAGATAATTCGAGAAATTTCAATTAGGTGATTCTGACCTTTCTGATGAGCCTTACTGTGGGCGGCCATCTTTAACGGACAACGGTACTGTCAAGATCATGTTAGTGCAAAATCTTTTTCGACAACACCACGCATTGCCAATATAAATAAGTAATAAATACGTTCGGAACTTTCCGGTAGACTTAATATATTACAAAGGCTAAGTGAAACAGTGGAAAAAGAAAATATCGCACTAGTAAATGAAATGTTTTATAGTGACTTTATATATATTCCTGTACGATGTGGGTTTAGCATCATTATTATTGTTATATTATCTACATATACATGTAAGAATGATAGTAAACAGTTAATAATGTTATTATGTTTCGATTTTTCATTCTGAATAAATGTCTGTAGTGGGTATAAATGTAATTCAGTGTTAATGTCGAACGTTTTAGTGAATAGTGAAAGGTAACACCCCCGACGAGTATGAAGAGAAGTAATAAAATACTTAAAATAATTATGAAAAACGAATTTATCAGTACATTTGCTGGTTTACAACACGAGATACTACTGTCTTTTGTTACCACACACACAAAAACTACTGTTCGAGACCGAAAAGAACCATTTGAGTCATTAACAATGGGGATATATAATTATATAAGCGGCTCACGGAGCTCTGATAGATTTCTAAAGTGGTTTGGTCACCCCAGTTCTTTGAAGTCTACTAGATCCAGTTGCGGGAACTTTGGCCAACCATTTTTTGGAGTGTCAGAATCAGTCCAAATTTATTGGGAAAATTTTGGATGAGCGGTAATTTTCTCTTAGGTGTCATTGGAGGTTTAGACTTGGGACAGAGTGGTTAAATCGTATGAAGGATAATTTGATGACGTAGATTGTTTTCCGGTTCAACGGTTCAATCGAGGTTGGATACAGCAAAGATGAGAAAAAGGTCGTAAAGTTGGGAAACCAATCGAGGTAATAGTGCAGAAATGACGATCACTGACAATGTAATCGAGAGGATTTTGTTTGAAAGACCAAAAGGAGAAGTTTGCTTACACCTCTGTATATGTATATCTGTCACTTGGTTAAACGGGAACGCACTCTGGGACGTCCATTTGGAATTGGCAGTCCAAATGCGGAAGTGTATACCGTTAGGCCCCCTTTTACTGCCCTCTTTTCTTGTTGTTGATTTATAATTCATTTCTTACCCGCACAAAAAAAATCTGACTACAGTTTTAAATTCTTGGTTGTTTCGTGATGAGTTTCATGGAGCAGACGAGAAAGAAGAGAGAAAAAAAAAATTTGTTTTTGGAAAACAGGTTTTTTTCTTTTTTTTGCCTCGGCTCCAGCAACTTTAAACTTACGAATTTAAAAGATTTTTTTTGAAGAACAAAAATATTTCATTTTATGTTTGGCATCTACCTCTTTTATCTTTCGCCGTGAAAATAATGACACTTTTTTTTTAATATGAAGTATTAAAATGGCGTTCCATTGAAGTTGAGAGAGAGAGAGAGAGGGGATACGGTGAAGAGAAAGGTTCCATCAGACGAATAAAAATAACGTTGAATTTTAAGTTTTTGAGTCAAATGTTCCTTCCAAATGAATTTTCGGTGGAGATAAATTTTTGTTTTGTTTATTAAAAACCCGTGTTCTTAATTTTTTGTCCATGATTCCGTCTTCATGTTTTTGTCGTTGTTGTTTTTGTTCTTGTTTTCAAATGATACTGAATCGAAATGATGGAACTGAATATAGTCCCTTTTCCTCTCTTTGCTAGGGAAAAAAAGAAGACAAAAAACATAATGATAAGTTTGATTAAGGTGCGTCTGGTCGTATTCTATTGTTCTTTCCTTTGTTATTATTGTTATTGAATTTGAATCATGTTTTCTGATTCTTCTCACTCCATGAGTCAAAATCCCTTCTTATTGCTTCCCTCAATCGCAGTTTATATTTAAGTGACGAATGTAATTTTTTTATCTTTTTTTTTAAAATGGGAGTGGTGACTAGTGTTAAGTGAATAGTAAAGTACAGGATCTGTCAAGAAAGTTGCTGAAATGTTTTCAATAACCTTTCCATTATACAAGAAAAGATAATCTGATTTTTTTGGGGGTACTTTTATATCTGATGTTTATTTGAAATAGTATTTAGCTTTGGGACCCTGTGACATCTGCCACCTGTCAATGACAGTGAGTCTAATGTCTAAGCGAGAAATCAAGTAGTTGGTTTGGTTTTAAAGAGGCTAAATAACTACGAAATAGACCAGTGTCTTAGCCCTGGAAGTTGGATACATGGATGTGACTGGATATACAGTCTGTAAGGCGAGTTAAGATTTAGAAGGGGAGAAAGAATAGAGAAGAGGGAATATAGAAAAATAGATATACACTATAATATATAAGTAGAGAAGAGGCATAAAGATAGTGGTAGAAAGAGATAGAACGAAATAGGGAGAAAAGGAGGAAGAAAAGAAAAACAAACTTTGCGACTAGGTCTGATTTTTTTTCTATATTATATTGTTTGTACAGTACTAAATATACATTTATATTAAAAAATTAATCAATAAACGGGTTTGTCTGTTCGTCCAATTGTTCTTTCCTTACTATTCAAAAGCTCAAAACAGTAGAGAAATAGAGTAATGTTACCCTAAACTCTCACTGATGCATACTATCTCTTTAAAAAAGTTTAAACCTTATAGTATAATAAAATATAATGTATAAATTTATATGTATAATTTATTTTGGGTTCTATTTTTATAGTCTTCATGAGTTTTGTGTGTATTTCGTATTTCTTAATTTGTTCTTCATTTTTTCTTTATATTTATATATTTTGGTAGTAATGTATTATCTTATCTATTTATTAATTAGCGAATTTATTTTGGTTTCTAAAAGTCACCACAAATCTTCCAATTCAAAATTATAATATTTTTTGGTCCTTTGGGAGAGTCCTTACTTCAATTTCTTTTTAATACTATATATTTTTCCTCGTTATTTTGTCTGTTTTGGGTATAAATACAGCTTTTTATAGTAAATAATGAATGGGAATTGATATTGTTATTATATTGTAACGCTTGAGAGCAATACTCGATAGATAAATATTGTGTATTATTATTAATATATATTAAATTACAATATTTTTTGCAGTATGAAAATGATATCTTGTAAGGATATCATGAAAACAAAATTATCAAATTTTGATAGTAAGGGAGATGTACGAATTCGGAGTTGGCCACCGGGTTCAAAAGTAATCCAAAAATAACGGAGAGGTCAAAGCATTTAAGCACAGTATCGGTTTACGATGTGTGAAATTTTACAACCGATCCCCCCCCGATCACCTTCTTTGCCCATACAAAGAAACATTCCAGGAACTTTTGGGACATACACTTCTACAAAATAAATGAGAAACAGAAACTCAGTACACAGAAGAAAAAAATAAAAATCGGATTTATGCTTATAGGGCTAAAGAAGGAGAAATGTTTTGCTATTATTAGTGTCAGAAATATCCTGATTTATGAGTAGCAGGAGAAGAGGGGGTTGAGATCTCGGGGAAAGAAGAGGTGGTGGTGGTGGTGTGCTGGGAGGAGGAGGAAGAGGGGGTTGGTGTGAATGGTAAATCGAAGCTTAATTATGCTTAATCAGTTGCCTCCCCTAGCAGGTGCCAGCATAACAGTAGCGATTTTAGTCTAGAGAGAGAGAGAGAGGAGGTGTTTGGGGGATGAAGAAAACGGGGTGAAAAGTCCAAGAAAGAGAGGAGGAGGGATGAAAAATTGGTAACGTTGGAATGGTGGAGGAAAGCTATGTGCGGCATATCCTAATTTCACGAAAAACATTAAAGTTTTTGACATTCGCTCTTTCCTTATCTTTTTAATGTTTTTGAAACTTATTTAGAACTTGTAATGGAAGAAAAATTTAAAACTTCTGGTTTTTGATTTCTTTAGATAGGTTAAGTGTTAATGGATTTTTTTTTCTTCTCTAAAGCCGAGGCCAAAGCGAGGTTTTTGTTTCTTTCAATTTTTTTTTCTCCCGGGACACCAGGGTATGCGCCAGCCTAAGATTCGTAATTTTGCCCATGGCTGGCCATGACCATTTATTTAACAAGTAATCAAGACCACTCTTTCACACGCTCGCGTGTAATACATGTATGGCGCACATTCCTTAGCTGCCTTGCCAATTTATTGAACTTTTTTTTTTTTTTTGGCTCATTTTGCTTTTTTTTGTTTTTAACGGTCGCGTTCTTGGCATAAAAATGACATTCGGCTTTTTTTCTCCTCTCTTTTAATTTTAATTAGTTTCATCCATTTATTTTGTTGTTGTTGTTGTGAAGTCTTGTTTCATCTCATTTCTGAGTTTGTCATAATCAATTTGGCGGATATGTGGAGAGTTAACCATCGGGAACGGAATGAGATTCGGTTGAATTCAAGGCAGAGAACGTTCGTCTTCAACGTCCAGGTGTTGGGTTTATATTGTAGAACAGGAAACACAAAAAGGATTTTATAAATAGAAAATATGGAGGTGGGACTCCCTAAAAAGTTTTTTGGAGTGTACGAATAATAGGTCGTTTTCGATGAAAAGATGTTGCATGAATGGGTTACTATGCAATAATTTCGTTTTTACTTCTTTTCTCCTTTTTAATCCGGAACGTTAGAGTTTTTTTGCAGGATGTGCAGGTTAGGGTGTTGATTGAGGGTAAGATGGAATTCCAAGGGGGTGGTTTTGTGTAGGTTTTTTTTCTTAAGAATTCTCTTTTGCAGTCGTCAGAACGAATAAGGTTTATAATGTCGGTGGCAGGGTGGCAGTTTGAGTTGTCAAATTACAGGTGGATTCGCGTTGGGTTGGTGGTGGATGTGGCGGGAGGATGTAAAAATCAAATTTTTTTCTTCTACTTTCTCGCTTTCATAGTCAAAAGATGAAAATTGTTCGCTTCGATGGTGAAGATTAAAATCGATTAACTCGTGCGAGACGTCGGCGGGGGCCGCAGTTTCGCGAAGATTCTCTCATACATCCCCCCATCCTCTTTCCCGATTGTGTTAAATTATTGATGGGGAAGCTGCGGAGTTTAAGCTTTTAAGGAAGAAAAGAAGAAGGAGAAGAAGTAGAAGGAAACGTCTCACGGTATAGTAACAAATTTTCGAAACGGAGCCGGAGTATTCGCCTTTAGCAATGGAGTAATGTGCAATGTGGGCGTCGCTCTTGAACGGCTAGCGAGCATAGTAATCGTTGGTGGTCCCTAGACTCTTCTTTTCTTCTCTCCTCTTATTTTTTTCTTTCTTTCTCTCTATCTATCTATCATTTTTTTTCTCTCCTTCTCCTTCCTTTTCCGTTATCAGGCAGTGGACCAGCGTCCGTGGTAGACAGTGGTCGTAAAAGTTAAAATTTCTTTACCCCCCCCTCTCTCCACCGCATCCATCCTCCTCACGGAATATTCGAGAACCAGAAGTAAGGCAAATCGGAATCTCGATTGTTCATTATAGAATTTTTTTTTATTCACAAAAGAAAACACCTTTTTTATGTTCACGAAGCAGACGATTAGGGTTCCACGGAATCACTCTCCGTTGATAATAGTCTCAAATTTGTGAGGCGGATTTAATCGCTTGTGCTTTTATTTATATATATATTTTTTTCCCTTAAAAATACACTCAGATGAATGCATCTCGGCAAAGATGGCGTCACTCTCCTCTTTCGAAACATAATAGAGTTTTTAGTTTAATTCGAGATGATTTTTATATTCCCTCCCCTTTTGGTCCTTCGGATTTATTTTTGGAGTTTTTCGTTGTCCTTTTAATCTCATTGTCGGCCGACTTTATACCTTTATAGTTGCAGAGTAAGGATGCTGGATGCTGGATGCTGGGGGAACTTCTCTCGGAGGATGATAGAATTTTTGAAGGAAATTATTACTCTTTTAGATCATCTTCCTGTATCGATTTCAGTTGTTTAGATAGCGTTTTGGGAATGGATGACTGAATAACTATGTGTGTGTTATGATCTTTAAGCTTGATACAAAACATTTGTATCGTACGTTGTAACGGGAGACGGTTTTGTCAGCAACAAGTCAGTGGAAATAGTTTCCTTCGAAATTTCAAACAGTATATGCATAATTTATTGGATGTGGCTCGTGAGATCATCCATTTTCATGCAGTTGCTACACAGACTCTTGGATTTGCCAGAATTTTGGTTAAAATTAGTCGTGGAAAGAGTAACAATAATAATATATTGTAATGCGTTTGTACATCTTTACGAAATATTAGTGTTACCCTAAAGCGTATTACAAAATAACAGGAGTATCAAAATAACTGTATACACTCACTTTAATCATATGTAGCAACATAATTTACATGTAAAGTGATAATAACGTCGATATATTTCTTTATATACCCTTCTAGGGTTTTTTAAATAAAAAGTAACCTCTAAGATGAAGTGTATGAGTAACATTACTAACACAAAGCGGGAAGGAAGTGTAGCAGTCAATAAAACTTGAGCAGTCATGACATTACGAGAATTTCTTTCTTCGTTATGCCCAACTAAGGAGCCCGATTGAACTCGTTTAACCGATGCCAGTGCCTTCTTCTTCCCCCTCCACTCTCTGTGGCTTTTCTTGCGATCTTCTGAACAGGTTTCGTTGCTGGTAGTGCTTGGATTGTCTGCAGAGTGGTGACTTTGAACTAATTTTCTGAACTTATTTCTGTCTTGTACAATGTCAGCTACTTCCTTAAAATCCTTTCCAACTTGAAGTAGGCAGTGTTTTTAATTGTTGTTGACATGACAAGGTTCCGAATTTTCTGGTCGTCCATTCTGTGAATATGCCTTCTCTTCCTAAATGTGTCTGTGATTTCCCTGACTGCTGGTACAAGTCTTCAGATTGGGAGAACCTATTAAAAATTTCTTCCTAAAATTGATCAAATTTTGAGAAATATCCATTATGTCAGCATTGCCAGGTCAACGTAAAGTGTTTAAATTGTGAGAAACTAATGGTTTTGTGGTACCAACAGGAACGGTATAAGATTACATATAAAATCCCTACGGTAAGGACGGTATAATATACCTACACCTTTTTGATATCATTTTTCTATACTGTTGACGGTTGGTAAGGTCAACCCTGAAGTGGTCTTAGCCATAGCCCCGGAACACTTCAGAACAGCACTGCTTACAAATTCAACGCAGGATTGGAAATTAAGGGCGAATCGATCATTCTGCGCGCGAATCTATTTATCCTGTATATATATATGTAAATTTGTAAGCAGTAATTCTCCTTATGCCCAAGGGGAAAAAATGAAATCAAAATATTATTATATTATAGTAAATTGATGAATTGAAATTCAAACGACCAAAATTTACTTCTTACGTAAGAATATTGATGAGAATCTGTAATATTATCGATTTGACATTACACTAAACATTCAGCAACATCGATTTTCGCCCTTTTAGGTTTATAATTAACATAAAGTCTGTGACACTCACTTAAGTATACATAATCAAATGCGTACATAATATGCAGATAGAATTGTCTTGTTTTTGTCGATGGATTTGTTTCTCAGAATATTCCATTTCAAAACACGTTACTGATAAGTATTATTGCTTTTCTTAATTAATATAAAACCGTATAAGTCGAAGGGAACGGTCGCAATTACTTAAAAAACCCCCATTTTAAAGAATTATATTAAAAATAAGTTGTTTAATTAATTACTCGGGGTATTTTTTTTATGTCATCGTTGAACATCCGTTTTAGAACAAAGAAATGACTCATGAATAAAGATTTAATGTTCTCTGTTAGATGTTCATCGATAAAGATTATATTTCGGTGGATGGGAAGTGGTGGGGGTGGAAGCGGAGGAACATGATTCGTTTGAAAGCTTGGGGATCGGCGAGCTTTTTTAAACTTATAGCGGAAGTGAAAGTCAACCAAAAAACAGTCGGGAAGTAGATAATATTTATAACATAGAGAATGGTTTTTTATAAAACATGTTGAGAGGTGGTGAGAAGTTTTTTATGATTCACCGAATCCGCTCAACTCGAAAACATTTTGAAAGCGCGAGTTGAAATTAACCTAAAACACCATTAAAAAAGTTTTGCAAAAGTTATTAAAAATAGATTGTTTTATTAATTAGTTGAGTAGTTACTATGTAAGTGCGAAAGTTCTGTATTTTGAGTAAAAAAAAGAGCTGACATGAGAAGTCGGGTTTTTTGAACTGTTATTTAGATCCAATGTGAGTGGAAGGAAATAAGTTTTGTTAAAATTGGAGCGAAAATGTGCGAGTTTGAGTGGAACTAATAAAAGGAATCAGATCTACTTTTACGCTGGAAGCAGAAATAAAATTTATGAAATAAAGTAAAAATTACAATGTAGAACAAGTCAGCTTACACGAGAAAAAATTGAATCAAGTTGTGTAATGTTCTAGATTCGCGTAACTCCAAAACGACGAGTTAAAACTAATTTAAAACATCATTAAAAAAGTTGGTAGAAGTTGTTAAAGGATTGTTTAATTAATTATTATGAGTAGTTACTATGTAAGTGCGAAAGCTCAGTTTTAAAACAAAGAGGTCACTTGGGAATGAAGAATCACAATTCTCTGTCAGCTGTCCCCTTTACATCGATTAAAGTTACATGGACGGTGGTTGGGGACGAAATGGGATTTAGAGGAAATGCGATTTTTTTTTAAGGTTTGAAGTTGCGCGAGCTTTCTTTAGTGCGTTTTATATTCTGTAAATAAATTTTATCATAAATTTTTGTGATATTATTTTACTTATAAAAAGACATTTTATTTCATTTTAAATACATATTCCCTGACTTAATGAGTTAATTATTGTTTATTTCAAAATGTTGACGACCGATCGGCTCACCGGTGGGTCAAGTCGGTTAAAAAAAGACCGCTTGACGTTTGTGGTCATTTTTACACCTGTGGACGTAATTTTAATACAATTTATGTACAGTATCTTTTGTCCCTCGAGGAGATATTGTATATAGCTGAGTCAGTTAGTATGACTGATTTTAAAAGTATTTTTTTTCATTTAAAGAAATTTGATGTTTGTGATATTTGTATGGTAAAATGAGAAAATCACTCGGAGCTTATATTTTATATCTTTTATTTAGAGTTTGCGGTATTTAGTATTTACAGTTTCTTATAATTGCTTAAAGTTCTTTCTGGGGGTCAATAGGGATAACAATAGAATTATCCTCCAACAGTTCATGCGACGTCCTCATCTGAACAACTGGAGTTGTTAATAAGCCACCATTCCTGGTAGCCAGAAAAATTTGTGGAAGTGTAAAGGAAACATTCATTTACTGATGACAATGAGAGTTAACTCACATCGTGGGACCGCTTTGACCCATCCTTGGTCAAGTGTTTAAAAATGTTTGTAGGGGTTAAACAATGTCTACCTAGAATAATTACCCAAAACTAAAAATAGAAATACTTGATTTACAAAGAAAAACTGTCGGTCCCCACGAGTAATACACCATTTCTGTGCGGTCGTAAACGTTAATGGTATTGCTTACTTAGTGACAGTAATCGTCTTAGTTCGTCCCAGTATTGTGAAGAAGTTGGCATAAAAGGCGGCCCAGTTGTGTTTTAAATGAAGACTTAGGAAAATGAATCGGTTAGGTGAAAATGTGTGAGTATCGTCTCCAAAAGAGGGGTTTATATCTAATATAAAAACACTTTGTATAAATAATTTATGACAGAAAAGTCGTATCAGAAGTTTATTACTCGGGTAGAAATGGATTTCCAGAAGACAAAACGGCTTTGGAATGAGGAGAGACATAATAGAAGAAAGCAACCCAATACATCATGGGAGTGTCATATATTCCCCTAACAAATACAATTCCTTCGTGACATTCCGGGATAAAAGGGTTTAAAGATAACGGAAAATTAAAAAAAAGGAGAAGAGTCGGCGGAGAATAAATGACGAAGGAGGCTGGGGAAAGGGTGGGTGGGGGGTTAAGAGAATGAGAAAATTGAAATCCCGGGAGAGACTCGTTGGAGAATTAAAAATTCCGAGAACTTCAAGGACAAAACGGAGAAATGGAGGGCAATGGAGGAACCACGACTGGGTTCGAGGTTTCGGTTCGAGCCCCGTCAGGCAGAATACCAACGATGATGACGTTGATGAATAATATCCTTAACTGAATCCATAGTAACCTTTATTATTAATAATAAATTTTTTTATTATTTATTAATAAATTATAAATCTTCGGGATTAGGATTTTCGTCGAGGAAGAGAGTGTCACAGGATATAGCGTAGCTTAGATTTTAAGTCTAAGAACACGATGCAGTCTTACATAACTCTCAACACTTTGCTAAATCCTGTATAATTAAATACATAAATTTGTAATAAATGATAATAATAAAATCTTGATTTTCTTTTTTATATTCGTACATTATAAAAGAATTTCGTGCCCTTGAGTTGCACTAACTTTTATTATTAATAATAGTTTGATGAGAGATGAGAAAGAAGAATCTGGATTGGAAGTTAATTTCGAATTAAAAACTACTTAATAAAAAAAGGTAGCGCTTCAGAAAATGATACTTTGAGATTTTTAGTGGCTATTGATGGTCATATGAGAGGATGGTACGGAGGCAGGAGGAGGAGAGATTCATCTCTTGTCTTCTTACTCTTTCCCCCGAAAGGTGGGAGGTGGAATTAACTCATTTTTGTGGCGTTGTGGGACTCTGAGAATTTTTGTTTAAATTAAAATTTATAATATATATTTTGCAGTTTACATTGCACTAAACTATAATTTTTGTTGTATTATATTGTTAGTATCTTTGCTGTAGGATAATTTCATTGTATAAACTTGTCTACTTCGCTTCGAAATACTGATTTGGTCGTAGAAGTGGTACTGTACGATAATTGTTTTGATTTATTAATGTTATACTTGTGGAGGTAGTTTGGTATTATCTGTGTCTATGGTCAGTTCTTTAAAAAGTCAATAAATTAAAAAATATATAATATATAATAAATATCGCTCTTCCCCACCTAAAATGTTTTCTTTCAATTTATCGACTATCCTTCACCCTAAGAATTCCCTCCAAGGCTCACATCCTTGGTAATAATGTTTAGTCACCAAGTCAGCCTTCACCGAAAGGTAGCTGACTCATAATCGTATTTTCAACTCAGGCAATAACTTGCTCCTAGAAATAAGAGTGAAGATAAGTTAAAAGCGTCGTGATTCTTAGTTGACCGAAAACAAAAAGTATAATAATATTAATAATAATATAAAACTAATTGTGTGTTAACTTTTCTAACAATGTCAACCTAGTTAACCTATATTAACATTGTTTTATATAATAATATAAAACATTATAAACAATAAATGTTCATATAAATTTTGTCATTTTAGGTAAATAGGACACTGGTACTCATCGCAGATATACTTACATACAGTATATGTATATGTTGGAATAATGGTGGGAACTATTTATGTAACTGAGATAAAAATGTTTTTGTTTGGTGGCCTATTTTATAAAATATTATGGATATAAGAGAGGAACTTTAATAACGTCAACGTAACCTCAGGTCCTTGATTTTTGAAGGCTGCATGAAGATGTTATAAAACCAACATTTTTACTGTTTCACCCAGATAATTAACTGAAAATATGAAAGCTACAGTAAGGAAACCACGTACATCAGCACTTAAAATTATTTACAAGCTTAAAATACGATGGAAAAGGACGTTTCATGAAGAAGCGTGAAAAGCAAAAACGATGTCAAGGAGAAAATTACAAAGCCAAACTATCAAGTCACTGTCTAAAATGTACCGGAAAATTATATGCATACTTTTTGTAAAATGGTACACCAAACAAACACATTTTTGTCTTAGGTATATAAATAGTTACTCCAACATATACATATAAATAAGTATATGTTTGATAAGTACCTGTGCTCTATTTACAAAAAATCACAAAATTTATTATTTATATAATATTGTTGTGTATTATGTATTTATTATTATATTATAAATTTTTTTGATTTTGCCAACAAGGGACCACGATGGTTTCGACTCATTTTCATTCCCATTTGTAGGAATAAAGTTATTAGCTGAGTTGAATATATGATTGAGTCAGCTACCTTTCGTGGAAGGCTTGCTTGCTGACTGAGCATTATTATTAAGGTTGTGAGCCTTGGAGGGAATTTTGGGGTGAAAGCTGAGGTAATACAAACTACCTGCACAAGAATAACTTTAAAAGATTATGATACAGTATATGAATTTTCGCGACCAAATCATTGGTTCGAAGGGAAGTAGGCAAATTTTTAAATTGAAAGGAAAAAAAAATAATTTGGGCGTTAGTCGGTTAATAAATTTAATTTTTTGACTAATCGATCGGGTTCGTAACCTAGAAAAAAATTTCCGTTTCGGATGGGTTATGAAAAGAAGATGAAGAAGGAGAAGAAGAAAGTGATTTTTCTTTTCGTTTGGTGTTTGTGAAACACTTTGGCGTCGAAATGGAGAAATCAAAAAAGTCAAGAATGAAGGAAAGCAATCAAAATTTGACGAATGTTGTGTTTGCGGTGAAGACCGTAATAAGTGTTTGTAATCAATTTTTTTTATATTTATTTGCGGGAGAAAATGGATTAATTTACTATCGGGATCAGAAAATTATTTTCTTTTTGTGTGTCGAGCGGGGGTGGGGTGGGGGGTTGTGTGTTTTAATTTCTAGTTCGCTCTCCATTTGTAGTTGTTGGTGTTACTTAACAAATGTTGTTGTGTTCGGTGTGTGTGTGTGTTGTGTCTTAAGGCAGTGCGGTGTTATGAAGGAGTGACCGGTGTTACTGGTTGTTTTGTTAATAGAGAATTTAAAAAAAAAAAGAAATCAGAGGAAATTAGCATTTGTTTCGAGAAGAAAATGAGAATGAAAGAAAGAAGAAAGAAGGCGAGCAAGAATTAAGAGTGGTGGGAGAGGGAGGGAGGAGAAGCCAATTTGTTGCGATAAATAATTTTTTAACTATTCGGCCTTAACCCAAGACAAAACAGGATTATCACGTACGTTTTTTTTTCTCCTTTTTTTTATTACCTCCCGATTACCAGAGTGCCCTCGTCTGCGGTGTTTCTCATAGGCTGAGACGATCTAAAATAAACCATGTCAGAGTTATGCTTAATAAAAATTTTCTTATCAAGCCTCCTCCTCGAAATCGAATAAAATGTTTTTTTATGAATTCCGTGAATGCCAAAGATTAAAGACCCGGGGGTGAAGTAGGTGGGTTGAGGGTGTTGGGTGGGTGGAGAGGAAAAAAGGACATAAAAAGCATCGGGGAATCGAAGTAATGGGTTAATTAATGAATGATAAGAAGACGTCTTTGTGAAATAGTTATTACGAGGCATTTGGGAGATGGGAGGGAGGCTGGAGAATGGGGGCGAATCCGCCATTGGAAATCGTCTACAAACAATAAAACATGTTTAATGAATCCGAAGAGAAGGGAAATGAGGATCGGTCTCTTCTCTCTTCTCTCTCTCTCTCTCTTTCCAGTTGGTCAATGACTCGTAAATCGGCGAGGACTCAGACCACATCGCAATACTTCCTTTTCGCTAAGGAGCTCTCCTCTATTATGAGGACAAAAGTATTCCATTCTTTTCATCTTTCTATAGCTCGGATTGTCGGTGTACCGTTATATTGTTGGTTGTTTTGTATCATTTGGCCGTTATTGGGCACATTCAATTGGACGATTTAAGCTTTTTATCATAACATTTTAAAGAATGCTTGCAAAATGACGATACATTGAGTTTTTTTCTCTTTCTTTCTTTCTTTTTTTTTTTAATGGTCTTCAGAGCCTTAATGACTTTAATGTAAGTTGGTCGTTGCGCCATACAGAAGTCAAGGTGTAAATGCTTTCGTACGTCAGAGTACGTCGGGTCGTGGATATTATTCTGAACCTGTTTTTATCTTCGTTGGTTAAATCAGGCCTCCGTTTCGTGTTTTTATTATTATTATGATTATTTTTATTCAGCTCAAGTCCTCTGGTTTTGTCGGAAACATAAGCCACGTCAGTAAAAATAGTTTTTAAATAATGTTGGTTCTTGGCCGGTCTTTTGAGGTACATCGTTCAAATATGGATTTGTTACTCATCAATATGATTGGTGACTTTTCACCAAGGTGTTGTCATAGTGGATGAGGTGAGGGGGACGTCGTGTTGGATAACGCGAAAAGAACAATGAACACGCACTCCGGAAGCGGAGAGTGGTAGAAATTTTGTCAGCTACCGGAATATTATTGAAAACGCCCTTGTAACACATAGACAGTCCGCACGCATACCTTCAGACAGTTGGGAACCCCCTTTTATTCAGACCTGAGTGCCCTTTACTGACCTCGTTCAGTTCCATTTTAAACGCGGTTGGGAACCGTCGGAAGAAGTGGATGGTGATGAGGAGAAGAAGAAGAAGTTTGGGAAGTCAAAATGAATGCCTGGGTTTTTTAAGTGGCGGCGGAAGAGGAGAAGGAGTTGGAGGTGAGGGACCAGACTTTAAATGCGAGATGGACCTTCTCACCGCGTACCTGCCACCGACTTTTAAGAAATTAATGCGGTTTTTACATTTTCTTAGGATATCATTATCTCGAGCGTTCCACACACACACAAAAAAAAAAGGTTTTACGGTCGCATCCGACACAGAAAATAATCGGAAGACAAAACACAGGTAGTTTCCTGTCCTTTAATGATATTCTTACGGGTTGTTCGTTCTTCTTGGTTGGGTTTAATGCTTTTGGGGAGGTGGAGGATGGGGATAAAAACTCATCAAATAAATTTTTTTTTCGAGAATGAAAATTACGAAATCATTGATTTATTGAATCATTAATAGCCGACATTATTAAATATAAAAAAAAAATTATTGAATTAAAATTATGCAACATTCTGAAATTTCGTGAGTTTTTTTTTCTGTTTGAAAGCTTAATTTTAGTTCGGGGTGTTGTGTTTTTAATTTTATTTTCCTTTTCCTCACAAAAAATAAAACCAGACCCTGTGGAAATGCGGGGGAGAGAAAACTCGGGGAAAATCAAATAAATGTTAGAGGTAACGATTCGGTAATTTTTTTTTTCTTCACAAACTTTCGCCCCTTTATGAGTATGTAAATTTTTTTCATATCGCCTCTTTTGTGTAGGGATTAATATAATTTTCCCCCCTTTTTCATGTAGTACAACGAATGACTATTTTATAGCGGAAAAGCTAAGGAAATGGAGTATTTTTAGAAAGCAGAATGTGTCATTCAAATACGGGAAAGAAAAAGGGAAAAAGAAAAATTGTTTTGTGTGTGTTATTTGGCGTAATTTGATCGATTTTGAATTGATGTTGACGTGAATTGTTGATGGGTTGTGCAAAACTTTAAGACGAAGTTTTTTTTTCTTTTTTTAATATACTGGAGTAGGGGTGGCCAACCCAAATGAACTTGCGGGTCACATCTTAACTCCGTGGCCGGAATATAAAAGTATATTGGGTGTAGACCTACTAGAGAAATTTTTTTTGAGTGCAAGACTAAAACACGAGTTGCTGTTAATGCGTTTTGTAATAGCTCTACCGGAAAATTCTGTTCGTTGTCAAAATAATACGAAAGTATAAGTATATTAAATAATGTTTATTGAATACTATAATTTCCATAATTTATGACTTATCTATATCGGAAAAGTCCGATGTTGTCAAAAATGGGTTTATACTCAAACATGATCTTGAGAGTATAGTCGTTGATTACAGATGGCCGCCCAAATAGACTCATCAGAGAGGTTACAATCACCGAGTTGACATTTCTCGAACCATTTTCTGTAAGTTTTATGAGAAACTGTACCTTTACCCAACACCTTGGACAGATTATCTACTCCTTCTCTATCATTTCTTTCTTTTTGGAATTTGTACAAAATACAGTAGCTTAAATGAACTTCAAATCTGTCAATCAATCAATCAGTTACACTCACATGAATCCTCTTCAATGTTAGTTCATTTGCTAGGTCAGTATGTGTACTTTATAGGTTATAAAACAAGAGGACCAAAAAGCGTCAAATGAGTGTACACAAACATACTTGATGTTACATAATAATTATAATAATACTGGATCCGGATTATAGAAAAATATAGATAATATCTGAGCAAAATACAGTTATAGTCGTAACTCTCCAGGATTTCGGATGTCACGAAGAAGAGAAAGATAAACTTCTGCAGACATATGAGCAGAATTGGCTCATGGAAGACTGACAATTAGATCTGGAGTACCTCCTGAAGACAAAGACAAGACTGGTGTGGTTCCTGGAAACAAAAAGAGAATTTAAGCAACTGGAAATCATGCGGCTTATAAAGCACAAAGAGCAAACTGGAACCACAGAGGTTCCTTCCGAAAACCATGGTGAGGACGGGTGATGCTTGGTCCGAGGAGAGGGAAACAGTTTACAACAAGATGAGAGGTTATTGGAGGAAAAGTGAAGCATTTTTGATGTCTCGGTCTAAAATGATGGCCCATACCGAAATAGAATATAATTAAAATAAAAATCAAACCAATAAAAAATATTTATATTATTTATCCACTCTTTAGCAATATATTTTGTAAAAGTGTGGGCTGGGAAAATGTTCAAGGCGAGTCGTGGTTTGCCCACCCCTTTAGTAGCGGATGTCTAGTTTGATGTTTAGTATTAGTAATTCAAAACGTCATAATTAATATAAAATTGACATTTACAGAAAAAAATGAACAACGGGAAATCAACAAAGGATGTGTTGGGTTGTAGTGTTATTATGGGTTGTTGAGGTTGGTTCTGCAAAATTAGTGTTTCAGATTCAGACAGACAAACATTGTTTTCTTTTTTGCTTTAATTTTGGTTGATGTTTTTGTGGGAAGTTGCGTATAAAACATGTTCGTGTACTGAGTTTCTCCAGGACGTAGCACAGGCATATATTTTATTATGTGAGCATATTGCGTTGTATTAATTATATTTTTTCTAATTAAATTAAAGAAAACGTGGGCTACGCCTTAGTCTCCTTCTCTCTTGTATTTTTAAAATGAATTTTTGACTTTGATGATGAAAGCCTTGTAATATGAGTAGTATATATGGTAAGTGTGGAAGGATTTATACACAAATCAACTGGGTTTGAAAATTTATATTTAGGGAGAAATAGAAAATTCTCGCCAGGATGGTCGCTGTCTCTGACCCAAAGGGTGATGTTATCTTCTTAATGGGAATACTGTCATCATTTCTTCCTTTACGGACGACAGCGGCTTTTCCTGTAGTGCTTCGCCTAGTATAACGGTTACGTGGTGGGAATCCTTAGTGGTTAAAAGCTGTAGAAAAAGGTGATTGTATAAATTGGAAAATGAATCTAATGAAATAAGCAGATGGAGTAAAATTAGACAGATAAATAAAACAAAGATGTGGAAGTGAGTAAGCCGATAAAATAAAACAGGTCCATGGATAAGAAGATAATACAACGTAGATAAAAGTAAATATACAGATAATTATGTAGATAAAGTAGAAAAGACAAACTTGTGAATATACTAAAAATGGGTTGATAAGTGAGTTGATAAAATGAGATACACAAACAATAAATAATTAAGTAAAACATAAAATGTGTATAAATAAGTAAAATAAATGAAGTACACAAATGAAGTAGTGATTAAAGTAAAATGAACCAATAAGTAGGTAGATAAAATAATATAGACAGGAAAATAAATAAATAAGGAAATGGAATAAAAGTTAAAAATAAATAAGTCGACGGAATAAAAGGACGGTTTTATGGATTGTTACAAAATGTAGGAATTATTAGACGACCGGGTTATAAACTATTTATAGCTGATAAAATAAACTAGGTCAATAAATGTATAGATAAAATAACAGACAAAAATAAATAAATAAATAAGTAGATAAAGCAGAAAAGAGAAATAAATTAGTGAATAAAGTAAAATGAATACAAAAAGTTGTAGAAAATTTTGTGGGAAAGCAATGATTCAGACAGTAAGAAAATGAGCGATTACAGTTACACATGTTTTCAAAGACAGATGTTCGTAAATAGGTTCGTCTTTAATGCGCAGACAAAAGTAAAACAATTCCGATGAGGCCGAAGATAGCCAAGATGTCGTTAGTAACGGTTTTTATTTTAGCCGTCGTTAACAATAATTAATAAAGTGAAACAATAAAAATATGAGTTTTGAAATTTTTTGGGGCTGTCACAGTTAATGTTTGTGATGTTTTAGCTGCCTCGGGACTCCAAGTCAAATTTTTGGAAGAATGACTGAATTGATTGTTACCTCGTGCAAGCGTTTCGCTTTCTATCACATCTAAAAACGTCCTCAATGGATGGAAGTTTTAGTTTCGGCTCAGAGAATTAATTTTTGAGAATAAAATCGTTCGTGTTAGTGTGCAATATTTATGAAATAAGTTATTCCAGCGAAGTGTTTAAATGTGCATTAAATAAATTTGTAAGATTGATGTGCCGGACTTCTGAAATGGAGTGCTCAAATGCAGTATTTTTGAAACGAATCCTGTATGAAGATTTGCAGTATTTATGGAATGAATTTTCTCTGTAGATATGCGGTATTTATGAAATGATTCTTGCATTTTTATGTGCGATTTTTGTGAATGAATCCCCTATGTTGAGGTGCAGTATTTATGAATTGTACGAAAATGTGCTATATTTATGTAATAAATCCTCTATATTGGTGTGCAGTATTTATGACATGATTCGTCCATGTTAATGTGCAATACTTTTGAAATGAGCTCTTCCTGACAATAATGTGTAATATTTATAAGATGAATCCTCTCTGTTGATGTGCAATACTTTATGAAAATAAAGGAGCACAATGTGCTCATCATTTATATTTAAATGAGGAGTGTGAGTAATTTTAGGTTTCGAGACTTTGGAAATGATGTGAGTTTCTATTATGTCTCTAAGAAGGAATTCGCTTTTGATATATGACTATTTGAGTGGTTTGGATTAAAAGCACGTTTCCCGGACACGAAATTGTGAGAACTTAATCCAACATTTGGGCTGCACTAATATTCTTAATTCGCTTTTCAAAATATTTCGGTAAAGTTAAATCCTTTATTCGAAAGGGATGGAGGAAGAGGAGGAAGAGGGAGTGTGCCAGAGAAAGAGAAAGAGAGCGAGTGTGTGGTATCGAAGAACCGTTTGCGAAACAATCTCCGAATGAAGTTTTTGTCGGCGAACAAGTAAAACCTCTTCCCGGGAGTAATGAAAAGAATCCAAGTTTGTGCCCCCCACATGTGGCGATCATTGAAAGACTATCTTTCACACATGGTGTAGGCACAATTTCCATTAGTTTAAATTAGTTTCAAAACAACCTTAATAAATCATCTTAAACCTATGCAGAGAGGTTTTTGCGCCACCCCGTATATAGGTAAGAAGGGGGTCTCCGGCAATGACTCCGGCTCATGTGAAAACCCCTGCGAGCAAAAAGTTTTCGTATTATCAGAGGCTTTAAATTACCTCTCGGAAATTATTATTCAGTATAATATTATTATAAAGTCGAATGTGTGTTGGGCTACCGCACATGAGCGTTATTATGATTCGTTCGGGGCTCGGCGAAGATTGTTTATCGCGCGCATGGAACGTCACTTTCGAGGGGCTTGTCATTCGGTTTAAACTCTAGTTTTTCAGGTTGAGAAATACTTGTTCGCTGGTCGAATAGTAAAATGCTATCCAAAATGCAAACTCATACACGATGAGAGAGAGAGAAACAAATCTGACACCGTTTTTGGAATCCCAAGACTTTTTTTTTTATTTAATACGGTTGTCAGTTCGAAGGCAAGTTTTCAAAAAAGCAAGGTTTT
This sequence comes from Columbicola columbae, assembly GCA_016920875.1. Taxonomy (NCBI): domain Eukaryota; kingdom Metazoa; phylum Arthropoda; class Insecta; order Psocodea; family Philopteridae; genus Columbicola; species Columbicola columbae. The sequence goes on along the minus strand of JADMLL010000006.1, from coordinate 15,009,421 downwards.
GCAATTATTATTGTTATTTTTATTATTTTTCATTTCGAGTTTTTGGCCTCCAAACATCTCGAGTATGATGGTGATGGGAAACAGTATCCCGAACGCGGCGGAGGTTTTTATATTCATTATGAAAATTTTTTTTCTTTTATTGTTGTAATCGGCCGTTTTAATTTAAGGTCATTTAAGTCATGGAAGACATTACTTTTTTTTCTGGTGCATGAAATTGTGATTTCACATGATAGAATAAAATTAAGGAGAACAACGCATTCGGGAAATGTTTTCCGCGGGTCATATTTTGCACTTTCGATGAGAAAAAATTTCCCAAAGGACGAATGAAAAATGGCCGAAATTCGGAATTTTTTTTGGGTAGATTTCTGTGGGCCGGAATGTGATTTTCAGTACATCTGGGAGCCAGGTTATTTCAACACGTTCAAAATAATTAGCTATTTATACTTTTTTGGGGTAGGTAGGGTCAAATTAACCGGAAACGGATGCCTATACAAGAGTTTGAATTGTGTTAGATAGGTTATGCTGGTAGCATTTCATATTTTAGTGTCCCATCCCGAAACACTGTTCGGTGCTAAAAGTTCAAAACTTTCGTCCTCTTCTTCCTCTCACTTTTCTGTGTTCTTGCTGTTACTTTATACCCGCTTTATTAATATGACTTATACTTTCCTCTTCTTCTCTCCCTTATCTCTGCCCTGTCTTATTTTCTTCCTCCTTGTCTCTTCCTACCTCTATGACTTCTACTTCTACTACTCTATTCCCTCTTATCTACTTTTTCTCTCTCCTGTAGCTTGTCCCATCCTATAGGTCTAAGACACTGGTCTGTTTCTTAGTTATTTAACCTTTTTAAAGCCAGGCCAACTATTTGATGTCTCTATTAGAGACAGCTGGCAGTTGACATGGAAGAAAAAGTTCATAACGTAGGAAGCTTCGAAAGAGCTTGGTGTTGGGAACACAAGAAGGGTAGTGCAAGAAGTATGTGCTTATACCTTACTGGGTTTGAAAGTGAGAGCTTTTGGGTTGTTAGTTGAAGGGCGAAAAGAGAGTGGAGTTTAATTCCGTTAAGGATGTTTAAGGTGTTTAAAGATAAAATGTGTAGTAGTTTAAAATGAAGAGCGTTTTATACAGTTTTTTAATTTTTACACGTTTACTGATGTTCTGTTTTGCTGATTTCTATCCCTTAAGAATTCAAGTGGAAGGAACGAAAGAATAACACTGCCGACCAGACTCTCTCACCTCATAAAGGAAGGAACGATTATAATGGTTGAAGATGATTAAAAATATGGTTTAGTTTAGTAATGTTTAGTATAACTTAAAATGTACTATTGAGTGTGGTTTTGGCGGCGTACACCATTCGGTTAGTAAACAGAGTTAACAGGGTTACATTTCAATATTATATTATTAATTTGCGAGAATTTTTTTTCGCGGTTTATTATACAGTTAACGGTCTTAATTCAGCGATAGAAAATGAAAATTTTAAAATATGACTAATTTTTAAATTTTATTTTTAAAAAAATGAAGAGCGAAGGAGCCCTCGAAGACTACGAATTTGGTCGATTTGTCATAAAACAATGGTCTTTTTCTGGTGAGGTGAGGTGGAATTGTGTCGAGTCTTCCTCGGTGTACCTCTTCGCCTCCTTTCTCCTCTTGCACAAAACGCTATTTTTTTGATGTTTATTGTCCGTCAGTGACGTGACACTGACAGATGCTAAAGTGGCACACACAAAAAGAGAGGAGAAAAAAGCCAAAGCCACGATTTGGAAATTAATTGCGAACGCACTTTAATGTTTAACCACTTTTAGTGTACATTCTCCATTGTGGTGTCTGGGGGGAGGTTGGGGGTTGGGAGGCGGAGAGGGGTGTACTTACAGTAGGAATTGCACGGCCTTTGTACTTTTTTCTTTCTTTTTTTTCGCGAAGCATTTCTGCTCGTTTTTCTTTCATCAAGCTCGGTAAACACTGGCGCAAAAAGAATAATAAGAGTGTGAATAAGGAAAGGCATTTGCATCCTTGGCCTCCCTCGAGAGCCCTTGACTCCAGTCAATTCTTGTATCATTTGGAAATCGAACCTATGATGTAATCGATCAAGTTGTAACACTTTCATCAATTTTTTTTGAACAAGCAAGCAACCCGAAAATACCTGAAAGCGTTCCTACGCCCATTCGTCACTCGACTCATTTTATAATTTTTTTTATATTATTTATCCTCTCTTAAACAATACTCATTGTCTTCCATGGGTTTGCTTCCCTCCTCCTCTTCCTCTTAGACACAACGCGAACAAGCTTACAAGTTTCGGAAGGCGAAGAATGAGAACATCGGACCTAACTGTACCAAGAAGAATGTTAGATTCACACGAGGGGTTTTTGGTCGTTTCGTTTTCTCTCTCTCTCTCTCTCTCTCTCATACAGGTGTGTGAGAGAATAATATACTGTAACAAATAGGGATTCGAGCTGGGATGTGCCGAAAAGGGAGGAAAAACCAGTTTCAGGCGCAGGTTCGGCGGTACACGAAAAGTCAGTCAATAACACGTTTGTGGGTCGTTAATAACTGTTATTACCTGATCACGTGACACGTCAAATTAATACTTCCTTCTCAGATACCTCAGTCTCATTTTTTAGGTTTATCTTAATTTTTTTTCTCTTTAATATTTTTAATATTAAAATGCGTATGACCACTCTGGGGCTTTGTTTCTCTATCACCCTAAACGTCTTCCACCTCGATGAAGGTGTTAAACACTTTCAGGGTTTGCGGGTTTTGAGTTTTTATGTTCCTACCAGTCTCGCTTTTTTTTTCTTTCGGAGGTGTTTGGAAAGAATTTATTGAACGCAATGAATCCTTGAATACATGAAACGTTGGCAAATTTTTATTGCTTCCAAGTGAAAAGGGAGAAGGAAAAAATGTGAATGTCTTTTGGTGAGACATAAATCATATATATGTTTTTCGTACATGTGATGAGGTTGAAAGAAAATGGTCTCTTCTCCTTTTTTATTAGTTTAGAAACTCATGTCTGATTTTGAATTTTTTTTTCTTTTCAGTTAATATGAAGGCTGGCATGGAGTATCTGGCTGCTTCGCTGTTCCTTCTGCTGAGGTTACTAACGTTAATATCAGCCCTCGCAAGGAATCTAGGTAATGACAAAGTTTTTGTTTGGCTTTATTTAAAGGAAAGAGGTTGATGATTTGAGATTCTGTAACTCTGAGTGGGTTGTTGTTGTTGTCGTTGTTGATTGTGGCGGCTGAGGGAAGGAGGATGATGATAGGAGGCGGAAGGAAAGGGATTCCGAGTCAGGGGATAAGTCCTTTTTGGGAAGGGTATGGAAGCAGGGAGGAAGGGAGGTAGGGAAGGAAGTAAATCTCGAGTTTTGCGGTAAATTGGAAACTTCCATCAGGATATAAGTTAATACCGATAGTAATGTTTCGCTTCGTTTTCCCCGTGACTAACTCTCGGAGTAAAATTAAATCTCCGTTTCCGGAATAAGTAAAGAGTAAATAAAACCTAATTCCTATGGTTTTAGAACAGGAGGAGGAGGAGGAGGCGGTGGGAATGGGAGAGAAGTAGAGAAGTAAACTCTCCGGCATCTGGTTCCCACGGAAATATTTTCTTTCGCGGAGGAGAAAGTTTTGCGAGGAGGAAACGGGAAAGAGAGTTGATTATTGTTTTTTGGTGGGTTTTAGGCTGTTGTTAGAAGTCAGAGGGAGGAGGGGGAGGCGGGAGAGGGGGAATTGTTTTAATGGTTAAAATTGGAAAATGCGTGTCCTCTGGAATTGTCTCCGCCGCTGAACAGGCGTCTGGGCAGTGTTAACAACAAGAAAAAAGTTTTCTGTTCTTTTCAAACCGTTTTAATCCAGAGTCTTATTCACAGGAGTTCGAGAATTTTTATATTTTTTGAATCCGTTTGTTAAAAAAATTTCTATCTTCATATAAATATATTTTAGATCACAATGAATTGAATCACGATTTTTGTTGCATCATATACCTAGTATCTTTGGTATAGATAAAATAATCAGCGTTGGCAACAGCAACAGCAACTTAGTACTTTGAATTTGTAATTTGTATTGAAGTGCTATAAACAGGACACTGATACTTGATATAACGTGCATAACATATATACACACAATATATATTCATATCTCTGGTTAATATCATAGATCATAAAATACCAGTGTCCTATTTATAGGACAACAAAAACAAAATATAATTAAAACTGAATCATCTATTTTGATAATATATATTGTTCATCTCATAAATACTGTGCCCTGTTTAAAAATTTTATTTTCTAACAAATCACTTCCAAATTTATTGATAAATTAAAAAAATTTTTCGTTTTCGCCTCGAATTTCTGATTTGATCGTAAGGACGCATACTGTATCACTAATTTTTTGATTTTTAATATAATATTATTTATGGTAATTTTATTATTTAGAACAATATGTTAAAAATCAGAAAATTAGTGATATAGTATGTGTTTTTTACAATCGCACCAGAAATTCTAAGCGAAGACAAAAATTTTTAGAAATTTATTATAAAATTTGGGAATGATTTATTAGAAAATAAAATTCCTACTTAGTGCCCAGTATTTATGAAATGAACAGTATATATTATCAACTTACATGATTCAGTTTTTATTATATTTTTGCTGTCCTTTGAATTGGGTACTAGTTTTTATGATTACAGAGATATACATACATACTGTGAGCTTATACGTATTATTCATTTTATATTAGGTACCAGTGTCCTATTTACAGCACAGCATGACAAAGTCACAAAGACAAACTACTAGGTTATTGTAGATTTTAGACAGTAAGTTAGTGGCTTGGCTTTGTAAATTTCCCCTTGGCAGCGACTCTTTTCTTCAATTATATTCATTAGCTGTCTTTTTCTATCACGTTTCAAGTCTGCAAATATTTTAGATGCTGATGTATGTGATCTCTCTGGTGATGAGTATCTCTGAATCAAATTTTGGAACTGGAATAATTTGGACGTTAATGGCTTAAAGAGAATCTACTGGTGTCGTTTTCGCATTCCTTTGTTTTTGATAATATAATATAATGTGATATGAGGGGAATAGTGTTGGTCGTAACACTTTGCAAGACGTAATGTCCCATTAAAAAAAAGAAATAATGTCGGTAACAAAGAAATCGAAATCGTTTCTAAGAAATTTGTTTGAAGTTTGCTTTCTTAGTCACAGATAAGATTCTTTTCATTGGTTAGGCTTTGCCGTCTTGGCACCGAATGGAATTCGTGGTATTTTTTGTGTTCTCTTAAGCGCGATGAAAGTCTAAATACGAAATACAAGGCATCGACAAGCCTAAGCCGCCTAGAACAAAAAGTCAGACAAGCTGACTTATCTTCTCAGACTTCGAACCAAATCTAAAAAGAGAGAGCGAGAAAGAGAGAGAGAGAGAAAAAGTCAGATTGGAGTCGTGTCCGCCTTATCTTTACTACGTCGAGCGACGCCTAAATTCTCAGAGGAGAGGGTGTACTAGTCGGGTACGAGAAATCCGGTGGAGATGTGACCTTCTTATGAGTTTTGATGGGATGGTCGGCCCTCAGAACTCGGAGATTTGGGTCCCCTTCACCACTCGAATGGCAAAACTTGGAACCACCAGGGTTTTCTGTAACATTTCTCCCGAAGCCTTGATTCTTTCGAATCAACCGGATCCAAAAACGAACGGAAATGATTTTAACGTTCACGAGAGAGAGAGAGAGAAGAGAGAGATTCTTCGCCCTTTGGGTGTTTTCGAAAATGGAAATGACGTTTCCTTGTTGGTCTTTGACTTTTTTTGGCAAACACCGATTCCGGATGCTTTGTGTTGGCAATCCAAATGCGCTCGGCGGTTTTTCTTCGCATTCTTCCACCTCTGAAAATCAAGGTGGTTTCTCCTTAAAGGTTCACCTCGGAAAGGATTTTGCGGTAGATATACGCCCGACGCATTAATGAGCAAATATTTTCATTGTTTCATCGTGTTAGGGAGATAAGTTTTTATATTTTCGGCGTTTTGTTCTTTCGGTGAACAAACAAATTCCAGCGGAAGTAAACTCGAGCCCCGACTAAGAAGGTTATTTATATTTAATAAGGAAGGAACCATAGAGGAGTTGTTGAACCGCTAAAGTTATGGAAAAAAAACGGGCCGCCTGTTTGAATAATTGCCTCCAGTTTGAAAAATCTTCAATAATTATTGGTTTGTCGTCCGTGGACCATACAAGAACCGAAATCTTCAACTTCGATTAATCAGAAACAAAATTCTATAATAGCTGTAATTAAAATTAAAACATCTTTTCTCGTACGGGCTTCTCGAGTATTGGCCTCTAGAAAATGGCAGACGACACAAAATGATTTGATTTTTTTGTTCGTTTTCCTTTTTTTTCCCACCCGGTTGTCTTATGTTGAAGCGATTCTCCCCGGGTGATTAACGGTGGATCCGACACTTAACCGACGGCCTTGGGTGTTTCTTTTTGGGTGTTTATCATTCGGGAGTCAGAAAAAAACAAAATGAGGAAGTCGGGTTCCGGGATTAAGATTCGCTATTCTAAATTCCAGGGATGTTGTTCTCAAAAACGATATTCATGCGTGTTTCCTCGTGTTATGCTTGACGGAGAATATTTAATAACCTGGGCTCAAATTAATTACAAGAAGAATGGGAAAAGGTGTCCCGAAGTGTGCGGTTGGTGTGATGCATGAAAAGAGGAAGGAGCGGATGGATGAATTGTTTCGGATAACAAAGGAAGATGAAGGAGAGTTTCGGGACCGGTTTCCCCCCGGTGACTGGGCCCCGGAATCAGGCCAAAATATTCAATAATTAATGTTAAAATTTTCGGATGGGGTCCGCCGAAACTTGATAAACTTATGACCCTAACATTGTTTCGGGACGACTAGGACGAGGACGACGGTGATGAGGATGAAGATGATGATGATGATGATGAAAGGAGAGAGGGAGGGTTTGGACAGAGACAAATGGTTTTTATTTGAAAGGAGAAGAGTTGCCTTGTTTGTTAAATAAGAGGAGCGGGGCCAGAAGGGAGGAAGGATGGGACTTATTTTTTTCTCGTCTTCTTAAACCATAGAACACCCATTTTTAAGAATCGTAAATGATTGTTTCGAGGAAAGACATGTGGGATATGTGAAGAAGCTTTGCGGGAGGTTGTAAAGTCCCCTCTGGTCAAGCTGGTAAAAATTTCTCCTTCGGATAGTCACGCCATGTTGGATGGTAATATCGCGGAAATAAATAATACTCCAGGGGGATTAGAGGGCGAACAGCGGGGCATCGCACGATATTCAACCTCGGGGCCATGGCGAAGAAAAGAAGAAATGCTTTCTTGAAGCCTAAATAGTGCGATATAAAAAAAGAAAGAAAAGGTGATGAGAGTGGAAAGGATGGTGAAAGGTTGGGTGAAAAGCCGACAGCGGTAACCGCAAAAGGCCAAAGTTTTGGGCGAGAGAAAGAGAAGGAAAGTATGCTTCGGGTGAAAGCACTTAGAGGGTTTGACCGCAAAAAATAAAAGGTCCAGAGAAGTGCAAAATTTTGGGGAAGAAAAGATTATTTTAGGAGCGGCGGGTGGGGTGGGGTGGGGGTATTGATAAGACTTAAAATGATTTTTTTCCCACACATTCAAGTCGGGGAGTTGAACGCTGAACCCAGTTCTCAATGGAGAAATCAGTGAACTCGCGTTTTTCCTCTGAGCTCATCAAATTCTTTCAGTATTTATGGACTCCATCTTTGTTTTGTTTTGTTTTTTGAACATGTCGTTTATCATACGGCAAGAACACGTGATGAATGAGATTAGATTTCACGACGGAGGAACTCGTATATATTTATATATAATTTTGTTTTTTCCGCTTTGTTTCCAGATCCGCCCCGGTATGATACGGCATACGCGTGCGAGGGCAAAATACTAAAAATAGAATGCCGTGAAGGGGAGTTGATACAGCTTATCAGAGCCAACTACGGTCGGTTTTCAATAACCATCTGCAACGACCACGGAAACACCGAGTGGAGCGTCAACTGCATGTCTCCGAAAAGTTTTCGAGTTCTTCATTCCAGGTAAGGAGAAGAAAATTACTGGAAAGGAGGAGGGGGTAGGAGATATAAAAACAGATGTTCTTTCACGGTTCCGCGGAGGAGAAAAGAACAAAAAAGGTTTTTTTATGAGCTCTTTACGAAATTGCGGATTGCTGAAGCGAGATGAATCAGAGGCCATAAGGCCTGGATATCGGGAAGGGGTTGGAGGTTCGGTGGTGGAGGTGGTATCCGCACAAGAAGGAGGAGAAGAGAATCGTTTCATGATGTAAACCCTCGAGTCGGGAGTAAATTGGATATAGGGAGAAGTAGGGTCCACTTTGAATATTAAAAAGCATGAGGGATCAGAAAAAGACATCTTCATATAGCGTTCGTGAACGGGAGTTTAGTCAGACGGGGATTTTTTTTGTGTGTGTGTGTGTGCGTTTCTTCCCCCGGGGGATATAAGTTTGTTTTTGAATCCGTTGGGTTGACACCCATTGTTAGAAAATTGAAGGAGGATGGGGTGGAAGACGTCAAGGGTGGAAATGAATTAAGAAATCATCGTGCTATAGACGTTTTTTTCACCTAGGATCGGTGGCAATGAAACTAGCACCCCATCTATAGGGTGGGTGTGCGCTTGCGCAAAATCTTTTTTTCCGGTGTGAGATGAAGTACGTGAGACAGAAATTAAAACTGAGTAATTTCGATGAAGCGAGGGAAATATTTTTCGGGTGGAAAAATAGCCCGAAGATAAGTTTTTCCCTTCCTTACACGAAGTGTCTTTCCTTGAAAAGTTTTTTCCCCAAGTATAATAAGAGGAAAAAAAGAAGAAGAAGGAGAAGGAGGAGGAAAATCCAGTTGAACTAAGCCTTTTCGACTTCGGTTTTCATCAGGATTTAGCCATGGGGAAAGGAATATAAGGTTTTCGTCGGGTTGTTTTGACAGCAGAAGGAAGGAGAAAGTTGTGGTGGGAGGAGAAGGAGGAAATCTTCAAAGTTTGTGGAAAGATAAGATAAAAGTTTTTACTGGGCAAACGTTTCGGAAGTTGGTGAGGAGAAGAAGCAAGAAGGAAGGAGGAGGAGGGGAAAAAAGAGAAGAATGAAAGAAAAGGTTTTTGGAGCAGTCTCACGGAATAGTTTTGCGGTTATCGAAAGAATACTTTTACTCTTAAAAGGCGAATAGTTTTCGTGAGCGGAAAACCGCAAGTTCCCTTGGCAAGGTGACTTAGCGTCAAACCATCCCGTTTCCTCTAATTTTCCACACTTGGGTTTGTTATAGAAGTAACTTCTTACTTCACATCGATTGGATTCGGTTTTTCGAGAGAGAGAGAGCATTGTTGAGTGAGGTGGTGGCCTCCTTTTTGTCGATAGGAGGAAGAGGAAAAAAGGTTTAATAAGCCCTTGCCCTCCAGCAGGAGGTATACCAATTTGAATAGGAGAGGAAGAAGAAAACGTCAAAAATAAAAAAGCAATGAGAAAGGTCGGGAAGAGGGTTTGTAAAAATCCGTCAAGAGGCTTTAAAGGGGTTGTTGTCATTTTTTTTCTTCAAAAAAAATTCTTAGAAGGCAGTGTTAACAGACAGAGAACCTACCTGGCTTCGAGGAGTATTTTCGGATGGGTTTGCCTGTCTGCCTTTTTTTTTCTCCTATGAGGTTTTTTTGGACTAATTGGTTGGATCATGGGTGGTCTAATTACCCTAAAAGTTTTACCTTAATCCGACCCTGCAGCGGGGAACCCGGAATTTTTTTTTGTCGGGAAGATAAAGAGAATAGCCATACAACGAACGTGTACAGTTTGGTGACGTTGACCACGCATTCAAATATGTGAAGGTTTTTTGTGACTCTATGCGTGGTGGGAAAGAAAACAAAAAAATTTCTTCAAAGGCGGTGGTGTTGATGGGAGGGAAGGCGGGAGGGGAAGGGAGGCACACGTCCATCCGTTTAGGTTTCAGGTTGGAAAACGCCACCGCAGCGAATTCCGATCATTTTTAATTTGTGATAAGTCGTTCCTCGCGTTTTTTGTAAGACCCGTTTCCAGTTCTTATTTATTAACCGCAGATACCGTACACTCGGTACTTAGACAGTATCTGTTTAATATAATTAAAGATGGTTGTTAATGTAGCATGGTCTATTTACACGTGGGTTTGTGTTTTGTACGAAGAAGTACTCAAAAAACACGTGGTGGATTGATTTTGAACCAAAGTTTCTATAAATATTATTCATTCTCGAGGTTAGGCAATACTGTCCGTTGGGTCTTTTGGGTTCTGGGGGTGTTCTCTCATCAGTTATTGTATTTTTTATAAGCTCTTAATGTCGTAACATCCGTTATTGATTTCCGGGTTTTGTCCTATTTGTTTCATTATTAATGCGCGGTGATTATTTATTTATGTTTACCAACAGATTTCCTGGTTCTGCTTTCCTGTTGAATATTATAAATATATTTTTTATATTTAATTTGTTGGCTAACCGCTTATTGAGGTCTTATTTAGGGAATAGACCAGTGTAGCCTTCTTTTTGAATGAAAGCGAACACTATGGTGTGAATAAAACAAAATTCACAGATCAAGAGAATATTACACATTAATAATATGTAATTTCCTTTTAATTATTATATCAATATTCCTGAATACTCGCCTGAGAATTCAATTTTAAGGAATTATATACAGGAAATTTTTTTTTCGTTCTCGAGTCAACTGCCACCTGTCTCCCAAGTATGAGGTAATAAGTAGTTATTAGGTCTAAGGGGTTGTGTTTAGGGATCTTGTGTCTATAACTACTGATAGAAATCATTCACGCCTCTGTATCCTGTACGAGATCGTACAAAGAAAACATGATACAGATGAGGTAGAAGTATATCGAAAGTGTTTGGAAGGGTTTAGTTTTTGGTAAGCCAAGATTTATACGGCCATGTTAATGGATATAAAAAAAGTATGAAGAGTAAAATGATATTATTACATAAAGCTTGCTAAAGATATTGAAAAATTTTTATTATTATATTTTATTGATTTGTATCTCTAAAAGGAAATATGAAAGCAACGTCTGCATTGTAGCGAAGTCTGAATAAGATCGGTTCATTAAAATTATCATTTTATGTTCATTTACAAAGATTAATTAGTAGTGAGAGATACTTTCGATCAGGACAAGGAGTTTTGGCTGTAGATGTAGTCGATCGATGTGTAAAATTTGGTTGAAATCAGTTCACTTGTTCAGGGCTTGTCGTCACCCAAACACACAAACAAACCCCCGACTTAATTGCCACCTGTCTACAAATCGAGACACCACGTGTAGACACCTTAGTTTTATACGTATACAGGTCCTGTCCCAAATGTTCCCGGATTCGTTTTAAATAGTTGGCTATACTGGCCGAGCCATTTCGGATAATAATTGATAATAAATAATTGATAATATAGTAAAGCCATAATGATTGGATCATGTTTTGGCGGTGGTGGATCCCTTCAAGGGAAGAAGGGAAGAAAAGTTGTTGTAAATTATTCCGGGAACTTTTGGGACAAGGCTTGCAATGGTCGAATTGGAGGAATTATATATGAGGTAAGACATGCACTATTTGGATGATGTTCTAAAAGTGCGTATTATTTTTGAAATAGATTGCGGGAGGTCTATGGCGTAGTGGTCTAAGTGCCAAACTAAGAAGTCATGGTTGCGAGTTCATATCCTTCTCCCGTATCCTATTGCACCCAAAAAAGGTGAAAAACGGAATTAAAACTCAACTATAACTGAAACTGTATGGGGTAAAGACGAAGGGTGTGACCTGAGAAGAGGAAAAGGAAAAGTGAGAAGAAGGCAAACAAGAGGAGAGATGGTAGGAAGAAGAGTAGTTTAATTTATTTATTTACTTTGTTTCAGGTGCACCCAGCAACAGAACTGCAGCGTGCCCGCGAACACCAATCTGTTTGGAGATCACTGCGCGGGAACTCTTAAATATTTAGAGGCTCATTATCGTTGCATTCCAGGTAAGTAAGGCGAAAGACTATTTTTTTTGGTTCTAAAAAGTAAAGCCAATATTATCGCTTTTTACTGTTCTATAATTGTTTTATAGCGCGGCTATTACAAAGCGTATACATATTTGATTTGTTTTGTTGTTGTTTTTTACGGTCGGTTGTTGTTTCGTTTGTTCATCGATTGGCGGGAGCAATATTAAATCGACATAACAAGTCATGATTTGGTCGTTGTAGAAATCACGTCGAGAACGAGCTTTCTGACTTCTTTCACTCGAGTAAAGAAGGTCTTTTACAGGAGGAGTAGGATGTGAACAGCCTTGGAATTTGCGGTTAAGAAAATTTATATAGACATAATATCGAATGATGTAGAATCGATTAAAACTAATAAGTTTGTTGTCGTCGTTGTTGATGATGGAAGGTGGGATAAGGAAAGAACCGTTAAATGTGTCTTTGGGTTTTAGGTTAAGGACTAGAACTTTCTGTCGGGTGGTAGTGGTGGTGGTTGGATTGTATCGGAGTTGACGGCCACCGTTTAAAACGGTCTCTTTCTAAATGCCAGATTATATTATTTGAAAAGAGTAGATGATGAGTTTTTCTCCTCTTTTAATCGTATCGTGTTTCGAGAAAAAGTTGACAGATAAAAATGAAGTGGTCAAGGAGTGCCTCGAAGTCTCTCGGAAGACGTTCCCCACAACATGGAATTCCTTAGTTGCGATAGTAATCAACAAGACAAAGTGTAAAGTGATCCCTCAAAAAATCCAAACGACCGGCGTGTGGAGCATTTAATTTTCGCGCTACCACAAGAAACAACTTGGAAAAATAATAAATTTTTTTGTGTGCAAGAAAGCGGTGGCCTAAGAGAGCAACGTTAGCATGCGAGTTTCGAGATCGATGTAAGAAATCTTGTTTTTTTTTGTTGTATGTTGTATAGCTGCCACAACAACGACAACCACTCGTCCGAGTCCTCCTTGGTTAATGGCTTCTCAGCCGAATGTCTGGAGCACGGCGAAGCTTCCGACGTTACGGCCTTCGTCGCATCCTCCCTACAATAGAGGTTCCATATCGCCTCCGATTTCAGAAGTTGCCTTAGAAAAAGTGACCACAAGCAGTACGACGAGCAGTAGTACGAGCACCAGTACGACAACCACGTCGACGACCACGACCGTTCCGCCCGTGTCCAAGTCGGCGGTGGCCAGAGACCCGGGAACGAGGTCGCCGCCGGTTCAACAACCACCCCTGGAGTCGAACGTCGAAGACGTGGATTCTGGGCCCGAAGTCACGGTTCCAGCTTCGGTTTCGACACCGTCGACGCCTTGGAAATCAACCGGGAAAGCGGAAAAAGTTCCAGGTACGGGATTTTAACCTGTTTTCTATTTTTTTTTGTGGCTGGGAACCTGTTTTTCACACTTGGAATTGTTTTTTGTGTTCGAGGAGGAAGTCTGAAGTTGGATGTTGTGAGGTTTTTAAAAAATTACCTTATAAACACTTCCCGGAAGCTTTTACTTTCATGATAATGTATGTAAATGCAGTGAGTTAAATGAATTTTTTAAATGATTAATTGATATTCATAGTCATACATAGATCATGATTCACTTCATAACGTGTTGATACTCTTATCATGGTGTATAGTGTACACGGTTTGAATATTTTCAAGAACATTATAATTTGATTCAAAATGTTTTCATACAGAAGATTTGTCTTGTGAGTTAATGAAACTGTTAAAGCTTTAATAATGATAATACTAGTAACACCCTTTTCGAGTGCTACAATATTCGTTCATATTTTCATTATTTCCTTCAAATACATGAAAAGTGATAGAAGCCAATCATATGAGCAAATTTATTACGAGTGGGAGATTTTATGAGCTAGCTGGTGAATGTGATAAATATTGGGTGATTGATCACATTTACCAAATTTAGTTGGTGATTATGAATAATCGCCAGAATTATATGTAATTATTATATATATATACAATATATATTCGACAGATTTATCACTTGTACCGTAACATATTGGTTTTGTGGTTTTTTAAAGATCCTTTCCTGACTACTCGGAATACATTCCGTTGCCAACGGCTTCTTGGGTTCCCGAAGGAGAGTTTATGCATTTCTGTCCTCCTACCAACTCCAGAAACCTGGAATGGAATTGGACGCACGCTGGAGAAGTGAGTGAACCTTTCTACCTTTTAAAAATTTTTTATTTGGGTTTCTACTCTGTGTACCTAAACGGATGGTCATGCTTTGGTTTTAGGTCAGCGTTCAACCATGCCCCGGAGGAGCAGCTGGTTTGGCCCGATGGCAATGCGTTCATTCAGGAGACTCAGAATCGGCCAAATGGTCGGGGACTTCGCCCGATCTCAGCGAATGTCGATCCGTCTGGTTGACCAGCTTGGATTCCCGGATCGAGGAAAACGATTCGATCATCAGCATCGCCAACGATCTTTCACAGGTGGGTGGGAAACCGTCTGATGGTTTTGCTTATGAATGTTATCTGGGTTTGCGGGTCGCGGGGAGGGCACCAAGGTCGATAATATAAAAAAAGGCAAGAAAATCGGAATTGCAACAGAAGAGGATAATTATCGCAATTTTCCATGGCGATATCATTTTGTTGTTGTTTTTTTATTATTATTATGGCGGTGTTGGTCATGTCGGCGTCGTTACGACGGCGACACCGGCGCCTCCCCTTCCCACCCCTCGCCCTTTCCCGATCACTAGGAAAATTCGAAATCGAAGTTGACGTCCTTTCTCTCTTTAAGGTCGATGGGTTAGCCTGAATTTAGAAGTCCTCAAGGATTTTTTTATAATTTTTTTTTGCATCTTCATTTAACAATTTTAATTACATATAATTTACTGTAAATGAGTTGTATTAAGTAATTAAAAAAATATTTAAAATGGTTGTTGGCTAAAAAAAGGAAAAAATATTTAAATTGACTGCAAGTCATTTCGGATTCTGACTCGGCTAGAAAGAGACAAAAATCTATTTTTATATGCACTCACTTGAAATTTTTATATGTTTTAAATGTTATGGCTGCAATTTTTTTTACTTTTTCATTTTTCACAAAGCAATTAAACGAGAACAATGAAGGACCGGACAATTGAGTTGCTATACTCACTGAAGGGAGAAGAATTTTTTGGGGGGTTTGGAGAGGAGGTGGGAAGGAAAGAAGTTAATAATATCGAATTTTATTTGCCCATAATAAAAATTTTCTTTTTTTTATTGCGATTTTTTTTCTTCAACGCAGGTCACAAGCAGTAAAACTTTATACGGCGGTGACATGATGACGACGACGACGATCGTCAAGAAAATCACGGACAGGATCTCGAAGAACATTCAAACCTTTCCGGATCCGCAGCAGAGGGAAGCGATCGTGACGGAACTTCTCCAGTCCGTCGTAAAAACGACGTCAAATCTGTTGGATTCGTCCCAGGAGGGAAGCTGGAAGGACCTGAGTCACAGGGAACAGATGAGAGTGGCCACGTCTCTACTCATCGGCCTGGAGGAAAATGCTTTTCTCCTGGCCGACACGGTCATTCGGGAGAAGACGGTGGTTCAAGCCGTGAAGAATATATGTGAGTGGTTTTTGGGTTTTTTTGGGGGGAGGGGGCTACCGGTCGCGGGTTGTAGGAATGGTTTATTAATTAGGCGAGTTTGAGTTTTTCTTATTTTTTTGTTGACTTTGCAAATGGCCGTTTTTTGCGAATCTCCTTTTTTTATTTTTTTTAATTTTTGTCATCTCCTTATTTGAGAATTTATTTCCTTTTTCGTTTTAATGTTTGGCTTGTTTGATGTTAAAATTTATTTATGGTTTTTTATTTGAAATACGGTTAATTGATCGTGTGCCTGAAATCTCGTTTGTCGCTTTTTGGACGAGTTGGCAGTTTTTTCCTTTTTAATTTAACGACGGCAAAACTTTTTTTTTCTTATCCTCAGATTATATTTTTTTGAAGGAGAATCTAAAATATTTTTGTTTTTGTAGTATTATCCGTGCGGGTCATGGACGTGTCAAACGTTCAGGAAACGGAACGATTTCCCGGAGCTCAAGCGCTACAGCAAAAGCCCAACTGCACGGACTGGCTCGAAGTTCCTAGAAACGCAATGGTCGACAACAGCGAAGGAGGTTTCGTACGACTGATATTCGTCGCTTTCGAAAGACTGGAAGATTTACTGCGGCCTTCAGCGGAGTCGTCTGCGGATAGGTTGGAGGGGGATCATCGCGGGAGAAACACGACGAGGATCGTCAACAGTAAAGTGATCTCGGCCTCTCTGGGGAAGGGAAGACACATACAGTTTACGGGATTTGTGAGACTGGGAATGAAACACCTGAGAACGGAAAACGTTAGCAATCCTGCATGCGTGTTTTGGGACTACACGACCAGGTGAGGAGAGTTGGTTCATTTGGTTACGTAGTCACGTAGTTCTTGTAGTCGTAGTAGTGACAAAGGAGACGTTTTGACACGTTTTTTGTTTAATAATGAAAAGTTAATGAGGTTGGGCGGTTCATTGTCATCCTGTAACAATCGGATCGGTGTGACCTAGTGAAACATATTCCGAGACAAAATTTAAATTTTAGAAAAATGATTTAAATATTTGTTTTTCTAAATGGTGTTGTCTTGAATACCAAAACGCCTTTCGAGTCATTTATTATCATCGAATCTGACTAACAGTGACGCTAACTTGAAAAAAGGAAATGGAAAGATCGTTAGGGCGTATTGTCTCAGAGGTCAGGAGTCTGATTCTTGCTCATTTAAATCTTCCGCCATTTTAGTTACGAACATGGCCAAATGTTAGACCATAAAAATAACCTTTAACTAATAGAAAATGAGATGTTAGCTTGGATAGCCATCTGTGGAATTGTTTTTTTCTTAGAAAAGTCCTCGAATGAGGAGTAATTGGTTGAGAGGGGGTCGGAGGCGGGACGAGAAGTCGAGGACATTAATTAGTCGTGATGAGTCGTATTGGTTATAAAAATAAATTGTTGTCATTGTTTTTGTTTCAGTGCTTGGTCCGAAGAAGGCTGTGAGATCGAATTCACCAATAAAACTCACACGATTTGCCGTTGCAATCACCTAACGAATTTCGCCGTTCTCATGGACGAACACGCAACGTATTCGCCTGAAAGTCATCAGATGACCCTTCAGATCATAACCTATATAGGATGCATTGTGTCCATCGTTTGTCTGTTATTGGCAGTTATCACTTTTCAACTTTTTAGAAGCCTTAGGGTTGGTAGAGCACGCGAACTTATTATGAAAGAACGTAGTAACACGTTTCCTTGTCTAATCTTCCTGTGTCTTTTTCTGTTTCCAGTCCGATAGAACTACGATACATAAAAATCTATGTATATGTCTCCTGTTGGCTGAAATCCTATTTTTGTTAGGAATCAATCAGACTGATAAACCAATACTCTGTGGCGTCGTTGCCGGTCTCTTACATTTTGTTTTCTTATGTGCATTCGCGTGGATGTTTTTAGAAGGTACGTTTCACCAAAAGGAGGTTGATTGAGGGGTGTGATTATGGGCGGGAGCTGGAGATTGGTGGGTGGGAGGGGGTGTTTGAATGGAAATGAAAAGTTTGGATTTTGCTTAATTTGCAATTCAACTTTTTTTTTGTTTCAGGGTTTCAACTATACATTATGTTAATTGAAGTGTTCGAAGTGGAGAAGAGTCGAATTCGATGGTACTACATGTTCGCCTATGGGGCTCCACTAATTATAGTTTGCATTTCGTGTGTTGTCGATCCCCTGAGTTACGGGACCGAACGCTACTGTTGGTTACGTGCAGATAATTTCTTCATATTCAGTTTCGTAGGGCCAGTTATTGCTGTGATACTCGTAAGAATTTATTAACAAATTGTTGGTTGTGTGGTTTTTTTGGAGGGGGTTTGCTATGTCGTTCAAACGGTTAATCCGTTGTCTTTCGTTTTTTTTGCAGGCAAATCTAGTCTTCTTAAGTATGGCCATCTACATGATGTGCCGACATTCTAGTGCTAGCGTTTCTTTGAAGAGCAAAGAACACTCGCGCTTAGCTAGTGCAAGGTATGTTCGCTTTTCATTATCTATCTCATGTTTTGGGCTGGGAGAATGGAGTCTGACACTAAACCTACCGATATCTTGGTCAATTGACTGCTCCTCGAATTCACTTATATTTCTTATTACTGATTATGACATTTTGTGCAAAGTCTCAACTGCTCATTTCTCAGACATGTGCTGTAGTTTTATACCTTTTAGACCAGGGGTGAGCAACCTTTTTAATCAACGGACCAATTTAAATTTTAAAATTTTTTGGCAAAACGCACAAATTTGTAAGAAAAATTAATTTTGAATAATAGAAAGTCTAGTGTGACCTTTTTGACAGTAATATTGTACGCCTTTCAAGAAACACAAAAATTGCTGATTAACAGCTTACCAGTCTGACTGATTGTGTGATAGAAGGCAACACAAACAAGCACAGACGTGGCGCGTTCGTATTGCATGTTTGAACAAGTAGCCGACAAACGAGTAACTCGTCACAAAAAATTGTCTTGGTTTCGTATGTCCTACCATTTTATTATAATTTATTTTATAGTAATATATTGATGGGAGAAAGCCGATAGAATAAATTCAATTTTATAAATGATTGGCGGGCAGCATTAACATGCTTAATGGGCCGCATGTTGCTTACCCCTGTTTTCGACAGACTTTGTCTTCAAATTTGTTTATGAAATTATTTTTGAACCTTGTCGGAAGTCACGGCCGGAACTATCTACAAATCTCACTCTCCTTTGTCTTTTCTAAATACTAGTTGTGCCACAGTCAATTTCACAAACTGTATAACACATTAATAGCCCGCTGTGATTTGTCCCGGTTCCAAGGCTGCACCGAAGTTAAACGATCATGAATCATGTTCAGGTGTTAGGTGGGTGACGTCAGAGTACCCGAGTCGATGAAAAATGGTGGAAATTAGTAATTTGAGGTAATTTTATAGTCCCGAAATTGAGTTTGCGAGAGTATTCCATAACAAGGACGTGGAAATAGTATGTCCGGTCAATTGACACATGAACGACACTCAAATGTCTATCGAAAATCAAATAATTATTAAAGACACACAATCTTGCGGATGTTTTTCTTGGTCACGGTCCGAGTCATATTCGTTTTGTAAATTTCTTTATACCGCGGAGTGACGTACAGGGACTGTCCCAAAAGTTCCCGGAATGATTTTTTTAATTTTAGGAGATTTTGAAGTTGGTTGAGGGCCTAAGCTTTGAAACGAAAAGAACTTTCGAAAACACTGTACACTGATATGGAATAAGTGATATGAAAAAATCATTCCGGGAACTTTTGAGACAAATTTTGTAGTCCGCAGTCGTCTGCCTTGGATTCCAAAACTGTGCTCAGGTTAAATGGTCATGAGTCACGTTCAGGTTCTGGGTGAACAACATGAGAGCACCCGCGAAGATGACATCTGTAAAGTAAATCGAGACTATTACGCCAGAATCGAGCTTATGAGAGTGTACCCTGATGCTGAACAAGTTTTCTAAAGAGGAAGGTCATTCCGGGAACTTGTGGGACGCGTTCTGTAGCCCGAAATCGTCTGCCTCAGTTATAAGATTCTGCTTAAGTTAAACGATTATAAATCACTGAGGAGTGATACTCCTCAGAGCACGCATGTCGATGAAAATGGTGGATGTTAATATATAATAATATTAATATATTGTGACTGTTTCACAAATCTAGAAATGAGCTTTTGAGTGTATACTATCACGAACGCATAACTCATAAACTGGTCAATTGACCGGTGTAATTTTTGTCAAAAATGTCAAATGTCAAAAAATCAACACAGTCTTACAATATTTTGTTTAATATATAGTCAGATGACTGGTTGGGTAGGTTTAGTGTTACAGTGAAGTCGAGGGTTTCTTTTGTATATTAACACGTTGACGATCGCTCGACTCACCGGTGGGTCATGTGGTCGGTACAAGACTCGATGAGTCGAATAACATGTTTGTTTTTGGGGCCGTTTTTTCACCTGACATAATTTTAATTCCAATTTATGTACAATATCGCATTACTCTGTCCCTCGAGGACATTCTTCAGGGTTAGACTGTCCTCGAGGTGATACTGTATATAGCGGAATCCGTTAGTTTGACAGAGTCTAAGATTTTCAAACGATTATTTTTTTAATTCAAAGAAATTTGATGAGTTTTGTGAGATTTGAAAAATAAGATGAGAATAGATAATCACTTGGGGCTTATATATATTATATATTTTATTTAGGATTTTTGGTACAACTTTTTACCGTTTTTCATTATCACTTAAGGTGCTTTCAAGGGGGTCAATCTGACGATAGGTTTTCGCCCAACAGATCAGGCGACAGCTCGTTTGAACAACTGGGTTTATTATAATTTACCAAGATTCATGGTAGCCAGAAAAATTTGTGAAAATACAAGGAAAACATTAATCCGCCGACGAGGAGGATAAATTTACAACCTGGTAGTGCTTGACCCACCCGTGACCAAGTTTTAAAAATTGGTGTAGGCTTTCTCCCTCTACAGTTCAGACGATACCTCATTTGAATATCTACAATTAAAATGCAAAACCAAATATTGATTCACCGATGAGCACAAGGGTAAATTTAGAACCTGGGACCGTTTGACCCACCCGTGGACAAGTTTTTAGAAAAGTCGTGTAGGGGTAAAAAATTTTTCGCGATTTACAAAGCTGGCGGTCCCCACGAGTAACACACACCATTTTCGGTGCGGTCGTCAACGTGTTAAACGAATACTAGGTTTTAGTCAAAGGTCTATAAGTATAACTTGGGTTTTTGACTAGTTTTGTCATTTTTTTTGGAAAAGTTTTGCAAGTCATCTCAGGCGAAAGAATAAAAATTAGAAAAAGCAATTTGGTGTTAAAAAGAAAAAAAATTTTCCCATTTTCAAGGAGCCCTTCTATATAGAAGTACAATAATGTAAATTTCTTTGTTATTGCATATATAGTGGGAAGGAAGAAAATGTTGTGCAACGGAAATTGCAAATCCACCTGTAAGCTATTAATTATAGTCATTTTTTTAAACATGTTTTATTTATTATAATAATTTTTTTTTGGAAAATAACTTTTTTTGTTTATGTTTCGCGGCGGGGGAATCCCGGAAAACGGTTTTTTGGTTTAGTGGGTTTTTGGAGGGAAGGGAGTGTCTCCTTTTGGGACCCGTTCCGCTTTGTGTTTTTGTCACGTTTTCCTTTTTTATTTTTATTTTTTGGAGAAAAGGTCAGCGTCGAGACGACGAAA
The DNA here is from genome assembly GCA_016920875.1 of Columbicola columbae. Lineage (NCBI taxonomy): Eukaryota > Metazoa > Arthropoda > Insecta > Psocodea > Philopteridae > Columbicola > Columbicola columbae. The sequence continues at coordinate 14,988,206 of JADMLL010000006.1, read as the reverse complement.
TTCGTCTAGGAAGTTTGTTACGTTTCGACTGTCGCGGTCATTCGTTTTATTGCAGTTTTGTTTTTTTGGGGGTGGGGGTTGGGGGTTTAATCTTTTGACCTCAATGACTTTTTCCGGGTGAGTGGTCGTGGTGAGATGTCACAGCTTGGATTTTTCTTTTTTGGTGTGTGTGTGTTTGTTGCGGATTTAATGAGAGTTTACGTGCGGTAGTTAATTAAGTTTTAATTGCTTTTTGTTACTAATTAAAAAATTAAAAAGAAATTTCTGTTTGGGGGGGTGGGTGAGGAGAGAAGGCGGTGGGTTGGTGAGGAGAGAGAGGAAAAAATTTTTTGTGTTGAGATTTTCCGAGATAACAAATTATTTTTACGCCTCGTTGTTTCGAGTTACAAATAAATAAATAAATAAATAAGAGAGACGGTTAGAAATTCCAGAAATTTTTTTTTGGTTTTTGTTCTGTTACTTTCACGTTAATTACTTAGTTGATTATTGTTTTTTGCATGTTGTGCACGTGTTTGCGTGCATAGAGTTTAATTTTACTTTTTTTTTGGTTTACAATATGTTGCCTGTCCTCGACAAAAAAGTTGTGCGTGAGAGGTTGATAAATAAAAAAAAAATTTGAAAAAGGTTGAAACTGCAGGAATTTGTTTAGAGGAAGATTGTTTTGAGACTTTGTCGAGGGCCCTTAACGGTTTTGATTATGGTTGCACATGGTTTTGTCTCCCAAAATTTTTGTTTGGGGGTGTCTTGTTTGATTTTTCTCTTACTCCTCATCTCTATCATACACACACACACATTCATTTGATTGGAATTTTTTTATTTTGTTATCGCCGGCATTTTGTTTTTTATTTTTTCAAATAATTGTAGCTGGGGATTGTCACACATGTAGCATGACACGGTCGTTCTCGCTTTAGTTCGTTGTTAATTATTAGCGCTGTGTCCTTTCTTTCTTTCTTTCGTTATGGATGATGATGATGGTAAATGGTGGTGTTAAATGTTACGAAAGAGAGAAATGGAGTCAGGGGTAGATGATAAATTTTGTTGGTTTGTTGTTTCGGGGACGATTAACGAGGTTTTTGTCGTTTTTCCAGAACGTGGCTGCGCGGGGCCATAGTACTTGTGTTTTTATTGGGTCTTACTTGGACTTTTGGACTTTTATATCTCAATGAAGAATCCGTAGTGATGGCGTACGTCTTCACCGTACTCAATAGTCTTCAGGGACTGTTTATTTTCCTTTTCCACTGCCTTCAGAACGATAAGGTAAGTCGAGTTAGATACTTAAGAGGACATTGTTGATTGCACCGCCCGTGTGGGGGGGCGCCATTTATATTTTATTTTATTTGTTTTTTGTTTATTGGTCTCTTAGGTTGTAAAAAGTATAATGTGGAGTGCAGTTTGATTACAGTATAGTATCATAATGTTAGGTGAAATGCTTTCCTTAAAGTTATCGCAGTAAATTGGGATAAGTGTCTTTTTAGATCTCTTGTCAGGAAAAGAATTAGTGCATTATTTATGAAACTGAGTTCTGATAAAAATGTGCAATATTTTTGTAATGAAGTTTTGCTAAAAGTATGCAACATTTTAAAAATAAAGTCATTCTAAATATGTGCAGTATTTTCGAAACGAATCTCTACAATTGCTTATTACTTACAAAATTTCTCTTAATAGTGTGCAATAATTATGAAATTAGGTCCTTCAAAAAACGTGCGTAGTTCATTGAATGAAGTCTTAAGAATTAAATATCTTGGAATGAGAGAAATAATTTTTAATAGTTTCGGATAGCGGAGGGCACTCCTTAAATGGTCTCTAGGGGTCACGATGCCCCCCAGGCACTGAGTTGGGTATCCCCCCACCCGTTTGAAAGAATCCGAAATAATCGTGTTGTTTTTTGCTTTATTTCTCAGGTGCGGAAAGAGTACAGAAAGTGGAATTCGTGGTTACCAAAGTGTGTCAAATGTAAAAAGTACCAGAGTTCGAGCGGCGGTTCAATTAGTAAAGAAAGGAGATCGAGCGTTTACGGGACGTCTCACGGGACGGGAGCCGGAAGCAATCCGCACACGCATTCTTCCACAATGGGAGACGGAATGATGAGTCTCCCCAACGGAAACAGTAGTGTGGGTACCGAGATTTTGGGCGCGTCACATCGCTACCATCACCCGCACCACTCGCCCACACGCCATCAAGGTATTCGCTCCTCATCCCCAATGACGTTCTTTCCTTAAAAACCAGAAAAAACGCCGGCGTACCATCAGTCGCCAATCGGAATTCTTCGTTTTACATAATTAACATTTCTAACAAGAAATCGCATTCGAAGATTCAGTTTTGTTACGTTGGCATCATTGAATTGTTGATTCAGGCATAAGGGAAATGAAAGAAGATCTATTTCTCCTGTATCTGTCTAACGAGAAAGGAAATTTTCTTTTTAACGAGTTTATATGTCGCGAGGAATTTCTTCAGCATCGTTCTGTGTATTTTGAATAGCTCTCATGCTTTTGTTAACTTTACTCACAAATTTTGCATTTTTCATCCTCGTTTAGGATGTTTTTCTTTAGTTTTACTTCCGGTCACTATTTATAACGATTTTCTTTCCATTTCTGTTCATCGAGAATATTTCTTTCAGGCTCTTCGTAATCATTCTATTTTTCATCTGTCACAGGGAAATGATTAAAATTGGAGATTCGATCAAGTTCCTAAGATCACAGTGGCTTCTCGAAAATGAATTAAAAAATATACTAAAATAAATATATACTATAATGAATAAAATATAAATTAATATATACCTAATACTACCACTAAAGATGTGGTGTCCATGACTAACTGTTGAGCCCCTCTTGATTTATGATTAACTCTTCTTTGACTTGGGATTTGTTAAGATAAGTGCTTAGTCAGCAATTATAGATCCAGGTATTTGGCTTGGCTGAAACTTTATTCAGCAGTTACCTGGGACCTGGGAGATATCTTTAGGATTCGATCAGATCTCCATCTTTGTCATCTTCCTGCTATCTGTCAATTTTCTTATTTACTTTGTTCACCGTTTCGCATACTCTGGAAACGTTCTAACCTAACCTTGAGTATATATATAAAAATTTGCTTACTAATAGCTTTAGAGGAAGAGGATGGAAGAAGTGAGTTGAAAGTAGGATAAATAAATAAAAATTAAAAATAAAGAAAAGGCGGCGAGCGGTTACGGTGATGGCAGATGGTGGAATAACATTTTTATTAATTAAATTGTGTCATGAGTTTTGTAATGTTTAGGTGAGATGATATCCACGAGTTTGTTTAATTTAATTTAATTCAATTTTAAATTGAATTTGAGTGTGTAAGAACCTGATGACGATTTTGTTTGAAACTGCTTTCGGTACGACAGATTCGTTGAATATTGTTACTGCGATCCAGTGGTTACCAACCGATTTTTGGCTCTACCCCACCTAGGCGTTAGTGGATGAAAAAGCTTCCAAAGAATAAGTCACGTGACTGGGGAACTGGAAATATCGTGTGTACCAATTACACGCGTATATACAAAAATTTTTGTGTATGCCTTGCCGGTGGCTCCAAGTTGGTGCCACTCGGAAATTACTGCACATGCGTCGATGGCTGTATTGTGTATTCAAAGCTGTGGAACAAAAGTTATTGTTGCGGGTTCTGTTTAACCAACAGTAAATGACAAAGTAAAAACTTTTTGTTTTCTTAAAAACCTTGCCCAAAGACATGGGAACTAACTATAAGACTAGTAAACAAGAAGCTCGAAAAAACGCCTGCTCCTAGCGAATTTATGGAAGTCAGTTTCACCGGCACCGACACGATAAAATTTAGATTAGACGTCCGGACGCTATACTGTTAAGGTGAACATTCACATCCCCAGACTCACTAGAAAACAGTTCACTATTAGTAACTCATTCTTGCACCCCCCGTAGTCTTTGGTATAGTCAGCCGAAGGGTACACGTCCTACTCATGACCCACTAAAATATTTTTATGCCCCACGTTGGGAATGATGGCTGTCACCTTTGACCCATAACTAGTTGTAGGATGAGGAGGTGCGAAATTACTTTTAATTTTCCTGATTTGAGTCGATATTGGAGCAGTGAGTGAACTAACCGTCGAGAAAGTCGGGAAAATGATTTGCTGAACAGTCGATTGATTATAAAAGTGAAATGAATACACAGTGAAGGTTTGATCGGATGCAGTTTCAAATAGAATCAGCAATGTTAGGTTAACCTTTCCGTTATTGGAACAAAATACTCAGACCGATTATTTTTGGATACTGGATTATTTTTGAATTTTATAAACAAAATCTTGTGATTGAGTGGCTTTGAGGCTATCATGAAGTCAAAACTTCCAAATAATCAGAGAGATAAACGAATTTTAAGTTGGATTCCGAGTGCAAAAGTATCCAGAAATAACGGCAAAGCTAAAAAAAGTGGATGGTTTAGAGCTTAGGAAGTTAAACGTGGCTGTAATTTTACAGAAAATATATTTTAAAAGTCACAACAATGATTTGGGGCAAAGTCACTGCGGGGAAGACATTCGAAGCAATTATGGTCACAGTCAACACGGACACGGGATGACGCTATCGAGTTTACCTACCTCTTCGTTTAATATTCACGGACACGAGAATAGTTACGCAGATAGAATAAGCACGCTTAGGAGTTTGCATGGGGACGTGGATCTGAGACGTCAGCAATACCGACACGGCCCGGATAGAGTTTTGGTTTGCGAATTGGAAAGGCATTCACACGGAAGCCGGGCAGCAACGCTTCAATTGCCCAGACGTAGGAGAGATCACTACGGGGATGATGTCATAAGAAAGGTAATTTAGTGATCTTGAGGGGGGATTGTCGGAATGATTGTGATTGATTGATTGATTGATTGGTTGGTTGATCGATTTCAGGGCGACGGAGACGATCCCGTCTACGAAGAAATCCGTCAGGCGGCTTCGGACGCATCCGACGAAGAACTTCGACGTTGTGTTGCCAGCAGACAGTCCCTACGCAGCTGCGGCGATCACAGTCCATTGATTCCGTCTTCACATGCACCCGCCGATCCTTCGAGGCTTCACGGATCGCATGTACACGTAGTTTCGGATCCTCACGGTTTCCTATATTCTCCCCGATCTCACGTATTGCCCATCGATAGATAAGGTACGACGTCGCGTTAACGGAAACAAAATAAATAAAAAGACACTTTTGAAAAGTGATAAAGTCTGGTTTTTATGTGATAGTCATCGTTATCGATTTCTAGTAACTCGCATTATATTTTATAATAATTCAGTAGCCTGTCAGTGGTCTCATCTCTTAGTTTCTAAACTTGTATAAAGTTATATTTTCGAATTTCTGTCCGGTAACAATGGGATCTGTTTTCACTTTTTTGTGTTTTGGGTTTCGTTTCTTTTATTTTCACGAGTTTGAAACTTCAGAAATACCTGAGTCAATTAATTTTTGATGACAATTAGATAGAACATATCTCTACACGTTCAAGGAAATGTCGAGAACGGAAATAACATGATAACAGGCGACCGGCAGTCGAAGCCGAAGTCACATCCCACATTTGGACGTGTGACACCTTTTGTAAAACTCATAAACTGATTGGTATCTACCCCACGTCTCAAACGATGTTATTAATGACCAGTTTGTTTGTATTAGTACATTTGCTCGATACTATAATTAGGTAGACATAAAACCTAAAAAAAAGTCAGATTGCTTGTGCCTGTTACATAGAATCAAAGTTTCAAATTTTATCACATAAACAGTCAAAGCTTACAATAGGAAATGCACAAATGTTTTTTTAATGAAATGGAAACGATTTGAAGTGGTATCAACTCAAATTTCCGGCCAAAATGTTCTTTTCTTCGTGTCAGGAAAGTTGATCAATGAGAAAATTAAATAAATCCGTGCTCAAAAATCATTTCTCGAGTCCTAAAAACCATTGTTCTTAGGTTTCTTTTTTTGTTTGTTTATTTTTTTATTTACTCATGGAATGTGTGTGTGTGACGCTGTGACATAACAAAAACTGTAAATTCGGGCGAGAAATGATTGAAAATATGTTTAAAAAAAATAGAAATATTAATTAATTGAATACCTAGATGTATAACGAAATTGTTGAAACAAAATTTAACAAATAGTTGATGATTTTTAGAAATATTTAATTGAAAATGGAAATTTGATTATGGTGACAGTTTCTCCCGACGGTTGGTTTTGATGGGGGGTTATTCGTTTACGATAAAAGCACAAAAAATTTGTTCCTCTTTAGAGTAGTTAGAAGAGGTGGTTGGGCTATAACAAGGTTTTGAAAGTTTTAACCTGAGTCACCGCTTAATTACAGTGTATTTAACTGTCTGATGATTAATTAAATGTAATTAAGCGTTTGTGATAAACTTAACTCAGGCTGTTTAATGATTTTTTTTCGGAGTGGAAAACACATTGGCCTCGTTCCTGACGAAAATGTTATATTTTGCAATTTTTATATAAGTTATAATTTTGTTGAGTGAAAGTTTTTGTTGTATCGGAATAGATATTATGAAAAAAAGATTGCCTTCACTTAGACTGGAATAAACGGAATAACCCCGGTTAAAATCAGGGGCGTTTAGTTGATGAACTTGACGCGAAGGTCACCATAATTTAGAGAAATTTATTATTCAGCGAAGATGAAAATGAAATTTCGAAATACCAGAATGTCCATTAATTATCTTAGTATGGGATACCTGTTATCTGTCAGTGAATCGGAAATAGTTGGTTTTGTAAATGCTTTCGAAGGATTCTAATATCGTGGAAAGTGATTTGTTTTTCTTTCAATAGAAAATAAATTTTTGTTTCCTTCACAATCTCACCCTTGATCTTTTTCAATTAAAATTTTAACGATCTCTCCAAGAGCATTTTTTGAATTTGTAATAACTCGTTCGAGAAAGAGTATTACTTACTTTTATTATTATTAATTATTCGAGAAGATTGGTTGTTCGTTTTAAAATGACCTCGAACTCACTAAACGACGTTACTTGCTAAGGGAATATGAATTTTTTATTTGATTTTGTAAAACGTTTTAGAAATTTTTTTGTTTTATTTATGGTTATTAAGATTATATGATTTCTGAGTCCATGAAGACGCACGAAAATGTAATGAAATGTTAGATTAATCTTTGAAAGATAATATTTCGATTTGATTTTGATTATTTAACAAGCGTCCTTGGAATCTGTGTCGTTTGACGAGTTTAACGATTTCCTCCTTTCACTTGTCATTCCGTAAAGAAATAACCGTCATTCAAGTGTGTTTATTCTATGGCGCCTTCTTTGCAAAATTTTTCTCGTTCCGGAAATGGAGTGCAAAGGTTGGCAAAATGGTAACGGTCGTGAAAATATGGCGGCGCAATTCGAACGTGAAAGTACTTGAACCGTTTTTTTCCTTTTTATTATTTTTATTGATGATTAAAAAAAATAACTTGGCGGTTTTCCTTATCAGAAATTTTGTTCGCTGAAATTTAAATTTATAAATTGATTTTCTTTTTATTTCTTAATTTTGTTTCAGGATTGACTTTTCATTTGTTTTTTAGTTAACGGTTAAAAATTTTTTTTATCTAGTCAACGTTTGATTTTTAAACCCTTATTTTGTGCCTAATTTAATGCTTGTCGGGTTTTTTGGATATATTAGAATAAATGGAGGAGTGATTGGTGTTAAGTAATCCCAAATTTTGAAGTGAAAAGTTTTTTATGTAATATATTTAAAAATGAAACTTTCAGAACATTTCTAGAACTACTTTTTTTCGTTTATTTATTTATTTTTATTTTTAAGACCGTTGAAAGTTTCCAATTTGAGGTGGATAAGTCTTAACTACTTATTTTTGATACCTTTGTGACTGACGTGTTAGCAAAAGTGGTAGTTTAACTGAAACTGTCAATTGTGTTTATAAAAAGCTTTCAAATTCGCTTAAAATTATGAAATTGGTTTTATTATTTTTTAAATTCATTTTTTAAAAATCTAAAGCGAACAGACTTATGATGAGGAAACTGTCTTGTTACCTTCCCATTCTTTCTCCTCATATGTGTGTTGGAGTCACTTTCGTTTTATTTTCACTGGAAGACCATTTGACTTGGGGAAAGATTTTATTTGTTAATAAATGATTGGACATTCTGATTTTTTATTCGAAAGAGAAAATATACAAGATTGACAATCTATTTGAAAATTAGTTTAATGAGTTTGTAAAAAGAGAAAAATGTAAAGCGGCGTATTTTGTAGCAATTGTACATATTTTTCATGAAAAGGTTAAAAATCTGTTTTTAATGAATGAGAGAAGTCCGCTTTTGCTTATGTATATTACAAATGAAATATATTTAATTTGTAAATAAATTTATAAATTATTTTACATTTTTTTGTTCTAACAATTTGAGATTAAATCCTTTAAAAACTACTTGGTTACAGCAAACAAATCTCTTTTTGGGATTATCTTATTAAAGAGAAGTGCTTCTTACTACGTAGAATTTTGTAGGGAAATTTTTCTCTTAATTGGATAGTGTTAGTCAGCAGGTGATTTCCTAAATAAAAGTCTACTAAGCACTACGTAAAACTCCAAATTACGATTCAGTTGTCCAATCTTACCATTCATGGTGGTGGATAACTGATTTACGTTGGCGACATGTTTGATTCATTTTTCTGAATGTTTTTACTGTGTTACTATAGTATTTCAGTGATGATATCCTCTTTAGTAGTTGCAGTCTCTCTCTCTCTCTCTCTCTCTATCTGATGGTAGTAGTATTAGTCCAGGGAAAGTATTCAGTGGAATTTTTACCCCTTTTTTTATCCAGGAGAAACAATTCCCTTCCCTAACGCCTGACCAGCCATAGCCAGAACCTCCTTCCTGTACAACCCCGTCTAACCCATCCAAGTTAGTCCTGGATACGACCACAGAAGACAACGCGACCCTTTCTTGAGTTTCTTCGACTCCTGCAACATTTCGCAAAAGGAGGCAAGTTTTTAGACTGATCCTAACTTTTTTTATTTAACTCCCCTTGGTAACTACCACCTGTCTTCAAGCATGAGACACTATGTATTGTTCGGTCTAGATTTGAGTTGTTACGTCTGGGGAGTAGACCAGCGTCTTACCCCAGGAATGGTTTAAAGGAACGATGGACTTATCTGTGAAGAGGTAGGATAAAGAAAAGAAAGGCAGGGGAGGGAAAAGGAGATTTGGCTAAGAGAAGCGTGTTTTGGAGTCGAGTGGTTTTTGTCTTTTGAGACGTCTTTTGTTGTGTCTTTTGAGTCGAGAGAGTTTCAGAGAGGAGTGAGGACGCAGAAGGTTTTGGGTGGTTCGCCAGTCTGGAGGAGTATTTGCGATTGAACCTTTCGATTTCCTTCTTTACAAAGAACACCCCCGGGTCATCGCGGATGAAACGAACCTTGCAGCATTTACCATTGTTCGTAAGGTTTTCGATTGGAATCTTTCGAGGATCGTGAGGTTGGAAGACCCAAACTTAGGCCGAAAATTAGTTTTTCCAAACAGAGAATGTCATTTAACTCTTGTTAGACTAAAAAATTCTGGCTTTTTGTAAAGCTCTCCTTCCCTCTTCGAGCCTTTGCTGAGTATTTTAAGGACATTCGTCACTGTAGTTAAGAGAATGACATGAAATCGTGCAGCCCTTTTTACGTGGTTTTTGATCATTTAAAAAAGTGTTTAGTTACTATAGACATTAATGGTGTTATCAGAAACAGATAGTTCAGTTTTTCAAAACCTGTTGAAAAATTATCTCTGTACATCTTACCTCGCTTTACGGTTTAGATAGGTTTCATAAAACTTGGCCGCAAAGCGAAAAGCCGTATAGAGAATCAATTATTTTAACACAAAATCAGTTGGATCGGTTGCAAATTTATAAAAAGTTTAACACTGTTTATTATTCAAAATCCATTTTATCTCACTTGAATCAAAAATACATACTTAAAAAGTACATATATTTATACATAAAACAATAACAGACTCTAAAAACCGACAATAACCTATAAACAAAAATGGAACGACTTAATGTTCCATACAATACGTGTATCCATACATACATAATTTTTTTAAATGGCTTTAATATGATGACGATAAAGAAATTGTAACCTACAGACCACTGTTGTCATAATTTTCGTTGGTAAGGATGGGCTGGCTTTAAAAAACTGTCCAACGTTGTTTGTCTTTCCTTCTTGCCTATTTCGTTCTTCAGTGGTTTCTAACTGCTAGTGGCTGAGTTACTTCCTCGAGAAATGTGTTCGAAGGATCGTTTTCAGGAAGATGTCGTAAATAGGAAAAGGTGACAAATTTATGGAGGTAGTATTTACAACAAGCTCTGTCTCTTCAAAATGCCGGTTATGTTTGTAACTTTGATTCATAGAAAAGCAATCGTTAGGTTCTTTTAAGTGTTCACACTTTCTCAGTGAATAGTATTCATTATTTTTAAAGTCTTCCAGTAATTTCTTTTTACAAATTGAATGTTTACTTTTATAATTTTCATTATTCTTCTTCTCAAAAATTACTTACTTAGTCCACCTTGCGGTGTCGAGGTTAGAAGACTTTTCCACTTTTCATGGTCTTGGGCGTCCTTCCAATTGACAGACCTATTTCCTCTACAGTTCGGTGTCCTTATGATTCGTCCGGGTTTGTCTCCTTTGCAACTTTTAATTGATTTAGTCTCCGGACAGGGTGAGAATCGACCATTCTGTCCTAGCACGGTTGGTGGGGCTGCCATCTCTTTCGTGCCCGCGTAAGAGTACTTTCGGGTGCCTGCTAATCTGGTCTCCCTAATGCCTGAAACGGGTGAACTGTCTTCCCTCAGGTCTACCTTTCAGGTTATACCGCCTGGAAACTGTGCACAGCAGGGCTCTCCCGCTGCCGTGCAACGTTGCCCACCCCCGGGGCAAGAACCCACCTAGTTCACTATAGCTACAAACTTGCCCTCTGTGCGACTCAGGCCGAGGGCTTTTCTCAAAACTAACTTTTAAATCTACCAGTACCCTCACTATATCTATCAAACTTCTAAGTTGCTTTGCAACAAATTCTATACGTTAATATTCTCTATAAATAATTTCAAACTATATATAGTATATGAAACATAGCAACTAGTAGTATTTTAGCCAAAAGCGACGCCTGTTTTATGCGATTCCTTTGGACAAATTTGAAAACAGGTAATTTCTGGTAAAGTTACAGTTGAAAAGTTATAGTTTAAAGCTCATAATTCCAAGTTTGAGGTGTTCGGAGTTCGGGGGTTAGGTTTGGCCTGACAAATTGACTAAAATTATTTTAATTATTCCCAAGAAACCAAAATTTGTTACAATTTAACTACTTTAAAAGTAGTTTTCTGCAGTGTGAGGTTTTTGGACATGTTCAACGAATTATAAGAAAGAAACGAAGCATTAAAATGAAAAAATAACGGTTGGCTGGTTAAAGGGGTCCAACAAATTTAAATTTAGTCTAGTGCCACGACGAAAGCAGCAGACCACATCAGTAGCACACCTATTCAAGTACAAGTTTAAGTTCTTACTTAAATATTCAACTGTAATTTTTTTTTCTTAAAATAATCGGTATTAAGTGCAATATGGCAGTTTGGAATTTGTACATTCCTTTTATTTGGGCATTTTAATTGGGTAAAATGGGTTCGACTTCATCGAAAATAGCTAAAAAGATAACTAACTCATTCCGAACACCGTCAAGTGATAATCTGAACGAAGGTTCTAATGAAAAATCTCAAGATAAACGAGGCAGGCACTTGGTTTTTTCTAGAAGAGGGCAAGTATCTTATTTATTCGTTTGTTTTTGTGTGTCATTAAGTCTGTATGACTTTTCTTTTGCCCATACAGTTGATTGTGTTTAATAAACATATATTAGAATTCATTCATTCATTCAATTCTCTTTGCCCTGTTTTCTTTTCTTCCTCCTTTTTCTATCCATTCTATTCCTTCCTCTCATTATATTTATGCCTCTTCTATTCTGTGTACTATGTTCTACCTTCTCTATTCTTTCTCTCTCCTATATTTTATTCCACCCAATAGACTGTACTTTTAGTCACATCCGATTATCCAATTCCTAGGGCTGATACACTGGTCTGTTCCCTCATTATTTAGCCCCTTTAAAGCCAGACCAACTACTTGATGTCTCACTTAGAGACAGGTAGCAGTTAACACAGGGTAAAAGAAAATTCATTGAGGTTTTGAGTTCAGTATTTCAAATCTCCATTTGAACATTTTAACAAAAATGCTACACATACAGATTATTGCAATCTTATTTTTAATTGTAGTCATATATAACATGTATATGTCACTGAGAAGTGGCAAACATCAGGACTTGATTAAATCTCGGAACTGTTTTAGTGAAATTTTAAAATAATATCATTCAGATATTGAAAGCACTACTTGTATTTATTTACTCATCATAGTTTGATAAATGTAGAATAGGTAATACACTATTAGTCCCTGTGACTTTATACTTTCTGTCACTCAATAATTATCAAACAAGTGACAAATATGCAAAATTACTAAATAATTGGCCTACATGATCATTTTCAATGTGAGGCATGGCAATATTTGGTGGATCATGGTCAGTACTTGCACCCTTCTGCTGACTATGCCAAAGACTATGGGGTAATTCAAGAATGAGTTATTAACAGCTAATTGTTTTCTAGTGAATCTTTGGATGTTAATGAATGTGCTAATAATCCATACATAAATATATTTGTATGTATGTGTATTAAATATGATGAAGGGGGCTTCAGGATTTTTGAAATTCCTAAGTGCAGCATGGCCGAAAATCAGCAGTGAACTACTGACTGAGATATTTAGCTACTCAGGGATGTGCTAATTGATCAATTCAATATGTTGAAGCTGTTTTATGTGATAAGCTAATTGACAATGGACTGTGGGTTTTTACTTTGTTCAATCCCAAAAGGTCTTCTCTTTTCACTGAGTCATTAAACAATCACCCTTCAAAGCCATAAAGCTTTGTACAGAACCAAAACAATACTTCAGACTAGTGAAATATTGAAAGACTTGTTACTGAAGAGTTTTTGGGTGTAGTTCTTAATCAGAAGGGACATAGTAGTAGTCAATATATTAGTTGAAATGAGTGGTGTTTTAATAAAATGTTAGTGGGGCTTCCTACTTTTAAGTAATTTTAAGAAGTAATTGTTAAATTGAATCATATTAATGTAATTGTCAGTTCATTCATTAGTTATTTAAAACATAATATTCAAATTAATAAACTTATATCATTTTATTATTAATATTTAATTGGTCATAATTTTCGACATACAGTTCTTTCTGATATATTACAAATAATTATGGTTTTATTTATTTTATTCGATACTGCTCTTGGGCTTTTGAAAAAGAATCTTACAATATTGCATGGTAGTATAATATACCAGTATAGTGGTAATACAAGTAACACATGCTATGGTATAACATAAACCACAATTTACCTCCTCTTGGAACAAAAACCAACCTAAGTCAGTTTTGTTCATTGTCCTTAGGATGTGGTTTCCCCAAGGCTTGAATGACATACCTCTTCATATATGCTTATCACATATTCCTATGGTATGCCAATATCTCCTCGGTTTTCTTGCTCCCTTAGATTTTGAGATTATCAACCTGCCAGCATAACCAAACTGGTTACAAAAACCAGTTATAGCAGCTATACTCTACTATACAGCATAGTATAGTAGTGTTGACACTGTTCAAAGGATGCCCTTCATGAAATGTGATATACTGAAGGAAGTTCTTTAAATAGAAGAAACAAAAAGTCTTTTATTGATATATTTTCACCTGTTGTGTTGTATAATTTCATCTATTTTATCTAAATCTATAACTTTGAAGAAAATCTTAATTGGCACCTTGTCAAACATGTCACTGTATATCACTTGATTATACCGATCATTTCGACTAGAATTAGTATAAGTAACCGTAATATAATCGAATTTATCTAATTATCTTCTCCACTATCATGACATTTGAATGTGTTAATTATTTAAGACGATCTCCCCTTTTACAGGTCAATGTACAAAGATGAAGACGGGGACCTGGCACATGAATTTTACGTCGAAGTACCACCAACCAAAGAAGGTTCGAAACCGACGATGAAAAGGATTTATGATAATCTGACACCGGAAGGAGAGGTTTATTATGACATTGCTAGGCTTGATGGAGATTTCCCGTACATAATATCCAATGTAGAATCATCATAATATGTAAATGTTGTGTGGCTTTCAATCAAACTCTCGTCTCAAGTGTTCTAACTCAACCTTAGCTTTCATAATAAGCTTAGTTATTACATATACTCAGTTCGAAAAGGAAAATGTTTCACATGGAATACTTTTAAAATGGGTAACAAGTATACATTGTATATATAACGGTATGTTAAAGTCATCACCTATCTGGCTAAATCAAATATATTACACCTGAGTTAAAATGAATCGATTCGGGAGGAGAAAGATAATTTATTTATTTATTTATTTTATTGGGTGAATCAATCTGTGTCCTTTTTTTATGACGTTGTTTAAGTATAGTTTCTTCACTTTTCTTTTTTATTTTTATTAAGATGTGATTTTGATGTAAAAGACTCTGCGATTTAGATAATCTATAATTGGTGTTTTCTCCTCCTCTCTCGATGACTTAAATCGACCTGTGATCACTGCTGTTGCAGTTTGGTTTTTGTTTTTGTTTTTGATTTGTTATTTATTTGGTTTATTTATCTAAGTTGATAAGGTTTTTATTTCAGTAAGTCTCGTTTGGGCTTTTAAGCTTAATTGTAACTTTCCACCAAAGTCATGTATGGTTAAATAAAGTGTATTTATAATTTTAGATCTTATTTTTCATTAATTTTTTTGTTTCCAATCTTATAGACCCAGGAAGACGTGGAGGCCAATAGGCCAATAGTCGAGGAGGAGCTGGCTGCAGGAAAGAAAAGAGCGTTCAACCGAATCCAACGGTAGACCCTTGTAGACGTCCCATGCGCCCCAGAGGCGTATAAGGACCTTATTATATACGCAGTAGACTGTACCTCCAGCCACATCCGTTTATCCAACTCCAAGGGCTAAGACACTGGTCTGTTCCCTTGTTATTTCGCCCCTTATAGCCAAATTTTTTTTTCAATATGGTATCCATGATCATGGGAATGGCAATCCAACTTTTTCCTTCTAATTTGAAATTTTTACCTACAAACACTTATCAATAAGAGGACTACGTGCTGAGTAAGCACAAACTATTTACCCAAATTTTTTAATCTCTACTGGTTTGAGTTTCAACCCGTCCTATAAATAGGACATGGTAGTTATGAATGTTTATTATAAAGTATATAAGACTAATTAGGAAAAAATACTCCTAGACAGTGTGCAATATTTATGAAATAAAGTATAATATATGGTTACATATCAAGTCAAATTTGTGTCGTTGTTCTATAAATAGGACAGTGGTATTTAAATATAATAGTATGCCTATTTGCATGTCACATATTGGGCATTTCTTAAACTTTGCATTATTTATCAGTTAGTAATTTGAGGTCTAATGAAAAAATTTAAACGGAAATGTGTTGTATTTGAATAAAGGAGATGGAGGGCTGATTTGATATTTGATAAAGAAGATATGTACAGTTTGTTGCAGTCATATAGGCTATATATATTCATTTTCTTCAAAAAAAATTTAAAGTCTGAGAAAAAAAATATCCAATGCCATAAAAGAGATGTTGAACTACAATAGTTTAACTGAAAAATTGTCTTTCTAGGTGTTACAGAACACCAAAAATGTATGAATGTTTTAATTATATGATGTAAGAGTTTCAAATAGTATAATATGATTGTATGCGCGCTTTATTTCCCAAATTGGGAATTAAACAAAATATTTGATATTTTGGTTGTTGTTGAGTGTTGAAACGAAGATCGATTTTGTTGTCGTGACAACTCCCAAGAATGCGAATATAAAAAAGAAATTTTTGTTTTAGAATATAAACTGATAAAACAGTCTGCTATTTTTCATAGCTTAAAGACGATGCTATAATTATTTATTTATTCAAGTAGGTAAAATATATTTTTTGAAATAAAAAATTTTTCAAGGCGTTTCATAGAGTATTTATTACTCTATGGCGATTTGTAACAATCGAATGGAATCTCGAATACTCTATGGCGACAATTATCGAAACTATTTCAATCTCGGTTAGGAGGTGTTCTCTGAAATGTTTTTTAAAATTCTTTTAAAAAATTTTTGTTTATTTGAATTATAGTCAATGATAGGTCGACTGTTAATGGTTGAAACTAATTATTTATCTCTTTTAATTTTATCAATTAGCATCATTCATGTCGTAAGCTGACCAAAAGAGAAATAAAGTTTATTATTTTGCCGTGTGGACATGGACTCGGAAATGGATGAAGGTAAGTTTTGAGAAAGCGTGGTCTTCACTTCGAATATTTCTCATTTGTCCACACTTATGGGTGTGAAAAATTTACTATCACTACAAAATTTCAATCAGTTTCGTAAATAAGATGCATTCGGGAGGTCAGAACGAAAAAACTTAGAACCTCGTGCTTGTATGGGTCGTTTAACGTTAAATTCTTCAACGTGCGAAATTTTATTTGAAGCATATTTTTGGTAATTTTTCAAAAATCACCTCAAATCTCGCCGGGATATTATCATTTTTCTTTTAATAAACATGCGATCTGAGACTCTTCGGTAAGCTTTTCCTTTCAATGGTGTTTATTCAATTTCTTTTGAAGGTGTTCCACAGCTGGTGAACCCATCTCAGCCAAACATGATGCCAACAACAGAGGATTTCCAAAAAGTGTCTCTTTTGTACACTAGTGGAAACCCCAATGACAGGGAATTAGCCAATCAATTGGTTCATTATCTAAAAGGACATCCTAGGAGCTATCAAATTGCCATACAAATGTACACATCTTATTTGAACACAAAACAGCCTGAAATGTTTGAGTGGACTAAATTCTTTTGCCTACAAATTATTAATGAATACATAGAGACAAATTACAATCGAATTTCTGTAGAGGAGTTATCTTACATAAAGAATTTTATGAATTCATGGCTGAGGAATGAGGTGAGAGTAACATCTTTATGTAATTTATTACAACCTTTTTATTATTTCTGGGTACCATTGAACTCACAAACCTAAAACCTTATCTTTGAATTAACTTAGACTCATACAGTATATTGTTTCTGCATACTTTTGAATCCAGAACCTAATTTTATAACTAAATTCAAATTTAGGTGGTTTTATAATAAATCAAAATTATACTGTAATGATTAGACTTTTTGTAAGCTCCTAAGAAATTTTAAGCTCTCTTTCATTACTGTATTTGTTTAGTTATTTGTTTAAATAGCAAAGAAAGAACAATCTGATGAATGGATAAGCCATTTTGTTTATTAGTCTTGTTTCATCTAAAACTATGTTTGGTAACAAATGTAAACAAACCATCAGACCTGATTTCAACTTTAAAAAGTTATGTTTAATAAGTATTAAATATTCAAAGGTTCAAAAGTATCCAGGAACAATTGAAATGAGTTAGTTTTAATTAATTATTTATTTGATTGTTGAACTTTAATAAATCTGTGCTGATGCAATGTTGTAAATTATTGGATCATAAAAATGACTTAATTGTTATGTATAATCTTCATAGAAATCACATCAGTTAATTATCTATCACACATGTGTGTTGAAAATTGAGATGTGTGTCTCCATATTTAATAAATTGTACTCTATGAGTGACTGTTATTATAAGCTTTTCAACAATTCTGTTTCCTCTATAATAATAATTTATTGTTTTGAAAATCAAAAGATTATTTTCTTAATAGTATGGAACTAAGATTTTTGTTGTATTTCAGTTAATAGCCTTGATGACCAATTACTCTCTCATCCATGTTTGTATTGTCAACCTGACTGTCAAAATTTCTCAAACGATCAGCTTCTGATGTTCACATTTTCAGCATTCACATATCTAGCCATAGTTTGTGCTTTATAGTTTATACAGCTATAATTTGTTGCATTCCTCATGATTAGAAGTTTATTTTGGTCCTGAAACTTGAATCAGTATTTGTTTTATATTTTTGCTTTATAGTTGCTTGATAGCAGTTTTTGTTTTATAGTTGCTTTTAGTTGTTTGATAAGATATCCCAACAGCTTTTTTTTTCTTGTATACAAGGAATCTGGCATTCAAATTCCCAATGACAAAACATACTGGACAACTCTAGCTCTTGTTTGAAAAACTTTATTGTTGCTATGTTGTGACAATTTAGTTTTCAGCTCCAAAATAAACAGTCGCTTATTTCACTTGTTGAATTTGAGTGTATATGATAAAGTTCTTCTCTGGGATTTTTCTTAACTTCCTATTTATTTTGGATTTTATTTCTCTTCAGTTTCTGTTAGGATGACTTTGTTTTCTTTAATATTCACTATCTCCCACACACTATAACGCGGATTTTCATCACGCATCATCTTGAATAAGTCCGTATCTGTTGTTTTTAGCCGGTCGTTGGGATCTTCATCTTTCAGATTAAATTTCCCTCTTAAACTGGTTGTGAACGGTTGTATCAGTTAATAGCACCATACCACCCCAGGAGCAGTATTTTTTAGTCTATCACCTTTTTCGAAATAATGAACACAACATGTCGTACTGTAAAAAAGTTCTGGTACGACTGAAAGCGATGATATAATGGATAAGCTTACATGCTTGTACAAGTAGAGCCGGATAAGACCATTTTTAGGGCAATGAGAAGGAAACTTTTGGAATACCCTAATATATAAACCCGTACGTCATTCAATAAACAAATAAATTTCAACAACAGTTATAGTGATCTAAGGTATTACGGAGTAGATTTGAACCATAGATACATGTATAAGTACATAAATAGAGTAAAATTAGATAAGAAAAATTGATAAATGTACTATAAATAAGATAAATAAAATGTTAACGTACACAGTGCTAGAAAAACAATTAATATTATTTATTAAATTACTTATTCACGCTAAATGTCAGGTGTAAATTATTTTTGGAAAACATTCTTCTTTGGTATGGATTTGGTAATTACTTAAAAGTTACACGTCAAAGGACACAAAAAGAAAGTTTAATCAATAAATGGTTGTCAATTGTTATTTTAAACAATTGAAGGTTACTTTTCAGAAATAATCTTGTCCTTAGCATTCATTCATCACTTCTGATTGCGTTATCATGTATATTTATACCTAATTAATCTTTCACAAAGTAGAGTTGAGAAAATTGTAGTTGTAGAGGATATATCCCAAGTTTCAACACACACTTATACTCGATGGTTGATTGATACTTAATTGACACGATTTCAATGAGAAATCAATCTTTACAATAGGTCACAAATCACACATTCATCTAGAGTTAAATTATTTATTTATTTGGTTTTTGGTTTATTCACCAGGCAAACAATCCATCATCTTCTTTGATCAAGCACAAGATGGCCGTTTTATTTTTGACTTTTTTCTTACTCGAATTCCCCACTGCTTGGCCAACGTTTTTCGAGGATCTCCTTCAAACGTGCAATCTTGGACGGGAAACAGTCGACAATTTCCTGAGGGTGTTAACTTATATCTGTGATGAGATCGGAGAAAGGGATTCACCTTTTAAAGATGAGCTTCACAAAAGGAACACGAATTTAAAGGATGCCATGAGAGAAGGGAACATCTTGCAACTGATATTCAAAAAAAAATTCAAGATATTTTAGTAAGAGTCTAAATACCTAAATACTAACCCACGCTGGAAATTATAGTTTTTATAAATTGTCATCCTGTTATTGAAATATTTTTAAAAAAAATTTTAAAAATTTTTTTTTCAGATTTGCTGTTGTCCAATTGGTGGTAACGGCATTTGCCTTGATGTAGAAATAACAAAATCCGCCTTAGTCGTTGTTGAAAAATATGTCAGCTGGATTGACATTGACTTAGTAGCTAATAACGAAATGTTCGGTAACATAATAAACATTCTCAACTATAAGGAAGTTAATTATCAAGCCATCGATTGCATTCACGAAATCATTTATAAGGGAATGTTACCCCCGAATAAGTTTCATACTATTCAAGTTATATCTAAGGCGTTATTATTTAATGATAGATATTGCTCAGGGGTGAGTCTCTACAAACTTCTGTATTGTTTAGTATGTTTGATGTAATATCTTGTGACTGTTACGTCATATTATGATTAGCTGGGGTTGAGTTCACAGAGGTTATTTGTTATCGAATTGCTGTCGCGTGATTCTTTCCCTTTTCTCTACGTCTGCATCCCACGATTGTTTTGATTTTTATATTCCTTTGCACATGTAAAATTGAGTGAGGTTGTCGAGTTGGAGAGTATCTACTGATAACAATTGATGTGATATAAAATAGAGATTAAAAGCTTAGAAATCGTGTTATGGAGAGATTGACTTTTCCAGATTTAAATTTCTTAACGATTTATCTTGTTTACTTTCAGCCGGTAAAGTGCTCCGAAGAGGATGTAGAATACGAATCACATGTCGGTAGACTACTAAATACAATAGGTTTAGAATTAATAAAAATAATTACCAAGTAAGTTTGAGACGTTGAATTATACAGTAAGTGTATACGGTGAAAGTTCCTTATTCACGTTTCGCAGGAAAGATTTCTGACGCAATACTAACGTAGTCGAGGAAAAATCGCAGTATATGATGGCGTCAGGTGAATGAATGGTAGTCTTTACTATTAGCAACCTTGTATTTGTCGCACTCTGTGTACTACACTATTCTCAATGCTGTCTAATAATGCTGATCACCCAGCCGCCCGGGTCTATTTATATGAACGTCCCATCTGGGTTTCTAGTCCATTTAGTTTGACATTTGGGCTGTCTTCCCAGCTTTTGGGTGTCAGTTTTAAGGTTTCGTGAGAAATCGCCTGGTTTCACTCCTACATAATCTGATCTTGGTCGAGGGTCTGTTTTGTGATTTTTAGAGCTCATAAATTACGAGGTGCTCTAGTTGGTGACCCAGGCGATTCTCTAACTTCATTCTGGTATGTTTGCTGATAGCTTCCAGATATTGACATAACGTCGCACCCTAAATCTGATCTTGGTCAAGAGGTCCAATCTATGTTTTTGGAAGCTGATATGATATTTTATGGTTGGTGACCTGACGATTTATCCACTTCACTCTGGAATGTTTTGTTAACAGTTTCACATGTTGGCATAAAACGGGTTAAAAAATTCTGGGGCGGTTCTATAAAAACATTTAATATATCTTCATCCTTTGATTATCATCAAAGCAACTTTTATAAAGAGTGTAGGTGGTATACATTCCAAATTTCACGGTTTCTATACTCGAGGAAAATTTATGGAACATATACCCCGCGCGAATAAGGAACATTTACTGTTTCAATATTAAAAATATGTTTTATAAAATTAATAAACTTGACTTGGTAGCTAACTTGTGATATTTTTGTTTTAGGATTGCCCCGGACACCGTTTTAGAAGGACAATGCGTTTTGACTGTATTACATAAATGTATTGAAATTATGATTAATTTTCTCGCGTGCGAGTACGACGATGTCTCTATAACCGTGACCGAATTTGCTAAATCATACCTTCACGTAAGATTATCACGTTTTAATTTTCTCTGTCTTATTCCAATTAGGAAAATATATCTTTAGTGTTTATGTTCCTCTATTAACTTAATTTAACTGTATGAACTTAATTTTTGGGATTTTTAACAAACCGTGTCTTGTTTCTTCGCAAATCTTGCTCGAATAATTTCAAGACCTGTTGAAAGACCCTACCGTTTGTAAGTCTGTGACGCGGTTTGTTTTTACACTAGAAAGATTGAAACTTATGTACAGATAGAAAATGAAGGAATCGTGATGTCTCATTATAGTAACATCGATAACACTTCCTTGTTTTACGAAGAAAAACTGTTGTTTATTGACTTTTATCATTTTCAGGCTTTAAAAGCTAGGAGTAGTAGAGTTTATAGCGGCGTATCTGTCTATACAGACGCTGAACTATATTTTGTTAAAACGATACTCGAGGTTGTAGTCTTGCACATGAGGTATAGCGATGATTATAATTTTATGAATGATGGTGAACTAGAAGCTGATTTCCAAGAATACAGGTATGTGGTACAGTTTGAACGATAGCAAAATGATGACGTTTTGACTGTCATCCGTTTTTTGCCACCCGTTGAGCGTACATTTATTAAAGGGTGGGTTAGGAAGTCGATTATGGTGGTAGCCATCACTGTAAATGTTACTTTTTAATGTTTCAGGAAATGTTTGAATATAATTTTCGAGAACATAGCTGTATTCAATAGAACTTTAGTCATGGACTTGGTCGAGCAGTATGTAGCCAGAACCGTTACCTTATGGACAGTCGATAAATCGATACCGTTCAACGATATCGAAGTTGCATGTCATCTCTTCTACCTCCTTGGAGAGTCTTTACCCATCGAAAAGGGTTATAATCATTTCAACGTGAGTTGATTTGTTTATTTGGCTTTTTGTTATGTACATGTTTATGTTATGTTGAATCCTGTATCGCATCCTTAGGTGTAACAGTATATAATCCCAGCCCGTTTGTAAATAGTTTTTATAATCATTTTCTGTTTGATTTTCAGTCGCCATCTTTTGGAGTTAAGATGACTGAAACCATGAACGCTATTTTGAAAGCCGACCTCTCGAGTCATCCTCACTACGTCGTTTGCCTGTACTTTTTTGAAATAGTTTGCCGATTCGATAAATATTTTAAAATGCAAAACGATCCCAAAGTGCTGCGAGACGTGATCGCGGCTTTTCTCACCGAACGGGGGATGCGTCATCGAAACGTTCGAGTTCGAAGTCGATTAGCTTTTCTATTTTCACGTTTCGTTAGGACTGTTAAGTAAGTTGAACTTAATATTAATTTCGAGTTTTTGTTATTCACGGTTGTATTCTACACCTTATATTCCAGGGTACTATTTATAGGTCACTGAGAATTTAATTTTTTGCAGGGATGAAGTGAGAGTTTATTCGAGAGAAATCCTGAGCTTAATGGAACCTCTTCTACTTAGACCAGACAACATGTTTCATAACCCATTCCTCTCCCACGATGATCAGTTGTACGTTTATGAAACAGTTTGCTTTTTAGTGTTGAATTTTCCTGAATCCCCTACGGTGAGCAGATTTTTTTTCTCAAAATTCGAGGATATAAAAGTGAGAGGGAGCTTTCGTAACAGTATTTTTATGGTTTTCAGGGCGTCAACGAAAAGGCCGACCATTTCAAAAGTTTATTGGCTCCGTTAAAACATCATATCGAATTTTGTCGATCAGCATTCGCGACGGAACAGGACGAAAGGAAACGCGCCATGTTAATGGAAGAAATAAGCCATCATATCGCGATCGCGGGTCGTTGTAGCAAAGCATTCACCTGTCGGAAAAGTATGCAGGAAGAAGGAGTAGTAGATATATTTTTAGAACTCATGATGTTGTTTATATCATTGGTAAGGTTCAGTCGAAGCTGGTTTTGTCGTGTGAATCATGTGTTTAGTGTTCAAATGGTTGATGGCCTCGTTGGTTTGTTTCAGGTGGAAGACGCTTCCCTGGAGAAAAGTGTCATAGATGCAGCTGTCAAACAATATTTACATCGTATGGTGATCTGTCTTGAGCAGGATATGTTGCCAGCGACGCCTAGAATATTTTTTGCATTTACCAAAGTTCCTAATCCAGCGGTCATTAATGATTTTATGCCTCTGTTAACGCAAATGGTGAATCGATTTAAAGTGAGTCGTTTTTATAGCCGTTCCTAGTTTATTATTATTAGAAGCTTTACACTATAATAGAGGCTCCCAACTCTTATGTCTCTGGACACCATGTCGGCTGCACACTATTTTATGTGTCCGTCGTTAGCCGAAGCCATTACGAAATAATTTAATTTTTGGGTTTCCAAAATACTGCACACTTTTATGAGAAATTGTTTATAAGTAATGCACACTTGTAAAGAGTTTCGTTTCAAAAATAATGCACATTTTTTGAGGCTTTGTCTTGTCGAGGAGAATTATATATCATAAACACGGTGCATAATTTGGAGAACTCTATTCCATAAATAGTGCACACTTTTAGAACTAGATTTCATTCAGACGTGAGAGATATTCCTTTTAAAAATAATGCACACAATTAGAAGGGATTCATTTCAAAAATATTGCACACTATTAGAAGGGATTCATTTCAAAAATATTGCACACTATTAGAAGAGGTTTGTTTTATGAATACTGCACAATTACTTCATTTAATCAATACATTTCTTATTTTTCTGCCCTGAGGAGAAACCTAAAAGACAGTCACTTAACTGCAACAACTTTTAAAACCATTTCATCTTAAATTTTAAGGCACTGAACTGTACTCAAGTTTTAGGACGTACTATGCTTTTAGAGGGGTCTTTCTCTGTGCGCTGCTATAGCACAGAATAAGTACACCAACATCTCTGTTTTGTCGAAAAAGGTTGTAAATTCCTCAACTATACAATTAATAGTTGAAATAATTTTTTTTATAATTTCAGATAAATTTATATGATTATCTAATGACATTCCACGGAAGTCTGTTCAGCGCTCTAAATAAAGCACTCTATGATGGAGTTATAATGGAGAATTGTCAAAGTGACGAAAATTTGTATCGAGACAGGGTAAGTACGAAAAAAACCGTCGAAGAGTCGATGATTCTGTTGCTTTTGATTTCTCCCAGATGAGGACTATGTTTGTTGACGATTTTGTTTTCAGTTGATGCTAAGGAGGTCTTATTATCAACTCGTCTTGGCCATGTTTAATAGTAACTTATGTGATATATTTCAAGTCGAAGAAGTTTTTAAATTTTTCGTAAAGGATATGCTTCACGTATTGAATAACGAAAATGATCCTTTGGTAAGTGTGTTCAGTCCTTTTTTTTGATAATCTCGAATGGCTTGATTGGGTTTACCGGAAGGTTATGTTTTACTTTTGGAATGAAATAAATCTTGGATGTTAGCTTTAAACGGTTGGGTATCTTTTAACATTCTCAAAATGGGGAAAATATCCAAAAATTAAAAGTACAAGCAATAGCTTACGTCAATATGTACTCCATGACCCACATACTCAGCATAGTGAATGAATGAGTCCCAGATTTATGTAAATATTCACAAAATCTAGAGAACTCAACCTAAGGATGTTCTCTCAGTACCTCAATGTCTTGGGGAATGACCAGAATAGAAGGGCATTTAGGATTACAGGAATAATTATGATCTTAAAATCTATAACAGTCAATTAGAGCCTCCAATTGTGTTGTTACAACTGGTAGTTATAGGGTTGTAATGGTATTAAAACGAGAGTAACACAGAGGCGAGTCTAATTTGTACAGAAACGTGTCTCACTTTAATACTACCTCTAAACATGTACGTTTCAGGCTATTTGAAGTCAGTAGTGTAGATTAGGTGAGAAAATTGTGAGAACTATGTCATTCTTATAAGAAAATTTATCTGGAAAGAACTTTCACGGTAGACCTAATACAGTCGTCAAAAAAATGTTTAAATACTGCCGACTTACCTTTTTATTTCCGGCTAATCTTTTCAGCTTCAGAAAAATGCTTTTCACGTGATTAGAAGGACAATGGAAGTTTGGAATAACGAAAATTACCACGAAGTCGTTTTCAAGACTTTCGTTCCTCCGTTCTTTAATTGCTTAAAAAACGGTTTGTTGTTCGACTCGACTGAAAGCACGTTCAGTTCGGCTGGAGATGAAGCTGTTAGGTTGATTATGTTTCTACACAAACAAAACGTAAGTATGAGTATTTGAGGAGGTGGATTCAATGGAGGTTCTTTTGAACGAGATTTTGACTTTTTTATTTGTATTGTAGTGAACATGGCTAAGAAAAGAAAAGGTTTGTCATGAATTTGATTCGTCAGGGGGAGCTTCAATGCTTCTGGAACATTCCGCTGCGACTTCGCCGAGTCTTCTAGAAGCATTGAAGAGAATAGAAATACCTTCTCTTCCTGATGGTGGACAGTCTGTGAGTCTGCGGATATGAGAAATGACACTAGAGTGTGGTTTTATATGTTACGGCTAAAGCCCAAAAAGGCAGAACCAGTGATCCTATCTAAAGACCCAAACAGTGTGCATTTTGCATTGGCTGGAGCCATTTCACAAAGTAACCGAAATTTTCTAACCAAACCACGATGGTCTGATTCATTAATTCATATTTATTAAACACATTCAGCAAAGTTTCATTTCATAAATAATGCACACTTATATTCTAAATTTATTTAAACTGGCTATTCAGTTGAAGAGAATCCAGTTCAGACATACCAACCCCTTGACCATCTTTTAGGTCATGTTATTAAGACCAAACCTTTTTTTGAGCAGGTTCTCTAGGATCTGAAGATCATATTGATTGTAAACGATTTAGGGTTTGGCCGTGACATATACAACTCATGTTGAGTTAATTGTATATAAGTCTCAAAATCAAAAGAACATTACAGAATTGTTGAATCACTAATTTTTTTTATATTGATTTTTCAGGCAAATATTTTAGAACAAAAATTGAGGACTGAATTCTTATTTGGAAGACCGGAAACGGACGTGGAAAATTTTATACATT
The DNA here is from genome assembly GCA_016920875.1 of Columbicola columbae. Classification (NCBI taxonomy): domain Eukaryota; kingdom Metazoa; phylum Arthropoda; class Insecta; order Psocodea; family Philopteridae; genus Columbicola; species Columbicola columbae. The sequence continues at coordinate 14,961,643 of JADMLL010000006.1, read as the reverse complement.
TATTTCAAACAAATTCAAAGGCTGATTTAAAAATTTTTAGGCAATACTTGGAAGTATGTATTCGAAGATAGGAAATGAAATATCAGTCAAAATTTACTGAGTTTGAAAATGATGTTTATCTGTTGGTTTCTTTTTCAGTTGTTTTATAAGTCATCAAGGAATTCCAATCATCTCGGCGTACGAGCCGTATAACATTTAGTTTATATAACGTCTATGTTTTCGAATCGAAAATTAAAAAGGGATTCCAACTGTAATAATCGCATTGGGTTAACTTCTTGATCTTATTTAAGAAATGATTGTACATATTGTTTTATAAAATTAAATCAAAATGATATTGATTTTAAAGAATTAGGTACGGTGTTTTCATGTGATTGGATTTTCGTTTGAGGGAACGTTTCCTTTTTTTGTTGTTTGCGCACAGACGTTTAGACGTGGAGCGATCTGATTCCACCGATAATTTTGTTGGGCCATTTTATTTTGGATTAGTTGAACTCTTGTCTGCTCGATACGAGATGAAATCTGAGTTATGGGAGTATTCGCCGAAATTATTGCAAGCAATAGTTACAAAGGATTAACTAAATTCGCTGGTGAATTTTCCCTTTTTGTTTTTACAGATTTTACAAATTTGATTTTAAATTGTTTTTACCTTTTTTAGCATTTTTTCTGTTTTGAAATAAATGCCAGTTTGTATTTATTTACTTTGTTTTTTTTTATTTTTAAGACCTTTTGTGTGTATGTTGATTTTGTAAAATTATTTGATTGGAATGCTTTGTGAGTTTTGAGATATTTATGACTGTTAGTCCGCTGGAGTCAAATTTTTGATTGGATTAAAGAATTTTCTCTTAGCTTAATTTGTTTTTTAGAGCTAGAAAAGAAGGTGAAAGACGAGATTTTCTGTAATAAAGTTTGCAATATTTATGAAATGAATCATTGCTAACACTGTGCAATATTTATGAAATAACCTTCGCTTGAAACCAAACTTCCTGTATTGGGAATGACTTGGCCAAAACAAAAGATTCTCTCATGTTTTCAAAAATTTGACTCCAGTGACCAAAGTTTAATATTACCAACACTTAAGTGCCTAATTTATTTAAAGAACTTACAGCGTTTAGGTTCATGTAAATAAAGAGCTAAATAATTTTTAAAATTGTCTTCTCAAAATTGATTAGTATTCTCATTTGTATCCTAAACCTCATCTCGACCGTTAAACTTCAAAGCGCGTTTCAAAAATCGTCTTGTTGCCTTCCTTTAAAGAAATCAAGAAGGCGGTGGTAACGAATTACTGTGAAACGCGTAAAATTTTTTTACTTTCCGCTGATAAAATGTTTTAAATCAATTTAACCAACAATAAGACTTATAGAATTTATTTCTGGGATGGTGGAAATGTCCTGAATACCTGAAACTGTTTGAATTTCTGAATTGTTGTCCGTTTTTCTGGGGTAAGTTTGAAAAAAAATTATTTATTTAGATTATACCGTTGTGGAACGTTATTCAAATTATCAAGATGAGCGTTATGGCGTTATTTGAATTATTTTCACACGCCTTAAAATGTATAATTTTCTTTCCCTTTATGAACTAATGATAGGAATCGCACAGACTTAATTAGTTACTTAATGTTCACGTCTGGAAACTTGTAGCTAACTTTTTTCCGTTAAAAATGTTTTTTGTTTTTTTCCCCTTTCAGACTTGATTCTTTTCTATTATTGGGCGTTATTCATTACTTGAATACTGAAATCATTCGTTTGAGAGCATTGTCATTCTTAGAGTTTTTCTCACAAGTTTTTTTAACCCTTATTGCTGTATTTAATTGCATTGTGCTGTGTAATGATGTTTCAAATTTAGAATTTAAAGTTTTTGTATTCCCACTTTATTCCTTTTTAATGGGCATGTCTTTGTTAATCCATTAGCCAGCTATCACTGAGTACACCCCCAGTTATACATTATAATTTTAGATTTTTATACTCTATTGGAATTATGTAAATTATGTGTGTTCATTATATATCCTGGTTATGTTGTGAGGTTGGCTTGCTCTCTGCTATGCTTTTAATTTTTGGTGATTTATATAAAACTATTTATTTGCACTGATAGTTGTATATAAGTTAATTATAAGTCTCAACAAAGTTGGCAGTTGTTTGATAATTTGTGGGAGTTGTTAATTAATCTTATCACCATCTATGAGAGTAATGGGTTAAATGGAAATATGGGGATATCTCAGGTTCTTCTCACCTTTTTAAGTTTTCACCTCAAAGCTCAGTCATCTGTATACAGATTGAGTTAAATTATTAAAATGAATTAATATGAGTTTCAAAAGAGGCTTGTTGGTTGAATGGTCAACAAGGTAGTCATTACCGAAGCAATGGCTGAGTTCAGCTAGTCTTCTATTATTTCTCAGCCGATTGAAACAGTGGTTTCAACTAAATCTACCTACTCTCAGCTTTACACAGTGCTGTCTTGAGCCTACAAAATTTATAAAATGAATTCTCCCAGACAGTGTGAGATACACTTCCAAGGTGGCCCACAAGAACACTGTTGGCTAACCGAAGGAAGCGGAATTCGCAGGGGGTTTCAAATATTCTCAGGTCGATGAAAGCATATTGTAGAATTAAAACTCCCTGCAGATAGTGGCTAGTGGGACATAACATGAGTCAGAGGATTAAACTTTAAAAACTATATTGTGATTAGTTACAACACTCATAATTCTGTAGGCATGAATGGAATTTAAAAAATTCCACTCGAAACAAAATTTATGTAAACAAGCAACAAGTTTGACGAGAAATACTTCATTTATAGAGTTATGGTGTTTTCACCGAAAAAAGAAATTAATTGCTTTTATTAATTTTGGCCTTAAAAGGTAACAAGAATGTAAAAAATATAAAAAATTATCACTATCAGGCGGTTTAGATTTTCTTGAGATATTTTTTAATATAAAATCATTTTTTGCCGACTTTTCATACTATTCTTTTCCCATGTGGATTAGTCTGTGAGAATATGGTAATTTTTAAATGTTCATCTCATTTTCACTTTTTTTTCTTAGTTTTCCTCGTTTTTGTTTAATTATTTATCTAAATGAAATGGAGTCAGAGTATTCGCTGAGAGTTTTTTGCATAGTATGTAGAACACTAAATCGTTTGAGGAAAAAGGAAGATGTCAAAGGCGACTCCACGGTAGTTATGAACCAAACCGATTACAGAAAGGTGGTCTCTACAAAGAAATGCAGAAAGACCCAGTTATATCAGACGAAATTAAAGCGTTTGAAATTCAGTCCTACTGATAGCAAACAGCCACGTCTTTATGGTTATAATTGAGTTTTAATCCCGTTTTTCACCCGTTTTGGTATAACAGGATACGGGAGGGGACTAAACTCGCGATTATAACTTCTTAGTTTGGCACTTAACCACTACACCACGGGCCTCCCGCATGGTCTACTCAAAATACAAAAACCTAGTAATTGGCTGAGACCCAGAGTCAGTGTGATGGGTTTTCCACTACACTCTGGCAAATTCATAGTAAGCACTCCAGACTATGTGAGGAATTCTCAGTATTTTGTTGAAATCATCAAACCCATTCAACTTCAAGGCCGCCTAGTCAGTTTCGAAGTCGTTTCGTTGTTGACCAACGTCTCGATTGCTGACACTTAAACAGAAAACGGACAGACAAAGTCTAGAATTTACCGACCACTGTCTCACACCTAACTTCTTTTTCTTTGAAAAAATATTTTACAGACATCGACTTTTACGACCAGACAAGTCAGCAGTTGTTGAACACGCTGTCTATTGCTGGCAGAAGGTAGAATTTGACGATTCATCCCCCCGAGAAAAAAAGGTTCTAACAGTTGATTAGATACTAATAAATGATGACACACTCTATAATGCTAACAACCACCGTCCCTCTCCTCTGTGGGTCATACTGAAATTGTCAAACGTAAATGGGTTAGGAGAAAATGTATAGAGGAAAATTCTGTATGAATCTCGGTCTCGATCATCATTTTAATTGTTTGGGGAAATTTTTGTATCGTTACAAGCAAATGTTTATCCCGAGCACAAAGACGCCGCCACTGTTTTTGCACTTATCCTGTAATTACTTTCTACAATTAATGTAATTAACAAAAAACTTAATTTAATTTTTGAGGGTTTTACTAATTAGTACTGAAAACCCTTTTTCTGGGTGGACAGGAGATTTTCGTCTGTGATTCCGGCCTCCGAACCTCTTTACAATGTCTTCCTCGTGTGGTTTCTAGCAAGGTCGTCGTCGAAAAAGCAAAAGTTTGGCGTTTACTGGCGGGTAAAAAGATCATCTTCTTAAGGGAAAGTGGAACGGCCATTTCTAGGCCAACAATTTTCTAGGTTGTTAACCCTTTGCCCTCTTCAACTCTTACCTCTGGATTTTTTTTGTTGTTGGCGTTTCCTATCCTTCATTCGAACTGTAGTGCCATCCGGTCAATCTCTCCACCTTCCTCCTTTCCACCCACCTCAGCGAAGACTTCGGAAACAAGATTCGAGATGATTTTTCTTTTCTTCTTTATTCCTCTCCCGATGAAGTTGTAAAAGTTTCCTTACAACTTGATTACATAGAAAATGGTCATGACCAGTTTTCATGTTACTGTATGTCTCTTGGGATCGCTGGTTCTGATAAGATCCTCATCACTACAAGATGGCAATGGGTCACAAATATTCTTTGAATTGCTTTTTTCCTTCTATGGCCGTGATTGTTCATCTGAGGAATCAGTTTAGTGTTGATACTGATCATATTTATTATGGAACCTGTTGGAGCACTCATCTACCATCCTAAGAAAAGGTTCTTAGAATGACTTACCTGAGTAAAATTTCCCGGCCTGTTTTTCCCAAACCTCAGATACTTATTTCGGCGTAGGCATCATTATACTACACGGAAATTCCCTCAAAGGCTCAAACCTAAGTAATCGTTATAAGGTCGGTGATTCACCCTACAACATAGTATTTCAACATAACCCATCAAAACATCACAAAAACATCGGGAAGGATTGATCCAAAATTGGTATCAAATTCGATCATCCGATTCTGAGAAACCTGCTCACCAAAAAGGTTTGATCTTAATAACATGGTCTAAAAGAGGGTCCAAGGCTTCGTGTTGTCTGGACTGGATTCTCTTCAACTGAATAGCAGTTAGCAATAGCCTGAATTCTGAGTAAAAATTTGCTTTATTTTTCATATAAATTTAGAGTATAAGTGTGCATTATTTATGAAATGAAATTTCGATGTATTGTGGAAGAAATTCTTAGGATACATGAATTCATTCATTTATGAAACGAGATCGGCCACGGCAAAAAGTAATCGCAGCGGTCTAAATTGGCCAGTCAGTTTAATCCCAACTGTGCATTATTTATTAAATGAATTTTTGGTAAAAACTTAATTTCATTTAAAAATAAATTTAGAGTATAAGCGTGCATTATTAATGAAATGAAATTTGGGGTTATACAGGAAGAAATTATAAATGAAACCCAAAATGAATGAACGTATTTTGGCTATACGTCTCGCCCATTTAGCGTGTCATTTCAAAATTTTCCAAATTATAATATAAAATAAAGAAAGAAAGAAAGGAACAGATAGTAAAAAAATCCAAATTTACATCGAAATGGAATCTCATAAATTGAAGGGCTCAGTTAACCAGAATAAACCTAATTACGTGTGACCTTGCTTTATTGCCAAAACCAAAATAATTTTTTTAGTGCGAGCAAAATGGAGGTTTTAATCATACTCGTTTAATTTGTTTCGAACGGTTATGATCCAAATAATCCTCATCCTAAACGTTATGAGTTTAATTCAAGATGGAGGTACCTCACTGACCAATACCAACACCAACAATTATTATGAATTAAGAATAAGACTTATGACCGATAACTCGATGCTAATGAATTTTTATTTATTCGAATTTAGTTTAGCCTACTTTTTAGACTGTTTCATTCCAGAATCGGTGACCGAAAATGTTGGCTCCGTTCAAAAGATGAGTTCAAAAACAGGTTTCGCATAGACAACTGCATAGCTATATGCACCGGAGTGCATTGCAAACAAATCTGTTATCTATTGTCTTTGTCATTTTCCTTTAACATGTTGATGACCGCACCGAAAATGGTGTGTTCTTCGTGGGGACCGAAAGTTTTTTCGTTGTAATTCACATTAGTTTTCGAAAAACTTGGCCAGGGGTGGGTGAAGCGGTCCCAGAATGTAAATTTACCCTGGTGCTCATGTGTGAGTCAATGTTTCCTTTGCACCTTAACAAATTTTTATGGCTGCCATGAATCTTGGCATATAATAAGCGCGGCTGTATAGATGAGGACGTTGCCTGAACTGTTGGGAAGAAAAGTGATCGTCAGATTAATCCCCCGAGCACCTTAGGTGATTATGAAAACGATAAAAAGCTGTACCACAAATACTAAATCAAATATATAAGCTCCAAGTGAGTAAGCTATTCTCATTTTACCTTAAAAATCTCACAAATTCACTACAAAATTACTACAAAAAATCGTTATAAAATCGATTCTCTATCAAACTAACTGATTCCCTCATATACAATATCTCCTCGAGAGATAGAAGAACCAATACTGTACATAAAACCTACTAAAATTATGTTCACAGGTGTACAAACGGCCCCAAAGAAATGTTACTCGACTCACCGGTGGGTCAAAAGCTCTTGTATGGATCACACTAGAACCACCTGTGAATCGAGCGGTCGTCAACGCTTTAACACAATCACAGATATTATCGGAGTATTTGTACATGGAGAGTCCACAAGGTCTGAACATATCATCCTAAATGTGTGATGTGGTACCATGTTAATGGTACTAGTTATAGGCCTTCAGTTTCTCGGTCTGTTTAGTTGTGTATGTGTCAATTTTGAATATGCTGTGTTAGTTAAGGACTTCTTCGTGCTGTCAAAGAACTTCAAGACCAAATCAAACATCCGGTTTAGTTAACAAAACAACCCACTCAGGGGTTAAAGTTTTTGAGGTCCTCACCAACAAACACCATTTAAGGGACCATGATTCGAGGGTCTTTGTTTTGAACAGCAAATTTTGGTCACAGACCATTTTAGTCAAATAATTATGTTCGCTACTCTATATTCTATTTGGATTTTCTTAAAGAAGGAAAGAAATTAGGCGAAAGGTGTATCACCCTAGGGGACGTTGATTCAAATTCATCACCTGGGCGTAAGATCGTAGACTTATGGTCGTTTACCTTTATAAGGGAAAGAGACACCTTACAGTCAAATTTTTTGCTCTGGGAATAACCTGTTCTAAAGTTTTCCATAAACTAGAAGAGAGAGTAAGGTCAGGGCCTAGAAAAGTGCTGAACATTTATCATCAGCTGGTAGATTAGTCATTAGGTGAATTAAGCACGTGGCCAAAGGGAGAAGAAGGCATTAGAGATTAGGAAGGGAAAATGAGATTTTAAAAACGAATTTATGAGTCATGGTTCTTTTTATCATCTATGATTTTAATAGAGTACAGCAAATTGAAGAAATGATTTGTTGTTAATACTAAAAAAGATAATATATATACAGTGCACTGGGCTGAATTAGGTTCCTTATGACGATTCGCCGAAGGATATAAAAAATATGAGATCCGATTTTAAACAGTGAAAGGCAGACTATTTCGAGTCGAGGGTGGTTCATCAATAAAATGGCGAGATTATCTATGGATAATTTTTTCGTTATTGCTACTCTGTGTGGAAGTTGAAAAGCTTACAGAGGTTCTGTCTTGTTAGACCGATTTGTAGCTACACCATGGGTTCTTCCAAAGAACCGACGTTATTGTGAGTTGAATAGAAAGTCGATTAGTAACTTCTAACGTTATGTTTATAACAATCTATTGGTGATACCCATTTTCAACTACCTTTTAATAGAAGTTCTGTATTTGATTCAAATAGCGGCTTTCAGATAACAATATGACAATGAGTCAAATATAAAAGTTTCTGTATGTCTAAGATATTATCGAGAACCGTTGACATCGTCCGGGAAAGACTGATCAACTTTTTAGTTGATTCCATTCGTTGATGAAAGATAGTGTTAGACATAAGTTACTGTAGAATTCAGGTTTATTCTGTGAATCGGAACTGTGCTTATTATCTATTAGGCAACTTGGCTGGAGAAATGATAGAACGTGTCTTACTGAGAACCAATCTAAGGATACTCGAGTCGAATGTCAAATCGTCATTCCTCTAAGAGTGTGAGACATGGAACGTGGCTCAACGTCATCTTTAACGAAGAACTAAGGCTCGAACGCAACAGGAGCTTTTGAAAACGCAAGTGAGGGCTAGGAAGTGGTGGTAGATTGGGCACTTCCTTCGAGGAAAGGATCAGAACTCAAAACAAGCCCTCGACTGGAATCCCCAAGGAAACTGAAGAAGACGTGGAGGCGAACAGCAGGAACAACTTGGGCTGCAGCAAAGAAAACAACCCTCAACAGAGTTCAATGGCAGACCCTTATAAATTTCTCTATGGCTCTCTATCAACAAGAATATACTGTATATATATATGACTATATAGCCCTTTTGTATGAACATTTAGGCGCTAACAGTGTTTCCTGCCGTATTGGCCATCTTTTTGAACCATGACGTCAGCACTGCTTCACTTGTTTTCCTTTTTCTTCTTCTTTCCGCCTTTTCTAAGAGGCTCTCACCTTATTGCTTTGGAGTTTTTTCCTTTCGTCAAACTACGCTAACAATATTGTTATTTAAAAATAAAATCTTTGGACAACTGCCACTGAAACACAGTTTATTCGGTTAGAAACCTATTTCGAAACTAACACAACAGAAAACTACAGGTGTAAGCAATTTAAGAGAGAGAGAGAGGATGAGAGAAAAATAGAAAAAGGAGAGTGGAGAGGAGGAAATAAGAGCAACAGAAAGCAAGAGAAAGTGAAAGAAAGATAGAACATAGAGAGACAGACATCCAAAATGAAAAGGAAAAAAGGAAAATGGCCGCTAATTACGCGACCGCATTGATTACTCCAACTAACTTCTTCTTTTACGTATTAATTCGGATGTTATAGCAACGTTTCCTAAACATGTGTGTCTGTGAATCGTGCCAATGACAATCATGCGATTCGTCGAAAAAATTTTTTCTAAATAACTGACCTACCTCAATATCAGTTCGTAATAGGTCCCCTGGGCCGAAATCCCGAGCGCGAAATAGTAATAAGTGCTTAGATTAGGTAGTGAATTGCCAGGTTTTAGACCTGACGCTATCACGTACCGGTTTTTGTTTCTTCTTTCATTTTAAACCTAAGTCCGCATCCTGATTTATAACTAAAGATACGACACGGACCTAAGTCAGTCCGTCGCTAATCATTATTCTGTGTGAATGTGCGCTCGAACTTGTTCAGGTTCCTTCCTCGAAGTCTTTTCAGTTCTTTCTCGGCGATTCTCGATACTAGGCTCATTTTTGTTTCCTCCGTTTGCTTTGTTTTTTCGTATCGATTAGGATGTTTCCAGTTTGCGGTTAGTTTCTTTTCTGCTCGGGAGTATTCCGTGACTTTCGTTTGTCTGCTGTTGCGTTTTTAGAATTTAATTTTAATAGAAAACAGAACAGTTTCAAAATGTTTCCTCGCGTTTTGATATTATCAATCTTAACGACTGTTTTAACAAAAAATGTTGTCGCGACATCGGAAGTGAATATAATCAAAGGTTCTGTCGTCGATTTGATGGATTGTTGGATGGACAACGAACCGACGCACTGTTTAGAAGTGAGAACGGTTCGAAGCGTTCACGAACTCAATCAAGATTTAACGAAAGACTTCCCATTCGATTTTTCCGAGGCAAAGAGATCTGGGAAGTTGCTCGAAAAAGGCAGTGGTGACAATGCGATCGACACAAAAGAAATGGATCCTCTAGAATTGGAGAATAAGGAGTTGATGAGGAAAATCGAGGAACGAAAAAGCGCCGAACCTAGAGGACTCATCGACGAAATCGGTGATCTGTTTACATCGCTCACGTTCAGGTTCCTGAACCCGTTCACGGGAGGCGGAAGTGATGATGACACGTCTGAAAACTCTGTCGAGGAGGAAGATGATGGACAGATTTTAGAAGGTTAGATTTTGAGTTTTTTTCCTTCTTCTTCGGCCATGACACCAGTCATTGTCAATGTCAATCACGACAGCGAATTGGGTCGTTAACATCATTTTCAGGTTTCAGGTTTTACTTTTTGTGGCCTCATTTGGTTTAAATCATTTGGTGGGTGGGGAAAACCTCGAAAAATATTTTTTTTACGTTCCGTTAGAGTTTGATATTCTGATTGTTAGCGGGTTCAGGTCTTAATGTGCCCTCTGTCCTCAGTTCTTCTCTTCTCACGTCTTGGTATTTGGTGCAAAGAATCCTTATTAAAAATTTTTTTTTTTGGGGAGTGAAACTAAATTCACTATACTCGCGTTATAACTTACTACACCACAGATCTCCCGCAATCTATTTCAAAAATAATGCACACTTATAGCAGAAGTTCGTTTTATAAATAATGCACACATATCGAGGACTTATTTCACAAATAAGCCTGCATATAGATCCGTCAGGAGAACGAAAGGAGAACAAATAAAACTGAAGCAATACATGAATAGGTAGAGAGATAGATGAGCACATACGTTAATAAATATAATAATAAATAAGAAAAATAATAATGTAGAAAGAAAATAAATAAATAAAAGCATAATATATATACGAAAATATTAAATATAAATATAATAAGAGTTATAGCAACAGTGAAGCGCCAGGAAATGAATTTAAACAGTTGATAAAGAATAAATAAATAAATAAAATAATATTAATTACTATGTAATGGATATAGCGGAAGTTTGAGCTTTAAAGCTTTCTTCACTCTTATTTGCTGTTTGTGAATTTTCACGTTATTCAATACTTTCCGGCAGTGGCAGAATAAGGCTAAACATTGTAAATATGGGTCTATTTTTTGGTCATTACACATACTTAAAAAATTGAAAACCTAATTGTTGGGCCCCAAAAATTACGGGCCCTAGGTTGCCTAGCCCCCCATGAAGCCCTTATCATGTGTCATCAGCACAACAGCGTTACTCGTATTTTATTAGCTAATTAAGGTAAATATCGGTGATTTTGGGTTTCACAACAGCGTTACACCTTTCAATCGGCTATATGTCGTCTGTTGTGTTTTGTGACTTTAGGTTCCTTCCACCTTTCTCTCACTTACTTTTCCTTGTTTTAAATTCCGTTACAGAAGACACAAGACGTTATTTATTTATTTTTTTTGTGCTGTCCAATTAGAAAATTAGAACAGATCAAACAAGAAACGCGAACACTGATAATATCGACTTGAAATTACCAAGTGTTGAGATGAATTTTTTTTTCTTCCCTCGACATTCCAAACTGAAAGTTGTAATTCGAGCGATTTTTTTTTTCGAAAGGCGAGTGTTTAATTCCGCATAACTTAGCGGACTTGACTTTTGAAAGAATTTATACTTCGTCTTTTATAAATGTCTCTGTTTATTTTTTCTTAGTTCGGGGCGTAATGAAGAAGTTGGCGAAACAAGCGTCACCAATCATAAAACTATTTACAGAATTTTACAAGTTTTTTAGATTTATTACAAATAGCGTAAAAACCATAGAAAGCTCACAAACGTTTCACAAGAACCAAAGTTTAACAATTTAAAAATCGAACCAAGCATTTCACCTAAATATAACAGTTTTAAAGCTGAAGTTCATTGTAACTTTTTTACGCGATTCGTAACAAACCCATAAACCTGCCTACTGTACCACGATAACGGTTGGAAAAATTTAACTAACATCATGAAATAGTGGTTGGTAGTTTGGAACTGCGTATCTGATGTCTTTTTAAACAGATTTTAAATTAAAATTTGAAGTTGTGCGACTCATTTCATCCATACAATATTTTTATGTAAAAATCTAAAACAAAATATCAGGTGGTTGTAGTAATTTAAGAAAAGGTTTCAAGTTTCACGGTGTTATGCCGGGGATATAGTTTCACTGGAAATAGCATTAAACGAGATCACTTCGTCAACAAGGTGGCTTATTCTAATTGGGCTGGAATGACGTGATATGTCTTTTCACATATCGTTAAACAACTGAAGTTCTGAGTGTCACGTTTCGTTATTTGCTGGTTGTTTATGTGAAGTTGGGCTTTTAGAAAATCGGAAACTTACTCTTATGCGAAATGGTTGACTTCTACTTAGCGCATAAAATGATACCCGGGTGTAAAAACTCGTGAAATAACAGCAAAATTACCATGTCTATTTATTAGGAACAATAACAGTTTGTTTGGATTGATTAACGACCGTGTAAATAAAGTCTTAAGAACATATTCGGGCAAATTTTTCTGTGTTTATATTTTGTAAACAAAATTTTTTTACGCGGTTTGTAATAAACTCAAAAAAAGGGCGCTGAGGTTTAAATGGTACAAATATCATTCAAGAAAACGTTTTGAGTAATGAGTGGATCCCATAATTTTAGTACCGCATAAAAGGAGACACTTCATTAATTTTGGTTTTATACGAGTATTTACCTAGCATACTTAACTGAAGCCGATTTTGACTTTTATCTATTGCGCCATCGCACTCTAAGTATTTGACAGATATTTCCTTCAAATCTTGATATGATGGATCAATCTATTTCTAGTCATGTGTCTGTAATCCTAAACACTTAGCTAAATGATTGGTGTCTATCATGTCTGATTTTTATTTTTAAGCTTTCGAAGTCAGATGTCATTTTATAAAAGGATTAAAATTTCTTTGGGGATAAAATATCAAGTACATTGTTTAAGAACACATTGTAACTGCTTAAAAACTACAGTAACTGAACGTTTTGTTTCTTTAGTCGCTGTAGACAACTTCAGCGGGCTTCTTGACGGATAATCTTGAAAAGTAACCTCGTAACTTAGAAAAGAATTTTCTCTCCGTAATCTAAACAATGATGTTATCTTCTTCACAATCAGTGCTAATACTGTCGCCAATTTTTCCTTCGTGAACGGAAATGGCTTCATCTATTGCGCCTCAACAGATAAAAGCGAGGTGACGTGATAGGAATTCTCAGTTTGCTGAGTATATCTACACTATTTAAGAAGACAGACAGTGTGGTTTTAAACAGTGACATCGTCGTTTCTAAACATTATACGAAGTATTTCAATTAAAAAAACTACAATGACTTTTTTATGCGGTCTCGAAGTTGTGTCATTCATTCTTTACTCAAAAAAAAATTTCTAGGTATTAAATAGCTTTTGGCATTTTATTGCTAGTGGTAGAATCTAAGAAGAATTCTTGCTTAAAATGAGGAAGAAGGTATCATACTTAACTGTATAATACTGTAAACTTTTTGGGTTTTCCAATTGGTGAGCACTTAGGACCACGATTTTAGTAAAGTAATGTGACACACCATCCATCAACTTTGATCTCGTCTCCCATCAGACTGATTATATCAAAACAGTCTTCTGTTTAATGATTCCAACAGCTCAAAATTGTGGAAACACTGAAACTTTCTCTAAATATTTTCTTCTGGACGGTGTGTTTTATCGCTTATACTAAAGTTGTCGTATCAAAATTTTAGTGTATGAAAGGAGGTCTGAGGGGTAGTGGTTAACTGCCAGGCTAAGAAGGTATAGTCCCGAGTTTAAACCTTACTTCCGTATCCTGTTATACACAAAAGGGATGACAAACGGGATTAGAACTCAACTTTAACTATAAATTTTAGTGTATACAGTTTTAACCAAATTGCAAACTCTGGTTAAAATCCTTAGGAGATAAACACTTAAACAGTAAATATGACGAGTCGGAGATGTGGGTATACCTTAGAAGTCATATACATGAATCAAGGGAATCAGAGTTAACTAGAGCCAGAACATAATACTGTACATAGCTATCAGAAACATAAATTATTTATAATAAAAATCACCGCTTTTACGATGACTACAAATTTTATTAAAACAGAACGAAAATCGGGTGAACAAATTTTGGTTCACCTCCTTTTCCTTGAACTAGAAAAAAAAATTTGTTTATGGCCTCGAGGTGACCGGCTGAAAATGAAATCGATGAGTCGACGATTAGGATTTTTTTTATGCGCAAAACCGCTTTTGCGCCATGTTCGTTTAATTCGGGTGAAAACCGTTAAAATTCTGTGGTCCGATAAAAAAATTTTTCTTTCTTTATCTTATTTTCTCATCTTCGCGGTTTCACATGAACAAAAAATTATTTAATTACGTGTTCTTTCAAAAATGCGGAAGGCGGAGGGGGGATGTGGGTGGTTGGAAAAGAGGAGAACCAAGTGGCCAACCTCCGATGTTTTAGTTTTCTAAAAATTTGAGGTTTGGTTCTCTAGGTTTGGTTTTCAGGTGTCACCATTTTACCGCCGAATAACAGGAAAGCCATTTACTAAGTAATTGATGTTAACTTCTTGACCGTTCTTCTCATACTTGTTTACTTTAGTGTGTTAATTAAAAGAAGAATTTACGTTTCATAAATAATGCACGCACTGTTTTTTTAAATATTATATTCGTTCATTCTCTCATTATGTTGTTTCTTCTTCTTCCTGGACTGTCTTTCCCTGTTGTTAACTTGGAAACTAGGTCCATGCAGGTTTTCTTTCTCAAAGTCTCTCTGTTCTAAATCTTTTTGTCATAACTCTTAACTCCTGTGGAGCTTTAAAGTCTCTCTGGAAGGAATATCAAACAATTTGTTTATTTATTTACTTATTTACAAACTGATTCTCTGTTGCTTCTATGATATTCAACTTTATTCGTAAAATTTTAAGTATTCCACCATAAGAAGAACCTGACGTTATTCCAACAAGTCTAAGGTCTTGTTTCATGCAGTGATACATTGCACAGTTACTTGCATCAAAAATTAAACGTTTCTCAAATAACAGTTACACTTAATGTTAGTCCTGTTAATTTTGGTTTTATTTAAACAAAATTTTTTGGTTGAATAAGAGAATTTTCTTTCAGCTTTCAGAGGTGTTTCTCTATATTTAGCAGGTTACCCCATCCGCAGTGGAAGGAAGTTCGGTCTGAATTAAGCTGTAAAAAAATTCACAAAATTAAGGAAAGTTACCCAAAAGCTTGACTAATATCCAAACGAATAACATTACTAACATTAATATACGAAGACGTTCCAGTAACGGACAAGACACGATATCGTTATTTGCCAAACGTATATTCACTGCTTTAAGGTGTGGAACGTTTCACCGCATAAAACGAGACCTTAAACTATTTATAAGACCACGGCAATAAAATGATGTTCTTCTAAGGGCAATACTTTATACTATGTGAGAGAAACGATAGAGAATCAATGTTTGTAAATCAATAAATAAGTCATCGTGGTCATTATTTATTACTAACATTACTAACATCAATGTTAACGGGCGCAAAAATGTCAAAACTCACCACGTCTTCTAAGATTCTATAAAATGAGTCAAACATAAGTTCATCGTTGTCGTTAGGATTTTACATTGATTTCACGACTGATTTAGAATACAACACGGAACGCATAACTTCGAAATCGAACAAACATAAATTTGCATCAATAAATCTGTCTACTTTTTCGCAAGTACTTTTCAAGTTGTGCAAAGTTATCACGTGAATTAAGAGTTGACACGGAGGTATTCATATGTTATTATCTTTAACGTCGGGCTATGGCTGAGTTTTGAGATTTTTGCGACTGTTATCCTTTGAACTCCGCTTCCATAACCTTAAAACTGCAAACTTTATGCAAAACTCTCTTCCGCTTTCATAAATTTGACTTAAGCAGTCAAAAGAATAATCCCATCTTTTGGTGGCTCTTGGTGTCTATGACTCTCGAACAACTTTAGTAACTATAGTCTGGCGTGTGAGCAACTTACAAAGGTTCGATAATCATCTCATGGGCTTTCCAACAAATTTGAAACTTTCCAGATTTGCATAAAAATGAATTGTTTCAAATTTAATGACCAATTAATTAAGCTACAGGCAATTAAAAAGCGTGCGAGCATGTGATAGGCGCAGTAGTACACTAACATTCATAGTAAATTTATGACGTGAGAAGAAGATCTCATTCAGTTTCTCTTCTTCATTTTCCCCTCTACAATTTAAGAGATTCATATTCATTAATAATGATTCATGAAAAGATTTTTTTTTATTATTTCGACTTAATGACTTTGGTCCGTAACCTTTGATCTTCCGGCCGTCGGTTGACCCTCTTTGTTACCAAACGAGAATTTTTATAATTTCTTCGTAGTTTGGGATGTTCGGTTAGCCCCAAAACCGGGACAGGTGTAGTTGATGAGGCTTTTCTCGTTTGTGGGTTGGTTGTTTGGGCTCCATCGGGTCTGGGTTACTTCGCGCTGGTCATCGTGGGAATATGTTTTGACGTTGGGAAAGGGTTTGTAAGAGAGAAGTTTGGAAATTTTAAAATTGGTTTCTTTATTGTCTAAGCATCGGAAATACAAAATCACGCCTATCGTTCTCACATTTCTATGGTTTTCGAGAAGTCTGCCGCCAGGTTTTCCTTTTAAAAGTCATCTAGATATAATTAGCGGTGAGGGGAATGAAAATGATCGCGAAATTTTATTTAATAAAAAATAATTAGCTTTAATTAGGTTAAGTGTTGTTTTTAAGAAGCAATTAATCACAAGAGGAGATGAGTATCTGGTTTTAACAAATTTCTTCCTTTCTTTTGCCGCTCTTTATACATTTTTCATTGCCCCTCGAAACAGTTTTAGGATTTTTGATACCGAAAAAGGGAAACAGGTGTTGAGGTGGTTGTCATGTATCTTGCATCATTGATGCCTTCACCACGGGATTCTTTTAGCCAAAAGAAGACGGATGGAAGTTTCAATTATCCAGCCGGTAATTGTTGATCGTTTATTGTAGTGAGATAACCTCTAAGCCTTTTGAAGATGTCGTCCATCAAACCTGTTCGTGATGGCTTTACTTGAAATTCTAGTGTCCGGATGAACTTGGCTTTTCGTTCCTCCTCCTCCTCCACTGATGTTGTTCTGAGTCTTTGAGCCTTTCCGACTTTTTCAGTAGACTTTGGTGACTTTAAGAAGTTTTAAAACGGGATAACAATATATTTCGACAAGTAGATGACCTGTTAAAACCTCTCACAAGATGCCTTTTTATGTTTGTAGTGGGTTTGATCGTATCATATGATTTTGACCCTGACAGTCCTTTTGTCGTCAGCAGCCGTTAAAGTATACCAAACCGGTTTTTCAAAAAAACAGGACGCAGTTTAACAACCCACAGTATAATGTACAGTTGTTTTTTGATTTTGGGGTGTTGATAGTAGTCAGAAACCTGGTCACTGAATTTTGAGACTTATTGTTAGACCTCAACTTCTAGAACATGCGTCTATCACCGCCCCTCATAATATTCTAGAGAATTTTGGACCTAATTTGTCCTCACATGCGATCTTCTTAACGCACTCACACCAGAGTGGCTCGCTGGTGAGTTACACTTGACTGTTTTGTGGGAAGGCGTGACCCACTAGTGGGTACCCTTTTTTAGTTCCCCGTTTTTGTGGATGTACCATGCATTAACTAGATAATTTCTCGTCACCCACTGACGTCACCACCATCACTTGGTGTTCCGACTTCACCTATTTGTGCACATTTGTCGCTAACAGTAGTGATTTCCTTAAAACTCGCAACTGCGTCGTCTCGCCCCACGAGAAAAACTCAAATATTGGCCCCGGCGTGAACGCGTTAAACTCTTGTAAAAGTTATCTGTCAATGAAAAAGGAATCAATAGTTCGACACACCTAGTTACTATCATCCGAATCATTCCAAGGGGCGTGTAAACAGTCCAGAAACTAGAACTGTATAACTATACAAAGAACCAACCCATTAGGCGTTGAACATCATCCGACTGCTTTCTCCGAAAATTCCCATGCGAATGGTTCTTTCATTCTCACATCTCTTCCTCCTCCTCCTTCTTCTCATGGTGTCTTTTCTCTAATAACCTACTACCATCTGTCAACCTTTTCCACTTTTCCCTTTTTTAAATTTAATGAAACGTTTCATTAAACCTTACCAAACTGAGAATTTTGTACTGAATCTCTCTCTGGCTCGGAAATTCGCCCAAAAAAGAAGGTCACCGAATGTGGCATGGAAGAACCCAAAAGGGAAATAGGATGGTAAAGAGAGAAAGAATTAACATTCGATGGAAATTCCCCAAAAAAGTCAGACGAGAAAGATGCGGAGGTAATTTAATAAACGATCTCGGCCTACTTTTCATCTGATCTACTCCTACTTGCAGGTTGTTTGGTTTATTCCATAACATCACTCAGGTATTAAAAGAGGTGATCAGGTTCATATCCGTCTTTCATTCCCTTTCCCA
Source organism: Columbicola columbae (assembly GCA_016920875.1). Classification (NCBI taxonomy): domain Eukaryota; kingdom Metazoa; phylum Arthropoda; class Insecta; order Psocodea; family Philopteridae; genus Columbicola; species Columbicola columbae. The sequence continues at coordinate 14,943,331 of JADMLL010000006.1, read as the reverse complement.
ATTCAAAAAAGAGAAACGAGTGTCTGTCTTTGCCCAACAACCGAAAACTAATCTCTTTTGATTAGGTCAATTAAAGGCCTTAAGTAGCCAATGAAAAGAGACGTGATCAAACAGTTCGATACGTTCGTATCTTCTTCTTCAACCGGAAACAAAGAAGCCGAAAGTGAAAAACAAACATAACACATGGTCTTGAAACGTTTTCTCTCTCTAATGCTCGTCTTTTAGGTCACGAATATACTCGGAATCAGGGCGTATGAATTTTCATAGTTGGCTGTTATTTAACGAGATTAATACCTCGCGGATGGAAGCGTTCGCCGCTTTAGAGATGAATCGAACCGGTTAACCCAAATATGAGTCCACTTTTAACCTTGTGCGAGTTCCGACTTCTCCGTTCCAACTTCCCGTTTTGACTTTTTCTTCTTTTCAATTAAAATTTCTCTCTGGCAAAGTGTAATAATCGATAATCGGTTGGTGGCTCTTACTTTTCCAATATCCCTCGTGAATGGCGGAGTTGTTTGAATGGATTTTGGGAAAGGACTGCTATGATGCGCTAGAATCTAATCGATGATGATGACCTTTCTGCATCCGGATCCTGGTGGTGGTAGATGATTTTTTACTCAGTTGGGTGTCTCGCTTTGCATCCATATTTGCGATTGTTTATCTCCTTGTTCTTGTATAGTGATTCCTTTTTTTGAGTCTTTTCCTTATACCTTTCTCCTGTTTCTTTGTCATCAGAAGAAGATTTATTGATATATTTTGATCGTATATTTAAGAATTCTAATCGTTATCACCGAACAAAGAAAAAGGAAAAGTCTCATGTCAAAAATAATGCACACTCCGAGTTTATTTTGTTATTTAGGCTGTTTGTTTTTGATTTTTGACTTTCGCTATTTCCCGTCAAAGATGATTTTGACAGAATTAAATTCGAGTTTGAACATTGTCGCAGCTGTTACCATTAATGTTAGTTATGTCAATGTTTTGGCTGTTATGCCCCTCAAACCAAATTTTTATTTACTTCTTCTAGATACCATCGCCTTCTTTTACAACTCAAAACGTCCACAGTGGAAGGAATTTTGATTTCAAGTGAAAAATTTTCATAAATATTGCACACCTTGCAGGGGAATTCATTTCCTCAAGTATTGCACGCTAATTGATACCGAGCTTCCTTCCACCTCGCGTGCCTTTGTCTAAAAAAGAAAACTAAACTTTGGCTAAGGTCAGAGTTCGTTCTCTTATCCAAGCAATAGCTTAAACTCAGCGGATGTGGTAGCCAAAAGATTAACATAAATAACACGAGTAACACGAAATTCGAGTGGAGAAGCAGTTTGCGGAACGAATTAACCCGTATGCACATGAACTCGATAACTAAAAAAAATAAAAAATTGGCACACTCAAGATGGAATATTAATGAGCGATTAGAAAACAACGAAACGGAAGTAGAAATTATGTTTACATTTCTCATGGGTGCCATGACAAGGAGCGTTGTTTTGTGTGTGTGTCGTGGACTTTTGACAGTGGGTCATCCATCAAATCGCAAAATTTCATTCTCATTCAATATCCAAGTTAACGAATTAACGCTAATTAGCAATTGTTAATTTATTTATTAAAGTTCCAAGGTCGATTCCTTTCATCGACTAAATTCTTGTTGAACTCAGACAGCCTGGGTCTTGAGGTCTTAAAACATCATCACCTGAATGAAAAAGATGGCGATGAGTTGTGGATATGAATTATTTGGGTCGGTGTTAAAAGGAAGCGAGAGGGAAAGAAATAATGTAAGAAGATGATCTGGTGTTGAGGGGAGGTGACACCATTTTGGGAAATCTTGATAAACATCGAAATTTGAAGAAGGTAATTGAGCGAGGAAATGGTCGTCGGTGAAAGAATCTAAATTTCACAATTTTAACCCAAAATTAAAAGAAATGATTTGGCAAAATATGTGGTCGTCACTTGTTTTTGTTGAGACAAATTATGATCGTCGCGTTTCTTGTTTAAAGAGTGGATCAAATACGAGGCGGTAGCCTAATCGTCTCATTCAGGAGAAATTAAGGTCGAACGTTACGTTGCGTGTCGAACGCCACTTTCGTTGAGATGAATTTCTTCTTCTTTTTGATAATCGACGTTGTGTTGTTGTTGTTGTATGGCGTCACGATTGGAGTATAACTGTGACGGATCGTCTGTGTTTATGGATTGAGGTGTGCTCCAGATCCTACCCCAAAGTTTTCTTTAAGGATGTGAACCTAAGCCGTAGTTTAATGAATGTTTCCCTGGATGTGTGCCGATGCCCTGGATTTTACGGATCGGCATCTAACTTCTGATTAAGTATAAGATACGTCAGGCCTAAGGCGCTTATAATAATTGAGTATTAATATCGTTTCGAACCAATTAACTTTTGATCAAATTGTTGGCTAATTACTGGAATTTTTTTCCAAGTTCCATGAACCTTCCATCCTGAGGCTAATACACTAATCCGTTCTCTCCCAACCTCTCGCACTAAATCTACAACTGATTGTATCCGACCTGTAGACAGATGACAGTTAACTAGAGGATAGCAAAAAAAGAATTGGAATTTGAGCGGACGTTAGAGAGGCACCACCATCAAACAGGGTTTTGTTTGGTTTACTAGACAGTGGGACAGTCACTCTGAAATGCGATCCGTGCGTAGGAAGTCATTATGATGGTGGTAGCATCAATAAGATGGGAATGATAAGCACTGCAACTAGACAGACAACCTTGTAAGGTTTGTGACGAAGATGTTTTCGCAAGTTCACTATGCTCGTGGCGGCCACAGACCATTTTAGGTGTGTCTGCCACTATCCGGAAATGATGGCAAATTATTTATTGCAATCTAGTTTGAAGACTTCATTTCATAAATTGTACATGTTTTTGGAGGATCTCGTTTCACAAATATTGCACACTATTAGGTGAAACTAGGTTCTATTAGTAATGAGCAATTGTAGGGAGATCCGTTAAAAAAAACTCTGCACACATTCAGGAGAACTTTATTTCAAAAATGATGCACAATTACTTGATGTCAGTTTACTAATTCTTTTCGTAAGAAGAGATCTAAAAAGACATTACTACACCATTGCAATAACTGAAATAATATTCCATCTTATATTGTTATACTGTAGTCAAATGGTAGGGCACACTATACTTTTACAACATAAAAGAATCTACTACCCCTTTGTAGCAACTAGCTACATTGACACCAGTGACCAGCGCCTACCAGGTATTATAGAATATGCTCATTAGTGCAAAGAGGTTGAAGACCCATTATCTAGACTGTATTTGTTAAGACTATAAAACTAATCAGTGATCGATCATAGATAAAGCTCAGGAAGGCGTTCTGAGCCTTTGCTATAAACTCAACGCTATTCCATTTGATTGTGTCATTTGTAGGCAGTGTATGGCAGGTATGTGTGTGACACTTTCACAGTTTATAATTTTTTCTTTATTTGTCTAGACAGTCATACTAGACCGATTGCTTTTTAAGGTCTCAACCTAAAAACCTTTAATGATAATTAGCATAAAATTTTTTTTTAATTTTTGTTTAATCAACTCGTTCGGAAGTTGGCACATCCAGAATGTCGAGAACGACAATTTCAAGGCAGAACAGGTGAAAGATGTCGTTAAGAATGATGATTCTGAATTCTAAAGGTGTTTCAAATTGGCTCCGTGAAAAAATGGCCAAATTGGGTTTTCTTAATTTTGCAGAAAGGAAGAGGTCGTACATATGTACAATTGGACATGAAAACAAGAACAAGGCGGGGGGCAAGTTGCAGTTCTAGTCGGAATGCCTTCCGGATATGTTTTGCTCCCGAATTTCAAGTCCGTTTTGTTGACGGTTTCCGCAATTACACGCGACACTAGCCCCTCAGGCCGTGTTATAGAGAGACAGTCGACTTTCCTCGAGCAAAATTCCATTAAAAAAATTTTTTTTCTCTTTTCTGATTCATTTTTTATTTATTCTTTGAATTCTGCGTCAAAGCCGAAAATTTGACTATTTCAATAGAAAAAATTTGTGATTAGTGATCGATGTAAAATTATCTTTTGAATGAACATTCATTAATAAGTATACTATCGAATGGTAGTCATTGGACAGATAAAAAATTTTTCACGGTATAAGATGTAGATAATTTCAGTGACCGGATATGAGTGTGTGGACTCGTGTGGATATATCTAACATCTAAGAAGAGGGAAATTAAGTTCTTATCTTAAGTGCTCTGGCTTTTTTTAACTTGATTTAGTGCTTCAGAAGGTATCAGGTGCACAAATTTAAAAGTATTACGAAGCGAAATTTTCCTTCTTCACCGAATGTTAAGTTCTGTCGCATAAATTGAGTAGCTTTTTCGGTCAACAACTGACCTTCCTTTTCCTCTTTTTGTCTGAGCGGAGATCTTTCTCTGATTCTTTATAGAAGATAGTTTCTTCATTGTCATCATCATCATCATCATCATCATTAGCTCTACAGTCTTGTGTGGGCCTTGGCCTTCTGCAGGAATGTCCTCTATTCTGCCCAAATTATTGCGCATCTCCTTCAGTTTCGTGTTCGAAACGCTGGGACGTCTTCCCGGACTCCATCTTCCCAACTTTTAAGTTTGGGCGGTCTACCCGTCTGGTTCCCTCGGTGTTTTCATTAAAGGCCTTGTGGATGAGCCTGTCTTTGGCTGTCGTGGTCTGCTCATTCCAACCTCCTGAGCTAGATGAAGATGATGATATACTTTCGAAGAGCTCGTACACCTCGTGATTGGCAAATATTTATTACCCATCTCTTTTTCTGTTCGTGTTTCGTCATGTCTGAACCAGTAGGCAGTGACTGTTGAATTCAATTAATGATGGACTTGGATTATATTGTCGAGTCACCGTTACTAATTCGATAACTCTCTCAAAAACAAATGTAAATCTGTATCTTGATAATTAATATCGTGTGGAGATACAAAATGGCGTTTTGTACTCTTTCTCGATTTATTTAATTATTTAACAATTAATCAGATTTACAATGTTTCCGGTGAAGTGAACAAACCCTCACACCAGCAGATCAAATGATCCGCTCAGTGATTTGATAACGATTCTGAGGTTTTTTGAACAATGATGGCTCCTCGGTTTGTGGGTGGTGTTGTGGGTCCTATAACTCAGATCTGAATAGTTGTGATAGTCTAAATTTTATTTATTTTTATTATAAATGGGATTGTAGTTTAGGATGTGATAATAGCTATCAAGCTGTGTCGAACTAGTTCACCTAGATATCTAGCCAATGATGGTATTTTGAAGTGCGCTACAACACCAGATCTATCCTTTGACGTCATCACGGAATAGAGCATCTCACAACAAAAGAACTAACAGAATAACAAGATAAAACATTTTCACAACTAAAAAACTCAGAGAGTTATTATATCGAGAGATGGTACTCTGAGCTTCTGGAAGCCTGAAGCCGGAGAAATGGAGAGAAGGAACTCTGGTGATGTGAAGTTACTCTTAGATAGTATCGAAGATTAGGTTTAGAAGACTCAAAGAAGTGTGCAGTATTTATAAAACGAATGTCCCTAGTAAGTTTGCAATAATGTATGGTTCCGACATAATGTAAAGCAATTTACTGTAAAAACTTTTGGTATCAAATACCGCGTAAACATTTATAACACACTCAAAACGCCATTTTGTAGTCTGCAGCAGGGAAATTTATCCCTGCAAACAGTATAAAAACAAGTATTCGTGGAAATAGCTTCTCAGTTTGCTGAAGATGTCCACTGGGATTAGGTGAAGGAAACGTCCGAGTGTTTAAGTGTCAAACAGTAAGAGTTACAGTGTTTTGTATGGTTTTTATCGGTGCTGGTGTTTGTGTCTACACGATATATTGAAATCCAAAGTTTTTTATACCCTTGTTGTTCATTGATTATGAATTTAAAAAACCAGTAGAAATGTTATTTATAAAAAGAAAATTAATCTAAATATAAATTCTAATATAAATCGGTGTATGTGTAGTGTTTAGGTGGTGTGAATTGTCTTTTTACGGTTCTAAATCAATTTGAGGTGGACATTAAGGTAGATAATCATAAACGGAACGCCGGGACACTCTCTCATACTGGAAAATTAGTGTGATTAAGGAAAATTTATGGGGTTTTATATTGTTTTGATGAGGTAAAAGAAAAAATTGAAATGTTAATGAGGTGAAAGGTCAGCGGCAGTTTTAACAGTGTTTGTTAACAATTTAACGTTCTATTGACTTAGGAGTTATACTGACCACACTGTAGACTCCCAGTTATGCAGTCACGCAAAATATCACCGCCAAAAAATGACGCGGTGTAACAACCCACCGTATAATATATATAGTTTCAAATTTGCCAAAATTTGAACATTCTTTTGACTTATAAATTATACAGTCTGCCCTTCTCTAACATGACAAAAATATTCTCAAACTTTGACTGAAATCCTGCCTTCATTTAAACTGTATCGAGACCAACAAAAAATTTCAAAACAAAATTGATTTTGGTGAATGAATGAAAGGGCCGTCACTGAATTTCGAAGTCAGTGACGGAACCTTTGAATAGATCTCGACTTATCCATCAAAAAAATTTTTTTTTCCTAATGAACGCCATTTAATACGTAATCAATCAGAGTCAATATCAATGTCATTTAATCGAACACTCAGTCTACTTCACTCGAAATTCTTTTCCCTCTGTCTAAAATGTCTAAAATGTTTTCTTTTTAGAAGACAATGAAACAACGGAAGTTCATTATCGGGTCGAAAGTTTTTTAACGGTTTGGATCGATTGGAATTGAACAAAAGTGACCCGGATGTGTAAATCAAAGTGACCACAAAGTACGCCTAATGACGTGTGATCCTCTGTGCGTTTAAATAAATAAATAAATAATTTTTTTTTCTTCTTTAGTATATATATTATGATAACAATTTAGCCGGAAGTGGATCCTTCGTGGTAGTATAAACACTGTCCAGCTCAACAACCATTCGTACGTTCGTTCTTCTGATTCGTTGTAACAAACCTGTTAATTAATGATTTACATGAAAGTGAAGATGGAAGTTCTACTTTTCTAGTTTTTAATTTTTTCCCTGAAAACGAGTTATACAAATCCTTTCACCGGCCATGGAATCGTATAAAAATGTGAGACTGCACTGATAACGATCATGCACTTTCGAGGAGGATTTTGCACTGGAAATAATTCAAACGGGAACGTTAACCCAATCCCGCCCAAATCTTTTTCTTCTTCAAATTCTAAATTTTCTGAAAATTTATTTATCAACAAAATTGTTCCAACTTCAACCAAAATATTGGACTTTAGCCCGTCCTGTAAATTGAACACTGGCACTTAGACATTGTGGGATTTTTATGAAATAAGAAATACCATCGTCGGTTATGTTCTACCGTTATTTCGGGTGCAGCCTCTTTAGCATAAGCTGTGACTCATGCTAGGGTTGCGGGACGCATTATCACACTGCCCCTGGGCACAGCAGGTGGTGTTCTCAAGCGCTGTTGGTACCCGTTCAGGTATTTTTTTTAAACTCTTCTTAATACTGTCGTTGAGGTTCTGGAAGACCCACCGCTGGAGTTCTTCGGTTTGGTGTCCTTTTAACTCTTCCGTGATTATGTCTCTTTACTGGGTTTGTAGTGTTCATTTGTGAGGAGGAAGGGAGGTAGAGATGCTTGTCATTCTAAAATCATCATAAAAGTTTTAGTTCACACAATAAATAATAAAATCTGATTTAGACTTTTTTATATATGTATATTGTTTATATCATAAATATTGTATATTATATAGAGAACTGATGAGAGAGGTCTGTGGTGTAATGGTCAAGTACCAAACTAAAAAGTTATGGTCGCGAGTTCAAATCCTCCTCCCGTATCCTGTTGCACCCGGAAAGGGTGAAAAACCGGATGAAACTCAACTATAACGATATAAAGTATAATTTCATATATATTCTCACTTCTTGGCCTATTCTTTCATAAATATTGCACACTTTCTACGATTACTCATTGGATAAATATTGTTAAACGTATAAATTAACGTTGTTGGACTGCTTAGGTTTGAATATATATTGAATATATATCGAAGCGAAAAATGGAAAATTTCGACAATTTTTCTTAGTTTTATAGCCAGGATATTAGCCATGTAACTCAACAAAAAATTGCAATGCAGTTCGTTACATTCTAGACAGTATATTCGGTGAAATTTTCCTTTAATTGAAACCAAAAGAAATAAAATGAAATTCTCAGTGACCTATAAACAGGACGCTGGCCTATCACGGATTAATTATTACCCCATTACTGGTAATACAATGTGTGCTGAAGGTGAGGGCGAACGCTTAACTCGAAGTAATAGATTTATGTTTATTCTGGTTTTGTCGGGGAGCTTAAGGTATAAAAACCTGAAAAGACAGGACCAGGAGTCATTCATCACACCTGTTTTCCGGTGCATCGCCCTGGGGGCCTGACTTCAATATGCCACCAGGTCGCGGCGGCACATTGGATTTACTAGCTGGGATTGGTTAGTCAGGTGACTGTTTAACTTAATGTTACATCGATTCTTGTTTCTAAAAGAAAAATGTCGGATGTTAGTTTAGTTTCCTAAGACTTTTAAAATACAAAATCTTTGCCCTTTTAAAGTGATGTGTTTAAAGAGACGTCGTTGAATGGTCAAAGTGCCTGAATAGAAAAGTAGTGCTCGGGAGTTCGAATTTCTTCCCAAATTTTGTTTTTTCGCTAACAATATTGCACACTATCCTGGTGTATCCATTTCATAAGTATCGCACACTTTTTTGGTGCATTCATTCCATAAGTATTGAACATCTTGGTGTATCTATTTCAAAAATATTGCGCACTTTCTTGGTGTGTTCCTTTCATAAATATTGCACAATTTCCCTTTCTTTGTCGGAAGATCCGTTGTTGAGGTCTCACCCAAATCTCGTATAAGTAGATGATTCCTAAAATGAATAGTCGGTCGGCGGACGAAGAGGAATCGCCAAAAATTTAGCCAACTATTTTTCTACGTCTACTCGTTAAGGAATAGGTCATCAGAGTCTAGTATTTAGAATACTTGTTCGCGTTTTCTACTTTTGTTGAGGAGGAAGTAATTTTGGTTGGAGTTAACAAAAATGTTTTTATGGAGTTGTCGTGTAGTGAACGTGAAACTTCCTGGGAAATCGGAAACACAAACAAGACGGAGAAAAAAGCAAAATTTCTTTGATCCACATTACAGGACCTAATAACCTAGTCTAGATGACGTAGGTGGTCTTCAGGTTGGTTCATTAAAAAGCCCAGACCAAACCTCATGTCGATTTGATCCATTTTTTATGAGACCGTAAACTCTTTGAGGTCCTCTCCGATAACTGTGTTGCTTCCAAAAGTGACGATTATGGTTGTGAGACGAAAGAGCTATGCCGACGTTTCGATTTGAATACCCCACCTCTCGACTTTGTGACTTTAGAAACTGTCTTTAGATGATTGAAAGCGAAAGCAAAAACCTGCGAAAGCATGATAAGAATGTTTGATTTATAAGTTGTATATCTATTTATATGAAAAAGTATGTTTATGTTTGTTTAAGTGTGTGGGAGTGTGGATGAATTCATGAATCGATTTCAACTAAATTTGGCAAACATTTTAGAGCAGAAACGGTGTATTTAGTCGGTTGTTATTTCACTGCAGAAAACCAGACAATGTTACTGCAATGGAGTGACCTGTCTTGTTACGTTTCGTTGGATGAAATAAATGAAATTTCGATTCTGCTAGCAAATGCAACTAAATTAAGAAGAGTGTGCGTTATTTATGAAAGTAATTGTTAATCACACTTTAAGTCCTCTGTAGTGTATCTCCATATCTATATTCAGTATACCTAGGACGAGTAGTATAGTAGTACGAGGTAGTCCTGGTCGTTTCGATAGTTAGTAGTGTTCTTTCAGTAGAAAATTTTCTTACCCATGATTTGTAAAATTATTGAGGCAAATTTTCTTTCTACAAAGAATTATTTAGAAACCACTCAGTGTGCATTATTTATGAAATAAACTCTAGATCATAGTGTGCATTATTTATGGCAGGGAATGAGAATTTCACCGAGACACTAATTAAAATTATGTTGGGTTCTGGGGTATATGGCGGAGAGACACTTCAGACATGTGGGGACAGTATTTCTGACTGAATTTCAAATATATTTTGTCGAAACTCTGATGGAAATTTGTTCTCGAACGTTTTTGAGTTTTTTATTACACTCCCTCGAACATACATCTTTTTTATACAGAAGTCATACTGTGATGTTGATTTGTGTGATGGTTTTTAATCGTGTTTTTCACGCTTGGGTAAAACGGAATTTGGAAGGAAACTCGAAGTTCGAACTACTACTGCTCTAGCCAAGCACTTTGACCATTCAACAATATGCCGGATAAAAATTTTGTAATTCAGATTCTTAGAAATAGTAAAATGGTTGAAGAGTGTCGACAAAATTCCTTTTTGTTGGTCCCTCTAAACACTCCATGTCGTTAACCGATCATTAAAGAAATTTAAAGGCATCGAACCGTTTTCTTCTTCCTTCCTTTGGGTCCTTGTAACAGTTTTCTGCATTAGTGCAGATGTAGGGAGGAGGAGGAGTGGAATTAACACCACGTTAGCACACAAACTCACTCACACACGGAAGACTTATCCTACAATAAACTATTAATGTAATTATTCAAGTCATTTCCGTGACAATGAATTCCGTTCTGTGTCGTATATCATATGTTAAAGGATGACCCAGAAGAACATCCTGAAGATGGTTGAAGTGGGCGTGTCACATGGCTAGATGGACTGAAGTAGGACTTCGATTAAGCGATGGTGAGGAAATCAAAGGTCTAAAAGCAATGCAGGGTGTTAAGACGGAGATGGGTGGATGGAATCAAGTTTGTGATGGGTGGCTAAAGAGTGCCAGACAGGAATGAATTCTCGTCTTAGTTTAGACTCCAGAGAGTAGTAAAGCCGTGAGGGATGGTTGGTTTAAGGAAGATTCTCTTGCTACTCGTTTGGGTGGCTGAGAGGTAAGGGTAGTTCGGGTCTTTCAGGAAACAGTTTAGAGTGAATAAATGTGTTTTAAGGAACGAAATGAAAAACGAATAATCGTAATCCCAGTGTGCATTACTTATGAAGTGGTTTCCTTAAACAAATTTCCCTTGAGTTGGTTTGAATATGTTTCTAGTTTCCTAAACCGCATAAAACGAGACCTTACTAATTTATTTAGTAATAAATCAACGCGAGGAAACCAGTCAGGAAATACCATCAAATAGGTTAGTGTGCATTATTTATGAAACGACCTACAACGCCATTCTACACTGCCCTGTAGTGAATTATTTTGGAAGTGTGCGATACTTTTGAAATTAGCTCTTGGACAAATGAGCAATAAATTTAAATTGTTGAATCAGGGCATCGTATTTTATTAATAGCTAGAGTCGCGGGAATTTCGCGAAATAGCTCTGACTAAACTAAAATGCACATTATTTCAAGCACATCAGACTTTGACCAAAGCTTTTGGCCTGTACCAGTACTTCCAACCACAGTACTGTACAAAGTAAATTTTACCAAAGGTACAGAAAGCAGTGTTTCATCATGACTCAAAGATAATCCCAAAGAGAAGTCAGATACAGGTACAGGCCGAAAACGATTGTTAAAACTGAAACTTTGTTTTGACCATTTCTCTCGACACGTGCAAATATTTGTGTTCTCGTGATTTCATGGTGCACGAGTACCTCAGAATTATTTTCAAAACCACCGAACCACTTCACACGAACACAATGTGTTTAATACTCGACAAAGTAGCCTGAAGACTCGTTAACACGCCATAAAACAAAAAAAACCAAAACGGACTTATTTTAACGCGCCTAAAATCATTTTCCCACAATGGTACCTTAAAAACTTTAGTCACCCCCCCCTCCAAAGAGAACTAAAATTAATACTCTTTGCACTCTAGAGGTGACTCTCGCTCACCACCTTTGATTGGTACTTGAATTCCGCTCGCGCGGTCATCTTTGTTTTTGTTTCCTTTCATTGAGTCGGGTTCCTAATTTTGTTTTGTATAATCTTAGAAACATAATGTTTTGTAGTATAATTTTATATCTTTTAATTATATATCTTGAGTTTCTTACCGGAGATTAGTTCGCTACTACGAATTTGGCTTAATATTTTGCATTAATTCAAACTTGAGGGTCGTGGAGGAAGAATTGGTGGATTTTCATAAATATTGCACACTTTCATGTTGAGTTCACTTCATAAATATTAAACCATTCTTTTATGCGGAGGTGGTTTCATGAATATCGCACACTCCAATGAGAAATCCGTTTTATAATTATCACACACTTTGGCAAAAAGTCAATTTCAAAAATAATGCACGCTTTTAACAAAATTTAATTTTTTAAATAATTCACACATAGGAAGGACTCATTTTATACATACTGCACAAGGTTCATCGATTAAGTGTGATGTTTATAGAATAAATAAAACTTCAGATTAATCATTGATGATTGTTTTGGTAATTTTTATAATTTTATACATGTGTGTGATTGATTTACGAGGAAGCAATTTATAGAGTGCTAGTGTTTAGTTGTTGGTTCGCTCTCGCAAAAAGGGCCTCGAGTGTAAAGAGATAACACAATTTAAGAGAATTGAACGAAAGTTCACCCAAATCCAATTTCGCTATGATATATTATGGATAATGAATTAAAGTGTAATTTAAAATTGGCGCGTTTTCCCTCCCGGATATGCATTATAAGAGTTCATTATTTAAATTGATGGTTGAATATTATTCTCAGGTTTTAATTTCTCGGTTGTTGTTGATAGATGTTGGTGTTCCTTCAAATTCTAGATTGAAACAGAACTGCTACGGTTGTTAGGGAACCATTTTAGGTTGGTGTGAGAGCCTCAGAAAGGAAATGATTACGTTTATCGAATTCCCCGAATTCCGGTTGTTCGAGATGATGAGAAGGAGGAGAAGGCTGACGTGTGATAAGTCGAAGTTTAATATTTCACTGAGATGGAATCTAGAAGTTGCAGATAAATCAGCTTCTGATGCGATTCATTAATTGTTTTTCATGTTTTCTGATTCGTACATACCATAAGAGGATGAGAACGTGTTAGTGACCGGAAGGTCCGATGAACCGATTTCAATCAACTTACGCTCAAAAGAATCCACTTCCGGCTAAATTCACAATTATAGTTCTTATTTTAAAGTATGTACATTAAATAACACCGCGACCACCTCTTTTTTCCGAGACCTGGGTCTCCGCCCCTGCCGGAAGACATTCCTAAAAGCTTTCCTTTGTTTCAGGTACTAACCTCTTACCTGTCTATTCTCTTTTTCTCTTTTGTCTTTGTTTATACGTTCAGATCTATGTTTACCTTCGCCTCTCTTCGTTTACTAGTCTCCTTTTATACCCTAACAATGTCAGCAGCCGTTAAAGTTGACGAGACTTCGGTAGTGTAAAAATGATGAGGTGTTCTTACTCAGTGTCTCATGTGTATAATTTTCATGTATCTGAGGAAGTTAAAACTGGTTTATACTCTTTAATTCCCTTCCGGAGTTAAGGTACTGACGTGTTGTCCTGATATTACTTTTTAATGATAGACTTCCAACTACTTATTGTCGCGAACTTGAAAACAGGTAGCAGTGAAATAGAAGGTACAAAACAAAGAGTATACATACAGTTTAAGAAATAAGTTGGAATTGTATATAAATTCTAATTACATTAGTTCATATTAAACATTTTATATTAAACTTTTATATTATTTCCTAATCAACTGACACTTGTCTCGGGACAATAAGTTGTTGGCCTGGCTTTAAAGGTAGTTTTTGTTTAAGCAATAGGCTAACAGGAGATGGTTTGATCTTCAGAGATTGGGTAGAAGATAGAGCTGGGAAATTGGGTAGAGGGGGGGATAAAGTAGTGCAGAGTAGAGAATAGTGAAAGAAGTTGGATAATTATAGACTAAGAACGTAGGAAGTGTAAATAGGAAGGAGATAATTGAACAGAGGAGATAAGTAATAAAGAGGAAAGCTACAGGAGGAGTAGAAGTGTGGAGCTGAGTCTAATGAGGGAACAAACCTGTGTCACAGTCCAGTGTCCCGGTATCAGTGTCTCAATCTCACTTCCCAGTCCAGGTATTAGGTTAAGACTAGATAGCTGGAGAATTTGGTTAGGAGGAGAAGTAAAGTGTACCTTAGGAGAAGCAACCTGTTTCTCCTCTTTCCAGGAAGGATTCATACCTGAAACGATTCCCTAAAAACGGACATAGCCTAACATAGTCCTAAACCAAAATTTGGGAGGACCATCAATTTATCAAACCGTCATTCTCTTGTCCACTCATTTCGAATACATGACGTAAACATACCGAAAAGAAAAGTTTTTTTTTGCTCGTCTTTCGGATAATTTGTCTAAACCGAGCAATCACGTGTTGACCTACATGTGGAACGAATTCTTTTTCTTTCTTTCTTTCTGGGCTTGCGTTTTCAACTCCACGCAGAACTCGCGGTTGACAAATTATTCTCATTAACCAAACGAAGGAGAGGAAAAAAATGGTGGAAAAGTGGACAAAAGCCAGACAAAAAAGAAGAAAGTACGAGTATGTGGTCGGTTTTTGCATAAAACCGCAAAAGAGACCGACGTCACCAACCGCCACCGCCGCCACTCTTCTCCCTTCAAACTGAATGAACTTCGATTTATCGTAACTCGAACACACACACATAAACGGAGTCGAAAGGATTCGAGATCAAGGACAGCTACCGAAGTGATTTTCTTTAGGCGTGGACCCAACATGGGTGACTTGCTACGGAAAAAGTTGTTTTTCGGTTCCGCAATATCTAGATTCTTGGTTCTGGTTCTTCCGGATATTCTGGAAAGGAATTTCACTTATTCCGTGATAAGCGCACGCGTGTGTGTCTTAGTATCATTATTATCATGCAACAAAATGTAGTCTCGTCGTCTGGTTCACGACATCCACAAAAACCAAGCAGTGCAGACATCTGGAGGAGTTCAAAGTCACCCATATCACGTATGTAACACGACCTTAACTCCGGAATCAGGGTTATACAGAACAAAACGTGAAGAACATAACTCGAGCAAGTCAGTTCGCTTATTTTGGCTACGTTCTCAACCACAATTGGAACAGAAAGGAATTCGTCACCTGTTAGATGAGTTCAGTCAAACCTGAAAAAGCAGATGACGATGTCATTTTTGGTAGACTGAACCTGTGATATCATAATTTAACGCCAAGCACCTGACTCCCCAATAAAAGTGCACTCAAAAGAACAAATATTGAAATTGTTCCATACAGTATGAAGCATGATTTAAAGGGAAAGTTCTCATGTTCGAGAATCACGAGCAAGAGGCTAACAGAAGGCGGTGTCTTAACGTGGGAAATGGAATCTTAGATGGAGTGACATGGATTTCAACTTCTTCCGTTTCCGTTATTCAATCAAATGTTGGCAGCAGTGGTGGGGCTTACCCGTCAACATCAATCATAGTCCTCGAACAAGTTTCGTTTTTAATTTTTTGAAAATATTTTAAAGTTGTCTCCATCTCTGACTAATTTTCATCAATCATTCACTGTCACATGTCATCCGCACACCTAGGACTAGTTCTTTTAGTAAACACAAACTTTGACACTATCTCTACCACTCCTCCACCGCCCAGAAACCACTCAACTACGAAGCTTCCTTCTAACCTTGATGAAACCGTGACACTTTCACTTAATTAGGTCAACGGAACGTCATAAAGCCTCTCTCTCACTCACTCTCTCGAAAATCATTTGCATTTCCGGTTTTTTTGGCTACGAAATCCGTTAGGCTTGTCACCGGGTTCAAATCTTCCGTGACTCATAATTTTGTGACTCATATTTGTTATACTATAGCTTTGTACTCAAAAAGTGAATCTGTCTCACCACTTGGTTTGATGCACGAATTCCATTCGTGGCAAATGGTTGCTTTTCTTTTGTTTCGTTCCCGATTTCGTTTTGTATAATCTTACAAATATAATGTTTGCTGTATATTTTTATATCTGATAGTTATATCTCTTAAATTTCTCTTCTGAGATTAGTCTGTGACCACGAATCAGACTGAATTTTTGGTATCAATGTGAAATTGAAATTCGTGGCGGGAAAACTAGTCGATTTTCATAAGTTTTGCAAACATGTTTCATGTGGAGTTCATTTCAAAAATATTGCACACTCTAGTGATAAATCTATTTCATAAATAATGGACACTATCAGTTGAAGTCTATTTAATAAACATTAATACCTTCTTTTGTATGAAATTGGTTTCATAAATACTGCACACTATCATGCAAAGATCCTTCCATAAATACTGCACACTCTAAAAAGAAATGCATTTCATAAATATTGCACACCCTTGTAAGAAATCTATTTCATAAATACTCAACACTCTAGCCATAAATATATTTCAAAAATAATGCACAATTTCATAAAAAGTTCATTTTATAGAGTCCAAACATATGGTGTGGACTCATTTCACAAATAATGCACAAACTTTCGTGGTTATGTTATATAAAAATAATAAAAACAGAAGCCTATTCACTCCTGGTTGTTTTGGGAATCTGTATAAATTTATAAATGTATGTCTAAATGTTATAATTTTAAGTTAGGGTTAAGGAATCCACCAAACGTAGATCTCTGCCACGCAAGAAGACATTGAATCATGTAATTAAAATAGGTTAAGTTAGTTATACTGAATATTAATACAGTTCGGCATACAGTATAATGATACTCAACCATACACATATACAGTATAATTGTCAATTAATTCTGAAGCAGGGGGCGTTGTTGAAAAAGTAAAAATCGAAAGGAGATCGATCGCCATTTTCCGCACCTGCGAGCTCTTGCAACCCACACACTCATACAGAAAATTGTGATGAGCCATCTTGTATGAAGGCGCACATGAATCAGTTAGAAGAAAACCGGAAATGGAAGATAATAAACTATTGTGTATCGATGTCGCAGTCTTCACCGCCGTCTCCATCAGGTCCTACTTAGATAAATCCGGATTCTGTGATTCGTCAACTCTTAAACTATTTATTGGAAATGAATAAGGACCGTATTAAGGAATCGGCCTCGATTTACACTAATACCTGACGGAATGTCGGGAGGGGTGGGACCTTCTTCATTATCTCAAAATTGATCAGCGTAAATGATTCACAAAGAATTTTATTAATTGTGAGCGCAAACACTGTTGCCAACCTCGGGTTTGTGTTTGTTTTATGTTCGAAACCTACGACCGCCCTCGTTCGAACCGAATGCTCTGGTGAAATCCTAAAACTAGTTTCGGATGAAGAAAAATTTGGGATTTGGATCTGATTTGAATATATTTGGTGTGTATGTATGTGCAGTGGTGGACTAGGCAATATTGTATTTCCGTTTTCGTAATTCTATTTTCAGTCATGAGAATGAAGAAACCTAATTCTCGGGCCCCAAAAATTACGGGTCTAGGTCTTAATCCGCCCTTGTCTACATGGTTAACTCATTGTCCTTTTGAGAACATGAACTTTTTGCACGTGTTAGCGCTCATAGAAAAGGAGCCACCAGGATCCTCACAGAAGCAATACGGTTTTCGAATTTGCATTTATAGCGCTATATAGTTATCTGGATACAATACGAGATGAATAAGAACAAGGTATCTTGTGACTGGGAAGCGAATGTCTTGCGTTATTTATGTTCGGTGGCAGGTTCAGACCTGTTATGGTGGCTCGTAGACAATGAAAAACTCAGGTCATCCACCCATGCGTCCTCGAAACAGGACACTGGGAGGATTTTCCCTTCATATTTGATAATCTAATGACAACCCCCAATAGAAGTCCGGAAGGTGATTATAGTGGTTTTGGTAAAATGTCTTCTTCATTCTTCGAAGCGCAAAGAATTGCGATCTCGTTGAAATGAAACAGCGCCATCATCGGTCGCCATCTTTGGTTTAATTGCCTTTCGATTGTTCGAGAATCTTCTTCGGTTATTGTTTTCGTTTTCTTTTTTTCTCAAAAGAATTCTTTTACAGTCTAAAAACAACAATGAAGCCGCTCTCTCGATGTTTTCATTCATATTTTCTGGTCGATTGTGTTTCATTTCGCTTTTTCAAATCCCAGCGTGAAAGCGGCCATTTTGATTTTTTTTCTTCAAAATTTTTTCGCGCGCTTTTTGTTTTCCGCGAGGATTTTCACTGACCTTTGATCTTAGAATGGATCCCGATTCTTTTGGTTCATCACGCGAAAGATGATGTCCTCTCTCTCTCTCGCTCTCTTTCTCGATTCGGTTGAACACCTCGTCATGACTTCGTGACATCAGACGTTCTTTGGGGAACCGGGGAAAACAAAATCGCGTGTCAACGATCAAATGGATGACAGGTTCCTACGAGAGAATTATATCGTGACCTTGCGCAAGAAGCATTTTCCAGAAAGTCAATTAGAAACAATCATGTAACCCCCCCACCCGAGGGGTATTTGTCCTCGTTTTAGAGCCCCAACCAAATGATACATGATGGCAAACCAGTTGAAGAATCAGGAATCACACTTTAGATTAACTTTTTTGTTGTACAGTAGTGCGGCCCCCTACAACTGTAGGTCACGATGGTGAGCGTTGTCCGAAGACAGGTTCACCCGGCTTTGGTGTACTACTCCGCCTTCTCCTTTTTCTACTTCCTACCCACCGCCTTCTCTTTCTCTCTCTCTTTCTCGTAAAAGTTATTAATTAGTGGTTCGATTCAAATGCAGGTCGCCGTCAACTATAATAATAAATTTGTGTTTAGGGTTGTGTCACCTCGAGACGCGTAAATTGAAACCGCAATTTTTTTCTAGAATGTGGTTAATACTTGTAATTAACTGACAGACGCCTTTCCGTTGCTTTGTCTTTATTTTTATTAAAAGGAAATTAATTAGCATGACGTTCTCTGTAGATTTGAAAACCCTTCCAGACGCAGCGATGATCCAGGACAGAACGACCTGGAGAAAATTTATGAGAAGGCCCGACCCTAAATTAACTGTAAACCGCGAAAGAAACGGAAAGAAGGAAAGAAAAGCCTTCTCTGTAGATAACTTTGAAAAGCGGAAATGGAGTTTATCTGAAGGAAATGAGATAACTCACAAACACATTCCGCTTCAAGGAAGCTTCTCCCCACAGACCATACAATAAGACATTCATAACTCATTGTCATAGCACTAAAAAATCTGTCATCTTACGTTCATCTGTTAGGTGAACCCGAAAATAATTTCGGTTCTATTCATTACACCTGACACATATGTTACGGTAAAAGTGATAAATCTGGCGAATATATGTAATATTCGGAGATTATGCATAATGACCAACTAAATTTGGTTAATGTGATTACTTACTCAATATTTATCTGAACAGACTTTGATCGAATTCTCAATTAGAAGTTGGAGATTTCATAAACTACCCGGTAAATGTGATAAATATTTACTGATTTGTTACATTAACCGAGCTTGGTGATTGTGAATAATCTCCGGGGATTATACATATGTATCTTCTTTATCACATTTTACTGGATAGTTAATGAAATCTCCAACATGTGATGGAGGATTGAATAAAGGTTTGTTTGGATTATGAGTTGGATATTCTATATACTATATTTGCCACATTAACCAAGTTTTGTTGGTGATTTTGAATAAATGCTCGAAGATCATTTATATTCGTCAGATTTATTACTTTTACCGTGACACATACCAGATATTACTCTCTGGTTATTTACATAATATTCAAAATTGTGAAAATGACTCAACTCGGTCAATCCTAAGAAGACATGTTGTGTCATTGGCATTACATGAGTGAAAGGAGAAGAGGTGTCAATTTAATATAAGAACACTGTTTTATGCTTAGTCATTGTTGATGGCGGGAAGACAGGGAGACAGACGACAGGAAGACTTTTATGTATTAACATTGCCTTTAATTTTGTTTACAGAGAGAGGTCACAAAAAGAAAGAACTCAAGAAGAAGAACAAACAGCTGAAACTCATCCTCTTGCTCATGCTTTTCAAGAACAAGGTGAAAATGTTCGTGAACAAACTTCAGTTCCTCGTTCAGCTGAAATTCCTTCTGGTTGCCACCATCAACATGTTGGCTAACGTCATCAGGTAAACGTCTTGCCTATGATGTCAATGTGGGTGTCTTGTCCGATGGACTTCCTATCCTTAACCGTTTTGCTGTCTTTTTCAGGTTGTGGATCGAATTGAAGAAGAAGCACAAACCCAACAAAGTCGTCTACTACGAGAACGCTCATCATCAGCATCATTATGATCACGAACACGTTCACGATCACGATGATGGTCATTATAGTCATCCCGGAAGTTACTCGTAAGTGTTGGACTATGTTTCCTCTGTTTGACCCTCCAGAACAGGTTTCCCAAATTCTGCGTGTACCTTTTGAACTTCTGTAGTTTAGATGAATTACTGTAGAGGCTGGATGGTGAGTTATGTTAGGTTAATGCTTCCGGAAGGCTGTGCAACACGTATCGAGGCTAATTGCTGATTGGTCTTTGCGGTAGGTCTGCAATTTTCGTCTGGGAAATCGCTTTCCTTAAAACAACTTTTCAACATGAGTTAGGCAGAAGTTTTTCTGTTACGCCCTCTATAAGAAGACTCACTTGCCTCGAGGATGGCAGTGAATCGAATCAGTAATTAAACACGATCAGAAGAATGTTGCTAGAAATTTAGCGAGGAAGGTGGTGTTTATTTCAAAAATATTGCACACATTGATGGAACCTTCATTTCATAAGTAACGCACAGTGTTTTCACTTCATAAATTATCTGAGTCGAGACCAGACATTCAAGTACTAAACATATCTCGGCGAGAGGACAGTGAACTGCGCCACATGTCTAAAAATCTGATCCGGGTGTGCCAACAGCCAACACAAAAATTTAATTTGTAAAACGAATCTTCCTCGTCAGTGTGCAATATTTATGAAAGATAGCAGGTTGAAGGGCTCATCCAACCCAATTAGGACCATCATTCAAGTTTCCAAAATGGCGTCCAGCCAAACACGTAATGAAGACATATCAACCTAATCAGACCCGATACAACGCAGAACGCAGTTGCGGTCACGATTGTCGCGGTGAATGTTAAACAAACAACACCTTCGACCCGACAAAGTGGATGATTGGTACCTCGAGGGCCGGTTTGAGTCGCGTCTGTCTACCTTTCGCAATTTTGGCGACAACTAAAATTCGGGTCAATGTGTCACACCACACACACCACCAACCGGACGAAGAAAAGTTAATTTTCCCTTTTTCTCTTTTATCATTTCAGACATCACGCCCACCACGAAGAAGAAGACTACGGCGGTGGTCCATGGCCGTGGTCACGATCCTACGTGGAGAAACAAGGAGAACACGCCTTCCAGAGGATTAACGCATACCGAAGGTATCCCGGAAGTCACACGATAGTCTACTCAAATCAAAGACCGCTTAGATAAGATGGAGGAGGGGAAACTGCCGAAGAACGGAAATGGATTTGTACAACAGCGGAAATCAGATGCTTTATGTCTCTCACTCCTCCACCTCTTCCTCCTCCTAAGTTCATCTTACGAACGTTTCTACGAAAACAAATTTTCTTTTTTAATTCCCTCCTGGATGATGGAGGCGGTTTTGGTATCGAGTTTCGCTCAAAATAACAACAGCAGCAACAGCAGAAACCGTTTTCAGATCAAAACCAAGAAAAAAACGTTCGAACTAATAAATAAATATTTACATTAATAAATAATAACTAATATAACGACTCATACGACAATTAAACAAAAATAAATACTTATAGTCTATCAGAGAGGCATTTTATAGTCAGTTTATAGCCAGGACTTTGTACTATTAGGTTGTAAAGAATAATTAATTAGACTAATTAGACGAAACCAAGAAGTAGATGACCAGTAACTAATCATGTACTATTGAAAGTACAAAAGAAATGGGTTTTGGTTTTTTAACGACTCTCGAACACTTTATAGACTTAGTGTAAACTATATTAACCGCTTGGAACTATTATCTGGGCTATAAGACTCCTTAACCGAAGTCGATTTTAGCCAAGAAAATAAGTTTCATGGTTTCCTCCCTGCCGGAGAACAGCCAAACAGGGTCGGATTTGCCTGATTAGGATTCCAGTCTTAATTCTTGAGGAATGTTGATCAGGTACGAACCTGTATGGTGATTAACGCGCTTTGTTTCACTATAAAACAAAAATGAAAGGCAGTTAATTAGCGTTTTTAATTTTTAATTGCAAGACGGACAGGTGTTTTTAAAAGAATGGAAAACAGGTGTCTTTTGTTTTTATTTATTTATTTATTTAGATATTTATTTAATTTATTTATTTATTTAATTTTAATTGAAAAAGATTGAGGACTTAGTAATTTATTGTATTAGTTTGTTTTTATTTATTAAAATTATAATTTTTATAAAATTTTTGTTTTTGTTTTTCGGGGATGAAATGGGCAGACAAAGTCCTCGTGAGAGGTTTCCCATTTTGGTGTCTGATTGTAGTGGGTCGATGCCAGCCCTTTTGTAGCATTTGGGTGCTTGTTGGATGACTACTTCTACTTCTTCTTCTCCTTTTGCTTCCTGTTAAATTTGTTTCTTCTGTTCTGTCCCTAAACTTCCGCTCTAAGAGAGCTGTGATGTAGTAGTTAAGTGCCAGACTAAGAAGTTACAGTCTCGAGTTCAAATCCTCCTCCGGTATCCTTTCATACCCAACAAAGATGGAAAAACGGGATTAAAATTGAACTACAACAAAGCTATAACTATAATTCTCTCTAGAGCCGTCATATGTTGCTTTCAAACTTTTCTCGCTATTTTTCTTTTGTTTTGGAAATGTTTCTTTATTTCCTGTGAAATTTAGACACCTATTTGGTCCATCTTGCCCCTGTTTCAGTTTCAGTCAGGGCTCAAACTTTTGCGGTTGAGTGTCATATTACAAAACAATTTAAAAGAAATAGTAAGTTTGAGGAAAGAAAACACTCCTACCACGATACACCGTGTTCCTAATTATGTTAATGTCTACCATTTTGTCGTCTGTATGCCATTTTGTCGTCTACAGTAGGGAAATTTATCCCTGCAAACAGTATAAAACCAAGGTTGCGTGGCATTAGCTCCTCAGATAGCTCAAGGTGCTCACGTGGGAATGGTGAAAATAATTTAGTTTTATACAGTAACAGTGCTTGTGTTTTTTTTGTGCTTGTGTTTCTGTTAGCACTTGTGTCTGTGCTCTGGGACTTATATATTGGATTATCAAATAAGGTAAGATACTGGTTTGTTCACACAGGAGATATAAATTTTTAGACCACTGAAAACACTACTCTTAGCCTAACTCTTATACTCTTCCTCCACCTTCCTTCTTTATAGTTATAGTTGTTGAGTTATAATTTCGTTTTCATTCTTTTTCGGGTATAGTAGAATACGGGAGGAGGATTTGAACTCGCGACTATAACTTTTAGTCTGCACTTAACCACTACACCACTGATCTCCTTTGTTCTTTCTGTCTGCTTTCCTGTTCTGCTATTTTTCTCTTATTTCACTGTTTCTAAATTCTCATTATAACTATCTCACCTTTTAGTATCTGTATTCCTTTCCAACTAATTTTTTCACTCAACTCTTTTTCCTTAACTGAATTTAAAGTTATGTACTTCACTTCAACCCTAATTTGAAGATATGCGGAAATTGAAAAAACAAAAATTATAATGAGCTATACACGCATTTCTCTAGCCCTCACCCTTTGACTCCTCAAATTTTCTCCTTAATTATGTCTCTGTTGTTTCACTACTCTGTCATTTTCCTTTCCTACAGAATCCTCATTCTTTTTGAAAATGTTTTCTAGTTACTTCCTCATCTCCCTCTCACTCTTTTTAATTGTAATTACTTCCATTTGGGAACCATGCAAATGTATGACATACAATTAATAGTGCTTAAACAAATTAGAGGATTCAAGCCATAATTATATAATTAGCTTAATTGTAATAACAGTGGAACTTCATCTCAGGTTTAGGGGTTTGGAAACCCCACAAGGGAATTTCAGTTTTGTACAGTATCTCCTACATCTTGACAAAGAGGAGAGCAAATCAAGTGTTATTGCTGTAAATTGTTAAGATTGTGTGGTGCTTAAAAATGAGGACAGAAAGGGGACATTCTAGACACAAAATTAAAATAAGAAAATGCAACACAAATATAAAAGATGGAGCACAAAGAATAGTTGGATGGATGTGTTTAAAATAAAGGAATCATTCCCAAGACTGCAATACAATGAAAACATTCCCAGCTGCATTAAAGTTGTAAATTCAACAGCCTAATATTACAAAATTGCAATACCTAATTGCATACAAAAAGATTTATAAATTTATTGTAACTTTAACTCAATGGCAGTGAAGCAGTTTTAAAATATGGCACATTGGTACCTGAATCAGGTTCATTCAAGACAATAAAATAAGTAATAATAAAAAAATGCTACAACTGAAAAATAAAACTAGATAATGAATGCTTAATTAGGTCATAAACTACTAAAAAAATTAGCTGAATCCTGATTAACAAAAACCAACAAAGAATATTTTATTTTCTCACAACTGAAATGATCAAAGGGTCAATCAGTTCAAATGACTTTTATCAAGATGGCGTCCATAAATGGAAAAGAAATATTTTTTGAGAATAAATTTTTTTTGTTTTGTGTTAATCAAAAGTAGAAACACTTCACCTAAATGGAAGTAAAAACGTTGAAGAAGAATAAAAATGAATTGATAAATTCTCTGACTCGTTTAACGGAATCACGTTTCCCGTTGCAAATTATTTTAGAAAAGAAATTTTTGTTTTCTGACAGACTAATTTCTTCTCGGATTGATTTCGGATCGAAACGAAAATGACGTCTCAAATCTATTCCGTGAGCGACGGAATAAAAATCCAACAAACAAACAGGAAAAATGAATGATTCGAAGGATTTTTTGCGTTTGTTTACGTTTTGAAGTGACCAGTAGGCGGCCATATTGGGGATAGAGCGGAAGGGAAATATGTCGTCAGGTCATTAATTCCAAAATGGCGAAAACACTTTTCTTCTCCCTCGTTATTCGTTTAGTGATCGATTTCGTTTTATATCATAAAAGGTAATAATTTTTTAACTTTTATTTTTTAAAAGGTTTTTAAAAGCCAAAACCTTTTTTACCGTCTATTAAATTTAATTGTCCGTCAGATTTCTTTTTTTCTTTGTTTGTTTTTATTGTTTTTTCTTGTGACGGAAATTTCCGTTACGAAAAACTATTTCATTTCTACGATTTAATATCCGGCTTTCTCAAATTCCATTTTGTTTTTATTTTCACGCCTACGCGAGTTTGGGGGTGTGAAATGAAAGATGAGTTGAACTGTCTTTTCTGGAAATGAATGATGTAAGTCCACTTTTTTGTTGCCTGAAGACAATTATCCGTTTGGAAAGAAGTCGAAGTGAAAAATTTTGAAAGAACGATGTCAAGATGAGTCAATATATCTATCCAAAAATAGTTTGATTGTATTGTACCAATTTCTGAATGGTTCTTAAGCTAACCTAGTCGGTGGGTGGTTTGAAAATAGTTCAGGGAAAAAGAGAAAAGTCAGGAACAGCGAATTTGAACAACAACAGCGCCATTATTATCATTCAAGTAACTTCTGAACAGTCAAAAATTTTTTTTAGTTCAATCTTTATTACGTACATAATTATGTTGTTAAACCTATTTTGAGATACTTCTGTTGTTATTTATGCACTTTAGGTGTAAAAGGTTTTAAATATTCATGATGCACTTGTAATTGCATGCATAAATAATGCATAATCTTAGATTGCAGTTGTCAGATGTCTGGTATTGTTTGCTATGCGTGTGAAAAGGAGTTTTGTCATATATAAGGCTACCAGACATATGTAAACTGCTGCTAACTTTACGTCCCTAGAAAGTGTGCAATATTTATAAAACGGATTCCTGGACAGAGTGTGCAGTATTTATGAAATGAAAAGTCCTAGCAAATGTGCAATATTTATGAAAGATAGCAGCTTAAAGAGCTCATCCAACCCAATTGGGGACAAATCAATCTGATGTTACTGTTGGATAGAGTAAAATATAAGATTTAGAACCCCTTCCCCACCGCTGAAGGTTTCAACTACATAACTTCGAAAAGTAGGCTCCTGTCCTAAGAGACAATGGCTCCAACCTAATTATGCTTTACATCCCATTGAAGTCCTGTCGCGATTACTTTCTCCACAAACCCAAGTGACTCCAATTCTGGCGTCTCGCCACCTATGCAACCGAGGTTTCGTGATACGGAGGAGTTCGCAACAGTTGGGCAGACTAACTTAGCATTACTTAGTGCAGTTTCTCAGCAGTGACAGTGTGTTTCTTGTTTTTATAAACATTATACGAGGTATTTTATCCTCAAAACTATTTTAATCCTTTCGTAACAATATTTTTACTCAGTTTAACTTTCTTCGTTACACTTCCATGTCTTGCCAGGATTAAAAGTATTAACAGTAATGATGGTGGCTTTTGAAAACTAAATCCTAGAACTCATTTCACACCTGCAGACTCCATTACTCGTAGAAAAGCATCCTCCAGAGGGTTTATAACGGTTTTGTTGGATTTTTGTTCCATGAAAAGGCGGATATTTGTAGAAGAGAGAAAACGGGTGTAAGAAACTTGATTCTAATTTATTAGGCTTTGATTTTGACCATATGCATTCAAATAATTTGAATCGAACTCGTTTGGCCGTGTCATTCGACATTTAAACGCCACTTTCGCTTCAACACGATTAATATTGTTTTCATGTCATAGTGATCCACCTAAATTCGATTTTTTTCTTTGAACACTGTCAACCAATCATATAAATGCCGTGTCGGCACTCACAACTCCTTTCCTAAACTCTCTCCTTTGACATTTACCTTTGGATTCATTCCTCTAAGAAGCCTTTCTTGACCTGTCAAATGACATCCTCTTTCTGTCATTTCAATCATCCTTCTCTTGTTCCTTTCACAAATTTGGCTTTTTTAGTTCCCCCATTTCCTTAGCTAAATTGCACACTGTGGCCAAGAATTCGTGTCATAAATTCTATACATTTTGACTAGGAATTCGTTTCATAAATATTGCACACTCTGGCGGAAGGCCTGTTCTGTAGTAATCATTTGCCTGACTAAGTTATAGTCGTGAGTTCAAGTCCTCCTCTCGTATCCTGTTATACCCAAAAAAAGGCTAAAAAACGGGATTAATACTCAACTATAGCTTTAACAATAATCTGTTAGTCATCTGGGCTAAGCTAAAATGCGAAGTTTTAGGTTCTCTCTCTCTCTCTTTCGCATAAAAAAAACCGCAAAGAATGAAGTGTGACAGGTTGAGAGGTGAAGAAGAGCCTTTAAGTGGTTGTTTTGTATCAAATACTTTTTATGTTTCTCTCATTTTCGCGACTTTTAATGCTTACATTTGTTTACGTTATCATTTGGAGAATGACGATGCAAATTTTGGTCACTAATTAAAATTTGAAGAAGGGGTAAAATGGAAATTTGTAATGTAAATTTATTTTATAAATGAAAAAAGTTGTGAAATGTCATCCATGAGTGACGAGGGCAAAGGAAGTTGTTTGGCGGGATTTATTCCAGTTTTGGTTATTAAAATTTTTAATTTTATACTTTTTATACTTATTTAGAGAAGTTTTAAGAGAATTTTATTCGCTTGAAGTGCACTAATCAAAAGTGCAATAAAATGAACTCGTTAGATTCGGAACTGAATGAAACAACATTTTTTGAAGGTGAGTTGTTTGTTTGTTTTTTTTGCTTTGCTTTGTTATCGAGACCCATTTCCAGCAAAATATTATTAATCCTCATCCAAAGAGATTTTGTAGTGGAGAAAAGTCATGGGTCTCGTGGATGATGATGGTTCATCATCATTATGTGTTGTCGAAAGTGGGCCATCAATAGGGCTAGGATGACCTTGAAGGCTGCTGTCATGCCATTCTCTAAGGTTCTCGAGCCACGCATATTTCCTTCTTTCAGGGCGTCGAATCTCCGCATTTATGATTCGTCTCGTCCAGGCAGTAAAGTCAGATCTCAAAGGCTTCTTCTTTTCAGAGTCTTTGTAGCGTCCATCCTTCGCTACCATACAGGAAAACCGGAAGAACATTGCATCAAAGAATACGAGTTCTCGTTTGACAGGAAGGTCTCAATGGCAGAGTAGCCCCTTGTTGAACGTATCTCTGGCCTGTTCAATTGCCTCCCCGAAATCCCATCTTTCCTCCATGCCACTAATTTGGTTTTCTTTAGGTTTATTGTTAAGCCGTACTTGTTGCTGACTCTGTTCATTTGATGCTCTAGTTATAATAGTTCTCGGTCAGATGACCTAAGACATAATTCGTCAACCTTCCAACAGCAAAACCCGTTTCGAAACTAATTGGTCAAGCATTAATCGAATGTTATAAACCAGACAAACCATTCTTCTCTCAAAAAGAAAGGAAAAACTTAATCAGAGCAAAGAAAATGAGTTTGATAAAGTAATTACCAAACCTCCAAGAAATAACATGAGATAGCGATTGTCACGTTTGAACCAAACTTCTCTTCGTCTTCACGTCTTCTTAGGAATTCAACTTTTACTCAAAGATTCTTCATTGCGTGACAGTCATTCATACAACCGTCAACCACTTAAGAGGATGTGGATGTATTCAACCGAATTTAGAGAAGAAAGGACGTGGGTGAGAGGGAGGGAGGGGGAGACAGAGTGTTAAGTCTGTTGGTGGTTCTCCTCTTTTGGGTTCATATATATTTCCATTCATTTCCGGTTTGGTGAATGAAATGAAAAGAGAAAATTGTAACCGCAACTCGAAACTTTAAACCAATCAGAAGGATCTTTAATAACCATTGTTATTATTTGGCACTACAGCTTATTCAGAGCTTTGGACTTCCCATTCATGGCTGCCGGTCTACTGGAACGATCCTCCAGCCACGGATCCCAGTGCTTTTAAGGTTGTCGCTTTCCTCAGGGTTTTTTCGTGGGCCGACATTCTCTCCGGTTTCATCCTCGCTAGGTTTTTCTGATTGGTGTAAACCCTTTCTGAATTTCTTAAAATGCCTTCGAGTACCTAACATTACGAAGAAAACGTCTGGTCGAAAAGCTGAATGCAGACGGAGATACAGAGTCGTGTTAACAGGGAAAGAAGATCTGAGATGAAGTTAGAAATGGAAAACTAGAGTTCTAGGCACATATAACAAGGTAAAAGAATGGAAAGCTTACAGGCTAAAGTTGTATGAGGACGTGGTTATGGAGAGGATGATCGAGTCCCGAAAAGGACAATTAGGAGAACAGAAAAGCAGGGAGAGCAGCAATTGATTCGATTATTAAATTAAAAATACATTTAATTGCAGATTTTAATGTTTGAAAGGAAAAATTGACTTGACAAAAGAAAAATAATTAAAAAGTAATTCATAGACTACCAAGTAACGTTATTTTTTGCCGAAACAAGAAACCGCGTTAAACGCGCACTGTTTCCAGTAACTCCTTTTACGCTGACGCTCATCCCAGTCGAAAGGACTCAAACGCCTGTTGAGAAGCTCTTTCGTCAGAAGGTATTTGAAGAGTTCCGCGTCTATTGGACCATCTTCTCCCAGACTGTTGCTCATCTACAAAAAAGAGAGAAAGATGAATGAGAGGAGAGGAAATTAATTCAGTGAAAAAGTTGAAAATCTCGGTTTCGGGAGTAAAAGCCAAGAAAACACTCAAAATAAAGTTGCTGATGACGTGTTTGTGAACAAACCCGTTGTTAACCAAACGGAATTAATTAAGTAGATCAATTAATGAGTTTGTTGGAAATCGGGTTCTCCTTACTTTTTGTGCATTTTAGTTTGGTGTGTTGGCAGAACCTAGACTTTGAGGATTCAGAGATGGAGCTTTACCAACTCTAAGGCGCTACAGCTATAAAACAGCCTTGGCCTTTACAATTTTCTGCCATTCGGATCTCTCTCTCGCAGTTTCGGATTCCGAGATTTTGAAGATCTTTTACGCGGTCCAGCCATCGAGTTTTGGGGCGCCCTGGAATACCGAAGCATAGTCTTATGGGGATCCAGCTCGATGGCGTTCTCGCTAGGTGCCCGCCCTTCAGTTTCGTGCTGCTTTTATATAGGTGGTAATCCTATAGTCATCTAGCACCGCCACCACTTCTTTGTTGGCCTCCTTCCACTTCTGCAGCCTCCAAAAGTTCCCAGTATCGATTTATTTGTACAGGTTGGTCTCTGTCCTGGGTATTTATGAGTCTGGATCTTAGGTGTCAGGAGAGAGAGTAGAAGATTCACTTCACAGACAGAGAAAGCTTCACTAATAGACCATTAACCGTGGGGGTTTCAGGATAAGTCTGTCTGGAATAGTAGAGAGGAGAAAGTGCTAAGATTTGAGGAGAGAAGTGTTTTAGGGTAAGAAGGCGATAGGTCGATTGGAGAGGTCAGAAAAAATAAAAGATGGAGAGATGAAAGAAGAGAGAGAGGGAGTAATATGAAGAGAGAACCAGATAAGGGAGAGAAATGGAAGTTGTAGAGAATTTAGACATAGAAGAAAGAGATACAGCAACAGAGGTCACTCTTCTGTCAGAAAAACATCTTCCTCATTCTTCTCTTCATCAAATAAATAAATAGAATTGACTAGGAACAAGAAAATGAAGGAAAGCAGCCGAAAGGCAGATTTGTTACAAATAAACGAAATGAAATCCTCGTCTCAGCCTAAGGGGAAGATGATCTTTGATTCTTTCGTTCTTGTGTTTTGATTAACTTTTCTATCAGGTTCAATTTCCAAATTTTCTTCTCTTCTCTCTCTCTCTCTCATTTTTTCAATGGGAAAATGGCGCAATGACGTTTTTCAAAACAATCTTATTCCGAGACGTATTGTTGTCTTAGTTAATTGGAAAACGTCGCCTCCGAGGCATTTAACAAACAGAAAAAATATCTAGTTACCTTAAAAGTTATTTATTTCGTGATGCAATTTATTTATTTATTTATTAAAAAGAAATCAAGTTTAAAAATTGCGTCTCAAAAATTGAATAAGTGGGAGTTATTGAAACTATGCTTCCGGGTCGTTTTTGGAAAAGTTTAGAAGTTATGACTTAGGACTTCACTTTAAACTCTCACTCAAGTTTACATCTGAACACTCCGAGACATAAGAAAGGGGTCACCCTGTTGAAGTTTTCTGATAAAAGTTACCCGTGGGTCACCGAGTGACCCATTTGGTAATTTCAAGTGACCCACTTTAGTTCCGAAAATATAGTATAAGGTACACAAACATTTTTCCAAAAAATTTTTGTCGCAAAGTTATGAACGTACCAAATTTGAATCCAGTATAACATTTACAATATCAGTTAAAGCCCCATCCCGCCTGACTCTGTAGGGAATCTGCCGATAGTAATGCGGAATGCAGCAACATTGTCCTGTCGCTGTTTTAATTCGAAAATATCTTTGACCCAAACATCTCTTTAGTACTCGCATTTTGGTTGATTTTGACCCGCAGCCAGAAAAGAGGAGTACAACATATGATACACCAACGAACAAGAAAGCGAATTTAAAGGGAAGTCAGGAATCGATAAAACCAGAATAAACGAAAACATCGCGATAGCTTAAATTTAAAGGTAACATCAAGAACAGAGCCACGAAAATGGACGTGAAGTATGAAAAAAGACAAAAAGTTGTTACAACAAAAAGCAAGAGATGAGGGTAACAATGGCAAAGTATTTGTGGTTAGGAGTCAAATGGCAAAAACGGTTGAGGCTCTCGTGAGGTCTAAAAGTAACTAGCATTCTGCCAGATTTGTTCCCTGGATAACTTTTATCAGAAAACTTCTGCAGAGTGTCTACTTTTATATGTCGCAGAGAGTATATATGACAGTAGAAATAGAGATGAGTTAAGATAAGAAGAGAGATAAAGTGCGCCTATCGGCTTCCATGCCAATCATAATTATCATATGTAGACTAATTTAACTTATTAAATTTTAACAGACTTGTTTCTAGCCCCTATTGGCATTGTTTTAATTAATTAATTTACTGTTTTGACTTTCCTAAATTATTTATTTAATTTTACTTATTTTTTATGCATTTTTATGTTTATTGCTATTATTTATTTATTTATGCTGAAAATGAGTTTAACCCTTTTCTGCAAAGAATGTTATGTTCCGCGTCCTCGTAATTTGGTGCTAACTAATTTTGTCCCGGCAGGTTTTTCAGTGGGTAAGCGTCCTCTCATTTATAGGGGATGAGTTCCACACTCCCCATGGGGTAAAAAGAGATGAAGTAAGAAACAGAATGTAAAGAGTAAGAGAGATAAAACATTGAAAAACAGAAGCAATGACAAAGACAGGGGAACAACCATGCGAAGGTAGAGTGAAACAGAGAAAGATAGGGTCATAGAGGATGGTAAAAAGTAGAAACAGAAAAGGAAGGTAACATTCCAATGTCAATACCACGTACCACGGCTGACAGTTCATTTTATAACTTTAGGTCTTTGCTTAAAAAGCAATATTCTACCAACTTCGATATTCTTCTGTCCGTCAAATACAATTTCAATTTTGAAAAAAGGAAATAAAACAGGAGTACTCGATTCGCGAAACTTGTAACCATTTTGCTTATCCCATGTATGACGAAATGATTTGCTTTTTAAACTTTTCCCGTTGTATTCCTCCCAAGATTTCCACACACACAAACTAACACCACACCTAATCACCATCACAAGAATCCCTCTTCTGTCTCGCTTCAATTAGTTTATTTGTGAATGAATACCTTGGCCCCGAGACTTTCAAGTTGTACAATGTAACACCAACTGATCTGATCAAACCGATTACATTGTATACTACTGTGTACATGGTTAGACATGCATACATTGTACACCGAAATTAATTTTTCAAACTGTCTTTCATTCAATAATTCTAAGGCTGAACATTTTACGAACCAATGTACCTACTCCTTACAATTAACATTTCTATTAAATACTAACCCCCTCCAGCCATTTTGGACATATGACTACCATCAATTACTCTTTGTATACTAAGCTAATACAATGGAGCCTCCAAGCAAAATGACCATTAACAAGTAACATAAATGAAATCAACCAAGTTAGGTTAGTTTAACTGTAAGTAATTAGTTTCAATGATCGGCTGAACTGGGAACCCAAAATCGTTTAATTACATTAACTCTACAGTGATTGATAATTAATAAAACTGCAATTCTGACACCTATTTGTCTTTTCAGGGTCGGAATGGAACTTTAAGAATTTGACACATGGTGAAGTGGATCGTTGTGATTTTTATGTCAGGTAATAAATAAGTTTATTTTTATTAACTGCAAAAAGCAATTATGTAGTCTAACTTTTTATTAGTGCTAATGGCGGTTCGGTGAGTCTCCACATGAGGGACACTTCCCATTGAGAATTTTATTCCCAAAGTCCCTGAATTTGGGTTATGGGATGAAATTTAAGCTTTATGGCCTAAGAGCTTTGTTTTTGAAGGTTTGGATGTTAATTTGTGGGTGTGGTCGTGGAGTTTAAATAAACCAATTTGTAGTGTCTAGTTTCTACTTTTAGTTTGGTTTTGGGTGTTAACCACACTTCAACCTAAAATGTCAATAAAACAGCGTTGAATCAATACACGTCAATAGAATATTATTATATTATATAATATAATTTCTTCTTATTTCGCCTGAAGTGTATTAAGAGTACAGATATGTACTACAATTGATAATTTTAAATCAAAACAGTTAAACCCTCAGATGTTAAGGCTTGTAACCAGTCTAGGATTAAATGTAAATACACATACAGTATAAGATTTATAGGATAGCAGGAAGTGTTAAATATGTAATCTCCTTGCCTGACGTGAGCACAAATGGGATCCAGGCAATAAGAAAGAGAAAAAAATTTAGGTGAACTGTGAAGTCTCTCTGGCAAATATTTGTGTCAAGTTTTGATGCAAGTTCGTGAAAAGTCAAAAGTACTTCCAGGCTATTTTGAGGTGAGTGGGAGGATTGATTTTCACTGAGCCAAAAGTTCAAAAAACATTAGATAAGAAGATGTTTCTTATAAAAAACAAAATCAAATCAAACTCGAGGATCATTTAAACTTCTCTTCCCCTTTCGTCGTCAAGAAATGAAGGAAAACTATAAAAAAAAAGCTTTGAAGAGGGAAATAGATTGCAAGCTGCACTCAAAATCATTTCTAAGCTAGGCTATGGCGATAAATTGACAATTTCGAAAACTACTTTTTCACGACAGCGAAAATTGAGAAAACCTGTTTCCCTTCAAATTCAAAGAAAGAAAAAACAAACAAAACGAAAGTAAACTAAATCAGGAATTGATGGAGAGAGAGCTTTAACGGAATGTCGCCAACGTAACATCGTCAAAAAAGCACGAGAAGGGAGAAAATAAATTTCTTCACCTTTTCCTGAAAACTTTTTCACTTCATCTTCACTACATCCCTTACTAAAAGTTTAATAAACAATTCATTATTCCAATTATAGTTATTAGTATAGATTATAATAATTAATAAAATAACAAACATTCATAACCAAACCTTAGTGGTGGACTGATTTCCGCCATTTTCAATATTTGAATTTTGGATGAAACCGGCAATAACGACTCCAATCAGTTT
This sequence comes from Columbicola columbae, assembly GCA_016920875.1. NCBI lineage: Eukaryota > Metazoa > Arthropoda > Insecta > Psocodea > Philopteridae > Columbicola > Columbicola columbae. The sequence goes on along the minus strand of JADMLL010000006.1, from coordinate 14,908,729 downwards.
CATTTATGGTTTTTATGATTTAGAAGCAACCAATATACCTACATATACATACAGGTAGCTAATTTAAGATCTGAAAGAAGTATAGACTCCTTGTTTCATCCCAAAACATTTAAAGTCTAAGGATCCATTCAATAGTTGGCAACTATGCAGACGACCGTTTGTATGTGTCATGGCGGACCGTTAATTCCTGTTCGAACGTGCGTAACAGTTAAAAATTGTTAAAGTTAGTTTGTGTACTTGTCGTTTTATCAAATATATTACAAAACACCTCATGGCACGTGTCAGTAGTTATTTCTCATCACGTGACCTCTAGTTGTTTAAGTAAAAATAACGGAAATGCTTTGTTTGTAATATTTTCAATTGAAAAAGGAGATTGAATTCGAAATGAAGTCGTTAATGCTTTGACGAAATGGGAAGGTTAGTTCCTCGATTTCTAGGAAACAGGAAGATGAGAAAGAGTTTAAAAGATGGAGAAAGTTGAGCTTTATCGGTAAAGTAGGATTTGCATTTTTATTTTGGTGTGCGCGTGTGGGTTGGAATGGGTTGAGATGAGATGAATGAGTGGAAAAATTAAAATGAAATCACTTGAGAATGTGAAACTTTTTTCTCCCACTTCTGTAGAAAATCTTTCGAGTATTGTACTTATGTTAAAAAGTCTTAAAACTCGTTCGTGATGTGAATCTGGTCGACGAAATCAATTTCGACTTTTGAAATTTGATTTATTCTTCATGAATAGTTGGTTAAGAAAAGAGAGAAGGGGGTAGGAGGGGCCTTCCCGCGAAAATGATTTCTCGTGATCCATTTATCTGGAAAATGCGTTATTTGAACCATGAACAACAAATTATTATTTACTTTACAGCTGGGATTAAAGTCCCCAACCACATATGATTTATTGTCGGTCTTTAAAAAGAGGTTGAAACACTTTTCCTCAAACGTGATTTCCCGACGTCATGGTTTGTCGTGATTGGAGGAGGTGATGGGGGATGGAGGGTGGAGATGAAGTAAATTTTCTTCAAATGTCGATGAGATTGTCGAATTTTCTTTTCGTCTGTATTTGATATATGATTCGGGATATGCACTGTATTGGCTTAGTTACTGGATGTGACTTACCTCAATTTGGTTTTTTCGAAAGGACTCTTGGTCCGTGGTGTCGATGCTTTTGGCGGCGACAACCGTGAACACTAGAGCAATAGCTAGAATGAAAACTCTGAATTTGGTTTCTGTTGTAAACATTTTGAACGATCCTGTAAAGAAAGAGATTTTTTTAGTCACTTGTAATTGCTCAAAAGTGGTCAAAGACAAGGAGGAGAACTGATTAGTGTTAAGGGTGACGAATAACCAAGACAATATGGAACCTCATCAGACACTCTAATCTGAGAATTGGGCGACTCCTCATCTCTTCTTTCCTTTTAGTAGTGCCAAATAGAGCTCTCTCTCTCTCATATTCTCTACTTCTATCTGTTATCTAGTATTAGCTATAGAATAAGTTGATTTGGATGGAAAGTTTTTACAACTGAAATTGATTGAAAAGCATTCGAGATGTGGCTCTACCACCGAATGCTCAAGATCGCGTGGACCGACAGAGTCAAGAACAGCGAAGTCTTACGTCGAATTGGCAAAGAAACAGAAGTTCCCTTTTACATTAAACGGCGGAAACTTCAGTACTTCGGACAAGTGATTAGAAATGGGGGAATACCGGCTCCTTCAATTAATTATGGAAGGAAAAGGCAACCTGGCAGGCGAAAGACCTCGTGGCTGAAGAATCTTCGGGAGTGGTTTCAGTTGGACTCTGCATTCCTGTTCCGTACAGCCGCCTCCAAGGTGATAATCTGCATGATGATCTACAACTCCGTCGCGGAGCTTGATAAGAAGAAGAGGAAGAAGACTGGAAAGTTTAGTTTGAGTAAGCTCTTCTCCTACCTTCGAGGGTCAGCTCAAATCTCTTTTGTTTAAGCAAAAGGAATACCGAAGGACAAAACGTGACGTAAAATCTGAACAGCATTGAACAGAGGAGAGAGAAATGCAAGGAAGAAAATCACGTGACGTGATAGTTTCACGAATAACTTCAAAGGATGATGAAGGAAAATCGCACAATAGAAAGCAGATTCTAGAAACATGAGTCATGGAAGACAAAAAAACATCGAAATTCCAGCTGTGGGTGGGGAAAAACAGAAAAACAGCAACCACTCTCAAAACCACCAGATTAATATCAGTTATTTCATTTCCAAAAAACAGATTTTACAAAATAAGATGTACTTCACATCCTAACGAACACCAAAAGTGTTCTGAGGGAAAGAATAGTTGAAGAGGAGACGTGGGCGATCCCAAAAATTAGAAACAAAGGAAAATGTGGGAAACAGGAAATAAAAAGGTACTTTTATGCCCTCTGCTCTGTTAAAATGAATGAAAACCATTTTTCCCTTTTCATCGAAAAATAAATTTTCATCTCACGTGTTTTGTTTAAACGCACGGGCGGACAGAAAGACGGAAATCATTTTAATTAAAAAAGCAGAAATGAAATGAAATAAAAGACCATTTTCGTGTGGAAATTCTATGACGACTGAACGACAATACGTGATACAGACTATAAGTACAATTGAATGAGGAGAGACAGAGAGAGAGATGAAGGGAGTCACGTGATTTGATGGTTTTACAAATGGTAGAGGGAAATTGGACAATGGAAGGCAGATTTGAAAAACTGGAAAGGATGTGTAGGGAAATGCAAAGCGTGTGTCCGGAAGTATTCGGTTGAAGTGTGTTTTCCAAGTTACTGGGTCAAGGGATGCTGTCTGTAACTTTTATTCTTTGATTGTTGACAAGGGACTAAACCTGAAACGTGAGGGAAGAAAGGACTTGGATACCGCAACATTTTTTCATTCTTCAATCTGAGTTTTGTGGTTTTTCATTATTTTCACGATTCTCATAGATCTGGACAGTTTTTTAGAGTAATCCTTTCATTGGTTGCTTAACCGGAAATGTAAGCCATACCTTACTGTTGAATTTCAGTCCCGTTTTTCAGCCTTGGGTATAGAAGAAAGCCTCAACTCTCGGGCCTAACTTTTCAATTCTCGCATTTTGACTACTACATCACAGATCTCCCAAAACCGGAAGATAATAAACCTAAGAGTCATGTACTGTTAGGTTTCGGCAAAATGCGGAAAGTAGGAGTCACAGAGATTGAGACCTATTTTATATCTGGCTCTTTAGTTTTGTCGCTGACTGTATATATACAGATTCTAAACTAGAACTTAAACGAAGGTGGTTCATGTTAGTATTAATTAAGAACTGACTGGCTAATTGACAGATTTGAAGTTCATTTAAGCCACTGTATCCTGTAGGAATTCCAATAAGAAAGTAATGATACAGAAGAAGTGTTGATAAAGTTCAACAGTGATACTGTTCAACTAGGTGATTTTGAGTTTTCTGATGAGCCTCGCTCTGGGCGGCCATCTTTAATTGACGACGATACTGTCAAGATCCTGTTAGAGCCAAATTCTTTTTTACAACATATGACACTGTTTATACAATTAAGCCATAAATAATTATGGTAGCTGCATTATTCAATAAAGATTATACTTTTGTATTATTCTAAAAGCGGACAGAACTTTCCGGTAGACTTAATATAATAGGATGGTGCCTTACCCACCCTTAATTTTTTAACACCCTTATTCTGCAAAGGTAGAAGCCCAGTTCTGTTTGTACATTCTTGTCACGGGCTCATTCAGTGGTTTATGGTTGTGGACATGACATCATATCTTCCCTCCCTTGTGAGATTATCGATATTCCGTTCTTGCGATATCAAAAGTGACTCTCAGGATTCATACAGACAGATTGTACGTACAACGCGATTTCAAATTTGTGTGTGGGAAGTCCGACTAGAATCGATTCGTGCGTTTGTTAGTTTCCTCATCACGTACCACAAACATTTCTTTAATCGCGTTCATTACAACGTGTAATTAAAGTCATTAAAATATCAAACAACATGTGAGTATCATGGGACAGTTTACTTATAAATAGATGTCCACCCCTGTTAAAAGCCCGAGGTTTCTCACTCATAACCAACTCTTTTTTCAAAGGGAAGAGGGAAGAGTAACCTCAAAATCAGCGATTCAGAAATTAATGCGGGGTGGTCCACTGGGATTCAAAAAGACCATCCTGTGTGGGCTGTTTTTCGGAAAACGAAAATCCCGGAACCTCAAATGCCTAGTCATTGATGCGATTTGACAAAGTAGAGATTTGTCATTAATGAGCCCACCGTTCGATTATTTATTTAAACAAATCGCCACAATAATCCCGTAACTTCCGTTTATCCAGTGACCCATCCACTCACGCCTACGCCTGGACATGTATCCGGCCCCATTGTCAAGCTGGAATCTGGTAGAGAGACCTCCTTTGTGTACAGTATCGGTATCCTTCCTTTCAGTCTTCTTTCATAAATATTAATTCGCTGACTTAACTTTTCAGGTGGCCTCGAGGGTCGATTGTAGTTAAAGTAATCATGTCACTACTTTGATTGTATATCACGCGTAATTACTTTTTGTTTTAATTAAAAAGTGAAATCGCTTCCTTTTATAAGATTATTAATGAATTTTTAAGGGAGGCAAAGTTTCGCTTTTTGTGCTCACCCCCAGACCCCGAATTTCCCCCCAAAATCCTTTTTTGCTGTTTATGCAAATTTTCACTTCCATAATTTCTCTCTTCCTCCCTGTTTGCTGTAATTCTTCTTTTAAGACTTTCAGCCATGAAACCAAACCTTCATTTTGGTTGTAGGGCCTTAGCTGAATTCCAGGCAGCAAAATCAGGTTTTATATACAAATTCCCACCGCCTTTGCTAGCTTTGGGGGTTTAGTACAAGTATAAGCTACTTCCGGTACACAGAGGTTTTTGTTTTTGTAGAATTGTAGTTAGTTTGAATTCAGACATCCGGTTGTAGGTTTGACCAGAAGTGCTTACTTCCTGTCAAACCTACAACCGGTTCTAGTGTGACGACAGGCTAGTTTTGATAGTTACACGTACCTTAGGTCATAAACTATACTCTACACCACAAACTAGTTATACTACGAGCTGTTAGGTGTTAATTATAAACCGTTCGGATCAAATTTGACATTTATCCAGCTCAGGGGTGACCAAACCTTTTGCATTTAGGTACACAACCTTCATTGTACTCTGCAAGAATCCTGTGAGAATTTTCCAAACTGTGGATTTAAACAAGATTTTTATTTCATAAGTAATGCACGCTTGCTGAAAGAATTCCTTTTGTATATATTCGACATTTGGGAGAAGCTCATTTCATAAATAATGCACACTTCTTCTAGAAGTTCATTCCAAAAGCGATGGTTTGTAAAACCGTCAATTTACCAACTGAGAACTTGTTGAGATGTTGATGATCACCTTTGCTGAAGGTACAGTTTATGTTTCTGTGTGTTTAAAGTCAGCGTAACTCATTTCATAAATAATGCACACTTTATTTAGGGGTTCATTTCAAAAGTGTTTAGTTAACCGGTAAAGTGGCGATCAGTTTATACTACAATATTGTTGCTGACACACAAATTTTTGTTTCTTGTGTACGAAATCGTGACATACAGTATCTAATAAAATGTATAAAATAATGTATAATGTACACCGGGGAAACTACCACTAGATAGTGATGAGGATAAAAGGAAGAGAGGACTACTAGGACGGTTAAAAGATGCTGTCGTATGATTGTATGACAGTCAGGGCAACAGGAGATTTTCCAAATTTTGTATTATTCCCACCTGATATCGTAATAAGTGTACAAACGAATAAATTATGTTAATAATGAAATTTTTCTTGAATAGAATATGCTTGACAGAATCGAAGCTTTTCCCAAAGTTTTGTTGTAATTTTTCGGGCTGCCCGAACTCCAGCAACATTGTGTCGTGGAAGGATATACCGAATAAAAAACTCAGCAACTTCTCACACAGTTTCGATAAAAAAAATTCAAAAAGACAAATTCGAACCAAATTTTGTCTGAGATAACCAAAATTAAATTAAAAAGCTTTTACCTGTTGGATGTAAAAATACTCGCAGATGATGACGTAGAAGAAGACCCGCTAGAACTGGAGGAAAAGTTCCGGAAAACTATTCTCCTGTGTTTGAAACAAAAACACGATTTAATGTGAGGAACGCGGGTCTTTTGGCTTATAAAAGGCAAGTTCTTCGGGAGTCACATGCGCTTTGCTCTCGTACTCGGATCCTTTCATCCAGCCTCCCTCTCTTCCCCGCTCTCTCTCTCTCTCTCTACCTCCCTCACCTCTTCCTCCACCTCCGCCTCCTCCTTCCCACATTGGCTCTCACCGATGACTTTTTTTTTGTTATCACTAATACAGAACTTTGAAAGATTTTTATTTAAGATTAAGGAGGAGAAGGTGGGAGAGGGAGGTGTTTGGTGAGTAGGAGTTCGTTACCCGATCGAGATTTGGGATTTATCTCTAACTACAGAAAACCCTTTTCTGCTCCTTTTTTTGTGGTTTTGGTTTTCGTTTAACTGGAATAATATGGGAATGAGCGGGTTTGTGACGTGGGATGATGTATTGTCACGTCTTGACGTATGGGTTTCATATGTCTATGGGAATGATTTTAGAAGATTTAGTTTCGTTTTAGTGGAGTGAATTTCACTGGAAGTTTGGTTAATCCAACTTTACTACTCGGTACAAGTGAGTGTCAACTAAATGTCACGTTTTTTACGTTTCGACTTCTTTTTTTCTGTCCCTCAAGCGAGATATTTTGTAGTTAGTCTGACTTTAGAGAGGCTAAATAGCTAGCCAACAGACCAGTGTCTCAATCCCAGGGATAGATAATCGGATGTGACTAGAGATACAGTCTAGAGGAGGTAGTCAAGAATAAAAGAATAGCTATTATAATAATAAGCCACCCCTAACACCAACAACCTGGTCCACAAAGACCACAAAGTATCTGGATCTCGAATTAAAAGTGCAGAGACAATGGCGGATGAATACTGTTACCACCGTGTCCATCATCATCGGATCCGTTGCAGTGATCCCAAAGAATCTGCTTGAAACCATCAGAGAGCTAGGGCTGAGGGATCAAATATGTGAACATCTCCAGAAAGCGGTACTTCTGGCTACAGCCCCAAGAGTTAGGAAGTTTATAGGACACACACAGGATCGTCGCAATCGGCCCTACAACCTGGAAGGGTCTCCAACCGAGCCCTTTGACACTTAGTGTCTAAGAAAAGTGTATTCCTCCTAGAAGGGAGGTCAAATCCGTCAGGCTAATTTCAATAGTAATTATAGCAGGGTGTTGCAGAACGAAAACAGAGAGGAAAGAATGGAAAGAAAGAAGTGAAGATACAATAATAATAATGATGATGATGATGATAAGTAAGAGGAATGTAATAATAATCCAACAGGTAGAAACGTGGAAGGTAGTAGGGTGAAGATGCTGTGAGAAGCCTGTTGTGGAGTATAGTAGTTTATGTCTCTTGAGGCGTTCCAAGAAGTCCCTAACTCCTACCGGTTCGGTGGTAAGAGGGTCCGTTCTAACTCACTATCACTCACTCAAGAGTGGAATCCTAGAAAAGGATTTACATTCCATCATTCAGTGAATGACCCATCCGGCCATAAAACCAAGCACGAGCTACAAATTGGAGCCCTGCTACTGTTAGATCATATTCTAACACTACAATTTTACAATCGCATCATAAATTCGCGTAGTTTTAATAATCCGAAGGTCTGGATTAGGCTTGATTACTCCTCTAAAGTTGGTTAGACCGAATCACTCGCTAATTTTTATTGGCCCTGACAGCAAGAAAGTGTTACAGTTGACGTTTTAGGGTAACAGACCCCTGAAATGAGTCATTACGTAGGTTGTTTAAACCTGTCTCGGCGTCTTATTACCCGAAAATTGTTTTTGATGATGTGAGTGCATAACAGAACCTTCATTGTCCTCTGCAAGACTTGTGTGAGAATTTTCCGAACTGTAGGATTTAAAGATTTTTATTTCATAAGTAATGCACACTTGCTGAAAAAATTCATTTTGTGTATATTTAACATTTGGGAGAAGCTCATTTCATAAATAATGCACACACCAAAGCGGTAGTTTGTATAACCAACTGACAACTGAGTTGAGATATATTTCTGTGTGCTTAAAGTCAGCGTAACTCATTTCATAAATAATGCACACTTATTGTAAGAGTGTCGTTTCCAAAGCGATAGTTTGAATTACTGTCGTGTTCCCAACACTTCTAGAGCCCTTTCAGGTCAAATTTCTTCGATGTTCACAGGCATTGTCATAAACCAGCCCATTTCAAAGCCCCAGATTTTAATTTAGCGGTTGCTGACGGATTCTAGTTTTGTTTATTTGTTACATAGACCGTCGGTCTCGACAGGGTTCATTGTATGACTCAGGGTTTGAATTTATTAATTAAAACCTTTTGACTTGGAGTACTTAATAAATGAACCAAAAATGGCGAGAATCTGATCGGGACGAAACAACTCATCAAGAGGAATACCTGAACAAGGTATGCAGGACAGAAAAAAAATGTGATAAGCAAGGTGCTAACCTTCACAAAACCGGAAATGAACCAAACGTACGACCTTTTAACCGATGTGACTGCTCGATTGTAAGGACTTTCGACAGAGTGGAAAGAATTTCTGACGAATGGCAAATTGGTAAAGTTTTAAACAAAGACAAAGAAAAGTCTGAGAAAGTTTTAATTAAAGAATCATAGGGAGAACCCACACTATGACGTCATATTTCTACTTTTTTGGAAATCTTTCATCTTGTAATCAGCAAGAGGTAAAATTTCCCGATTCTGTTACAATGGAACGTAATCAAATTCAATTCAATCAAGTTTGATGTTGAAAAGTTTAATTACAAGAAGACAGAAGAAACTAGATTTTGATGATAATGAGATGTAAACAGGGATCCATCAACAATAAACTTAATTAATGCGCTTTAATTTTTGTAAACTCTTGTTTGTAACTGGTTACGAAACTTCCGAAAAGGAAATTTGGAGTTGGAACTGTATCTATTAGACCTACCGGAAGGTTCTGTCCGTATTCAGAATCATACATAATACATTTTTAGAGTTTGACATGGCGTGGCTTGTCAGAGAGGTCGATTTTCTTTCTTTGAAAATTTTCAAACCAATTTTAAATAGGGACTGTACCGTTACCAAGCTCTTTGAATAAAATTCCACCTCTTCTGTAACATTTTTTGTTGGAATTTGTACAGAAGGTAGTGACGTAAATAAACTGTCTTAGTATGAAGATGAATACAAGATTGCGCCTCACTTGATACTGACTTGAGACATCGTCGTTTTAGTTCATTTATTGGGCCTGTATGTATTCATTCAGTGATATAGAGTTGAAACTAGGTGTAACTCTATCAGATAGAAGTTACTGGTAGTCCTAATAGTTGAGTTTCGATCCAGTATTTCACTCTTTTGGGGTATAACAGGATACGGGAGGAGGATTTGAACTCGCCATTATAACTTTTTAGTCTGGCACTTAACCACTACACCACAGGCCTTCCGCCTAGTAGACCTTATAAAGTTACAGAATATACATTACAGTTTTGGGAGTTACAAACTTTTTCCTTTAGGGAAACATACTAATCGCAAATCTGAAACCATTATCTTTGTTTCAGGTCTTTGTGCTTACTCTGAGATGTTGAGATGAGATACAGTTTCACTTCTGCATCCGAAAATGCCAGGAAGTTTGACTTCATACTTCAATAACAGACCAGGTGTTCGTCATTAAAATTGGAATGCCATACCGGAAAACAACAAATTAGCCAACCAACAATCACAGATTAGAGTTGGAATGGATACTGTATACAGTCAATAAGGATATTAACAAGGTAAGTAAGAGAATACAAGCAATAATGATGAATCATAAGTAGCAATTACTTTCAACTTCTCTAACTAATTGTTTATTGATGTAAGAAGGTCCATAAGGCATATATCATGTAAAGTTAAAGATCATAGTGATAGAAACCAGGAAAGGTCTTTGTCTGGGATTATCAACCAGATGTACAACAGAAGAATAACCCAAGAAGTGGATGCTTGTATCTTGCAATCTATGAAAGTGACGTTTTGTTTTGCTCGACAAAAGGAGGGGAAATAAAATGGTAAAATTAGGCTTGGGAAAAGTAAAAATACTGTTTGCATATACTCTTCTGTATATTTCATAACTGTCTGCCTAAAAATGAAAACAGAGTATCAAGTACAAAATTATTTTTATATTATATAAAATTTATATAATTTCATACATTGCCAGTTAAGGACTTACATGAAAAGAAAAGTGCACCTGAACAAAAATCTTAATACAAACTAAAACTGATTTGGGTTTCCCTTACTTTCCCAAACCATTAGTGCTCATTAAAAATTACTATATAGCGCCAGAACTTATTTAGACAGGTATTAACTCATTCACAATGAACTATTTATTAAAATCCAATAATCTGACTAAATTTCAAATTAACTAATTTATTTTAATGATTTTATGTCTGTATTTCTCAGAGGAGGTTCCAGTTTCTTTGGCTCCTCCTCCCCTTCATCATCATCATCATCATATTTGTCAAGAAGGGCCAACGGTTTCTGTAGCTTCAATGTATCTATCACAGGTGGAGGTATGAATGCACCAGCCACATGTCTAAAGTCTTCAGATAAGAAGTTGTATGTTCCGATAGCTTGTTCTGTTGGCAGTGCTTCATATCTTAAACCTAATTTCTTAAACAGATTATGAAATCTAATTCTGCGCTCGCGCGTAAATTCTTTATATGTACCATAGCCAAATATTAAAATGTCTAATTTTGGTTCTGTGACTTTAAACATAGTCAGTGATTCTTCAGTGACATCATCTATTGATCGAACATTCCAACTGAAAAGTGCATATGGAAAGACTATAGCAGATCCAACAATTTCCAGGCCATTGTGTAGTTTGAAACCTACTGGAGAAACAGATTTCACACAAAGAGTTACAACTCGTCTTTTATCTAAGACATAAGCAATTGTTTTCCCTTCTCCTTCATAGGTTGCATATTTCTTGTCTGTGATACTGCCTTTTCTGAAACTGGTACTGCCGATGCATGTGGTTCTATCAAACAAAATAACACAACCAATTATAAATATAAAAATAACAAAATAAAAAAATTTTCATTTCTAACAAGTTTAGGTTATGTTACTCACCTCCCACAATAGAATAACTCAGAACTGGTTTGCTTAACCAACCCTGTGCTGATTAATCCACGATTAAATAACCGGAAACAAGCCATTTTTGTAGTTACAATTTGATTGTAAATGTTTTTATCATCTAAAAGCCATTTTATAAAATCAGCAGTTCAAAGATGTGAACATCGAAGGCATGTTTGTTCTTTCATAATTAAATACTAACTTTTTTAGTATAAAACTAGTTCTCATTCTCGGTGAGTAGCAAAAAAAGATGTCTCTTAACACAATTCAGTAAAGCTTATTAAATATTAATTCCCAATAACTGTTTAGATTTGAAAAGTTTTGAAAGTGTTGCGAGTTCCGTGGTAAATAAATCAGAAGACGTTGAGCCGTTTTAAATTTGTGCTGACATCTAGCGGCGTTTTTGTGAAGTTTTAGTTTGAAAAAGTTTGGTCCCAAGTTTTTGGATTTTAATTGTTTTGGATGAGTTTGTTCAGTCAGATATTCTCAGGTTGGTGTAAGTCAGCAAAAATTTAATATAACAGAAATTAGGTATGTTGATAAGCGAAAATTTCTTTTTAAAAAGAGTTTATGGTTGTGACTAATGGCGAAAGCTCTCAGCTGTTTTCACTCTTTCAATTCCTGCCAGATGTGTTAAGTGAAAGCAATTAACAACGGATCGTTGCGGAGTTTTAATTTATGGGCTATAATTTATGTTCAGGTTTTAACAAAGATTTTGTTACTTTTGGTTCGTTGTTTCGTTTGATTTGATGTCAGAATGAAGTTGGTATGAGGTTTGTTCAAAACGGTTTAAACCCTGATACTCAAACTGCGGCCCACCAAACTTTACTGGGTGGCATAGTACCCAGTGGAAACCAACTGAGTGAAAATTCGTGAAAGGTCGATTGCTCATCGTCGAGTCTGAACTACAGTGCCTGATCAGTACGAAAATGTTCGAGCCTGTGCTCAGAAACTGCTAACATTGTTTGTCACAAAATATCTTTTTGAAGCGATATACAGAAACAGACTGACAGATGTACATACAGATGATGTCCTAAGGGTGGACTGTGTAAGCGTCTAAAGCCGGACTGTTGAAATCTTTTTTTTTGGTAAGTCGTGTGGCCCAGTCGCAATGGAAGTTTGGCCCGGGAAGCAAAAAGCTTGAGTATCAAGGGTTTAAACGCTTCGGGTTGTGTTATGTATGGAGGGCGGTGGGTAGGAAGCACGGCGTTCAGGGGACTTCGTTTTTTAATTTAACTCAAAGCTAACTGCCAACTGCGGGTACAATATTTAGGGGTTTTGTCTGGGGAAGATACCAGTGTCTTAGTCCCAGGGTTGAAGAGAAGAGGGGAGGTGGTAGAACAAGATGAAAAAGAAAGACAAAAAGAAGAGACAAGTTAAAGGTGGTATGAAGAGTTATTGGCAGACATAAAATTTAGAGAAAGTAGAAGTTTTAAGGAGAGGAAAGAAAATTTGGGAAAGAAAGGGGATAGAAGGTTGTTTAGTGTGTAGACATTATATTAAAGTTAATAAATATAGTTATAGAACATCCTACCCTAAATAAACTGAGAACTGGAAAGAAGAAATATAGTTAGCTGTAAAAAGCGCTTTGTCTATAAATAAATAAATAAAACATGGCGAAGTCGTCTAACAAACATGAATAATTTAGGTCAGCAGAGAATTTAGTTGAAAATTTGTCTTGGGGACACTATATATACAGTAGTTGTTATGATTTATAAGTCTGATAAGTTTATAATTTGAAATTTGAGTCGCAATTCCATTTTTTTATGCTTGGGGATAAATAATGAGATGGGAGTTAAGGCTCAAACTCACGACTATCACTGTCTGACCACTACAACTCAAGCCTCCTCACCAACCCGCAATAGGGTTTATAGATGGGTCACTTTAGTATAAAATAAGCCAACGTTTCTGGTATTTGAAGGTTGCGAACCGCTTCCGCAGATACTTCCCTTTGGTTATTTGGTCCTTAACTTCACCGTGTCCGGATACGGTGAGGAATATAAGTTGGTATAACAATTTTCTCGACCTAAAATCCGACAAAAACAGATTCAAAACCTCGACTTTAGTTTTATAACTTTAAATTCCTTTGTCTTAATTAATTGTAGTTTTACAAATGAAGCGTGATAATTGTAATTAAATATAACGAGAATTGTACATGTTAGCAGTGTGATTTGGGCTGTAAGCCAGATGTGATGAGAGGCAAAAAAAATTCTTTTAATAAAGAAGGCGGTGTCTCGGGTTGAGTGAGAGCCAAAGACAAAAAGCTCTCAGCATCAGCTCCTCCTCAAAGACTTTTGGAGCCCCATCACCCTCCAACTTTCAGCCAATCACGATTTTAACAAATTTTTTATTTTTGACTATTTTTCTATCGATTCTGATTCCGATTTTTTAGTTTTTGAAATTAGTTTTAAAGGTGCGCGAGCTTTTCGAGCTTTTTGTTACTTTTCCATTTTCGAAAATCATCGGAAACAAATGTCGGACGATAAAATCACAAAAATTTGTCCTCCGCCGGAAATAACGCCGACGGACGTGAGAAAAATCGAAGAAGTCGGACCGAATCCGAAATCAGGTTCCAGAGCTTCCGTCAATCCGTTTTCTATCGATAAGTTGTTACACGTTGAGGAAAATCCCAGGAGAAAACTGTCGGAAAACTACCCGGAAATGGGAGTCCGGAAGTGTTTTAATTTCGGTTTTGAGAATTTCAAAAATGAAAATGCTAACGGGTCCAAACAAATATGTCCGGTTCCTCCGAGTGTTTTGGTGTCGAAAAACCTTTTCGCGAAAAAGTCGGAAGGGGAAGTGAAAAAGGCGGGAAATTCGAATTCGTTCGGAACGGGTATGGATTTGGCTTCGACGGCATCCTTTTCGCAGGAGGATACAGTAAGGATTCGTTTGTAGTTGTTTGACTAATTTGTGTGTGTCTGGTGAGAGTGAGGCTCTTGAAGGACATTGTGGTTGTCGTGAAATATTTTTGTGTCACTCTGGTCATTGAATAAGGCAGTTAATCGACTTCCGGTAGATGAACCTTTCTAATTGTAATCTAAATTTAAGGTTTGTGCTTGTCTTTTGAGCTCAGTACTTCCTGTAGCTTAGCGTCATCTTCTGTTTCTTCTTTCTGGTTTTAACAAGTTGGTGTTTTGATCTTTAAATCGATTCTCTGTAACCTTTTCCTCTATTCCCTATCGATCTATTTTTTAGTCCTTTCACGGTCTTCCTTTTTATCTTGTTCATTTCCGGTAAAGGCGGTGCTTCATTCATAATTTGTCCCTCTCGACTATTGACCCTATGTATCTTGTTAATATATCAACCGAATTTTCATTTTTTGGACCTGGGTACCTTCTGCTTTATCTACCACTTCTTTATCCATAACTTCTTATTTAACGTGCCTACCCTTCTAAAAAATAAATAAAGAACTATATTAACTATAAATAGGGGACAGAACTTTTTGTTCTGTTTGCTGTCTGTTATTCCATGTCCGTCGGCTAATTAGATTAAGCCCAAATTTATGTTCGAGGATTGTTAGTTGAAACAGTGTGGCTCCCTTGTGACCAAAATTTTTAACACGATAGAAGGTACAAAAAATTTAAATAAAAAGGTTCAGAAAGATGCTGTATTTTGATCATACTGTATAGCTTAGCATACTTTTAGAGCGTAAATCAGCCTAAACTGTCGTCGGTTAAAGAACAAAACTAAAGAAATATAATAAGCAACCTATAAATATTACTTTTGATCTTCAAGGGTTTGCGAGTGCTGACTAATGCTGACTGCCTTGTTTTAATTTTTTTTACTTGTTGTTACAAGCGTTAAGTAAGTTTTTGTTGAAAGTTTGGTCTTGAAGTCCCAACCCAAAACCTCTTATTCGCCCAAAAATTTGACTAGAAGGTCGTTTATAGTCAAAAGAATTATTTAATATTATAATACTAAGGTTATGGAAGTTTGTTGGGCGAGTTTTGAAGTTTTCGCGACTGTTACCATATTATGTACTGTTAGTAGTGTTGATAGATCTTTTGGCTATTACGCTGCTCGCGTCAAATTTATGAAAGTAAAAGGGAGTTTTGCATAAAGTTTGCAGTTTTAAGGTTATGGAAGCAGAGTTCAAAGGATAACAGTCGCCAAAATCTCAAAACTCAGTCATAGCCCGACGTTAAAGATAATAACATATGAATACCTCTAAGTGACAACTCTAAATTCACGTGATAACTTTGCACAACTTGAAAAGTACTTGCGAAAAAGTAGACAGATTTATTGATGCAAATTTATGTTTGTTCGATTTCGAAGTTATGCGTTCCGTGTTGTATTCTAAATCAGTCGTGAAATCCTAACGACAACGATGAACTTAGGTTTGACTCATTTTATAGAATCTTAGAAGACGTGGTGAGTTTTGACATTTTTCCGCCTGTTAACATTGATGTTAGTAATGTTAGTAATAAATAATGACCACGAAGACTTATTTATTGATTTACAAACATTGATTTTCTATCGTTTCTCTCACATAGTATAAAGTATTGCCCTTAGAAGAACATCATTTTATTGCTGTAGTCTTATAAATAGTTTAAGGTCTCGTTTTATGCGGTGAAACGTTCCACACCTTAAAGCAGTGAATATACGTTTGGCAAATAACGATATCGTGTCTTGTCCGTTACTGGAACGTCTTCGTATATTAATGTTAGTAATGTTATTCGTTTGGATATTAGTCAAAATTTTGGGTAACTTTCCTTAATTTTGAGAATTCTTTTACAGTTTAATTCAGACCGAACTTCCTTCCACTGCGGATGGGTTAACCTGCCAAAGATGGAGAAACATCTCCTCCAATAAGCCGAAACAAAATTCTCTTATCCAATCCAAAAATTTGATTTAAATAAGGAACCAAAATTAACATGACTAACATCAAGTGCAACTGTTATTTGAGAAAAGTTTATAACACAAATAACTGTATAACGTGTCACCGCATAAAACAAGACCTTAGACTTATTGGAATAAAGTTAGGTTCTTCTCATGGTGGAATACTAAGAATTTTCCGACTAAAGGTGAATATCATAGAAACACCAGAGAATCAGTTTGTAAATAAATAAATAAATAAACAAATTGTTTAATAATCCCAGATCCACTAACCAGAGTTTCAAGTTCTTCCTCAATAAGAAGACAAAAGCGACGTGGTTCACTGAAACAGAATAGTACCCAAAGGTGTTAGGTCCTCTAGATAAAGTTACCCAAACTAACGTAGGACCGTGACTGGAATGAAGAAGTATGTCTTAGTATACTAATGTTAGTAATACTATTCTTTGAGTGTTACGCTGCTCAAGTCTTACAGTTCAACGGATAACGCGACTAACATTGTGAAAAGGTTTTCTTTGAGTCGTCCAATCAGAACCAAGTTTTCAGGTTCTCATAATTTTTGAGAATATCTTCTGCTGGCATATCTATAATGTATAATATATATATAGGTTATATTAGAGATATTTACGGGCTGTTTATCATCAAAAATGACAACATGATTGAAAATTTATTTTATTTTTTAGGAGGAAAGCTTGGAAGAAGGAAAATTTGTGAAAAAGTCGGAAGTCGAAAGTGAAAACTCTTTGGGAAAGTATGAGCCGGAAGAATCCACGTGTCCAGGTAATTTTCTCAAACGTGTCTCACAAAATTGGTGACGCGTTTTTTGTTTATATACTTTAAGGAAAAGATATCGAAGGCTGAAAGGGATTAGGTTTGCTGTTGTTTGAAACTGGAAACTTGATTATTGACTCTTCTAAATGTTATCTTCTACTGGCGTCTTGTTGCTTTCTTCTTCTTTTTGGTATTATGATGGTTATTTACGACAGTCTGCAGCTTTTCTGCATTTAGTTCTCTTAGTTCACCAATGCTCTGTTAGTTTTTTGTTTCTAAATTTGTGTCTTCTTGACTTCATAGCACACCTCTCTTAGTATCACCTCTATACTTCCTCTTACCTTTGTTCCTCTTCTTCTCACTTTCCTGTCTTTCATTCACTTACCTTAAATCATTGTATCCCTTCATATCTTTATGCCTCTTCTATTCTCTGTTCTCTACTATTTCTCTCCCCTTAGACCACACCAACTACTAGATGTTTGAGATGTTTGAGTTCTTATTCTCTTTCACTAATATTGGTGGTCTTGGGGAGTGGTATAGCTTCCGGTAGGCATAATGCTAATATGGAGGAAGAAGAAACAAAGTGGCAGCAGGATATACAAACACAATCTGCTTTTATAGAGGAGTTGAAGGTGAACGAGAGGGACTGGGGTAGTGGTGGGGTGAAGGAAGAGTAACGAAAACTGTTGGAATAATTAAGAGGAAAGTGATGACGAGAGAAGGAACGAGGTAAAGGAATGAGGAGTACAAAAAGGAACAAAGTAGCAGATTTTGGGTGGATTTATCAAGCGTGCGTGGAACGAACGGCCGGGACGTTCAAAAACCAGACGAGCAATTAAAATGTTTAACTCGTCGGAATGAAAACATTTATTCAAGATAATTAGGGTGCATTTAGCGGCCGTTAATCTTGTCGACGACATGTGTCAAATTTTTAACCCGAATTTCGTTTCATCAGGAATCATCTTCTGCCAACTTGTGTTCCTTCCTCCTCCCGTCCCGTCCCGCCCCGCTCACCCTCCACCATCTTCCTTCTTTCTCACGTGAACGAAAGGTGGATGGAGAGTCTCTTGAATCACCATTACCATCACCACCACCATCCCCAAACGGTTGTCCTTACATAGGAAGGAAGTCCGATCTCGTCTTAAGGTGAACGGGGGAGGGGGGCAATATGGCGGATAACGAGGTTATTAATTTATAAGACGTCATCCCGAATGGAGTTCGTGGAGTGGAGCCCCGCAGCAATGAATTATCTTTTCCTGTTTATGTCCTCTGACTCCGAAATGTGACAATTTTATGACCCCTCCCCTCCTCCCCTCAGCCTCAGAGAAACATTTTTCTTTTTTTAATTTGTTTTCATGTCGGTTCATTAACCAGGTTTTTGGAAAGTTTCAGAACATTTATGTCGGTTTGTTGCCTGTTGGCTGATGGCTGATGCCAAACGTTTTGACGTCTTTTGCTTTGGTGAGTCGTCTTCTGATGGTAACCATCAGGCCGATGATCAAGTTTCTTAAATTTCTCTCCTCCTCTTCTTCTTTTGTTCCTATTTTCGATTGATCATCATCGATAATCTTAATTTTCCTTCTTTCTGCTTTTTTCTGTTAACTCTATTGTTTACTATAGCTAAGTAAGTGTTTTGGAGAGAATTTAGCATTAAGCAGGCTGTCTGGTGACCCCGAGCAAATCTTACCTCTCAGTTTGGGATTGAGTTCACGATTTACCTCTTGGTCAGATGCAGGGTGTCTCTCTGTAGTCCGATCCTCAACGATGAGGACACTGTCTCGAACTACTATAAAGTCTCCTTCTATGCGAATTGTCCCCTCAAAGACTTTGAAGTTGTGCGATAACATCTCTTTTGTTTTGAAAAGATTTGATTTTGACTGTTTCTTCAAACAAATGCCTACAGCGGATCTGCGTTCTTTCTGTTGTGAGTTGTAGTCATTTCACTTTGGTCAAAACTTAAATTTGGAACTTCTTGGAAACCTGGGCAATATTTAAGGACAGGAAAGAAGAGAGTTCTTTGTCTTTGTTTCTCTCTCTCGGACGGGAGGTCTGTGGTGTGATGGGTTTAGTGCCAGACTAAGAAGTTGTAGTCGCGAGTACAAATCCTCCTGCAGTGTCTTGTTACACACAACTATAATTGTGACTAAAACTATTTTCCTCTCTCCGAGCAAAAAAGCATTGCTTCTCTGTGCCTACTAATTCTAAGAATCGGAGAAGTCAATGGCCAAAGTTACAGGAAAGGAACCGTGAAGAGTAGCAACCTCAGAAGCTTTTCTTCGGCAAAAGCTCTCGCCAAATCGTCCAACATTTTTAATTAGAGCTCATTAATCGTGATTTATTAATTAAAACATAAAAATCGAAATGAAGCGTTCAATGGAAAACACGAAACCGAGCACATTTCTCCCGAAGAAAAAAGAAAGAAAAAAAATTAAGAAGAGAGGGATGGGGGAGGAGGAGGGAGATGAGAGAAGACAAGATAATAAATGAGAGAAGGAGCTCGAAGACAAATTTGAATGAGAACGGGGATTCGGTTTGTCACCGAATATCAGACGAAGAAGTCTTGGTGGAATTTGTTTGTTGTTTTATAAGAGGAGAAGAAAAATGTCTGACTCGAATAATTAGCGAGTAGAAGGCGGTTTTTCAACTGACATGATTAATTAATTAGGCTTATTTTAATGAGTTTGGATTCACGTGTGAACATCAGCTCACGACGACGACGAGGACGTTGCTGATGATGATGGTGAAGGTGGGGAATAAATAAATCTCGAATATTTCTGACACTGATTGAGAGACAGAGAACAGAGACAATGACAATGACATTTGCTGACGCTTCGAAGGTGACCAAACTGTATCCAAGTGGTTGGAACTTAATTGTCTTCTCAACGGAACATTGTTCAACTCTGCGTGAAGCTGATCCCATTTGTATGTCATAAATAATGCACACTTTCATGAAGGATTCATTTCATAAGTAGTATATTGTTTAAACTGAGCTGGTCCAGAATATCCAGAGAGAATCACTATTCCTAAGATTGAGACGGATGCAGAAATAGGTCATGGCGCCATGTCAGAGGTCACGGTATCCATTCGGAAGGGTCCAACAAAGCTGTGGAAGGGAAAGTTTGCAAAACAAAAAATTGAAAAGAAAGGCTGTCACTAAACAGAAGGTCAAAGCGAGCTCTAGACATAAAACTCATCGACGTTTGAATGAGTCGATTGAGACTAGAGATACCGACATTACCCTCCAGTCATGACTACCACAATAGGTCAATTGACCCTTCTTTGAATTTTTATTTATACAATATATTTTTATTTCTTTCTTTCTTTTCATGAACCCGCTCATCCGTTAGGGTCGCGGGGTGAGGGAAGCAACTAAGGACTTCCAGCTGGAACGATCCTCCGCTATCGAGGTCAGAGTACCCGGGGTTATCAGACGGGATTCAGCCAAGGCCTTCACTCCTCTGAACCACCCCTGCAGCCACAACGGCCACGGGGACGCTTTCCTCCCGGGCACTCTGACAGGACCCAACAAGCAAGGCGTTCTGGGGCCCTGTTGCGACACCTATTCAACCTGGACACACCGCCCACCGCTCGGAGATTCCTCATTTCGGCCGTCTGTACCCTGGATCTGATCCTTTTGGTCATCACCCATACCTCATGACCATAAGTGAGGACAGGAACATAAACGGATCGGAAGATGCTGAGCTTTGCCTGGCTGCTCAACCCAGCCCTTACCGCCCCAACTGTTTCATCACTGCTCCAGCCTGAACGATCCACGACGCAATCTGTGCGTCTGTCCTGCCATCACTCGTGAACCAGAGCCCAAGATATTTGAACTCCTCCATTTGTCCCAGAGTGACCCCGCGAAGGCGGGTGACGGTCGCACATGACTGGCTTCTTCAAGATCACCACAACCTCCGACTTGGTCACGCTGATCCTCATCCCGACCTCAGCACATGCGGTGTCGAACCCGTCCAGTGCCCGCTGGAGCTCAGACAGGGTGGATCCCAGAAGGACGAGGTCATCCGCATAAGCAAGATGCCTCACCTTCAGGTCCCCATATCTGAAACTCTCACTTCCTCGGCTGCACTGTAGCATCCAATCCATACAAATTATGAAAAGGAGAGGCGACAGCATGCACTCCCTGGCGGAGTCCAATGGACAC